>CM076573.1:459793561-460997529 GCA_034641835.2 Pinus albicaulis
AAGTCCGATCACAGAGTTAACATCATTTCAACCAGCTTTGGGATTCTAGGATCTAGCCCTCCTGAATCCGGAGAGGGATCTCTCCAATATGTGCAAAGATGGATATTGTCTTTGAAGTTTGGGGTGATGATATTAGGCTAGTTATGAAGGCCAAGGGTTTTGTTTGGTTTTCTCGGATGGTTGAACATAGTTGCTGTCTGAGGCGGAAAGATATATATGCAAATAGGTTCAAAGGTGAGAAGTTGCAAGCAAACAAAGTAAGCTATGATTATAAAGAAAGATGATGGCAAGTTTTCAATCCATTGGGCTATGGAGTCATAAAAGAATTTAATTGAAACATTCAGGTTCAAGAGTAATCTATGGGGCAAGTCATCTATGCCTAAGGATCTCTTTAAAGTTTGATTTATGGAATGGGGTGATACAATAAGAAAGGGAAATAACAGATGCAGAACAAAGAGCAGCCCAGGATCTGGTAAGTACTTTGAAACTATCCAGCCTTTGACCAGGCACTTAAGAAAAACATAGAAGCAAACTAGGATCTCGTAAGTACTTTGAAACTATCCAGCCTTTGATACACTTCTAATAGAACACAGATTAAAAACGAAGGGAAACTTGAAGGCAACCTTTGGAGCAGAAACTAGTGGGCTGGGACTCACCTTGATCCTCTCCTAGTTCTTCTTTACTTAGTTACTTCCAAGACAATCACCAAGATAACACAGAATGGCCCAAGATCTGATAAGTACTTTGAAACTAGTCAGCTTTTGACACATCCTAAGGGAAACAGACAAATAGTTGAGCAAAAAAGAAAGGGACTCAGGGCTAACCTTTGATTTCCTCAATTCATTCCTTACACAACATACATGAAAGTAACATTTAAAAATAACATTCAGCAGTGACGAAAATATGAGGGAACGCCAGCATCTCTGTACTTAGACTGAATTAAATCATTCTCAAATAACACAGCAGAAAGAAAACATTTAAATAAAGATTTCTCAGCCAGAGAAGGTTACTGATATACAGAAGGCCCTAACACTGTTTAAACTGTTCTTTACAGTGGAAAATGAAACAAATTGAAAACAAAAACAAAACACAAGTTACAGTGAGAATAACATCACCATCAACATAGACCAGGATCCCATAAATTAGCTTGTATTGATTGCTTCAAACCGGTTACAATCTTCAAATCCAATGTTTTAATCCATCTCTTTTCACAATCTAACCTATCTGTTACAAGAAGAGCTCCAAGAGCCTATGAAACCACTATTTACAGTCAAGAGTTTTCCACTCAGAAACAGCTACAACACTTCAGCAATTACATTGACAACCAACTAATCCAACCCCTCACTCATCTTCTTTTGGATTATTTATAGAAGGATGAGGAGGTGAGATCTAATCAAAAAGATCTCAAATACAATTAATGCAAAATTGATGTCTTCCTGGCCTGGGAGGCTCGATGAAGAATTTATACAGGTGTTCTACTGCATTTATGCGCTTATACTTATGAAGTAAGCTCGGAGGGAGCTTTTGTTGACATTTGAGGCTCTGCGTACTATTAGGGTTACTCTGCAAACATTCTGTCATTAAATCTGGCGCAGAAATAACTCCTTTGGTTGTTCCGAGGCATAATATCTGATCTTTTTCAATAAATTCATCCTTTGATTGAGCATTCTGAGGCAATAGGTGGCACTGCGGTGGTTGAGGAATCAATTTTCCTCAAAGTATGGCGGTGGAGGCAACGTCTGATGAACACTTTTAGGTTTTGCTTTAATCTGTGTTCGAAGCCGGGGATTAGGCTTTTGATAACCGTTTTAGCCATAATCCCCGCCAATCTATCCACAAAACTGCTGCTCTGGTTCATTCTGTATTCAAAATCTGATACTCTTCCCTGCGTCGATGTTGACTGCATTCTTCAGGCTTTACAGGGATACGTAGCAACCAAGGCTCATGAAACCTTGTGGATATCTTTATTCTTCACCCTGCGGTCGATTCTCTGGATTAATCAGAAGGACAGGAGTCGTCACCCTCATTCTTCAGATTTTCATTGAGACACAACGAAAGAACCTTAAAACCTACAAAATACAATAAAAATGAGAAAATCCTGCGTTATATGGATAGACTGCATCGGAGGGCGTGCGGGAAAATGGAGCAATCAGAGCCGTTAATCGTATTGCAATCAATGGTCGGGAGTGTTTTGAACGGTCAGCGGAGAAAAAGGTGGACTGTGCGATGGAATCGGGACTTTGCATGAGAGCCGTCGATCTGCAGAGATCGACGGTGGAGATCAGCTTTCGAACGCGCCGAGGAAGTTTAACTGGCGTACAGTTTGGTTAAAGGGTGAGCAGAAGAGGCGATCAGCGACCGTCGGACGGGAGGTCCCAGATTCGACGGTGGAGGTGGATCCCGCTGCTGGGCTATGGTACGAGGATTAGCGCACGGGCGATGTGGAAGGATGGCGGTTTCGGGAGTGAGGTGGAGGACACGCGTCGGCCAGCGTGTGGAATCGCTGGCCGACGGGAAAAAACCGCCATTTGACGAAAGGTGGTGCGGGCTATATACCACGGTTTTGAGAATGAGCGCGGGGGAAGGGGGGTCCACCAGGCGTGAAGTATTCCGCTCCGTCGGATCTGGGGGAGCAGATTGACGGCCCAAAAAGGCTCGGGGCAATAAAACCACGTGGTGTCATATTTCATACTCAAACCTTATAAAGATGGGTTTTTGAAGGTTTCCAAGGGAAAAAGGGGCGGAATGGGGACCACGCTTTGGTTTAGCGCCTTTGGACTTGAGCAGCCGGTCGTGGCACTCGAGCATATGGAGGGAGAGACGGTAAGGGGTTAGCCTGAGGGGCTGAAAACCAGCGCATAGAAAATAGGCGTATTTTACATGATTTTCAATGGTTTTTGAAAAAGGAAAAAGGTTCCGATAGGCTAAAAAAGTGGGTTTTTAACATTAGGAAATGAGATTAATGAGGGGATAAGGAATAACATATGGTTTAGTGGGGTTTTTATGGATGAAAGGAAACTGAAGAAATGAAGGTAAGATGGAAGCAGGGGAGGGGAAAAAGGAGGAGGATGCAGCAATATTTGATTTGGATTTTTATGGAATATCAGAGAAACAAAAGAAAAATCTGAAAAACCAGCTTGGCCATTCATGATCTTACCTAACAGACTTCCTTCTGTTTATTCATTTTGTTACAGCCACGCTCTTCCTTGTGGATATAGACTCAGCATCATAGGCTGCTCATAGTGGCTCCTGAGATGTTACTGCAGCCTCAAAATTGAACTTTGATTCTCAGGATGTTTGTGTTGCCAGCCCAACTGCCCTCTGCCACTGTTATTAAAAATATTACTAGCATGTTCATCAATGCAACTACCTACCCAATCCTACTGATCTAACATTTTTCTTCATCAGAGTGCACTTGGACTGGCAAACTCTTTTCACAACATTTTATTCTTTTGAAAGCATAAAAACTAATATAATCCTACTCCTTATTTCTCCCTGAACTCAGATTAAGCAGTTGAGCTCAGATATTTCTCTACCTAATCTACTGTCTGTTGGGATTAAGCTGTCCATGCTTTTATTATCTCAATTAGAATTTAAAAACAATCAGTCAAAATTCATTTAGGCTTGCTATATATCTGAATAAGACAATTTGCATAGATTATTACTTAAAACTGAAAATCAAACGTGAAGGCTTAAGATCACGAAAATTTCTTTGTTATATTCTCTTATGTATTCCACCAAAATGTTTTCCTTTTTGGTGACTATCTACCTTCTCACCGGTTCAAATTTTGACAATTAAAATAAATCTTATATCCCTACCATTTCAGAAAATAAAATAATTTGAGTCATTCTTTGGAAATTTTGGTTCAGATTTTGAGTTGGTTTGAACCTTAATTTCTACCCTAATCTATCTACTGATAAGCCAAGACTAAACAGTTTGGCAAATCAAATTCGCTACCCTATCAGCAGAAAATTGAAAGCTAATTAGCCAAGATTAAACAGTTTGACTAATTAGAAGTGTGTTTTGAGGAGTGGCATTTAGGCTTGCACACTTTCAGATTTATTTCTCTTTTTTGGCATGGGGCTTTGCCTTTCTTGTTTTCATTTCTGCCCTCTTTTCTTTCTTTCTTTGTTTTTGTATTTTTTGATTTTTCATAACTTTAAATGCAATGGTGGATGGAATATTTACAGCGGAAAAAAGGTAAAAAGGCTTCAAACATGAAATAATTTAAGAAAGGTAATGCTTAAGCATCCTGCCATTGACAGGACCCCCAAACAATTTTGTTCCATTCAGCTCTTGTAAGAAGAATGCATTGTTTCCAGCAACTGAATGAATGGAGTAAGGGCCAAGCCACAGATTGTCAAATTTACCATGCTTTCCCTTATCCTCCCTCTTTGAGTCCCACTTTAAAACTTTGTCCCCAATCTTGAAATTGTTGGCCTTTGTTCTTCTGTCAAATATCTTCTTGATATTGTCTTGCTTCTGCAATGCTTTATTGTACACTTCCTCTCTGGTTTGCTGAAGATGAATGGTCTGATTTATTCTTCTGATTATGTCATCTTCTTCAGTCTGCAACTCTTGAATTAACTTCATAACTGGTACACCAAGACTGTTAGGGAAAATTGCATCTGTACCATATACAAGTTGGAAGGGTGACGTACCAATGGATTTCTTCAATGTTAATCTGTCAGCCCACAGTGCATGGATCAGCTTCGTGTGCCAAGACTTCTTATTGTCTTCCAACAGTTTCTTTATTATGTTCACTAAGCTTTTGTTGGAAGACTCTGCGAGTCCATTACCTTGAGGGTAATAGGCTGTGGAGTGCCCCAATGTTATCTGGTATTTGCGACAGAATTATACCATTTTATTTGACCCAAATGTTGTTGCATTGTCAGTAATGATCTTGGTAGGGCAGCCAAATCTGGAAAGGATATTGGTTTCTATGAATTTTATGATAACCGAATCATTGGCCTGTCTACAAGGAATGGCTTCTATCCACTTAGTGAAATAGTCTGTGGCGGTAAGAATCCACCTGTGTTGGGCAGAGGATGGTGGATGGATTTCTCCTATGAAGTCAAGTCCCCACTGTTGAAAAGGGGCTTCAACAGTAATTGGATGCAGAGGAAGGGGTAGTAATTTTCTCTTGCCCTCGAATAGTTGGAATTTATGGCAAGTAGTTGTCAGCTTGTGTACATCAGGAAAAAGAGTAGGCCAATAGAAACCGGCCCTCAAAATTTTGTTGGCTGTTGACTTCCAGTACAAATGGCCTCCACACTCTCCTTCATGGAATTCCTGCTTAATCTTTTCTGCATCAAACTCAGGCAAACATTTAAGCAATATACCACTAGCATTTTTCCAATAAAGACATTTATCAATAATGCAATAGTTTACAACTTTTAACTTTAGGAATCTTGCCTTTGTTTTGGATAAACCAGGAGGTGTATTTAGATTAAGAAAAACATAAACAATATCAGTATACCAAGGAGAATTCGCAAAATGATCTTCAACAATGGTAGTTGAGAATTCTTCTTGGTCATCCAAAGCATTAATCATATTAATATCAAGAACTTCACAATTTGATTCAGCCATTAATTTAGCTAGACCCTGACCTTTGATGAGCTTAGTGGGTTTTATCTCTAAATCATATTCAAGAATAACAGCAATCCACTTACCTCTCTTACCATCTGGATCCTGGGTTAGAATATCTTTAACAACTGAATTTGGGACAAAGGCAATGATATGTGAGTGAAGGATGTATACCCTGAAGTCTTTTAAAGCCTTTACCAAAGCAAAAGCCTGTTTTTCCATAATGTTATACCTCAAAGGGGCATCCCTCAATGCCTTGCTAAAGAATGCAATGGGCTGCTCTTGTCCTTGTGGATTTTTTTGTAAAAGGACAGCAGCTATAGTATGTTCTGATGCAAATGAGAAGATATAAAAATCTTTTGAAAAATCAGGACTTATGAGAACTGGTGTTTTGGTTAACGCTTGTTTCACCAGCTCAAAGGATGTCTTTGCTTCCGAGGTCCATTTTACCCCTTGCTCCTTTTTCAACATGTTTGTGATATTCCTAAGGAGCTCAGCCAAGTTGGGAATGAACCTTCTCAAAAAGTTAATCTTTCCAATGAAAGACTGCAACTCTTTGATGTTTCGAGGATGAGAGATTTGCAATATAGCCTCAATCCTCATGGGATCTATCTTTATGCCCTCTTCTGAAATGATTTGTCCAAGAAGTTTACCTTCTTGGAGACCAAATAAGGTCTTCTTAGGGTTCAAAGATATTCCAAACCTTCTGCACTTCTCAAAAAATTTCCTCAAATGTTCTAAATGTTCTTCATCTGTTTTTGAAAACACATTTACATCATCAAGATAGATAATGATGAAGAAGCCCAATTCTTCCGAGAATGCTATGTCCATGGCTCTCTGAAAGGTTGCTCCAGCATTCATTAAACCAAAAGGCATTTTCACATACATGAAAGTGCCCCAGGGTGTAGTAAAAGCTGTCTTTAATTGATCATCAGGGTGGACTAGGACTTGATTATACCCTGAATAGCCATCTAGCAAATAAATTCTTTTAGACCCCACCACCTTTTGCAAAATATGATCCATTTTGGGTAAAGGGTAGTTGTCTTTCAATGAAGCTTTGTTTAAATTCCTGAAGTCTATACAAAGCCTGATTTCTCCAGTCTTTTTCCTAACTGACACCAGATTAGATACCCACTCAGAATATCTAATAGGGACGATAATACCAGCATCGTGCATCTTCATGATTTCCTTCTTAACCAATGGAAGTTGTATAGGGTTTATTCTGCGCAGTTTCTGTTTAAATGGCTTTTGGTTTTCTTTAAGAGGGATTTTGTGCTGGATTATTTCAGTGTCATAGGATTTGAGATCTTCATAACTCCACGCAAAAACATCAAAAAACTCTTTGGACAGCTCTAAGTATTTGAGTTTAATGTGAGCTGGCAAGGTTTTAGACAGCTTGATCAATTTCGGTTTTTTCTCACTGCCTATATTACATTCCTCCACTTCAGTTTCTACAGGTTCCAGTTTAGGTCTTTTGGCCACATCATCAAAATCAAACAGTTCTTCTAGAGGGGCCAAACCCTTGGGCAAACTATCATCCTTAGAATGCATAGTTTCCAAATCTTCTATTTCAGAGTTTGCACTAAATTCAGTTTGGTCTGTAAGTTTGGTAGTCTGAAGGTTTATATCTACCAGCTGTGGAGACAGCTCTTCTTCACCAAGAAAGTTTTCTTCACTATAGTCTGTATCATAGTCTGAATCTGAACTGTGGGGTTCAAACTCATTCCTGAATTGCATGAAGTCTTATATTTGTTTATCTCCATCAAACACCTACCAATATTTCTTGTTATCTGGTATAGCTGGTCTGAATTTCATCTGAGAGGAGTCATCATACAGTATTGGGCAGGTTCTAGCAGCAAAGGCTAAATTGTGGGCAGCAATAGTTCTTTTTCTTGGAACAAAAGACAAGGTGAATTCCTCAAATGTTTTCAAAAGATCCATGACATCATTCCTGTAGGCCCTAAGTCTGGGGTGATTTGCATTATACTCCCCATTAACTTGCCTAATGATTAATTCAGAATCCCCATATACATTGATTCTCTTGGCACCTAACTTTTTCAAGAGATGCAAGCCTAAGAGAAGGGATTCATATTCTGCTATGTTGTTGGAGCACTGAAAATTTAATTTACATGAAATACATTCTGTATGATTGTTTTCAGTGTTAGTAATCCAGACACCTGCACCAGCATTTGTTTTGGTGCATGACCCATCAAAATACATAGTCTAGAGAGGAACATTCTCAATTTGGTGGATGGGCTTTGTATAATTTGATTCCTCAAGTTTTTCATCGGGTTGAGGACTGTCCTTTCGACCGTCAAGTTTTAAATTCAAAGGATTGATAACTTGCAGTTCAAGATCTGTGTTTAGTTTGCTAGGATCTTCGGACACAATAGACCGTTTCGGCAATTCAGCGTTGTTTTCCTCTTCCTTCGCTTTAGCCATTAATTCTGTTGACATGATTTGTTCTGTGAGTGTTTCATCATTGAACATGATGAAAGAATCAAGGCTTGTGTTTATAGCATACAGAGGAGAGTTTTGAGGCCGGTCTTGACTTGTCACTGTGTACTGCATGTGGGATTCCCTGTAAAGTTTTCTAGTCTGATTAAAAACAGGGATAGTCGCATAGGTCATGTCCATTTGCATAGTTCCCTGTAGCTTAGCCCCCCAAGATCTTGATAAAAGCATTCCATACTTTGGGGGGACATCAGCCACAACAACATCCATGACTAAGCATTTGGCTGGAATCTGGGCTAAGTTAACACAGAGATCTTTTATCAATCCTAGACATTTAACTCTGCTTGAGTCAAAGGAGTACAAGTCTTTGTAAGGTCTGGTAATTTCAAGACCTAGGCTTTCCATTACAGCTTTTGGCATTAAATTATGGGAAGCGCCCGAGTCATGCATAGCATTGTGCAGAATTTTGTCATGAATGTTTAAGCTTACGTAAAAGGGAGGGACAGGACCCTCTTGGAACTTTCCTTCAATCTTTGGACCAAAAATAAGCTTTGGTTGGTCATCATTAAGATTGAGTGAATCTTCATTATCTTCTAAGTTCAAAGCTTTCAAAATTTTGGACCTATATACATGTTGGGCAGCTAACTCAGTCAAAGGAATAGAAATTTTGATCTTTGAGATTTCCTGTTCTAGGCTAAAAAGGTTTTGACTCTTTAAAACATTGATTTCAGCCTTGTTTGCTGCCACTTTATCAGCAATAACAGCTTGCTGATTTGGTTTATCTACAGTTGAAACAGTTGTTTTACCAGGAGTACTAACCGAGGTGCTAGTACTACTAATGTTTGCACTCTGTTTTTCAATATTTTGAGTGTCTTTCTCTTTACCACTACCAGAATTATCAGCCACTGTTTTATCTTTTTGTTTGATCATTTTAGACTTGGTTGCAGTGTTGTCTTGAGAAGGTTTGTCAGAGGTTTTATTGTTGGGGGTTGTTTGATTAGATCTACTTCTGAGTTCATATTCCCTTGAAGGCTGTATGACAGCGTTTTCCATGTTTTGATAGTAATTCTCATTATCATCTCTTCTGTCATCGTAAGGTGTATAAAGACCTTGTTTTTTATCATAATGAACCTCAAAGTCATCATCATCCACCCCAAATAAGTTTATATCATTATCCTCTGTTGTTTCATCTGTTTCCTCAACCTCACTTAAAAAGTTTTGATGAAAGGGAGGAATGATCTGTTGATCATCTTCCCTAAGTCTGTTTGGAGGTTGATTTCTTCTCATATTCTGATTCTGGTTTTGGTTTCTGTTTTGAGGAGCGTTTTGATTTAGACTTGCTTGCGCTCTCTCTAGAATGCTCATTTTCTTCATCATTTCTTCCATCATTCTTTCCATCTTTGAGCTTGAAGTAGAAGGGGTGGATTCCTCTCTAAAAGATACTCTCTTTTCGGCTTTCATCCTTGCTCTCTTCTCCATGAGGTTAACCTCCACAGAAAGAGCACCTCGTTGCATATCTTCGAGGGTTGCAAAGACTCTTTCTCTGAGTGAATATGTCATGTCCGGATCAAACCCTTCAGGAAATTTGTTTAAAGCTGAGCCCTGAGGAGGTTTTAGTTCAGGGGAAAGTGCGTTATACACACTGTTAAATCTGGTACAATAAGCTTGTACACTTTCCCCAGGGTTCCTATGGAGATTGTTGTAATCAGCAAGGACTTGGAGAGGATTCTTTCTCACTTCCCACTTGTTTAAGAATGTTTGATGGAAGGCTTGGAGATCGTTAATACTATGGGGGGTTAAACCTTTAAACCATTTTCTCACTTCTCCCCCCAAACTTTGAGCAAACAGTCTGATTTTGACAGATTCATTATCAATTTCATTTCTGTCAAAGTAGTCATTCATCTTGTCCACATGTTGAGATGTTGTTATAGTATTACTAGCATCATATAATGGAATTTTGGACTGATAGTCCTGTGGAAGATTGACTAGTGGTATAGGAAGGACTAAGGGAGCATACCATGCTGCCATGATATGTGGTGGGGGCGGATTTACAAGAGGAGGTGTGGGTTGAAGTGGAGTGGTTTGAACAGTGGAGGTAGGAAGAACAGAAGTGGATGGAACATCAATAGATTTATGAGTTGATCTTGGATGAGGGACACCTAGATTATGTAAGAAATGTAAATCAGGAGGTGTTGATTCTTTATTCCCAAGGGTTTCACTTGTTTCGGGAGATGAAAGTGAAGGCTCAGAATCTAACTGATCTAAATCAACAAATGACCTAGTTCTAAATGGGTTAAATAAGTCAATTTGTGATTCATGAAGAGCTGAAAGGTTTTCAGGGACTGAATTAGCTCTTAGGGGTGGTCTGAAAATAGTTGAAAATTGTATCTTAGGAGACTTCCTAAGAATTCTTTCGGGGTTGTCAACTATCTCAGGAGGATCTGGGTCAGGATGGGCTCTAGTGTGAATCTTTTTAGGAGCCACAATGTTTATGTGTTTAGACCCAACTAAACAGGAAAAGTTCAACCAGATATGACAATCTTTAGGAGGTTAACCAGTCTGTTTTTACAATTTTTCAATCCCACAGTCATCTAACTGAGTTTGAATGATTTTATAATGATAAGGGTTCTTCCCAGTGGAGTCTTAAGGTCTGTTCGGGATTGTGGAGTCGCCATGTGGAAAGTTCATAGTGTTTTCAAAGGAGTACACTGTCCACCACAGTGTTTGTGAAACATTCCTTTTCAAGGATATCTCAAAACACAACAAACTCTAACCAGAGATTGACTGGGAGGGAATTCACTAGATATGTCACCCCTAAAAGAGGATGAGATCCGGAGGCTACCTGGCCCTTTCCAGACTCTGTCTAAGAGTATAGGGTAAAACACATCAAAGACGTATACAAGATATCAAAACTAGTGTTTTACTACCAATCTGAAATGTTTTTTGGTATTTTCTGAATTGTTTATATTTGTGGTTTAAAAGAATGTCCTAACTTTGCCTCAAAACTTAGCTACGGTTATGAAACAAAGACAGTCTATCCTTATGGCTAAGCTAGTTGATTTTCCAAGGTTAGATAAAAACTTAAAAGAATCCTAGGATTGACCTAGTTTGTCACTGATTCAATTGATCTTCATCTTAATTACCATTTTCTTGGTAGTGCTTGAAAAGGCTGCTTATGACTCTCAAGGTCTTAGGAAGATTCTGAGTAAGTCCCCAGCGGAGTCGCCAGAAATGTTAGGTCTCTGTAACAAGCAAGATTGGCAAAGTCCGATCATAGAGTTAACATCATTTCAACCAACTTTGGGATTCTAGGATCTAGCCCTCCTGAATCCGGAGAGGGATCTCTCCAATATGTACAAAGATGGATATTGTCTTTGAAGTTTAGGGTGATGATTTTAGGCTAGTTATGAAGACCAAGGGTTTTGTTTGGTTTTCTCAGATGGTTGAACATAGTTGTTGTCTAAGACGGAAAGATCTATATGAAAATAGGTTCAAAGGTGAGAAGTTGCAAGTGAACAAAATAAACTTTGATTCTAAAGAAAGGTGATGGCAAGTTTTTAATCCATTGGGCTATGGAGTCATAAGAGAATTTAATTGAAACAACCAGGTTCAAGAGTAATCTAAGGGGAAAGTCATCTAGGCCTAAGGATCTCTTTGAAGTTTGATTTATGGAATGGGGTGATACAAAAAGAAAGGGAATTAACAGATGCAGAACAAAGAGCAGCCCAGGATCTGGTAAGTACTTTGAAACTAGCCAGCCTTTGACCAGGCACTTAAGAAAAGCATAGAAGCAAACTAGGATCTGGTAAGTACTTTGAAACTATCCAGCCTTTGATACACTTCTAATAGAACACAGATTAAAAACAAAGGGAAACTTGAAGGCAACCTTTGGAGCAGAAGCTAGTGGGCTGGGACTCACCCTGATCCTCTCCTAGTTCTTCTTTACTTAGTTACTTTCAAGACAATCACCAAGATAACACAGAATGGCCCAAGATCTGATAAGTACTTTGAAACTAGTCAGCTTTTGACACATCCTAAGGGAAACAGACAAATAGTTGAGCAAACAAGAAAGGGACTCGGGGCTAACCTTTGATTTCCTCAATTCATTCCTTACACAACATATATGAAAGTAACATTTAAAAATAACATTCAGCAGTGACGAAAAGATGAGGGAATGCCAGCATCTCTGTGCTTAGACTGAATTAAATCATTTCTAAATAACACAATTAGAAGAAAACATTGGGATAAAGATTTTTCAGCCAGAGAAGGTCACTGATGCACAGCAAACTCTAACACTGTTTAAACTGTTCTTTACAGTGGAAAATGAAACAAATTGAAAACAGAAATAAAATGACAAGTTACAGTGAGAATAACATCACCATCGGCATAGACCAGGATCCCATAAATCAGCTTGTATTGATTGCTTCAAACCAGTTACAATCTTCAAATCCAATGTTTTAATCCATCTCTTTTCACAATCTAACCTATCTGTTACAAGCAGAGCTCCAAGAGCCTATGAAACCACTATTTACAGTCAAGAGTTTTCCACTCAGAAACAGCTACAACACTTCAGCAATTACATTGACAACCAACTAATCCAACCTCTCACTCATCTTCTTCTGGAGTATTTATAGAAGGATGAGGAGGTGAGATCTGATAAAAAGATCTCAAAATACAATTAATGCAGAATTAATGTCTTCCTGGCCCTGGGAGGCTCGATGAAGAAATTATACAGGTGTTGCACTGCATTAATGTGTTTACACTTATGAAGTAAGCTCGAAGGGAGCTTTTGTTGACCTTTGAGGCTCTGCGTACTATTAGGGTTACTCTGCAAACATTCTGTCATTAAATCTGGTGCAGAAATAACTTCTTTGGTTGTTCCGAGGCATAATATCTGATCTTGTTCAATAAATTCATCCTCTGATTGAGCATTCTGAGGCAATAGGTGGCACTGTGGTGGTTGAGGAATCAATTTGCCTCAAAGTATGGCGGTGGAGGCAACGTCTGATGAACACTTTTAGGTTTTGCTTTAATCTGTGTTCTGAGTTGGGGATTAGGCTTTTGATAACCGTCTTAGCCGTAATCCCTGCCATTCCATCCATAAAACTGCTGCTCTGGTTCACTCTGTCTTCAAAATCTGATACTCTTCTCTGCGTTGATGTTGACGGCATTCTTCAGGCTTTACAGGGATGCGTAGCAACCAAGGCTCATGAAACCTTGTTGATATCATTATTCTTCACCCTGCGGTCGATTCTTTGGATTAATCAGAAGGACGGTAGTCGTCACCCCCATTCTTCAGATTTTCATTTAAAACACGACGAAAGAACCTTAAAACCTGCAAAATACAATAAAAATGAGAAAATCCTGCGTTATATGGACAATCTGCATCGGAGGGCGTGCAGAAAATGGAGCAATCGGAGCCGTTGATCGTACTGCGATCAACGGTCGGGGGCGCTTTGAAAAGTCAGTGGAGAAAAAGAGATTTTTTACAGTGGAATCAGGAGGACGAATGAGAACCGTCGATCCACGGAGATTGATGGCGGAGATCGACTTTTGGACGCGCCGGGGGAAAATTCAACAGGCGGGGAAATCCGTTAAAAGCCGAGCAGAAAAGGCGATTAGCAACCGTCGGATGGGAAGGCCTAGATCCGACGACAGAGATGAATCCCGCTGCGGGGTGATGGGACGACAGATAACGTACGGGCAAAGTGGAAGGATGGCGGTTTTGGGAATGAGGTGGAGGACACGCGCCGGCCAGCGTGTGGAATCGCTGGCCGACGGAATAAAACCGCCATTTGACGAAAGGTGGTGCGGGATATATACCATGGTTTTTGGAAATGAGTGCGGGGGAAGGGGGTCCACCAGGTGTGAGGTACTCCGCTCCGTCGGATCTGGGGAGCAGATCGACGGCTAAGAAGGCTCGGGGCAATAAAACACGTGGTTTCATATTTCACACCCAAACCTTATAAAAGATGGGTTCTTTGAAGGTTTCAAAGGAAAAGGGTGGTGTGGGGACCACGCTTCGGTTTAGCGCCTCTGGACTTGAGCGGCCGGTCGCGGCGCTCGGGCATGTGGGGGGGAGAGACGGCAAGGGGCTTAGTCTGAGGGGCTGAAAACCAGTGCATAGAAAATAGGCGTATTTTACATGATTTTCAATGGTTTTTTGAAAAAGGAAAAAGGTTCCGATAGGCTAGAAAAGTGGGTTTTTAACCTCGGAAAATGAGATTGATGAGGGGATAAGAAATAACATAGGGTTTAATGGGGCTTTTATGGATGAAAGGAAACTGAAGAAATGAAGGTAAGATGGAGGCAGGGGAGGGAAAAAGGAGGAGGATGCAGCAATATTTGATTTGGATTTTCATGGAATATCAGAGGCTGAAAGAAGGAAAAGTATGAAGAACCAACCAGCAGTTTATGATCTTACCAACAGACTTCAAGCACCAACAATTTTAGGCTTGAATTTGTTTCTTGAAGGCTGCAAAGAATATTTAGCCACCAGCTGATATAATTGAAAAATATAGGTGGCTAACACCTCTTTTTATAGCTTGGACCTTGAGGGGGTCCACTCTTATCCCTTGTTAGGACACAAGAAAAAATAGAAGTCATCCGGCAATGATGCAGAAGATGCACTTGAGGGGGTTCAAGCGTAGGTTGTACTACCGACATTGTTGGAATACAAGCCACAAATCCTTGAGATGATCATATCGCTTCTTGGATCGAAAGGTGAGGTCATCCAAGTAGGCAAGGATAAGGTGGGCCAAGTCATGAAAGTTATAATTCATGACCTGTTGGAAAGTGGCTTCAGCAGTTTTAAGACTAAATGGCATAACTTGATATGCAAATGTGCCCCATGGGGTAGTGAACGCAACCTTCTACCAGTCAATATTCCGAATTTGGATTTGGTTATACCTAGAGAATCCACCAATGAAGGAGAGGGCCTCATGTCCTGCGCAAGCATCGATAACTTGGTCGATGAATGGGGTAGGTTAATTTTCCTTTGGACAGGCTCTATTCAAATCTTTGAAGTTGGTACAGATGCAAATGGTGCCTTATTTTTTCATGACAGGAACAGGGTTGGAAACCCATGATGTGTAAGCGATGGGGTAGATGAACCCCACTTTATGAAGCTTATCGATTTCTTGTTTAATTGCATCTGCCTTGAATGGGTGTAGTTGACATTGCTTTTGGCGTATTAGTGGTACATCGAGCGAGGTGTCAATATGGTGCTCTACTATAGTGGGACTAAGCCCTGCCATTTATGATTAGTCCCATGCGAATATGTCTCTATAATCTTGAAAAAAATGGGTGTAAGAGGTTAATTATTCTAGGGAACATGCTGCCCCCAGAGAGATTTCTTTGAATTTCTTAGGATTTCGAGAGATATTCACCTTGATGGTTGAAGAAATGTTAGACATGTTCCCTTCTTCGAATGCATCGAGCACAGGAATGGGATTTTTGAACCAATCAACTTTCCCATATGGAAGGAAATATTTTGATTCGATTATGTATATCTCATGGTTTCCCGGGTTGTTAGGGCCGAACATATTTTCCAAAAGAAAAAACGAGCACTGATGCATCACATCCCACGGATAATCTGGTTCCATAATGGCCTCCAGAATATCCTCATCTGAGTGGAATAAGGATCCTAGGGTGGATTGAGTGTGCGTAAGGCCGTGAGGAGGTGGTTTGGTCCTAACGGAGCTAGTCGACAGACATGAATAAGATTCCATAGTCGATGTGGTGGAACCAGACGTGGTCGACGGGGCATAGATAGATTGGGTTTGCACCGTCATTGGTACAACTACTCTCATAGTTGCAGCGGTCTCGACACCTATTAATGATGAGTAGAAAACACAAGTCATGGTTCCTATACATGATGAGATGAATCATATGTAGTGTTTTGTGTTGTCGATGTTAGGTGGGGGAGGAATTTCCATTGTGGCGGCTTACATGAGAGCAAGTCTAGGTTCCTCACGAGGTGTACCAAGTGCACTTGCACTTTCTGGGATTTGGAAATTGTGCTTGGTACAAAGGCGCCTAAATGTTTCCATTAAAGGGCATGCCTTTGCTTTGTGGTTATGGCCCATGAAAATGATGCATGGTACCATGGTGCTTACCAAGTAAATGGTGTGAGAACCAACACTACTCTTTGACCCTGAAGTGGATGCTTGAAAAGGATCAGGCATAGGGGAATGATTCCATTATTTCCATCTCTAGGTTTTTTATTTTGGGATGTCTAGCTCTCTTGGGGAGTTTAGACTTAACGCCACTCTTTCCGCTCTTAGCCTTGGGAGGTACTCACAATTCATTGTATGGTGGAATTGTGAGTAGATCCCTCAATAGAAGTGTGTGATCTTCTCTTGATTAGAGAGATATCCCTGTGGGATGGGGGAGACCATGTGAAAGTTGTTCATGAGGTGCTTCAGTTCCTTACACTGATTGACCTGGTGGTCGATTCTATCGCATAGCCTGCATGTTGTCCTTAGCTGGGCATGGGCCCTTCTAGGACGGTCCGTCATTTTAACTCACCCAATGCATTGGTATTGATAAGGGGTGGGCCTAGGGGTAGTCTTCCTTAAATTATGTTCTCTTAGCTCTGGACTGATTATATCCTAGCATTGTGTTTCTAATGAACGTGTGATGTCAATTAGTGGACGCACTCGAGGGACGTAAATTTAGTGTTGAGCATGATGGTTTCCTTGACATACCAAAAAAGAATGCATTTCTTGGGTACTCCCCTCCCTCTGGGTTGGTGAGGTGATTTGATACCATCTTCGTAGATATTCTAGGTCTCGGCATTTGGCGACCAAATGGTTACATGTGCTACATAACACACAGGTTGATCTTCTCCATGGAGGGTGATTGGGGGTGAATATGTGCCCCCAAACTGGTTTCTTTTCTGCCAAAAAAATGAGAATGGATCTGCTTGTCACATCCTCTTGTGTTGTTGAAATTTCCATGGATTCTGTATCTGAGTCGTCTCCTAGGGAGAGGCGCATTATGGCCATGTGAAAACTGGTTAACGTTGACCGAAATCAAGGGATATAATGGCAATGGCATAATGAGTGATCGCCAGAACATATCCTACATGAATACTGGGCTACTTGTTGGTTCACATAGTATATTGGGTTGACAAGACACCCTCTCTGTAAAAACTCCAAGGTTGCACAGTCTGCGATGAAATGATCACGTTCATCAAAAAGTGTACAACGTTGGACTGTAGGAGGTGGGACAAATGGAAGTCTCTCGGGTGATTGCCCTGCCTCTTGTAGGTATAATATAACCCGGGGTTCTTCCCCATTTTTATACATGAGGGGATTCTTTGGGTATGATTGTTCTAGGGCATGTAAGGCATCCCTATATCATGACATTTCTAGGCAATGATGAGTGTAATGCCCATAATTTTTGCATATATCACATGCGTGGTTGGTACGCAAGGCTTTGCCTTGATTTTTTATGGCTGCTTCTTTTTTATGGGAACTTGTGGCCGCAAATTTTTTTTCAGAGCTTAGGAGAGATTTTAACTCATCCAAATCCAGGCAAATACTGGTAGGATGGCCTACAATATCGCACAATGCACAAGGTTGTAGTGCCCTTGGCATGTTGGGGTTTTCTATCCTTTTACCTTTTTTGTGGGTTTTTCTGGTCGCGTTAACCAGGGTTGTTAGGGGAATCTCTTTAACCAGGGTTGCCTCCCAAGGAGGGATGGGGGTTATTCCTGTAGATGTAATGCCAAGGGCTCCCAACATGGTTCGGTGGTACCAGGTACTAGACAGGTATCACAAAAGACATTTTTTGCAGTGTTATCGTTGTTAAGACCTATTGTGACACGAAACCAGGTGGAGGGTATAGAAATGGAGTATGGGATATGTCGTAAGGTAGAAAAATTTTGCCCGTGGCCTTGGTTTCGTGCCTACTAGTCTTTTTATCCTGGATGGTTTTAGTGTTTTATGATGACATCATGGACACCAGGGCCCCTGTGATATCAAAGGATGATTCCGGTATGACATGGGGGTCTCCTAGGAATGATCCAAGGATAGATGGTGCTTTGAACTGGCCAGGGTCATATTATTGGTACCGCGTGAGCGATTATGTAGATGTGTGGACATAGGGTAGAACGACATCTGCCACCATCATGGGTCGTTTGTCATGGTATGTCAATTTGTCAATGATGATGATGCAATCCTTGTGGGGAAACATCATAATCCGAAAGATGGAGGATGCTATGGTAGACATGGCATACATATAACTCTGCCCAAGGAGTATATTGTAGTCAAGTTGAGCGTCTAAAACCTCAATATCTTTGACAACCGTCTTGCCATCCAAGCTGACCAGGGCATTCTAATAGAGACCGATGGGGGTAGAAGGGTGCCCGTTGGATGCTCTGAGTGTGATGTCGAATGGCTTTAGTTTGGGAGATCCCAACTTCTGTCAGACGCTTTTTGACATGATGCACATAGATGAACCATCTTCAATGATACACCAGTGTATAGTGATGTTATGTACCGACATCGATATTTGGAAGGTGACCAATGAAGGGAGCCTAGGGTGGATTTATCTAAGTCAAAATCCATTAGGCGCGAATCGATAGGGTTGATGGCACCTAATGCGAAAAGTAAGGATTTCTGTTGCTTTGGGCAAGACCGCAGGACCTCTAAAGCTGACATGGCCACAAGATATTGTGCTAAATAGTCCATAATGCTATAGTTATGGGCTACTTTGGAGTGGTTTCCTACTCGCCTTTTTGGACCCTTAGTCATCTTTGGCAGGGGTTCAATAGGATTTTTTTATATATTCAACAGTGCGGTAGGTGCACTTGTGTTGGCCCCTAATGAACAGGTGTCTAGAGGGGTATCATAGCTTCGATTCCTTGTCTGAAAAAAAAAAAAAATTCCTCTCCAGTCATATAGATTTTGTGTATGTTGTTTCTAGAATCATTTGGGGGGGTTTTTGTTACTGGGTAATTACTGCCCCTTAGTGGGGGGAGGGATCCTGCATTACAATTATTTTTGTGTAGGTCCCCCCTTATCCACGGTTACCCTAAAGCTTCTTTAGCTCGGGGAGTTCAGGACAGTGATGATTGTAATGGCCATACTCAACATAAATAGCACAAGAATGGTTTTTCTGTATATTATCCCTCTTTTTCTGCCCTTGGGACTTATTTGGTTCCTAATTTTGATTTCGAGTGGGGTTTCCTCCAGCCTGAGATCGCAGAGGGCATTGTTGGTTACTGCCCCCTTGTCCAAAATCTCCCTTTTGTTTATTTTTCGGCTTTTTTCTTGCCATATTTGGAGGATGATTACGATTCTCCTGGTCGTAAGACTAGCACTGTTGTGCCTGAGAAGGTTGCACGAAGTTCACCGGTGCATTATTTTGCAGTGGTGGGTTTTGTGCTAGGGAGGGGGAATATTGGGGTCCCTGTCCTTGGTGTGTATATGGTTGTTGGGGGGATCTCTTCCATTAGCGTTCCTAGCTACGTACTAGATCCCCTACGAGGGAGGGTACGATCCTCCCTGTTGATGATGGTATGACGATGCCCTATTGGTCATATTCTATAGAGGTGCAGGATGACTCTAATGGTAGCCTGGTTGCGTGATGTTCTAGTTAGGATCATACGTGTAGCCGAGGTACGGGGTACTACTACCTAGGTGATTTTGGGTCAGTGACCCAATCAATCTGTCTATAGTATTTGACACGCCTGACATTTCTTTGTAAGTTTGCAGGTGCGGGGCATTAGGAAAGATGCTATAAATGTATCATAACTGAGTGTATATCAGCTCAAGTTGTTGAGCTTTACTAATGGAATCCTCCTCGGAAGTAGTTCCTTGGGTTGCCACATCCTTTGAAATCTCTGCTATGACTGTTTTCAAAAATAGGTCCAATAAAAATCTATCATTGAGTTTGGCTTTGCACAAAATTTGACATCGCTGCCATTCATGGAGATGGTCTAAGATATGGATGGTTGGAGTTTGTTTAAAATGAGTTAGCAACTCCATTCCTGAATCGTGGTGGATGGGTAATTGAAAATATGTGAGGAACTTAGTGGCGAGGGCGCTAAAGGTTCCATGTGATGCAGAAGGCTGCTCCACATACCATTTCGCAGTTGGTCCGGTTAAGGTGCACTGAAAAATTCTTAGTCGATTAATATCACCAATAATACTATTTGATGAACACCATAGGTGGAAATTCATTACATGATTTCCAGGGTCTTCCGCTTGCTTCCCTTTGAATCTTGGAATGTCTGAAGGGATCTTCGTGGGCATTGGGGGGCCAATTGGTGTTGTGCACAATGGGATCATTTGTTAGATTTGATAGATCTGGGAGATTTAGTGATGCTACGAAAGGTAACTAAGTGTTGAGTGCCATTGTGAACTGTGGAAACACAGGAGTCTAGTTGTGTATGCGGGGTGTTTGGGGAATAATACCCTGTGACGTACCCAACTGTGTGTTTTTTTGGCTCCCCAAATGGGTAGCGCTCCTCTTCCCTCTAGGGGTTGTGGGAGGAGTGGTATGTGGTGACCCTGAGGGGGTTTCCACAGGTGTGGCGTTGGGTGAACCTTGGGGGTTTCCAACTAAATATGCCCTGATAAAGGATGAACCAATAAGGGTGGTCATGTGTCATATTTGATGCTTGAATGACGAAAGACCTAGCACTCCTCCCTCTAATGGGGGAGGTCCAAAAAACTTCTAGATCGACGAGGTCCCATCAGGTTCGTTATGGTGTTGACTCAGTTTAATTTTGGAAATATTTTTTAGTTTTTTCTTAGAGGAGAGAGATTATTTATCAAATAAAAATGCGATCACATACATAAAGCAAAGAGATAAATAAAAGGTAAATCTCTTCTTTAGATTAATCCTATGTGATCATTCAACCAAAAAATATGGTTTTGGTTGTTTTGCTTATGATACTAAAAAATCCTAAAATACCTAATCGTCCTCACACTCTCAAATGTAACTGGGACTTGCGAAGATATATTCTGATGGGTACTGGGGCTAACATCCCAAAATAATTAGCGACACCTTCCAGCAACTGAATAATAGATCAATATAATGTAAAGAGGATCTAGTGCTGCCTACCATGTCACCTATAGGGAAGGATGCCCTAGATTTGGCCACTAAAGTATCGTCGTCCCATGTGAGCGTTCGAGTCTTGAGCTTCTTGGTCTTCAAATACTAGTACCCAGCACTAGATGGGTCAGGTAGCCCCAAATAGTACCACACGCACTGGGACTAAGCTTAACACCCTCTGAATCTAGTCTCCGCAGTGCTCAGGAATTCTGTTCCATGAGCGGATAGACGGATTTTAATCTCCAAAAACAATCAAATTGTATGTTTCAAGAATGTAAAATGACCATGGTGGCTTATTGGATTCCTACCCCCAATCGTCCTAACCTGAACTGTTAATTCTTTTGTGGCCCCTGTGGGGATATTTTAATGAGTTAAAATTGATCATTAGTTTTAAGGAGTCTTACTTTGCTTAAGGTGTGCCTTCGTGAAGCGACAGTAAGAAGAGGAACAAGGTCTTAACTCACTGAAGCTTCGTGTGTGTAATGAAGTGTACAATCACAATGTTATAGGATGTGGATATGCGATGATCCTTTACACTCCATCCTAATTACACTATGTTTGATTGTTCCTTTCAGGAAGTAAACAATGAGCGGATAATGGGCCGCTTACAATTTTTCCTAATTAGACTAAATGTTGCACTATAGGAAGATGGAAAACTATCAAAAGAAACTGTATATATACGTACTGAGGATCACCAAGAGGCGCAAAGGTGGCAGAGATTACTTGTCTTCTTTGATACTTTGATCCTTGTCCCGAATCCTAATGAAAAATTTAAACTAAGCTTAATGCAAAAAAATTTTAAAAATGAAAACTAGCTAAAGATGTGTGGATATGGGCCACTTACTGCCTACTAATTAATCATATGTGTATGGTGTCTACTATTAGTAATTAGTTCATTCATATAGCATGTGTGGATTTAAAAACCACTTACTTGCCTTCTAGTTAAACTATGTGAATTTATCATAATAAACTAAAATTAGAACTATGTAATAGCTAAGCTAAAGTTCAACCAAAAACATGTCCTAACAGTCAAGAAACACCATAACATAGTGCTGAAAGATTTATTTTGGGTTGCAAGTCACTTTACAATTAGAAAAAATGAGTAAATTCAGTGAAAAAATGGTTCACTGGTTTCCGCGCGAGTTATGTTTACATAGGCGCACGTACCTGCATGTCTGTCTGAGATGAACATGCGTGATTTTGCTGTGCATGGGAATTCCTCCTTCTCTGAAATGAATCTCTTCATAGAGGGTGAATGAGAGAATCTGAGGAAGAGGAGAAATGGTCATGCTGCAATCCTAAGTAGAAGAGAGGTTTTGCAAAACAACAACCACTTAGCTTAAGAAGAAAAAGAAGTGGAGTCTCCAATCCTGTGTTGGTGTATTTGGCACATGGGTGTACGAAATGCATCGGTGCTTGGTAGGGGTGATTGCTATCCTACAAGAAATGTCATAGGGCAAAAATGAGTTGTTAGATGGTTAATGAAGCATCATAACATGTAGAAAAACTAGTTATAAAACATATCATACTACAAAAGAGGAGGAAACAAGAAAAAACAAATACAAATATAACACAAGATCAATATTGAGTTTAAACAAACTAATAATACCAACGGAGAATGAATCCCCTTTTATTAGCTGCTAGTGGTAAAAAAATATGTAGAATGCTTAAGCACTCGCATTGAGTCCTTAGAGTTGTGGAGCTCTAATACTCAAAGCAAGGAGGGCTCTTCCCTTAAGCTATTTGCAAGCCTCTCTCTTCTCCTCGAATGATGATCGGATAATGGAAAACTGATGCACTTATCCTTTGGGATTGAGATGTTGTATGGCCAAGAAATGAGTCCCTTCACTCCTTTGCTGCATGGACAACACACTGCTAGTTTGCTCATGGGAAATTTGGCCAACATAACAATGAGTTCTGAATTGTTCTTCTCATGGTTGTCTTTTATAAGAAAATTCAAATATTCTTCCCTCTCTTGGTATAGTTGTGGAAAGTGACCTAAGAGTGGTGGTTGATTCCATTGTGTTCTCATTTGAGGTCTCAAGGTGGCTCTAGGTGGTTTTTCTTAGTGGCCTAAAGTGGAGAATCTTCCTGAAGTGTGCAAAGTGGTCCCGGATTGTGACCTTTCGCCATACTTTGGACCGCACAACTTTTTGGGGGATATCCATGGAGATTTGTTCTACTATCGAAGAAAAGGGTGCGTAGAGCGCTTTGTGCCAATGTCTTTTGTGTGTGACTTAATAAATTTTCCTTTTGACCATAGAAAAGTTAAAATTTTCAGATTCTGTAATGTTTTTCCATCCTATAAATCCTTCTGCTTGACATTTCATAATTTCCTTTGCCTGTCCGATTTTTCAGTGATAACACCACGTATTGTATGTTTTCTGTGCCAAGCACATAATTTCCACTAGATTTTAAATAAATTGAAATAAATTCAAATCATACTTCATTGGTAGATTGTTAATAAAGTACACTTGCAATCATGTTTACTTCAGGTCACAACAAGTCAAATTGGTTGTTTGATCAAATCATCATGTATAAACATATCACATATAGTTAGCTCAAAGCACAACCATCATAGGTCAAAATCATGAATCACATGCGATCATCATAAACCATAATCATAAATCACATTTAACCATCATAAGTCAGAATCGTAGATCACATACATAATAAAATTGAAATCAAATATTGGTACTTATCCTTCCTTGGTCCTTACTTCTGCCTTTGTTCTTTTGTACACACACTATATCAGTTTCCACACCTGACAAACACTAGTTCCTTCTCTTCAACTACGTACACATATACATAGTGTACATCACTACACATACACCCACATACGAAATACAACACCATACTACAATACACGCACCCACACAGGCATACAACACATACACCTACACCCAACACAATACATATGCTTACATCGGCATACAATACATACACCTACACCTAGTCTATAATACAACACAACACATACATATGCATATACATAGTACAACACAACGAATACGGATGTCATGATACCATGAATACATCATGCACATACATAGTACCACATGCCTGAAACACAACCTGCATGACTTGCACACAATACCACATGTATACCAGTACCATATGCACAATATGTACACAATACCTCCTGTACACACACTGCCTGCAAAACATGTGCACAACATCACGTGTACACGACACCAGTTGTACACACACTACTTGCATGACATGTGCACAACATCACGTGTACACGGCACCATAAACACAATGTGTACACAACACCAAATGTACACCGTACAACTTGTAAAATGTGTAAACAATACCACATGTACACAACACCACATGCATGACATGTACATGACATCAAATGTACATAATGCCACATGCACGACATGTACATGAAACCACCTGCACACAACACCATATGTACATAGCACCATATGCACAACACGCACACAACATCATATATACAATAGACATACACTATCATATGTACACAATACTACATATATTACATCACCATAGGTACAATCATTGAATATAAAACATGCACAACATATACACAACAATAATGTTGCACATCCATAAACCACACACTAACCCAACAAGAAACCTTGCTTCCAATGTCTTTCCACTCTCCATGTTTATCTTAGCATGTCGTAGATCACACTACTTTCACTTCTCTGACGTACCCCTCGACATTACATGTCCATAACACAAACATAGGAATAGAGAAATCATATAATATAAATTCATATCTACATGATAATGACCTTGTAGATCTATCAGGGCTACCCTTCCTAATTGATTCCTAATTAGACCTGGAACCTCTTCATGACATTCACCTGCATAGGCAATCATTCCTCCAAAATAATGATCCTTGAAAACCCTGTCATACAGTGACATAGATACATACATGCATAGACATATATATAATCATTAACATAAAAAAATCATTATCCTGTCAGACAATGACATACATACACATATATACATTTAAACATTACAATTAAACAATCATGATCCATGATGACCCTGTCAGATACGACATACATACATACATAGATGTATACATAAATAAACATCAAAATAAAACACAATGGCTAGATATGATAAGATCTAGGTTGAGAGAAGTCCCTATATTAATGCGAAACATGCACAACGTTGAGAAAAACAATTCCCAACATAGCCAAGGCATTTAACGCCCCATATCCATTCATATTAGATTTCATGTTACCATTCTCATGATTGTAGTTCCACCATCCATTTACCACAATGGACCCAACCATTCCAACCAGTTGTCATATTCTTACCTTCAGTTTCCCTGGCACATGCACTGGGCTTCATCCAAGTCTTTCATTACATGCTAAGTTTCATTAATTTCTCCCTAAGTTCCATTAAATTTCCTCTTTCCAAAACCAATTCCCAAGACACTCAATCAAAAGGAAAGAATAAGAAACAAACAAGAAGAAACCATAAAAAATAATAACAATACAACACCACGAACAAAGTAGCATCATCATGCATAAAACACTATCAAGACCGCAAATCAAGCGCACCAAATCAAAAGAGATAAAAAGCATAAGACTTAGCAACAAACACCATGACTCAATCTCCACGGTTCCCAGGGAAATATCAACCTAAGCCTTCTTCAATATTTTATAACAGTCTCTTTGCCATGCAATCCCCTACATCCTATTGCCATAAACACATAATTGTCAGTGCATAAATACATATAACAATAAGCTAGTTATCTTATGTCATCGTGCCAATCACGTTGCCTTGTAAATAAAGACACACATGTCATCCATATGGATCAACATCAAGACAACATATCTATCAATTTGAAATCAACATTTACCAATATTAAAAACGATGTCATAATCAAGAATCAACTCACATTCATCAGTGATAATACATAATGCTACAACTATCACCTACTTACACTCAAGTATATACCGACTATCTCAACAAATATGTGTTAGCACAACCATGTTAAAACAAGATCATTCCTTCATGAAATCTTACAAACACATATAATCATATCATGCAATTAATCAAACATTCAAACAACTTGCAAACATACCATGCTAAATAGATCAACTAGATGACATAATCAATCACTCAAAATAGTCAAGCACCAAGTATACGACATACACAAACTCATACCCTAATGCATCTCACGGGAGGCTATATTGTCTACACAATCAATCTATATTCGCACAATATAACCTCAAAACACATCAGCGCAACCTAAAAAAGGTTATGATATCCATAATAGTAACAAGCTAACATGTTCACACGATAGACTCATAAACAAACTTCATTCATGCATAAAAACCACATATTCACAGTAAACCTATATTGGTATGGCATAATATCACAAATAAGTTGACTCACACCTGAATGCCATAACTCTAACCATATTCCTAGGCCAATCCAATTTAGCATAATCCATATAATATCAAGATATTAATGTTATAACCCCAATCATCAAGTTACTAGCATATAACAACAACAAGTTAATCCATAACATGCTCATCAACAACATATAAGTCATCTAACATAAAAAGAACCATATCAATGCATATCACCACATGTTGCTGTCATTAATGATTATCCGACACATGTACATATAACTGCACTAATCAACTAGCATATATAATGTATGTAACCATAAAATTAATAGAATGAAAGGAATATGCATAACCATAATGCATTTAACAATCCTTAACCTACATACTTGCATGCCCAACATCCAAATTTTTATGACCACGTGCTCTTGCCTCGAGGTTCAATGTTGTAACTTCATTTTGATGGCTTGCATTCCCTGCTCTATCTTAGCCAATACATTAGCATCATAACCATTAGGGGAATTTTGAGGTCTAAAATTGGCCTCCTGAGAAAAATGTACAACCAAAATAAACTTTATAAGAACCAATATGATTCAAGACGATGATGTCAACCATGGGGGATGATTCACCATTTTTGGAGTAAAAAAGTAAAATGATTAAAAAATAATAAAATAATAAAACTACTTTTTCAACTCGTATTTTCAACTTATCTCCCTAATGTTTTACTCAAATTTTGAGCACGAGTACTCTTTGGATGCAAAATTTAAATCCTCATCCAAGGAGTACCCATGTTTCATACTTTCGATGGACCCTACTACACCAAAAATGAGAAATACATGAAAAAACGTGATTTCAATATTTTTTTTCATGTATTTCTCATTTTTCGTGTCGCAATGTCCATCAAAAGTATGGAACATGGGTACTTTTTGGATTAGGGATCAAAATATGCATCCAACAAGTGTTTTCACTCGAAATTTGAGTAAACCCATAGGGAGATAAGTTGAAAATTTTGTTTTTTCTTTCCCTCTAAAGTTTGATGATGTAATATAATCTTGTTTTATTATTTCCACTATTGTTTTATAATTTCCTTAGGAAGTTCATTTTAAACCTCAAAATTCCCCTAATGGCACCAATATCATCATGATGACCTAATTTCATACAATGACCTCATGCACAACAACCCCATTCAAACCAATGCCACCTTGACCAT
This sequence comes from Pinus albicaulis, assembly GCA_034641835.2. Classification (NCBI taxonomy): domain Eukaryota; kingdom Viridiplantae; phylum Streptophyta; class Pinopsida; order Pinales; family Pinaceae; genus Pinus; species Pinus albicaulis. Next base: position 459,821,229 of record CM076573.1, read on the forward strand.
ATGCACCCACTTGACATGTATAACCAATCATGAACGACCAATGCATGTCCAACATATGACATCACACAAGAAAAAATACACGGATAACACCAAAGCATGACCAATATGTAACCCTAGCATAAGAAATAAATTCATGTAAAATATGTAATAATATGTAAGCAAGCGCGCATGAACAATACACAAGCATGAGCAACACATAACTAGTCGTACACTCATGAAATTTTTTTGACAACAAACCATGAACACTTCCATGGCGACACCACTTCCACCATGGCCAACACAACACAGATGCAACAAGCACACATAGGCCACAAGCATATTAAGCACATATGCAACCAACATAAATGCATGGTCAACAAACTGCCCATCGAGTCCGAGGGTTGAACCATGCTCTGATACCACTTTGTGGTATCGTATATCACACAAAGAGACCGAAAACCAAAAACTGCCCAAGGAGAATGCAACCACGCTCTGATACCACTCTGTAACACCCCCTTCCCAAATCTACCAAAGAAACCAATCAGTCGAGGTAAAAATGCAATGCGAGGCTACTATAATGAGATTTAACCTCCTAGGAGAACTTAAGGAAGTTGAACTAGTAGAAACACCACATAAAGACCTTGTACAACATCAACAACACCCCCAGGAGGTAACCTAACCATTCAAGCCTCTTACCTGTCGGTCACACTAACATTTTGACCCCCTTTGAGACATATCCACAGGAATAGCAGAACATTCCAGGGGCTAGGAGGCTATATAAGTAGGAATAAAAATGCATGCAAATGGCTAGGGGCCCAAATGCTTAGTTTTGTACCTGTGACTTCTGGAATCGAACCACCTTTTTAGGCCCAGAGCCCATGCCACTACCCAAAACTTCATGAAAACTTAAGGGATGATAAATAACAATAGTACAATTATACGGAAGCAATCACATCAACAAGAACTAATCTGGACCCCTCTTAGCCATGACAGGAATGTTTTCAAACATGTCACAAACATTGAATCTATAAGTGACAATAATAGATTTAAGCACAGGGCTATCATACTTATCTGGGAATCGCTAAGAAGCATTTCTCCCTTACAGCATTAGCTACCATACAATCTATTTCACCATAAATACATTTTGCATTCATTTATAAGTAAAAACATGGAGAGAGAAATACATAATCACTTATAAAATACATGCTTAAAACTAGCATAATAACAACAAAAATACAATGGATGCAACAACAATAGAATCCACATATAAATTAGTACATTTGCATACCAAAAACCAAGGGAATGAATTGCTCATTAATGAATGTAGAAACCAACTAGAGATGGAACTTCCACGTTCCACCTGACCATAGATTGGCTGAGCCAAATGTCTCTTCAGCCAATCACCCTCGTGCCATATTCCAAGCATGAATGTGGGATCTCATCAAACACGTCAATTAAAACCAATCCAGGGATTCTAGAGGCCAAACCACCTCAACCCTCAACTAGTGATTCCACCTCATGGTCAGACATCACAACCACTACAGATTGGTCTCTAGCTAAGCTTCTACAAGGCTCCAGATTATTTTTTCCAACCAATTCTCCAGGACTAGTATCTCAACCCCAGTTATTTCCGAGCTCCAAAGCATTTTTCCAACCAAGTCTCCAAGACTAGTAACTCAACCCACCTAGGGCTCTAGATCATTTTTCAAACCAAGGCTCCAGGACTAGTAACTCAACCCAATAGTTGTCTTTCAAGCTCAAGAGCATTTTTCCAACCAAGTCTCTAGGAGCTAATAACTCAACCCAATAGCTAAAGGAATCATGAGAACCAACGAGAAAACAATCAATGGAAATAAACCCACAACACCATCTCTATCCAGGAAATGGCATGGCTAGGAAAATCAACATGCATACACCATGCATGCCAAAACTAGTGAGGAAAACATACATGCAACTCAGTACCTGCAATCAAAACTCGATGTGGTTGCTGACCTCGATGACCGATTGCGCTTTCCTACTGTTCCTTTTCCTTCTTGATCCAAATCACCAAGTATCCACAGTCTCCAAGAGTTCTCCAAGAAGAATCTAAGTATCCATGAGTATGATAGAGAGAGAGAATAATGAGAGAGCTCCAAAAAATCACTAACAAAATCTTACCAACTAATCCTTGGAAGCTTTTTTATTAAAGAAGCCTTTATTTTCTTCATTTTCCATTATTTTCCTTCAATTTCCTCCTCACATGCAACCTGTGACCTTTCACCTCCCTTTTTTCCTATTTTCCATTATTTTCATAAATAAAATGTCAATTAATGCCTCATGCATTTCCAAAGCCTTTACATTTTCCTCTTCCAAATTCCTTTAGCCATAATAACCAAAATGAACATCCACTAGGATATTTTTCCCCAACATTCAAATTGGAATATGTGTCCCACCAACCGTGGTTATTATTTTAACTTTATTACATGGAATTTTCTCCATGGTCGTTACATTAAACCAAAAACATTGGTTAAATGTCACACTGCTAACATGAATAGTTGTGAGCTAAGGAAAAATGTGTACAAAATAAAAATTTGATGGCCAGATTCAACAAAGAAATACACATAAATTAATTATGTTGCGTTTCAGCAAAACAATATACATAAACTCTTTATATCCAAGATCAACAAAGTAACATATATACACTATTTATGCATATGTTTAGCAAATAAACACACACTTTTTCTTCTGAATGTTCCCATGGAAGTTAAAATAATTATATGTCTTGAGTAACGTTTTGTGATAAACATGAATTCAATTAAGTAGTTTTTTTCCATCGTGCAAATTTATAATGTCTAGATCCTTGAAATTTTCATTTTGTGCAGTTTTTCAAGCTGAAAGGTTTTAGAAAAATTGAAAATACAATAGAAGATTTGAGTGTTGCTACTTTGATTGTTGATAGAAAATCCAAACCCAACAAGGGGTTACACAAGTTTCTTCGTGAACAGTGTGAGGGGGAAACTTTAGCAGTAAGATGATTCAAAACTTGGGAATGCGATAAAGGAGAAATAGGTATAATAATTTTTTTTTATCATAATTATGCAATAATTATTATATAATGTTGGTTGTCATATCCCTAGATGATGTTTAATTATTTTCTATGATGTTGTAGAAATTTGAATGTCTACACAACAATGTTGTTCTGGATTTAATGTGGGGTCTACAAACTCAATTGATTCAACGGATAACTGGTCTTAAAGTTCAATATTTAGCTCCTATAATCTTGGGTCTCTCCCACAACCTTTCAATATTTAAGCTAAAATTTAGTCATGATAAGGTTACAAGTGTTTTGTTCTACTCAGAATTGACCCAAATATGTTTCAACATTATTGTGTTTTCTATATACCTGTTGAAATACATATAATTCAATTGTATCTTCCTTTGATATGTATGTTATGAAAGCACTTTCCTCGACACATTTTTAGAGAAATTGTTTTAGGCTAGGGACATGTTCTGACTTCTATAAATGACATAGTGATATCTCATTTAGTACGAAACATATGGTTGAGGAAGTATACATGTAAGAAATATTATATGTTTAAGCTAGTTAGAAACCCTTGTAACCTTATTAATACCCCTTCAAGTAGGACCTCATCAAACAACACTTATACACAAAATTTCACTTCCACATACCCTTGGTTATACTAGAAGTCTTGTAGGTATCTTGAAACTAGCTTTAGATTACCCTCTCAACCACATATACTTTATAGTGGCATTGAGAATAACACTTTGAAAGATTACTCTCTCATGCTTTAGTAATTTGGACGCTATGGATATGGGAACAATCAAAATTCCTTAGTTGGACCCTTGGGATACTGAGTCAAGTACTACTATTGAACCTTGCTACTATATCAAAGAGCTATAACATACGTCACTCCTTTTTCCTTAGGAATCTGGAAGCCCTACTCCTAGAAATCCATTCAGAGAGCTTACAAAACAAGGGGTTGTGTTGAAATTTTGAAAATTAAGTCATTGAACCCTGACTTCCTACTTCTAGTTCAAGATATTCCTACATAATCATCAATATTAAGGATTTAAGCATTTTGTTAGTGTAATGTTCTCCATATAGGAGTATAAGTCTCCAAGAATTAGAGAGACTGTGTGTGTGTGTCTGTATTTCTCCCATTGGAATCCTTATTTAAAATTTATTTGAATATATTCCTTGTGTTGCATTAATCGTAGTGGATCCCATCTCTCGTAAGCATTTTTTATGTGGACCCACTTGCCCTATTGCTATCTACCTAACTTTCCTATAAATGTGCATTAACCACATTGGTATAATTTTTCAATAAGTATTTTTTTAGTCCCATTACACAACATAAATATGACTGGTGGCACCCTCCAATAGCCTTTTTCATGTGCACCCATTAGCCCCACTCTACAATAGAATTTTTCTTGTGTATCCCATCCAGATGTCAGTATAAAACCAATATTATCACAAAAATCACAATTTCGCTCCACAAGATTGAGGACAGATGTTGAATCCCGTCGATATGCAATAGTCATGTTGACCATGGTCTTGGTTCGCGGCAAGAAGACAACAACAATTAAATTTTGTTCTATCTCTTTGAAGTTGTCCTCTAAGTTGTATTGATCCATTTTGTCTTCGCAACTTTCCATATTTTCCCAAATCTTTTATTCCTTTAGTGTACCTTTGCACCTTTAGGGGAAATTGTTTGGTGTTATACTATTAACAAAAGACGTCATCTACCGAGGTGGAAAAATTTACTGGATAGCCAAAAATTGCCGAAATCCGTCAATTATTTTACAAAAAATATGGCAGGTGGAATGTTTAAATCATGTTTTTGAGGGTGGAAATGAATTAACACTATCACCAAAAATCTTGAAGCTTGACTGCTATAACTTAGATTTGCAAACATTTCTACATTTGTTTTTTCAAAATAGTATCAGAATTTCCATAGTTTTCAAGACAAATTTACCCCCTTGTTAGACTAAAGCTTAAAAAAATTAAAAGACCTGAAAATTTAAAAAATCCATCTTTTTTTTATTTTTATTAAAAAATATTTTAAATAAAAAATTTTCACTATATAGTTGCTTTGAGTGAAGCATGTGTTACTCTTCACAAAATTAGAAAAACCCAGAGAGAGTAATATACAAAATTAAATTGTACACATGATTCATTTTTTATTATTTTTATTCAAAAAATATTTTAAACTAGCAATTGCACCATCACCAGATGTTGCAAAAGAAACGCCGTAAGATTCTTAAAGAGATCCAATAGTTGCTAAGCAAGATATCTGTAGTGATTTTGGTCAATTTTAGTGAAGGCAGGAAAAAATTGTGCCTCATTTTTTCCACAATACCCTAAGATGCGAGCAAATGTTTCTCACTTCTTAGAGAATCGAGAGATGCTTATATTTCCTTTTATATAGCCCCCTATTTTTCTTCCAGCCAAGACATCCATTAGGGTAGTTTTTCCAGCACTGCTAACTCCCATCAAGGTAGTGAGTATCCCTGGTCTAAAGGATCCACTTACATTTGAAAGGAGTTGTAGCCTTTCTTGTTACAAAACTAAACATTAGTTCCAGATATTCCATTGAAGAGTACTGGTGAATAATTCATACGGATACTGAGTTGCATCATAGGCCTCTAGTTAGAAAAAACTCCATGTCTTAGACTCTTATGCTTTAATAATTAACTTGAAATCCCTTTAAAATAAACTTTCTTGATTTAATTTGTTATTTAAAATAATCTATGAACTTCTACTAACATATTGTTCTCTTGTTTTACAGAAAACACTATGATGTGTGGGTTGCAAAGATGATGTTTGGGAACAATTCCCTTGACAAAGATGGAAATGGAAGAAGGCTAGGTAGAATAATATTTGATAGTGGTAGCTCCTTCACATACTTCACAAATCAAGCTTATGTTTCTTTCCTCTCAACTGTAAGTATCACAAATTAAATCTACCTTGTACTATAAGGACTTTGTCTGGTTCTAATAATGCAATGTTAACAATTCAACAATTCAATCTCATGCCTATTTAGAGGAAACATTATAAAAGACTATGGCCATAGAGTCAAGTGCAAGTTTATTTTCAAAATATTAATCTCAGCCTTATTTAGAGTACAAATTATAAAAACTATGGTCATTGGAAAGGTATTAGTATCCTTAATGCTTCCTGATTTTTTTGAAATGTATCAGCTCTATTGCAGAGGCGACACCATACTTTAAGTTGTTAACACTCAAATTTGGAAGTGCTAGAGAAAAACAGATGGAAATTTCTCCAGAAGGTTATTTGGTCATCACTGTAAGCATGCATAAGCTTTGACATACTCTATGACAACTATCTTTACCACCAGATGATATTGTAACATAACATTCAAGGATCAGCATTATGAGTCTGCCAAAGAATATATTGTTGCATTTTTTTATTTTTCAAATAAGGGAGTAGTTGCATCTACATTTTTATGAACTTGCATTTTGGGAATATTTCTTCATTTATACTTAGTGCTAGTAACTAGATCACTACTTCCTCTTTTTTCTGCCATGCTAGTCCCTCTGCTCAAAACACTGCCAGTAATGCCAATGTTTTACCTCCTAAATAAACTAAAACGGAAGAGATTGGTGAGGTTGCTTAGATGATGTCATTGTACCCATATTTAATGATGTTTAATATAATCTTTGGTTCCACAAAAACACTCATGACACCAAGAATCATTTAGATATTAGAGATACTGATTATATTTCTTAACTCATAATTTTTCTTTCCTTGTGAGATTGACTGATTGTGAACCTCATCAACCAAAAAATAAGTAATCATAAATGAAACACCTAAAATATTTTAGTTGAATTCAAAATACATTCTGTAATGTATATGAAAAGAAGGCACAAAAACTTTGTACAATTAATTACTTGATAAAGCACGCAAAAGTACACTTAAAAAAGACAAATTGCATTCAACAACCCATTATTATTAAACAGTCTTCTCCAATAAAAGGATATAGAAACAAAAGGCAGACTTGAATCACATTTAACAGCCCATGAAAAGCAAATGAAAATAAAAACCTGGAAAGTTACCCAAGCAACCTAAAAGCGGAAAAAAAGCAAACAACTCTTAAAATTTCTTAATTTGCTTCAAGGGCAGCACTCTTCACTAGCAAGTTTTGGAAAATAAATACCAAATTGAAATAAGTATAAGATCGACTTGAATATTAAGCCTTACTTTTCAAAATGCATCCTAAACTTGACCAGAAAATGTTTCAAGATTTAGACATATGAGAAAGATGGTTCCCCTGCATGATTCCTGATGGCAAGGATAGAAACTAGAAATTCATTAAATATTTATTTTGTCATTTATATTAATCACTTCATCTTCAATTTCTCTTCTAATCAAGTAATCAAGTAACATATCTATGTCAATGAATCTAACTCTTGAAGTTGGTTGATTCTGACAGATCTTCCACATAGAGGTGGGTGTTGCAGTCCTCTGAACTCTTGCTGAACAATTTGTGTTGTTAGAAGATCCCTCGGTGTTTCACAAAAATACATTAGAAGAAACAATATCATGTGCTCAAGAGCTTGGGAAAGCAGTTTTTTTGCTCTTCCTCTTCATATTTTCTTCCAGCGCATGGTATATATCAATAAAATAGTTGTATGATTCTAGCATGATAATTAGTTGACTGCATTTAAGCAGAGTTTCATAAAAAGAGAAGAGAGTTGCAGAGAAGAAAATTTGTTTTTGTATTTCATCGCCAGTTCGAAATAGGAGTATTATCGGAAGTTGATTTCCCACCTTTTGATAAACGACCACAATCAAGATAAAGCACTCACAGGTTCCAAATTGGCTAAAGTAGCATCTGTGCTGAATCACCATTTAAAGCTTGGTCTAGTAGTGTTTCATGTATTCTTACTTGTACCAAATGTTAAATATGACGTAGCCACTGTCTGCAGTTTCATGCATCAAAATGTGGAAGGCCTATGCAGCTTATAAAACATACTAAATCATAAAAAAACTCAAAATGTGGAAGGCCTGTGCAGCTTCTAAGACACACTGAATCATAAAAAAGAATCATCAACTGAAAGATAGAAAATGAAGAATTCTGGCATATTTATAGTAACTACAACATGTTCTTCATCAATGATCGGCCAATGCGTTATAAATTTAAAGGGCCCATTCCCATGGCAGGTGTGACCGTTTACAAATACAAACCAGACAAGCTGTTCAATGCACCTAAAAATATGTTTCACAGAAATGTATTATCCCATTTGTAACCATACGTCATTACCTACAGAACAATACAAGTATTATTATTATTCTCAATATGCTTTAAGCAATGCTTTTACTATTAGACAGTTTGTCAAACTGTTTCTCAGAATTCTTTTTAAAATGCGTCCAATATTTCATTGGTGAACAAAAGAAAACACATCATACAATCCACATGATCGGGCCAAAGCTTGAATGTGAAAGCTTAAATGCAAGAGACAACATATCCTCTTTGGCACCAGCTCCAAGTGAATCTAATTCTAGGTGAATCTAATGGTTTCTTTGATTTAATGAACCTTAACATCGATAAGACATTTCTAATTTTGCATGGTTCCAGTGCCCAAATAACCTTTCATCATAACTAAGAGCTCGCTTTCTGGCCATGTTAGCTGCTATTTTTGTGACAAATATATATATGATAGATCTGGAGCAATGATTTCATTTGAAGGCCTTACAGCACTTCAAAATTCATTTCACAGATCATGAGTAAAACAAAGAGTGGCCTTTTTAATAAATGCAAGAGTATGGATATGCTTGTCAATATTGCAGTATGCATTTTAGTCTAGCGTTAATATGCAAAGTTATACAAACTGTGGTTGTGATCAATTATTTGAACAATCACAACCCAAAATAACTCCATAAGCCATTGGACGTCAACTACCATAAGCCATTGGGAGGTCAACTACAATTATAGTGAAGGTTGTATTTATATGTGGAGCAGAGCTTATCTATGCACATTTTTATAAGCCATGGCTATGAAGGATGAATAACCCACCTCGGAGGGAACGGAGTGAACAGTGGAAGATATTGCACTTGAATCTGAAGAAGAGTGGGCCCCTGAAAATTCGTATAGTTTCTGTGCCTCTTGAGTCTTTTCAAAATTTTCCTGTTTCACCAAAATGTAAGACGCTATCACCAAAATTTTAGGTTTTCAAATCTTGGAATAAAAATACTGTCACCAAAATTGTATAGTCTTGGTTAACCTCACCTTCAATCCCTCCCAACGAATAATTTAAAAATAATTAAATTTACACAATTAAACAATTTCAATAAAATCTCTCCATTTTTTTTAAATAAATGTATATGACTGCCTCTTACAGGGATTGCGGGAACCCAACACTCAAGTACAACTTATGTCGAGCGTTTCCTTGTTTGCGGGATAAAATCTGCGAACGTAAAAAACGGTCAGGTATGTAATGTGTAAGCCCTACATTGCCCATATATAACGAGCCTCACTGCTACTGACTATTTAATCAACATGTCGGGATTAATCCTCGACTGTTTCGTTCACTGTCTCGACACGTCTCTCTTTTCTTGGCCTGCGGACAGACTGACACTCAGCTGTGTAGCCTCAACAGACATTTCCCAAAATTCACTCTGTGTTATCATGTAATTCCTTCACTTAGAAATATGGTTTGGTATTCTAGGGGGGCTGGATTGGCCATTATAGAAGAATATTATATCACAGATAGACCTGGTCATGGCATACTGGAGTATAAAGTTCCCTGCTCCTATACCTTAGATTCTGGGTGGTGATCTAAAACCCGAATAAGAGCGGAAACAAACCATCAATGCCTACAAGTAAAACCATTAGTATTCACTATAGTTCTCTAACTAGAACAGTTGCAAGTAGTTATGTTTTTCCTCCATACTAATCCACATTCATAACAAAACTGGTAACCACACCTGAAACACCGCCCACAATAATGTGTCAATTCTCGTTCTGCTAGTAAGCTCCCTTTTCAGATTGGAAAGTGTTAGGTTTATCAACTTCTACAAATAAGTTACAGGAAGGCGAAGACCACCCAATATTTTTTTAATGAGAAACCATTATATATATATGTATATATATATAAACACCTGCCTGCTCAAGGAAATCTAAAATCAATCTTGTTACATAGATAACATTAGAGTAGATTTTCAAGACTCAAACATATTATATTGAAATACTATGGGGAATGACAACCATCTATTGCCACTACTACTTTAACTCAGAAACATTTAACAAAGAAACAATTATATTTATCAAAACATTATTAACAACATCCCTAATTATAATTATTGACTACGAAGTCATTTAACAGGTTACTGACCTGCAATTCATGTGACAACATCCCAAATTTCTTTTAATAATATGTTTGCAGCTTGCACACCGTTGCCATCCATTCTCTTTGGCAAGCTTGAATAGCATCAGACCACCTTCCTCTCTCTCAGAATCCGATCATTTCTGCAATTCAGAACACTCTAAACCTGCATGCCATGGCACACCACATTGAATACAGAATAACCCTCGGCATTGAGAGCAGTCTGATTCTTTATTAACAACAGCAACTGCCTTACTTGAGCACACTACTTCATTAGGCACAACATCCTTCAATAAGAGTGCCGAACAATTCCCAAAAGGGCAATAGACCATTTAAGAAGGGGGAATACCGGCTTCCACCAATGCCAAACTCCAATGCTCAAAAGTTTGTTTTGGAAGGATCTTTATGCACTGTTCAGGCATCAGATGCTCGCTGCAATTGGGCACAGGGAAATCAATGGACACCAAATTTTCTTGCAGTTTATTACTGATATACAGGGTTATGCAAGTAGAACAAAACATGTGCGAGCAAACCCTGTTATTAAAAAATTCGGAAGGGTATTTTTCTTCTAAACAGATCTCACACACTTGTTTCATAACAACGGAATCTTCATTTCCCTCTACCCCTTCCTTTCCAATCCTTCTCTCATTATTAGGCGAGGAATCCCGCGAACAAAACCAGCAGAAATGATACCCACAAACTTGTTTCGGTTCCCAGAGGAACAAAAAGAGGAAAACAAAAAAAATTGCATTCCTCCATGGCTATGAAGGATAAATAACCCACCTCGGAGGGAACAGTGGAAGAGCTTGCACTTGAATCTGAGAAGAGTGGGCCCCTACAAATTCATATAGTGTTTGTGCCTCTTGAGTCTGGAGTGGCTGCCGTGCACATGCACACACCACTTTCTCCAATAGAAGTTGCAGACCCATCAATGCTTACAAGTAAAACCATTAGTACTCACTATAGCTGGGCGAGGCCTCTGAAATATAAAGGGGTGGAGTCATTGATGCCATGTCTATACTCAATCCCGCACAGATTTTACCCATTATCAAAACGATAGGGATTGGTGCAGCAGCCATGAGAATTGACCCTAGCAGAAATACAAGATCAGCTTGCAGCAGCGTTTTCCTCGTCCCAAAATGGTCACTCATCCGCCCATCCAATCCAGCGCCAACGATGGCCCTAGCAATGGCAGTGCTCATATCACAATAGCACATATACTTTTCAGGGCAAGAAAAAGCCGTTGCAGAAGAAGCTGCTGCGTTACAAGCCCAGTGAATTTTGAATGGCCGAGCCACTCTAAGAACAAGCCTAGCCGTAGAAACTTTCTAACCATTAAATATTCGCAATTACCTTTGCTTTTTCATCCAACCGCTGAATATGTTTTAATCATCTAAAATATAATATAAGGGTTTCAAGTTATGACACTATGTACACATGAAAGTTGTTTTCAAATAGTGACCTTTTACGACGTAATAACAAATTTTCATAAAATTAGAAAAACCCAAAAAGAGTAATGGAAAAATTTTAATTTTACCCATGATAGGTGAAGATTTAGTTGTGCAAAGTCTAGTGAAAACTATTAAATTTATAATTCCAAAATGGCATAACATATTTAAAAAACGCGTTCACCGGTCATTTTCACTAACTAGTTGTTATTTGAGGGTAGACCATAGTTTAACTTTTTTGAGCTTTACCTTTTATTTATTTATTTTTACTATATTTTTGTTTTAATTGAGGTTAATTTAATTTTAAGTTTTTATTTATTTTTAAAAGCTGAATTTATTTATATATTTTAAATAAACCTAAAATTATTAAATTTAATTAAATAAACTACAACTTCAAAAAAAAAAATTACAAAAATATTATTTCATTTATGTAATATGAAAAATATTTATAATGTTAACAAAATATATATATATATATATATATATATATATATATATATATATATATATATATATATATATATATAATTATTAAATTTTAGTAAGATAAGATTACTAAATTAAAAGTTCTATTCAATTTCTAGAATTTAGGTTTTCATAAAGTTAAAAAATGTGTTTAAAAATATCAAAAATCACTATTTTCCTCCACAAGGTTGAGTGCCGATGTTCAAGATAGCAAATATGGCATAGTTCACCATGAGCTTGGTGAGAGGCAAGAAGGCAACAACCTATTGTAGATTCAATTTTTTTCTAGCTCTTTGAAGTTGTTCTCCGAGTTGTATTGATCACACTAGTAAAAACAACCTTGTGAAAACTGATCCATTTTGTCTTCTTTATTCTTTTAGTGTATCTTTGCATCTTTATGGACAATTACTTTGTATTATACTATTAATAAAAAAACATCTAACTAGCAAATTTCCATAGTTTTCTAGAAAAATTTGCAATCTACAACTTAACAAAATTTAAAAAAAAAAACATGAAAATATATATTTTAAATTTCCAATTTTTTTATTTTTATTTTTTATAAAAAATTATTTTATATAATATATATATAAATTTTCACAATATAATATAGTTACATTGAATGAAACGTGTTCTACTCTTCACAAAAAAAATTCACAATATAATATAGTTAGTTTGAGTGAAACGTGTGCTACTCTTCACAAAATTAGAAAAACCCGGAGAGAGTAGTGGACGAAATTGTATACATGGGCGCAGATTGATGTGTGCAAACGTCTAGTGAAAATTATTAAATTTATATTTCCAAAATGGTATAACATATTTAAAAAAAAAGGCGTTCACCGCTCATTTGCATGAGCTAGTTGTTATTTGATGGAAGATTGTAGTTTAACTTTTTTTTGAATTTTACTTTTTATTTATTTATTTTTCCTATATTTTTGTTTTAATGGATTTTGAATTGATTTTTAAGTATTTAGTCTTTTTTTCTTCTTCTAAATACTGAATTTATTTATATATTTTAAATAAATATTATATAATTAAAATAAATTATACTTTCTAATAATTTTTTTACAAAATTATTATTTTATTTATCAAATATGAAAAATATTTATAATATTAATAAAAAATATAATATTATTAAATCTTGGTGATATATATATATATATATATATATACTATTACGCCATGAGACAAATGTTTGAATAGCGCTCGAGCGGGGAGAATGCACAGGACGCCGCGCTTCCCCGTGCGATGCGTGTGCCCAGAATCGTGTGCGTATTAGGGTTGCATTCCTTTGGTGAGAGGAGGAGCCCCTATTATCCATTGAAGGAAGGCTGTCATCATTTGGTTTTGAAGGTGGACAAGATGGGAGGGCGGGAGGAGGTTTGACTGGCAGAGGGAGCGTGGCACCCTTGGTAAAGGGACTCGATTTGCAGGGGAAGGGGCTTATTCAATGTTTGAATGCGGAAACGAGGGATCTAGATGTGGGTCTTTATCAGAGAGTGATTTTATCAGAGTATGAAAAGGAACAGGATCCTTCTGTGCTCACGAATAGAAGGGTGGAAGGTCTTAGTGAAAGGGAGAGCTTGAGAGCTGTCCCAAACCATATAAGCTTTGAAGAACAGTGTGGGGTACCTGTTTTTGAAGGCACAAAAGAGAAGGGCTGGGCTCTAGCAAAGTAAGGGAGGCTGGAGAGACGAAGAAGGGAGGTAGAAAAAAGAAATGGATCAAGGTAAAAAGAGCAGAGTATAACTATGTTTTGGGTGAAGATATAGGCTGGGAGCGGGTTTCACAAATGGCTAGTAGGACACTGGTAGGAAGGGCTATGGGGAGGTTTTTCGTTCTGAGAACAGTGGTAGCATGGGTTGAAGTGAATTGGAAAGCTGCCATTGGATATGTGCTTGAGGTGGTGTCCCTCTCAAAGGGGTCGTTTGCTTTCAACTTTCTGCATCCTGATCATATCCAATGGGTGATGCATCATTGTTGGGCTTTGGACCATACTCCAATGCTCCTAAAACCTTGGCACCCTTTTTTTGATGCAAGTAGGGAGAGGGTGGACTCGGTCCCTTTGTGGGTTCGTATACCTGGCCTACCTCTTCATTAATGGACAAAGGAACATCTTCGAGGCATTCGCAATACTCTTGGGGCCTTCCTAGAGGCTGATCTCTCTTTCATTAAGACAAATCAAAAGCGTGTTGCTAGAATTCTAGTCATGATTAACATCAGAGAAGGCCTTGCTGAATCTCTGAATCTCCGGTGGGGGCAATATGACATTAAGCAGTTACTTGATTATGAAAATGTTCCTTTTAGATGCGGTCGGTGCCATGCATATGGCCATCCTGCCTCCAAATGTGGTTTTTTCTCTTGACATGCAAAAAGCTGGTGGTCTAGCCGTTTTGAGGTGGAACCAATCTCGAAGGGGGCTGGCTCTGGCCTTTCAAATATGCAGCCATTGCCCACTACAACCCTTTCATGTGTTTCGAACCCTGCTGCCAATGGTTCTAGCATTCCGATTGATTTGGGATTCCAGGCGTTGGGAGCGGAGTCTAATCATTCTTATGGGCTGGAGTCGCTCTCTCAGACTTCTGATTGTGGTTCGTTATATGCTGTGAAGATCCATAGTCGTCATTATGGAGCGGATTACCAGTTGAGGGATGATGGCATGTTGAAGGAAGTGTTAACATTGTTGAAATCTTCTCTCATGGGATCTTTCCCATTTTCCCCCATCATCAATATTTCTCTTAACTTGGTTTCGACTTCAAACTCGGTTTGGAAGGATGATTATGGAATCTTACCTTTCGCTGTTCCTACTCTTTTTCCTCTGCCAGCTCCCCAAGAGAAGGCTACTGTTTTCGATCCAGGTGAAGGGATGCTGGCTCCTTTGGTAAACTCTGCTCCTCCGGTCATTGGTTATAATTTGAGATCTAGTGCTAAAAAAGGTGCATGTGGGTTTGGGAGGGGGAAATCCCAAGCAGCTCGGGGCAGGGGTAGGATCTCCTTTTTGGTGAGAGCTCAGGATAGAGCTATGATGGATGTACATGATGGGAGGCAGATTTCAATTGAGAGGGCGCTTAGAGCAAGCCAATCCCTGAAGCCTGGTGTGTAATGAAGATTATGTCTTATAATTGCAGGGGCTTGGCAGGTCCCCATAAGAAATCTGCTTTCCGGAGGATTATATTTCTGGACTGTCCGGATATAATCCTGCTACAAGAGACTTTAGGTGAAGGGACTGTGGTCAAATCTAGATTGGAAGGTTGGATGCCGGGATGGACTTTTGAGACGCTGGATGTTAGAGGGAGGTCGGGTGGTTTGGCAGTGGGCTGGAATGAAAGAACTATCAAACCACTGAACTTCTGGGGTATGGAGTCAGTCATGGGTTTAAACTTTCTGGCGTTGGAGCTAGGTGAAGCTTTTAATATTTTTAATATTTATGGCCCATATCAAGATAGGATCCCTTTCTGGGACTCACTCCTGGGTAACTCTTTACTCAAGGGGGACTCGGTGATTTTGGGAGGGGATCTGAACTTTTCATTGGGCCAGTATGAGGTTTGGGGTCCTCATGCACAAACTGATTTATTGACTGGGTACTTCACACAAAAATTGGAGGAGAATCTTTTGCTCAATATTGAGCCCATAAAGATGAAACCCACCTGGAGGAACAATAGATGTGCTGAAGGAAGAGTAGCGAAGAGACTTGATCGTTTCTTGGTGGCTGAGCAGATTATGGACAAGCCTTTTCAAATTAGGTAGTGGATTGGATGTGGGGGTGCATCTGATCATTTTCCTATTTTTCTTGAGTTTAAGATTGGGCCTAGGCAGCCTCCTAGCCCTTTAAAATTTAATAAAATCTGGCTCAGGGATGATTCATTTAAAGCTCTTGTTCTCTCTAGGTGGATCCATTTTAGGGCAGATAGTACTCTTTTTGCAGCTTATCATTTTGCTGAAAATTTTAAACGTATCAAGGATGTTGTGAAGGTTTGGTCGGCTGTTAAGAGACAGAGGGAGGATATGGATTTGAAGCAGGTGGAAGAGGAACTACACTTGATCTATGATGGGATTGGAGGGGGGTTTCAATCTCAAGTAGATAAATATACTCTTGTTTCTCTTGAAAAAAGAAGGAACTCCCTACTTATGGATAAGGAGGAATCTTGGAGGTTGAAAAGTAGGGCCACATGGTTGGCATGTGGGGATGATAATACAAAATTTTTTCATGCATATGCTCGCGGTCGGAAGGCGGCTAATACTATATGGAGTTTAAGAGATGGTCAGGGCATTGAGCATTCTACCTTTGAGGCTAAAGCTAAGCTGGGGGTTGAACATTTCAAGGCTCTATTTAAGGCTCCAGCTCATGCTTCTCTTGCATAAGTGATAAGAGTTGCTCAACTTTTTTTGAGATTTATGGAGGAGGCAGATAACAAATCATTGATGGCTGAGTTTTCTGAGAAGGAATTAAAGGAGGTTCTTCATAGCTTCCAAAAAGACAAAATTCTTGGGCCAGATGGATGGTCGATCGAATTTTTCTTGGCTCTATATGATGTTTTGGGGGTAGATTTACTGAAAGTAGTGGAGGATGTCATAATTTTAGGGAGGATTCCTACTTGTTTTAATTCTACTTTCATAGCTTTAATTTCGAAAGTGGATAACCCTCTTTCTCTGGCTGATTTTCGTCCTATCTCTTTGTGCAACTGTATTTATAAAGTGGTAGCCAAGGTGGTTGCGAGAAGACTCAAATTCATTCTGTCTTCTCATATCTCTGGTGAACAATTTGGATTTCTGGAAGGTCATCAAATACATGAAGCAATCGGAACTGCTCAAGAGGCTATCCATAGCATGAAGACCAAAAACCTCAAAGGTTCTGTGTTGAAAATAGATCTCTCCAAAGCATATGACCAGGTAAGTTTGTTATATATTTGTATGCTTTTGACTCACCTTGGTTTTGGCATTGGTTTCAATAGATGGATTATGAGTTGTATTACAACTGTCTCTTTCTCTGTTTTGCTTAATGGGGTTGCATCTCCCTTTTTTCATGATGAAAGGGGTCTTCGCCAGGGTTGCCCCCTTTCTCCCCTTTTGTTTTTATTGGTTGCTGAGGGCTTCAGGAGAGCTCTACAGGAGGCCAAGAGACAAGGTTCCTTCAAGGGCATTTAGGTTGCTCCTAATTTTTTCATCACTCATCTACTTTTTGTTGATGATGTTTTAATCTTTTGCTCTGGATCGGTGCGAGATGCAATTACTATTGGTGAGATTTTGGACCTGTTTAGTAAGGCCACTGGAATGGAAGTGAATGCTGGGAAGTCTTCCATCACTTCTCATTTTCTAAGGGAAGAGGACACACTAGTACAAAATGGCTAATTTGTTACTAAAAAAACGACTAAACATTAATATGTCAACACGAGAGCGTTTTGTCATTACAAAGAGTGACTCAATCCGAGGCTCATTTGTCAGAGTAATGCTAGTAGTACAGTGCTTAAGAAATACAAGAGTAAACGGATGCTTAACTGAAATCAAATTACTTTGAAGAAATAAATCACACACTCGGGAAACTCAATAATTCATCAGTCAAGGGTTCGGTAATAATAAACCATCCCTTCAGAAACTGATGGAAAAAGAACTAAAGCATAGATCACAAGCCTGGGAGCTAAACAGTGACTGATACTGCTCACTACAGTCTTAGATCATCTCTCACAACAAACCATCAAATGCAGATAAATAGATCAACAAAGGAAATAAAGGATTAAACCACAATTCTGAAATGGAACAGCAACTCTAAAATGGAACAGCAAGTGAATACTCAGTCCCGCGGGTTATAATCAAACTCAATCTATACACTCTTTGCAATCAAGGAACATTCTATCATTCTAAAGGCGAATTACACAAATCATATTAATGGAACAGCAATAACGATTAACGAATTATGGGACAATACTGATTCAGTGAAACGCACGTAACACAAATGTTAATATAACAGCTCTGCAACATAACAGTAAGGATATGCGATTAACTCTTGAAAGGAATAATAACGTAATGCGGAGTTAACACACAAGTCTAGTTGTAGAAACTTCAATGATTCAAACTGGAACAGAGCATGTAATATGAACTTGTAAAGCATATCAAATAATCGAATAGCAATAATAAACAAACCACACAAAAACGAAGCTGTAATGGTACAGAAGCAAGTGTCCTTCGGGGCCGGGCCCTTAGCCTCCAAGGATGCACCGCTTTAGGTTAACGCAGACGCGAAGATGGAATAATCACCAGGCTTTCATTAATACATTGCTCAAAAATACATCGAACTAGTTCTCAACAAAGCTTAATAACCAAATCTGATGTTTTACAGAAGATTACATAAAACGTATCTTATCTCGCCATTCCCTAAACTAACAGTGCTGTCTCTTTTTATAAGGACGATGGTGGAGATGTCCAAGCAGCTAGATAAATAAAGCAGCGATCCCTCAGGATCTTCGATCCTGAGGGATTCGCCAAACAGTTAACTCTTCATCCTGTCTTTGCTATTGCGCTGAGCTGGTGTCCTCTCCTTCTTTCCCGAGCCGATTCACTTTGATCTGTTTCCCTATGTTTGCGTTCGGTTCTCGTCCAGAGAGACAGCAGTTATCTCCACTTTGTTCTTTCCTTTAGAGAGACAACTCTTCGTTTTCTCCTTTTCCTGTATAGAAAATAACCATTATTAGTGGCTAATTTATACACATCGATTCTCACATGTTTTGTTATAGTTCCTTATTACTTTCCAAATTCATGATACAAAAGGTTCACAAATTCTATTAAAAATTCATTGAAGTAATCATCAAAATCATACCTTTTTAGTACTCCACACACCCCCCTGCTTACCTTGTTTCATGTCCTCATGAAAACATTGTAGTTGACATGTAATGCAGTGAGAGAGTATGCTGGAGAAGGAGTTTCATGTGGAGGCCTACAACCATGTTGAGTGATTAAATAATCAAAGAAATGACCTGCTTGCCCCTCAGGCATATCATACAGGGCCTGGTATCCATGTGCAGGATGCCAAATAATTGGAGCGCGAAATCTACACCCTAACCAAGATGACCCTGCTTTCAGAAGGCTCTGGCCATAGAAATTCAAACGGTCAGCGGCTAACTCAAAGTTCTCATATTTAAATGGTTCTCTGAGCTGGATGTGTGGATCAGAGATTTGATATCGAAATTTGGCTGCATTAATGGCCAAGTCTTTGATGGAAAAGAAATACTCTAAACCTTCTTGAATGAGTGCCTCATGCATAGGCCCTAATGTTACAATGACACCTGGAGTCCTTATGTGGTTTATATGAGCTGTCCATAACCGTACTGGGTTCCTAGGCTCAGCCCTAACTCTTAAATCTAGACCATTTTCTTGACTCTGAAAGGTATCATAGGCTTTCAGCCACTTAATCTGATTAGCCCCGAATGAAATGAATGCTTGGAATTGAATATCACCAATGGAGGGACCGGGGTTCACTTCAGTCTCCTGACTTAGCACAAGGTCGTGTAAATAAAGTTCACACAACAATCTCTGGACTTTCACTCCATAATGTTTACAACAGTCGATAAAATCATTGACATTGTTGATCTGTATAGGGGTGCCTGCCTTAACAACTTTTATTTGTAATTGTAAATATCGTTCTAATAGAAACAGAGCATAGTTTTTAGCAGGAGCCCTACATGCTAAAACATTATTATATAAAGAACACAAGTCATTCATCTGTTTGATAGTAGTATCTAGTTTATAAGTTACCTGTGTGACTTCCTCTTGTTCCTTCATCCATCCTTCAAAAACATGTCTTTTAGATTGACTGACATCCCTTAGTTGCTGCTGCAACTCTTCATATTTCTCTAGCGGAACCGTTTGCTCTTTAAGTTGCTCCATTTCTTGCCGTGCTTGTTTCACCATCTTGTGCAAGGTTTTTGTCTTTGGATCTTTCCGCCATGCATCAGTGGAGGCCGGGAGTTTTACCTGAACCTTTTTGTTACGCTGTTTGGAGTTCAGGACCCTGATTACCCCTGAGGGTGGTGCCTCCGTCTGAATTTGCTTATCATCCTTTTCTATCTTAATCGGAACGGCAGCTGGATCCATTTCTGTCTTAATCGGAACGGCAGCTGGATCCTCAGAGTCTTGGAAAACAGGTTGTTTGTTGGCCCTCTTTTTCCTCTTTACCTTCTGGTTCTTTTTCAAAATCCTAATTTGTTGCCTGAGCTGGGTTATCGTGTTTAACAGTTTAGTCCGTTCCTTCCTCAACTTCTTGATTTCCATTGATTCCTTTGAAGGAACGGCAGTCTGTCGATGGTGGACTGGATCATGACCGGTTGCTAACTCTTCCTCCTGGGGTTCTTCCTCACTGCTCTGCTCCGGCTGTTCTGGTGTATGCACCTCAACTGGTTCTGATTCTTCCTCCTGGGGTTCTTCCTCTAGACTTTCCTCTTGTGACATGGGAACAGATTGGTCCCGTTCGGTATTTTCTTCCTCTTCATCATGCATAGGCATGTTCTCTTCTTGAAATTGGTCGTGGGAATTCTTTGAGCTAGAAGGTTGACCGTATTTACTCATATTGGTTAGGATGGCGGCCAAGTCATCTTCTCTTAGTAGGTCTTGTAATGGACTATTCTCCTGCTGTCCCCTTTCTTCCTCCTGTTCAGTGTCTGCTTCTTTTTCTGTTCCCGAAGGTTCGGGTACTTCTTCTTCGGGTTGCTCATCTTCAATTATTACTGGTTGGCTGGTGCTTCCCTGAAGCTGTTCCAGCCTTCCCCTTATTCGAGCCAACCGGGCTGACTTTCTGGGTTTACTTATGCTTCCTCTCATCTGAGCTAACCGAGCTGATTTCCTGGGTTCCTCTGGTTTCTCGGGTGAATCAACTACATGCTTTCGCTTTGCGTGTTCTTGGTGTGTCTCTGGTTGTTGTGATGTACTAGCAACATTTTCTCTGCGTTTTGCCGGTTGTTCTGGTGGGTTTATAGAATGTCTACGTTTCGGGGATGGTTCTGTCGATCCCCCTTTAATCAGTGAAATGAGTCTTTCCCAGCTGCTCTGCTGCTGGGTAAGACTATAACTAACAACAAGTCGGATTAACCCGTGGTGACTAACAATTGCCTCTACGTGTTGTGCCCTTTTCATACTTTGTGCAGCATCATGCAATAACGAGTTTAAGAGTGCCGGTAAATTCACAGAGCATTTCTGTTTTAGAACAGCTAAAAGTTTAAGGTGTCGTGGTCTTACCACGTCTTTTCTTCCTTCGCAAGTAATGTAGCTCAGTACTATTCTTGCTAGCTCTGTCCAGGGTTCGCCTAGGGTCGCTGGCAGAATTCCCTTCCCTTTGATTGTCAAATGCTGGCCTTCATCCTGGAAGATGTCGATGACCTTCTGTAATCGTTCTTTCTTGAATGTCCATACCGGTCCATTAGCTGGTAGTCCTGAGACTTCTGCAATTATGGCATCAGTGACCGCTATTCGTTTTCCTCTTACCATGGAGTAGTTATCTTGTAAATTCTGCAAGAACTCCATTGCTACTGTCTCATTACCCTCTTGTAAGCGATTGAAATAGTTTAACCATCCTGCTCTTTCCAGGATTTCTCGGGCGGCAGCAGAGATCGTTAGCTGTTGAGGCTCACTACGAATTGCCTTTCCCCCCATGATTCCGTTGTGATTTCTAAATGGAACAGCAAAAAAAAACGTTTTCGGTTTGAAACACAGAGAGCAAGGTTTCGCAAAAGAAAACACAGAGTATGCAATAGTGCAGCAAAAACAACTTGTGCGAAAAGATAAAAATAAAAATATGCCATGCCGTGAAACCATGCCAAATCGTCGTGAACCAGATTTTCCGAATGATGAATTGACACGTAATACAGGGAATGATGAGGTTAACCTCCCCCCCCCTCAGTGTGATAGGCTGTCCCAGCCGGCAAATAATGGAGCGGCACCCAGTCTGTAATCAAGTCAGAAAGGAACAGCATGTAAATTTATGCCATGTTGAGAGAGGACAACAGATTACCGAAATCGAGGCGGAGGATGGATCGCGTGTTATGATTTGAGGCTGTTGTGTTATGATTTGAGGCTGATGGATAGGCATGTATCGTACTCGCCAATCTTAAGCGGTCATGGTCACCTCTGTTGCCATGATTGGTAATGATAAATATTCATGCGGTGTATAAATCAGGAAATAACATATAATTAGTGCCTAGGATATGAAAACAAAAGAGTGTTAATATCTTACCTATTGGTGTAAGCAAGGTGACTTCGATACCATTAACATTACTCTGCTGCCAACAGGTGTCCATAACCTTGGCAGAGTTGTTTTTCACCCTTGGAACCATGATCCTGTGTGTATACTTAGGAATGTTATTATGTCGGAATGTAGACCATTATGCTGGCTTGGTGACCAGTTAACCATAATGCCATTCACGAGGAAAGAGCGAAACGTGGGCAGGCCGGCTCGTGATGAGACCTCCTGTTCCAAGGTTTGTTTATTTTGATACACCTTTTGGACCATATCCCTGGTGTGGTGGCCAGAATGGGAATGCCACTTCACTTCCATCCTCATGATCATGGTAGGCTGGCTCTCGATGAGACCCCCTATCCTGCATTTGACATTTGACATGCTTTTTCTTTTCCTTATTTATACACAAAGGGTGGTTCAGCACTCCTTAAGAGTAGGAATGGTGGAAGAAGTCTTATTATCTCAATAGGAAGATATAAACTCTTTGCTCTTATTCCCAAGTACTAATAAAAAGATTTTTAAGGGAATCAGCATGATAAAGATAACCAATCAGGGCAAAATTAGTAAAACCATGTCACAAAAGGTAAGAAATAAGTATGTACTTCCATCTGTCCTCTTATTAATGCAGAGCCTTATAGATATATCGATTTATGATTTGCAGATTTTCGGTATGCTGTGTTTTTATATTTCATCGCACAAATACATAGCTGAAGCTTGAAGACTAGAAAGAAGACGGGAAAAAGCATCCTGAATTTAAATCAGCAAAGAGATCAAAAGTATGCAGATGGTGTTCTGTTGAAAAAGCAACAACGATGGATAATAGAAAAAGGAACAAAACTGCAAATGCCGTTCCTTTTGGGAAAAGGAACGGCAATCATACTAAACACTCAATATGCCATTCCGTTGAAAAAAGTCAACACAGAAATAAAAGAACGTTGTTTCTTTGAAGGAAGAGGAACAATTGTAACCAAAAAGGAACAGCGATAGACGTAACAATATCGTTCTTCTGAAAAAGGAACAGCAGAGATCCGAATGCTGTTCCTTTAGAAAAGGAACAGCAGAACAAGCAAAACCAAAATAAAAAAACATACATATGCTATTAGAAGAGCAAAAATCAAACTTTGTGGAAGAAAAAGGAACAGCAAAATGACAAAAATTTATTCAAATCAAACTTATGTACAAGAATCACTCAAAAACAAAAACTTTATGTACAATTTGCAAAAAGAAATAGACCCTTAATGAATTACAGGTGGGGAAGATTTCTCTTCTTCTCCTAAGATCTCCAGATCAGTATCTCGGCGTATCTGTTGGCAGAAGGATTCCCGAGTAAGTGGTTTACGGTAGAGACGGACTCGGTGGCCATTTACCTTGAATGCATATCCAGAACCGTCAATAGTGATTAGAGTAAGAGTTCCATTATCATGTACCTTCTGGATTTCGTATGGTCCCAGCCATCGAGTCTGAAGTTTTCCAGGGAAGTCCTGAAACCGAGAATCGTATAACAGAGCCCAGTCTCCCTCGTGGAAGACTTTGTTCTTAATGAGCGCATCATGCCATTTGGCTCGCTGCTGTTGAATTAATGCTGTATTTTGTAGTGCAGAGAGCCGAATTTCGTCTAATTCATTGATCTACTGTAGTCGATTGAGTTGTGCCTCCGTTAAGTCTAGGCCAACTTCCTGTGCTGTACGCAGTGTTTGGATTTCGAATTCTATGGGAAAAATAGGTTGTTTTCCAAACACTAGTTGATAAGGTGAGTAACCCGTGGTGCTCCTCCATGTGGTTCGATAGGCCCAGAGTGCTTCAGGTAGTCGGGTAGCCCAGTCACGCCTATGTGATGCAATAGTTTTCGTTAGGATTGATTCTATTATCTTATTGCTACTTTCTACCTGCCCATTCGCCTGTGGGTGATATGGAGTAGTGATCTTATGTTGGACATGATAATTGTTAAGTGTTGCAGCTAATTTATGCCCAACAAATTGTGGTCCTCCATCTGTAATTATTTCCCTAGGAAGGCCATAACGAACAAACAAAAGGAACAGGAACTGTATGACAGAGTCCTCTGTGGCTCTTGGTAATGCTTCTGCCTCAACCCACTTGGTGACATATTCTGTTGCCACAAAAATATATGTTTTCTGATTTGATGAAGGGTTGATGGGTCCAACGAAATCCAGAGCCCACCGTTCGAATGGTTCGATGACTAACTGTGGTTTCAGAGGCATTTCATCAGCTTGACCAGGTCGTCCTGCTCGCTGGCAACTGTCACAAGCTTGGACGAACTTCTTTGCATCCTTAAAGATCGTAGGCCAGTAATATCCTGTCTGCAATACTTTATGTCCAGTCCTACGCTCAGCGAAGTGCCCCCCACATGGTCCATCGTGACAGGCTTTGAGGATGTCAAAGATTTCATCCTCTCTAGCACATCGCCTGATATGCATGTCTGCTCCTGTGTGAAACAAATAACCTCCAATCCACGAAAATCGATAACTTTTCTGAATAATCTGCTTACGCTCATTAGGAGTTAAATGTTTTGGTAATTTACCTACTGCAAGGTAATTGGCAACATCAGCATACCAGGGCGTTTGAACGGCAACAACAAACAGGTGTTCATCCGGAAATTGATCTTCCACTGCTGCTGCATCGCTTGATTTTGGTATCCTTGAAAGAAAATCGGCTACAGGGTTTTCTTTGCCAGGACGGTCCTTGATTGTGATATCGAATTCCTGCAATAAGATTAACCATCGAGTTACTCTGGCATTTGTGACAGGCTTATTTGCTAAATATTTTATGGCAGAATGATCTGTATACAAGATAACAGGGTAGCCTGTGATATAATGTCTAAATTTATTGACAGCATGTATTACAGCTAGAAATTCGTTTTCAGTAACAGTGTAATTCAATTCAGCAGGGGATAAATTTTTGTTGATGTAATATATAGCATATGGTTTTTTATCCTCTTCCTGCCCAAGGACTGCACCAATGGCTGTATCTGAGGCATCAGATGATATCTGGAATGGTAGGTCCCAGTTGGGTCCTCGAAGGACTGGGGCTGTGGATACAAGCTTCTTTAGATCCTCGAAAGCATGGTCACATTTGTCTGTCCAAAGGAAATCAACGTTACCAGTCAGTGCATATAAAGGAGTAGCAATGTGTGAATAATGCTCTATGAATCGTCTATAATAACCTGAAAATCCAAGAAAACTGCGTACCTTTGTTTGAGTAGTAGGAGTAGGAATAAGCAAAAGTATTTGGATTTTGGCCGGGTCTACCTGAATGCCGGCTGCTGAGACATAGTGTCCTAGGATAAGTCCTTCAGTCATCATCAAAAAACATTTTTCATTGCTTAGGCAAAGCCTAGTAACAATGCAGCGTTGTAGGACTTTCTCTAGGGTGTCTAGAGTTGGATCGAAGTCATCTCCGTATGGTGTAAAGTCATCCATGTAAACTTCAAGTCCATCATTGATTAAATCTGCAAAAATACTAAGGATAGCCCTCTGAAATGTGGCAGGAGCATTACATAAGCCAAAAGGTAAAACTCGATAGGCAAATGTTCCCCGGGGGCAAGTAAAGGTAGTTTTATCCTGGTCTTCAGGGGCAATCTGAATCTGATTGTATCCACTGAAGCCATCCAGGAAAGAAAAGAACTTCTTCCCTGCTAAAGTGTCCAATACTTGATCTATGAAAGGAAGAGGAAAATGATCTTTTTGTGTTGCCTTGTTAAGTTCTCTATAATCCACCCAAATTCTCCATTTCCCATTCTTTTTTGGTACCACCACAAGTGGAGAGACCCATTTACTATCAGAGATAGGGTAGATAAAATTCACATCTAAAAGTTTTTGAAGGTCAGTTTTTACAACATCTTTTAGATGGGGATTAAGTCTCCTTTGCGGCTGACGCACAGGTCTGGCATCTTTTTCTATGTAAATGTGGTGGGTACATAACTGAGGATCGATTCCTTTCATATCAGGGTAGTCCCATGCAAATGCTTCTTGATATTTTGTTAACAGATGGATGAGCTTTGTTTCTTGTTCCGGTGTGAGATTAGCATTGATATTTAAAGTTTTCCCGGGTGCAATTTCCACAGTTTTACTATTTGCAACAGAAGTGACAGGTATTATTTGATCATGAATATCTTTCAGGGGATCTTCTTCTAATTCATTATCAAATGCTACTTTTATCATGTGACATTGTGTGCGAGGTTCAGTTTGAGTAATGAAATTATTAATGTCATCGTCTTCTGTTTGATCTTTGAAATCGAGTGCCTCTTGTATAGTTAATGGAGATCTAATGTTATCAGTAAGATATGATACGGGGTGCTTATTCGTTTTAATCATTGTGACACTTGGCTGTGCTGGAGGATATAGAACTAAATTTTTGCTATTTGGTCCTCTGGTTATGGTCATATTTCCCTGCCGACAGCCAATGTAGGCATCGGCAGTATCGAGCCAAGGTCTACCTAAAATTAGCGGGTGTCCGTCAAGTCGGGTTTTTGGATTAATTATCAGGAAATCAGTTGGATACTCCCAGGATTCTACAGAGACCATGACATCATGTAGAGTGCCCTCTGGTCTAACCACAGATCGGTCAGCCAGTTCTAACAGAGTAGAGGTGGGTTCTACAGATGTAATGCCGAGCTTTTGGCAAGTTGTGGTTGTTAAAATATTAATTGCGGCCCCTAAATCAACTAAGGCATTAGGCAGGGTCTGGCCATAAATTTGAACAGTTATAATTGGGTTCCCGGGGTCTTCATATTTAAGGGGTGTTTCTCTTCCCGACAATAGGTCAGATAAGGTGCCAACTACTTGGACTCTTGGATTGTTTGTTATATTCCTCCTCGGTTTCTTTATGCACAATTCTTTTATGGTTTTGGCGTATATGGAATGTCTTGAATGGCTTGGAGGAATGGAATTTTTATGTACAAGTTTTGTAATTCTCCCAGAATGTCGAAGTCAGGATATTGTATGGATCGAGGTATGGCTAATCGTTCTGGGAACGGGGGAGAGGATGTGGTTGCTTGATTATGAGTTTGTTGCTTATTTACATCCTCTTGTTGTAACTGATGTTCTCTTGGTAACTGATCTTCAATATGAACTGTTTTATCTCCCTCGGTTTCAATTATACGTCCAGATCTTAACTGAAGGTCATTGCACTCCCTCAGGTCGGGTCCTATTTCTGGTGATTCTATGATTTGAATAGATTGGACCTGTCTGTTGTTTGGATTGGGATCGGGTTGGGCTGGGAGTTGCGGTCTCAGGTTAGACTGGGGATTTTGTTGTAAAGCTGGCAAAGTAGGTTGAGGGAGCGGAATAGTTCCAGCTGGGTGGTACATTGGTCTTTGCCAGTTTGTCTGCCAGGGTGAACTTTGTGAAGTAGAGGGAGTCCATTGTGAAGGATATGGGCCATTTTGCCAATATGGTGGAGTGTAAGGGAAATTTGGCCAACCAGTTTGGCTTGTTTGATTTAGCCATGGATTTGGAGAAGGAAATGATTGTGGTGACCAGTTTGTAAATGGGGTTTGAGATTGATTTTGCCACATACCATATTGTAGAGCATTATACTGTGGGTTTTGAAAGAAAGAGGTTGGGTCCGGAAACATACCAGGTTGTCTTGGCTGCCACGGGCGGCGCTGGTTGATTGAATTCACCGATTCTGGTTCTTCTTCTGCTTCCTTGTATACTGCTTTCAATCCAGGAAGTGAGGGGCAGCTCTCCGTAAGGTGATCTTTTGTACAGATGGTGCATGTTTGGACTTTATCTAATGGACACTCCTTGTGGCTGTGTTTTTTTCTGCATCGGGGGCAGAAGATTGCCATATTATGTTCTGCCTCCAGCTGCTTCTGTTTAGCCTGCACAATATCAAGTTGTGTAGTTAGTGTCCCCATAATATCAGTTTTAAAATTCTCTAATAAATTTCCAATTTATGCACGTGTTACTCCTTCTGCTGATACTTTGTTATCTCTTGCAAACCGATCATATTCTGCCGGTTTTATTCTTGTGCTGCCTCTCGAACTCCTGATACATAAGTCAAGGATGTCAGTAAAATTCTCTTGATAAATATCCCCTTTGCCCATAATGTTTAATGTTTCAATCCATTGTTCCTTCATACCCCTCATTAATGCATTTTTTAACACATTATCAGGTAAAGGTAGCGATGCATAAGGAGATCTTTGTAAGTTATACTGAAAACGTTCCACATACTCCTCTAATGTTTCATTTGGTCTGGCTATCATCTGAAATATTTCGTCTTTTAATTCTCTAGACCTACAATAATCTTGGTATTTCTTTAAGAAGGATTCTTTCATTTGATCCCAATTGTTGATAACCCCGCCACCTAGCCCCATAAACCATCTTAAAGCAGCCCCTTTCAATGTAGAGGGGAATAATTTCAATTTTTGGGGATCGGTGGTGTAATCATACCCCCGACATAACACATCGAATTCAAATAGGAATGCATCCGGATCTTCTGATGTGAGTCCATGAAATGTGGGGATATGCTGAAGAGGGATAGCTTTCATGGGTGCATTTGCTGCAGAATCCACTATAGGATATTGTAATGTAGAGGTTTGAGTGTTTGGCTGGTTTTGAGCGTTTGGTTGGTTTTGAGCCATGGGATCTAATATATGCCAGTAACCTTCTGGGATATCTAGGAGGGTATTCCTAGGTTGGTTGGGAACGGTTTTGACAGGGATCTTTTTAATAGCGCTTCCTTTATCCGGAATAATGGGAATACCAGGTGTTTGAGGAGATTGAATCTCTTCAACAATGACTTTCGCGACACTCCCCTTATCTGTGCTATCTAATGGCTGATTTGTTTCAAGAGGAGATTTTGGTTCCTCGGTTTCCCCTGTTTCTCCTTCTCCTTCACAAAAGTTGCTAGAGTTCCCTTCCTGCAATAATTCTGGAGTGGAATTTTCAACTTCTTGAAAGTCCTGCTCCTCACTTTGACTATGCACCTCAGCACAGGCTACAGATGGTGATCCTGTGGCCTGAAGGGAACTAGTAGGCGGTTTGGAAGTGTTTTTCTTGAAGCCTACCGATGGCTGAGACTCTGTTTTCTTATAGATTTCATCTATGAAGGTCGTTCGGCCAAGGGTTACCGGCCCCTTAGCTTTTTCAGGTTTGGATGGGGGTTTGATATTCTTTTCTGGTCTTTTCTGCTTAGTCATGCACTCAAAAATAAACTACGAACTTCTATTCAAACAAGCAACAACAAATATGTTAGGAAAGCGGATAATGAGCAGGTCTTTTACATGCTCTGCACGTAGGTTCTTACCTTCCGTTTTTAGGATCCAACTCCTCCCTAGCAGGCTTGTACACTACTCTAAAAAAAAGACAAATGGCTACACTCTTTCCCCGGCAACGGCGCCAAAATGTAGAGCTATAAAAGGGGTCTCTTTCACCTCTAATCACCTCACATTAATATGTCAACCCGAGAGCGTTTTGTCATTACAAAGAGTGACTCAATCCGAGGCTCATTTGTCAGAGTAATGCTAGTAGTACAGTGCTTAAGAAATACAAGAGTAAACGAATGCTTAACTGAAATCAAATTACTTTAAAGAAATAAATCACACACTCAGGAAACTCAATAACTCATCAGTCAAGGGTTCGGTAATAATAAACCATCCCTTCAGAAACTGATGGAAAAAGAACTAAAGCATAGATCACAAGCATGGGAGCTAAACAGTGACTGATACTGCTCACTACAGTCTTAGATCATCTCTCACAGCAAACCATCAAATGCAGATAAATAGATCAGCAAAGGACATAAAGGATTAAACCATAATTCTAAAATGGAACAGCAACTCTAAAATGGAACAGCAAATGAATACTAAGTCCCGCGGGTTATAATCAAACTCAATCTATACACTCTTTGCAATCAAGGAACATTCTATCATTCTAAAGGCGGATTACACAAATCATATTAATGGAACAGCAATAACGATTAATGAATTATGGGACAATACTGATTCAGTGAAACGCACGCAACACAAATGTTAATATAACAGCTCTGTAACATAACAGTAAGGATATGCGATTAACTCTTGAAAGGAATAATAACGCAATGCGGAGTTAACACACAAGTCTAGCTGAAGAAACTTCAATGATTCAAACTGGAACGGAGCATGTAATATGAACTTGTAAAGCATATCAAATAATCGAATAGCAATAATAAACAAACCACACAGAAACGAAGCTGTAATGGTACAGAAGCAAGTGTCCTTCGGGGCCGGGCCCTTATCCTCCAAGGATGCACCGCTTTAGGTTAACGCAGACGCGAAGATGGAATAATCACCAGGCTTTCATTAAGACATTGATCAAAAATACATCGAACCAGTTCTCAACAGAGCTTAATAACCAAGTCTGATGTTTTACAGAAGATTACATAAAACGTATCTTATCTCGCCATTCCTAAACTAACAGTGTTGTCTCTCTTTATAAGGACGATGGCGGAGATGTCCAAGCAGCTAGATAAATAAAGCAGCGATCCCTCAGGATCTTCGATCCTGAGGGATTCGCCAAACAGTTAACTTCTTCATCCTGTCTTTGCTATTGTGCTGAGCTGGTGTCCTCTCCTTCTTGCCGAGCCGATTCACCTTGATCTTGTTTCCCTATGTTTGCGTTCGGTTCTCATCCAGAGGAACAGCAGTTATCTCCACTTCGTTCTTATCTTTAGAGCGGCAACTCTTCGTTTTCTTCTTTCCCTATATAGAAAATAACCATTATCAGTGGCTAAGTTATACACATCGATTCTCACATGTTTTGTGATAGTTTCTTATGACTTTCCAAATCCATGATACAAAAGGTTCACAAATTGTATTAAAAAGTCATTAAAGTAATCAGCAAAATCATACCTTTTCAGTACTCACAAAGGGCATTCAGGTTGCTCCTAATTTTTTCATCACTCATCTACTTTTTGTTGATGATGTTTTAATCTTCTGCTCTGGATCGGTGCGAGATGCAATTACTATTGGTGAGATTTTGGACCTGTTTAGCAAGGCCACTGGAATGGAAGTGAATGTTGGGAAGTCTTCCATCACTTCTCATTTTCAGAGGGAAGAGGAGAGGCGTGAGTTCGAGAGGATCTTTCCCTATAATTCTTCTGGTTTGGATGATGGGCTGAATTATTTGGGGTTCCGTTTAAAACCCAATGATTATAGGAAACATGATTGGAGCTTGCTGCTGGAAAAGCTGGAAAAGTGCTTAAGAGTTTGGTGTCATAAATGGCTATCTAGAGTTGGGCGTTTGACTTTAGTTAAATCTGTTTTGGAGGCTGTCCCGGTATATTGGTTGTCCCTCTCTTGGATTCCAAAGGGTATTTTGGAGGCAGCCAGGAGGATTTGTTTTAGATTCCTTTGGAGTGGGAAACAGGAATCGTTGGTGACCCCTTGGGTTCGGTGGGGGAAAATTACAATCCCTAAAGGGTTTGGAGGATGGGGACTGAAAAATATTTTTCTCTTTGCTCAGGCTCTTGCAGCAAAGGGTGGGTGGAGGCTCATCAATGTTGACAGTCTTTGGACACAGGTGATCACTCAGAAATATATTGCTCCTTTTTCTATTGTAGATTGGATAAGGAATCCAAGAAAATCCTTTGCGGGTGGGTCGGTGATTTGGAAGGCTCTAGTTAAATCTTTTCATATTCTGGAAACAAGTCTGGCTTGGGATGTGGGTAGTGGCAGGAAGCTTCGGGTTGGTGAGGATCCTTGGATGGGAAGCATTCTACAACACCTCCTTCCCAGGCGCACGGTTGAGGCCTTAAGGCAGAAGGGGATTACCTTTCTCTCCCATCTTGCAGATCCGGTTCGGAGAAGGTTGGGCATTCAGCCTTGGATTTTGGCCTCTTCTTTGGGGCTAGATGATCATGATGAGAGGGAATTGGTTGTTTATATCTGTGCTTTAAAACAGGCTCATATTTTTCTTCAGGAGAGGGAGGATATGATTGCATGGGATTTTGATTCTTCGGGGATCTATTCTCCTCGGGCTGGCTACACAAAACTTAGTGCCGAGGCTGTCTTGGGTGAAGAGCGGTGGTGGTGGAAGAAACTCTGGAAACTAAATTTTCCTCCTAAGACTCGCCTTTTTATGTGGTGTGTCCTTGAAAATAAATTCCCCACCTGGGATGTTCTGCAACATAGATTTTTTTAGGGCCCTAGCTAGTGTTGTCTGTGTAATTCTGATGAGGAATCAGTTAACCATATATTCCTCAGCTGTCCTTTCATTAAAGGGGTTTGGCTGGAATGTTCCAGGTTATTGGGTCTACTTTGTAGATGGGAGGGCTTAACTGTGTCTCATGCATGGGATTCGTGGTGGGTGTCTTATGATGAGTAGAATCTAAAAGCTCTGCCTCTCCTTGTCATCTGGGGATGTTGGTTGGCTCGTAACCGCCTACTATTTGATGGGATGGTCAGTACACCAGAGATCATCGGTGCCATGACTATAGGACTGCACTCTGCTTTTCCTATCCATATCCGTGCTGCCAATCAGAGGGAGGTCCTACTGTTGGACATCGATAGGAGGAATCCTTGGGGTTTTTTTGATGGGGCTATGCAGCAAAATGTTGAACTAAAGGACATAATTAATAAAAACAATTTAAAACAATTTAAAACTTCATACACTATGACATTACTATGGCAAAGAGCATTAAAAAATACAAGAAAAAAATCCTTTTATATAATAATGGAGAGCTTCAAATATACAAGAAAAAAAATCTTTCAGCCTTCTTGTATCCCAGAGAAAAGAGTTACTAAACAATCATATTTTAAACAATTTTAAAACTTGGAGAAAATCATCTGTTTTTGAATTTCAATTATATAAATAATTAGTCAAATATTTCAAATCTATTTTTTGGCTAGTTGCAGAGTGTAGCTGCAGTTCTGGCTAGAGAGAGACTCCAAGAAGAGGTTTCAAGACAGAATAGGTTTCCAACATTCCAGTCAAGAAGGGAGGCAAATATTTCCAACAAAAGAGGCAAGAGCAAGTTCCCTAGTGGTAGTGCTATGCAACCCAGTTAGTCAGTGCATGTTGCAGGAAAGAGTGCAAGTGAAGTGCAGAAAAATTTTAAAATTAAAATTCGATCGAGCTTCTAAGAGGGGGATTCAGCAGGACGAGGGTAACTAGAGGATCAGAGAACATCAGGATGGCGATACCACTGAATACTTTAATCCATCTTTATTTGACTGAGAGGCTATTGTTTTCCTAGTTTGGCCTGTCAACAAATAGCCAACGAAACGCAGAATCATGGTGTGCATTTTTCTCAACAGTTTTATGTGATGAGGGCTATGAATTATCACTGTTTTGGTTTACAAGCTCGATGGGCTTTCTACAGTAGACAAGAACTTATTAACAGGTTTTTACATCTAAAGTTTTGGGCTAATTACACTTTGGTGGGTGGTTCACAACATTTTTTGCGTTGGTGGCTACGCATCCACAGTTTTTTGATGGCTTATTCTTTGACAAAATGGGCTGCTATAGCATGAGGTTCACACATTAAAGTGACACACATTGAATATGATGGTGCTACATCATAGTTTTATGATGCATTTTCTGCTTTGGTGCATCCCAAAGGATTTTAACACTGTCTGGGCTTTGATTGGCGCTGTGATGAACATTAGAATCTTTCTTCAGGGCAGTGTTTTTTTTTCGTCTAAATGAACTCTTTCGGGACTCTTAAGAGCAAACAACATTGTTTTTATTATTATGAACATCATGTCTTCTAGCTTGAACAGGGTAAAAGCCATAATCTGGTTCTGCACAGGAGTACCTTTCTCTGTGTATGTTTTGCATACAACTTTTGGGTCTGTCTTCTTTGATCACACTTCTTATGTGATTTTCAATGTAATTTTATACTCACCTGCAGTAATAAAATTACGCTTTTTTCTCGAGGAAAAAAAGAACAAGAAAAAATTTAAAATTAAAATTCGATGGAGTGCTGTGAAGTGCATAATTTGGATTTTTCGTTTCCACATTTCAACCACACTGCTCTACTTTTTTATACTCAATTTTCCTAATTCTTTAATTTAAAAAACTATGATATAACTTATAAATTAGAGCATCGGTGTGAAAACACTTAAATTTTACAACGTTAATGCATTCGAGGATAGATTTTATGTCTTTCAAAACATAAAATATCATTCTATTCACACCCCATTTGTCTTCAAACTGGTTTATCGCTTATCAAAATTTCAAACATGAAAATGATAAAAGATATTTTCATACCCAGAGTCGACGAGCGCGAACAGTAGGAGCACCAGCACGGCCGGGAGCACCAGCAGCGCCAACAGAGCGAAAACAGACAACGGGCGAACAACGAAAATTGTAAACTATTACCTTGCGATTTATTTATAGAAAATAGTTCGGCCGAACTATTTTAAAAATAAAAGTTCGGCCGAACTCACAGTTCGGTCGAACGTTTTTAACAGTTCGGCCGAAGTTTTGTTGTCGGTTTTCCAATCTCCGGAAAAAATTATGTTTTCCGTGCCATCAGTGTGCCGTTAATTCAAACAGAATTACGAGTTCGGCCAAACTTTATAAAAAATTTGGCCAAACTATTACAAAGTTCGACCGAACTATTGTTGAAAAAAAATTCTGGCCCCCGATTCTCACAAAAGGGTAACCCAGCTTCACGTTTCCGCCCTTATAATTATGTTACAGGTGGAAGGAGCTGCCCATGAAGGTGGGAAAGGACCCAGCATTTGGGATAAATTCTCTGACATTCCAGGTTTCACTGGGGCATACTACATGCAGACCAATAATTAATATAAAGAGCTGGTTAATTTAATTAAGTGGTATCTCTTATGTGAATTTATTTGGTGTTCTTGAATGTTAGTAGAGGAAAAATTTCTGATGGAAAGAATGGGGATATTGCAATAGATAAATACCACCACTATAAGGTACAGATTAGAATTATATGAAGAATTGAAAGTTTTTTTGAGCGTTGGTGGAATTAATTTATTTGTAATGTGCATGCAGGAAGATGTTCAACTTCTCAAATACATGGGCATGGATTTCTATCATTTTTCTATTTCATGGCCACGCATATTTCCCAGTAATTTTAATTAAGGAATAGTGACATCTTTATAAATAACTCTACAATGGATTTTAAGTAATCGTTGGATTCCATGATTCTCTCATTTCCATTTTTTTTTTATAAATTTTTAGAGGGCTCTCCAAGACACAGTGGAGTCAATGAAGAGGGAATTGCGCATTACAATGATCTTATCAATGAGTTGCTCAAGAATGGTATCTAAAAATACAAATTATTTAGTTTCCTTCTACAGAGATTCACATGTATGTGGCTTTTCTACACATGAATTTGATTTTTCATGCAGGTGTAGAGCCTTTTGTGACTTTGTTTCACTGGGACATGCTGCAAACTCTGGAAGATGAGTAGGGAGGATTTCGTAGCAAAAGTGTCATGTGAGATTCATCGCCATCATTCTCTTGCATGCTTCAAATACAGAAAAATAGGTCAAGATAAATCCTAATTCTAATTTTTTTTTTGCCAGGGAGGATTTTGGCATATTTACAGAAGAATGCTTTCGATCTTTTGGAGATCGTGTCAAATACTGGATAACTATAAACAAACCGTTCACCACCTATTATTTAGCCTACGATGTGGAGCTTCATGTGCCAGGGCGTTGTTCCCCTTGGATTTTGAAATTGCACAGCCATAAATTCTACAACAGAGCCCTACATTGTAGCCCACAATATGCTTCTTGCACATAACGTCACTGTAAAATTATATAGAACGAAGTACAAGGTAAGTTTTTTTTTTTTTTCAATCAGAACACCGCAATTGAATACAGGGTCATACATATCTTGACTAAATGCTGGAAAATGAAATTCAAGGAATGCAGAAAGGTTCCATAGGCATGTCACTTGTGGTGAGCTGGATGGTGCCATTCACAAAATCATTGCTGGATCAACAGGCTACCCAGAGAGTAATTGACTTCAGAATAGGATGGTATGTGAAGCATGATGATATTTGAAAGGAGGTTGATCTTATGATCATTTTTATATGGAGATTTAGACATCTATATTTTAAATATATACTTGGGATTTATTGAAATACTAATTATTTGTAGACAACATTAAGATTCTAAACATTGATCAAATCCTAATAATATAATTAATCCTAGAAACATTTATCTAATATTTTAAAATCAAAACTCTATCCCCTATCCCTATTACCATCCCCTATCCTTATTACCAGACTAAATCGTTATTCATTTTATTATAGATTATTTCATGGTCATATTTGCTCAGAATATTTTAAAATCTGTTGGACAACAGTGAACGCTTGTTTGTAAATTTCTGAAATATCCCCTGAATATGTAATCAGGATAAGTTTAGCATCGCGAAACAGGAAGATAATATTAAATTTTCATATAAATAATTGCAGGTTTTTGGATCCATTGACATCAGGGAAGTACCCTGATTCTATGAGAATTTTAGTTGGACCACGGCCACCACAGTTCACCATTGAAGAGGAAAAATAACTGAAAGGCTCCTTCGACTTTCTTGGCTTTAACTACTATTCAACAAACTTTACAATCAACAATCCCAATCCACCAAATCCTGTAAATACAAACTAAATTCTGGACGCCCGTGCTATTGTTACATGTAAGCTTACTTAATCAATAATCACTAGTCCGGGATTCATCTATGCTAATTGTTATTAAGAAATTTATTTTCTAGATGGGTGTTGGTGTTTCAGATGAAGTAAACGGAGTTTACATTGGATCAGTAGTAAGCAACTAGAGATTTTTTTTTCATTGATTAGTGAAGTACTCCACAAAAATTTGAATGGAATTTAGATTTATATACATCACTATATTCTAATTTCAGGAGGGTTTGAGCATTATCCAGCTGGAATAAGGGACGTGATAAGTTACACAAAGCATCGCTATAACAACCCTCCCATATACATCATAGAGACTAGTATGCAGGTTTTATAAGTTAAGTTTCACCTATTGAATCATAAATTTTTCCTGTCAAAAAATTGAATCTGTTGATTAAGAACACCAAAATTTTCTTCAGGATATGGTGATTTTGGCTCATTAATTTTGTGCGAAAATTTTCAGCCTCCTTCAAGTCATTGAATGAACCTCTGAATATTCTCATGTAAGCAAATTTTTTTACTTATCTAATTTGTCACATAGATATGCCTGTGCCTATATCCATGCAATTTTCTCAGTGTTTGATATATATATATATATATATAACAGGCAGTGAGGCTCGGAGTCACGCTGAAATTTTACAATAAATTTAATTTTAAAGTCTACAAGTACTTAAATTTATACCTGCACGGAATTGTCTTGAGATATTTATCCATTTCTTGGTCTATACGTATGTTTGACCCACAATTCTTCGAAGTGCACATCAAAGAAAACACCTTCGAATGGATCACCTATTTTGTTTTCAATTTTTTTATTTTTTTATGCCAAAATTTACAAAAACATGCCAGTCAATTTCTAGGCTTTCTTGGAGTAGCTGTTGACATATGCATTTTTCTGAGCTCTAAGATGAAAAATTGCAATTTTGGGATTGTTGTCGCATTGAGATAGTGCTAATGGGTTGGTTTGGTTGTTTGTGAAGTAATAATGCAGGGGTAATGGGATGCCCTTTCCAGCTTTCATAGGATGGCATAAAGCTTCATTTTGCAACCAATCATTTAGGTAAGCACAAAGAGTAAATATGTACCAAAAGTATCCAAATATATATAATTTTTATGAGATTTTTACTTCTATTATGCAGGGAATAAGCTCTACAATGGAGCCAAGCTACTCCGAGACCGAGATTCCTGAAGCCTTTGCCACTGATGCTGCAAGGTCCATTTCAAACAAGCGAATCAAGCAATTTTTTTGGTAATTTCTGATATGAATAATTAAAAATTTCTTGATCCTTATCAGTCAATCCTTCCTTCCTATGAAGCAATGTATTTTCTCTTCTTGTTAATCGGCTATTTTTTCACTTTTGGAAAAAAAATAAAAAATCGTAAGCCTAAATATTTTAGGCCAATGGCATCGATATTACTCACAGTGTTTTGTTATTTTTATGATATCTGAAGCTTTCCTTCATGCACTCATTCTTTTCAAAATTTTCATGGAAATTACCACTAAATTCAACTAGCTACTTCTTTTCTTGTATTTCAAGAAAAAAGAAATTCGAGCTACTTCTATTTTGTAAAATTTTGAATTGTTCTTGCTTGAGCTGTCAAATTTTACAATTGCTCAAATTTTACATAGAAAAAGTTGGTTCTGGTTTCTACCAAAATCAATGAGTTCTTGGTGTATTTCTAGAAAAAGTTGGTTGTGGTTTCTACTAAAATCAATGAGTTCCTGGTGTATTTCAAGAACATTTTTAGTTCCGGCATATTTTAAGTAAAATTTTGAATTAATTTTTTCATTCAAAGTCCTGCGACAGACCTTTACAATTCATTTATTTATTTATTTTAAATAAATGTAAGTTGTTTTTCAGTTTTCCTAGATTTGCTAAACAATTTTTTTCTCTTCTATATCTTATCTTTAGAATTCATTTATTTATTTATTTTAAATAATGGTAATAGTTTTTAGGCTTTTTCTTTTTCCTCTATCTTTTAGGGAAAATAATGCTCATATTGATCGAAAGGCTCTATCTTTTTGGAAATATACTGCTTATATTGATCGAAAAGGTATGCGCAATGTCAATGTGATTTACTTCTTAATGTCATAAAATTATTGATGTTGCTGCATTATTTTAGTATTGTTTCATTCATTACATTACTACCATAACAATCCATATATCTCAAAGATATGGAAACTAGAAGAATAAATTATTGTTTGTTTAGCTGATATAAAAGCTATCCTTATTTTTATTGATGATAATGGATTACCATGGTCTTATTGATGATAATAGATTATCAAAAATTGTGCTTATAAGATAAAACTTTGTCAATAATCTTTTTATATCCTTTACAAAAACGGTTTGGCAAATAGAATATGGAATATGAACATTTATGCACTCTAGATATTTTAACTATTTTATTGGTCTTTCTTTCAAATTATCACAATCTAACTATCCTATCGGCCTCCTTTTGCACCTTTTAGGGCAACGTCTAGCAATTTATAATAATAAACCTTAGCTTTCCTTGTTGTAAAACCTAGGTGTCATCTTGAAATCAATGCATGGTTGCATAGGTTATGTAGGCTTTCAATGAGCATGGACAAATGTAGTTGGCCCTTTCGTTTTGATTAAAGAATATTGTGGCGGTTTGTCATCAAGTGGGGTCAACCAGGGACGTGGTGTGATTGAACACTGCTATTAACGATTTCGATGTCAAATTTGTAGGTGGAATAAAGGAAGGGCGGCTCGAATAGAAGGTGACAAATTTTGAGGAATGTCTTGTTTTTAAGTTTATAAAAAATATAGGTTGCGAAGTTAATGTCAGTTGTATGGAGAAAGAAAATGATGAAGAGTAAATATTATTATTTACGTAAGTGGTAGTTGAAAGTTTCTTAGATTTATATCTAGTTTCAGATTTATTTTAAGGATAATGATTATAAAATATAAAAATTAAGGTTTTATAAAGTGTTGATAATGTTGTTAGCTGATGAATTTATATTAATAGTTGTTTTTACTTTTAGGTATTAGTTTTAGGTATTAGTTTTTAAAAGTGGAATAACAATTTTGTTTAAAAAGATTTAGTTTGTGTATTTGTTTTATAAAATTGGTGTTTATAATCAATTATGTTTAATTATATGGTAATAAAATTAATTTTGATTATTATAAGTTGTGTCATGATAGAGTAAAAGATATGCTTGTAGATTTATTATGGTAAATGCTAATATAGTTATGGATTATGATTTTACTTTCTATTTGTTATGTTAGTTCACTATGTTATGTTTTAGAAATGCACTTGAGGTGAAACTTGTAAAAGATATGCTTGTAGATTTATTACGGTAAATGCTTATATAGTTATGGATTATGATTTTACTTTCTATTTGTTATGTTTGTTCACTATGTTATTTTTTAGAAATGCACTTGAGGTGAAACTTCTCCTCTCACGGGAGATTGATAAATAGTCATATGAATATAATATTTTTATTGGAAACTTAAGCATACCATGATATCTACTTTGAGCCAAAAATTATATATGTTGTTGAAACTAACCCTGTCAAGTGTAAGAGTTATATAGTATAGAGATTGATTCATGATCACATACTTACAAACTAGTTTCATGAATATATCATCCTTTGCAATAGTATGAAGGTCAATTTTTTTATTGAAAGGGAAGAATATAAACTTAAGGATCTTTTCTCTTTGATGCCATTAATATTTTTTTATGATTGAACTTTCCAATAAGCTTGTATAAAAGCTTGTGAAGCCTCAAGGAGCATCCAACATTGTTTAGAAAGATGGAAATATTATTATTCAAGAGTTTGCAACAAAGCTAATCTAATTTTTTTCATAGATCAAGGAACAATTTATTTAAAGAATTTGTATTTCTTTTAATCATCTAAGGAAGCTAATCCAATCATTTTTATAGATTAAGGAACAATTTATAAATAATTTATATTTATTTTAATCATCCAATCAGAGCCTAGGATAGGGGATAGCCCTAATGTTTTATGGAAGAACAATATGCCCACCAATGGGATGTTGTTACCAAGATTATATGAGACTTGATCACGCCTAGACACCCATTGGAATAGTTTATTTTCCCCAAAGGTGGCTGCTATCCTCAACCTCTCTCCATGAAGTTTGAACCACACATGTGAATGAGACTAAACATCACAAAAAATTAGTGATCTATATCTTATGGACAACAATTTATAAAAAAAAATGTATAAAGTTCATTTGAAAAAACTTGCTAGCTTAAATCCCTTCAATAAGAGGTGATGTAGCCTTCAATCACATAACATGTTAAAAAAATGCAACCATTTTGTTTATGAAAAAATTAACATTAAAATGAAATTCTTTAATAAATTAATGTTATTATACATTTTTCTTTCTCAATGGATATTATTTACACGTTTTTTTATTAAGAAGCCCTTTGGAATAATGTATATTTAATACATGACTTTCAACTGCTACCCCCTCTTAAAAAAATGAATAGAACTAAAATCCATAAAACCAAGAAATTTACACTTCTTAGGTAGTTAAAGCTTACTTAAAATTCCATAAATATATTGTTATAAATGAGGGAGAAATCAACAAACATTTATTTTACAAAATGTTTGGTGAGGGTGCTCAACCCTCACTCAATGGCTATAGGGAGTCCATCCGTTGACCTTGATAAAAATATATTTTATTAAATGTTTCCTGAGGGTGCTCAACCCTCACTCAATGGCTATAGGGAGTCCATCCGTTGACCTTGTTAAAAATATTACAAAGAAATATCATCTTAAATTAAACATCGTCTTGGGATTGACATTCCCTCAATAGGCATGGACCATCATTTCATTTCCTACCATAAAGTTAAATATAATCCACCATTCTCATAAGTCACAATCCTTTCTTGCAATTTCTACGATGAGTAAACTTAGATATCACGATTATATAAAATATAGATATCAGGATTATATAAAATATTTATCAAACCAATCGTAAATATTTACTAGTGATTATATAAAATATTATGTTTCAAACATATTTTTATCTGCATAAATAAAATCTATACAAAGTATCAAGACATGTCTATTTTATTGATAACCACAAATGAAAAAAATGCATAACTACCAAACATGGTCTATTTATCTTTATGTGTGTTTAGTTATGACCATGTCTAACCATCAAAATATCACATGCATAAAGTAAATACATAAACATTACCAAAGCATGCTCATTTATTCCTACTTCATATGCATCATGAGAAAGGTAAATAGTTATATTTTACTTCTGCCAACAAGAATACAGTAATAATTAAAATAACCACCACACAATAGCTAATATTTTTACATAGATAAACACATATTATCTTCAAAATAAACTAATATGATAGCTATTGCTTTGTGCCCCTTAACACATTATTTTCCAAAAAACTAGTATCTATATGTATATAATCACATATTCTTTTTCAAAAAACTAATACAATAATCACACATACTTTTCAAAGAAAGCATGGTTGCTTATCTCCTATCTCATGCATTTCTCTCAATATAAAATCTTTTTAATACGGTAACAAACTTGAATTAACTTTTTATTCACATAAAACATACCTTTCACACCATTAATCTATCCACACAATTGCTTCAAGAATTCATGCATAGATAACTTATCTTTTTAATGGTTGGAATTATTCAGTGATACTATTAGAAACACCTTTACTGGACATATTTTTTTAGTGTGGCTCTTTCTATGGGCACGAGCTTGAGCACAACGACTCCTCTCCACCGTCACATTCTGTCGTGTGCTACCTTTGAATGTTGTGTTTTTGGTAGAGACTGTCTTATTTATACAATAGTTTTAGAAGCATGGTTAGACTGGATTGTTCCGAATAACATCCATTACGCCACTCTAAACGCACATTTACCCTAATCTTTACCAACATTAACACACTCGTCCAAACTTGAACACGAGT
This sequence comes from Pinus albicaulis, assembly GCA_034641835.2. Taxonomy (NCBI): domain Eukaryota; kingdom Viridiplantae; phylum Streptophyta; class Pinopsida; order Pinales; family Pinaceae; genus Pinus; species Pinus albicaulis. Next base: position 459,864,237 of record CM076573.1, read on the forward strand.
CAAGTCAAGCGTATCATGTAATAGTGCGGAGTGAAATATATAACGTGAAGTGGGGAAACACCCCGGTAACCTGTAATCATTGGAGGACTCAACCATCATGAAATGAAATCCTTCCATTGACAAATCGCTATACATAATCTTTTACATCTGCATATTCATTTTAATTTGGAACCCATACTCAATAGCGAATACACAACCCCGGATTGGTGATAGTTACTAGACGTGTAATAGATCATCTATTAAATAAAATATATTTTATGAACGTCTAATTGTAAATACAGATGATATTACATATTAAATTACTAATAATTTTAATCTTATATTTAGGGATAGAAATATTACAGAAATACATGTTATTATATTCTCAATTATAATACTAAAATATATTAAAATATAAAATAATACTTTTTCTTAAACAAAAAGTTTATATTTCTTACATACTTATACATCCCACCAAAATTAAATTTTATCAATTTAGTAACTATAATGTCATCAAAGTTATCATTTCCAAGTGTCCTAAATGATATTACAAATATTAATATCATTCAATAACAATTATTTTGATGTATTATAGGTATATATTTCTTAGACTTTATGACCAAGTAAATTTTTTAATTTTATTTTTAACCAATTTATTCACCATTAATCATTTCAAATATCTTAAATTTTCTATGAAAATTATAAATCATCTTATTATTATAATCATTATACAAAAATAATAATTATTATTTTTACTAATTTGCAATTAAAAATAATAACCATCCTCGTTATCAATATACAGTAATAACTATCCACAACTCGGTAAAAAGAAAAATCATCCCTACCGTTGCTTGCCGAAGTGAAATCAATTTCCGACAATGTTCGCCTTAATTGGCATACGGAAGTCACGAAAGTGTGTCTTTAACTATGGTTATGGTTGTCCCTCGGTTTCGATCCCGTGATCTTGGCTATGGTTGTACCTCGGTTTCGATCCCGTGAACTTGCAGACCATGAGTGAAGAGCCTCCCCTCTCTGCCTCTGCTCAACATTCTCTTCAGTGAATGGAGCGCAGTCTGCGATCCACGCGATCCACTATGCAAGCACGCCTGTTTTTCGCTCCACAAATTTTCAGACAAATCAACGGCGGTTTGCGGGATCGATGAGTCTGCGATCCACTGTGCAAGCACACCTGCCGTTGGGAAGTTACACCAGCAGTGCGTCTACGATTGTGATTGACCCTCGGTTTCGATCCCGTGATCTAGCGTTGCACCGGGAAAGACCCAACCCTCTCTGCCTCTGCTCAGTATTCTCTTCAGTGAATGCAGAGCAGTTCTTGAGGACTGCGACCCACTGTGCAAGCACACCTGTTTCTCGCTGTGAGGTATCCCGGTCATATCAATGGCGGTTTCCGGCATCGAGGAGATTCCGCTGGTGGACGGCCCTTCGTCCACTGCAGTTTTCGCTTCTTGAGAGCTCGTTTCCCCTTGTTCGTGACCCGGGCCGATACGGATTTCTCTATTACCTGAAGAAATCAATTCTAGGTTAATTGAAATCTCATCTGTTATATTATTACCAACCCTCTGTTTAGGCTGAGCGCCCGTTCTGCAAATCGGGCAAGTCGAATGTGAACGAAACCACATGTCGATGCATTCTACGTGAAAGCTGTGTTTGCAATTGGGCAGAAGCCGGACTTTCTCGTTCTCCCCGAATCCCGACAGACACACTGCGCATTCCTGCGCATCTTTGAAGCTCTGCGCTTTGTACTCGAAAACGGGAAGAGATTCTATCACGCGCGCATCCAAACCGACGTTGAGGAGGCTCAACGGATCCTCTCGCGCGAAGGAAAATCCACGGCGCCCAGAACCATTGATCCGTCGAGACAGAGAGATTCCTCGGTATTCCCTGCGGCGTAAACCGGCGTAGATGCAGATCACGAAGAAGAACAAAATGAAGGAAAAGAGAACCACGAAAGAGGCTAACATGAAGAGCCCGTTTAGAGCATTTTCCGGATTGTTGTCGGAGGCCATTCGCTTCGGTGGGAAATTGAAATTGCCGACGGGTCCGTAAGGCGGTTTCAGGTCTCGGTGGGCGACACGCTGCCGTTACGATTCGGTGTGTTGTAAGCCATGGCCAGGGCTGAATCTATCTCGGATTCCATTGGCGATAAAACCCTCTCACATTCCTAAGATCATGGTTGCAGAAGCGAAGTTTATTCAAGAAAAAGACAGGGTGAGAATGCCTCGAATTAAAGAGCTGAATCGGGGACTAACGAATGAAATAGAGGCAGTATCGTCTAATTATGAATTTTGAAATGGGTGAATGGTTGAATGGATGCAGATCGATCAGAATTTGAAGAGGAACTTTGAGTGTGAAAAACGGCAGATACAGATGAGGAGTTTGAATTCTCCTTCAGATTCCTTATCACGATGCTTCGTCTTCGTGGATTTCATGAGTATTTGGGGCGGTGTGTATGAGGTTTCTTGACTTTTTAGAGGCCGTATGTCTGAGGGTTTCGTAGCGCTGCCGAAGGCAGTCATTGACCACGGAACTTCTGGGAGGCACGCTTATGATTGATGTGAACAGGATTCGTGAGTGAAGAAGGCTGCAAAGCTGAAACATTTGACTGCATAGATTCCACAGGTTGAGGTTGAAAAGAAAATTAGAAAATTATACTTATTTCGAGTTAGCAAGTGGGGCTAATCCAAATCGCATCTCTATATCTCTGTCTATGAACTTTTACAATATTATTTTTATATATAAATACTGGAAAAATAAATCATTTTAACTTGGTCAAAACTATAATTTTTTTATATATAAATAATCTGAAAATGCAAGAACAAAATTACTGCTTAGCTCTAAAATTACTGCTTTCTTTCTTTAAAATATAAAATCAAAATCCATGCAATATCATTTGCTTAAACAAATTGTAGTATAATGTTGCTTTGTTTCTTTGAAATATAAAATCAAAATCAATGTAATATCACTGGCTTAAAAAAATAGTATTATAATATTAGTTTCATTGAACCATGTGTTTTTGGTTGTCTAGGTTTTTCTGAAATCACATCAATTTTAAACAAATTTATTATAATTCAAAAATAATAATATAAATACTCATTGTATTTAGAGTTGTGGTTAAACGGTGATGAGATGGGTTGTTTTAGTTCAATTACTTTCTTGATCACAGTAATGTATCTGGACATGTTAATGAAGATGGAAAATAAAAATAAAAATGAAAGGTACTCTGTATAGTCATTATCTCCAGTTCTCATACAAGGTAGCATAAATCCCACTATTCTGTTCGCTCATCAATGCATTCACTGGAATCTAGGGACTATGTTTCGAAAATGGTTACTTAACATTTTTCTTAGTCGAACTCTGAAATGGCTCAAGCTCCTAAGCTGCAATTTATGTCAAGTTCAATTTCTGAATTGTTTACTTACGATTTTGCCTTGTCAGGCTTTTCATTCGGTCAATTTACACAATTGTAATCAGTGTCATTATCCTTTTACACTCTGTTTGGTTTCAAAGAGTACAGCTCCCACCCCCAGGACGCATTCATATCAAGCTAATTCGCAAAACCTCAGAGGGTTTCAGGGTAAACCTCAGAATTCGACTTCTAGCCCTCACACTTACCATCCTCTGTCTATCTTGCACACCAATCTCACCATTCCAAACCGTGAGGTCGCCTGTTCTTGTAAGAGGTTTATTAATCATAAGGTTATCTGGTACATTAAATTATGGACTTGCTTAATGTATACTGTCAAGAGGTCTGTGATACAAGGTTCTGATTCTCTGTATCGGCTGCAGAGTGTGCCCAAGAGGGTGGGGTTCCTGTGTTTGTATGTTAACCAAGTCATCACTATTCAAAGGTGGCACATGGTTTGTATTAATATAACTCCTCACATCTTTGTTGTTCAATTTTGTCTGTCAGTGTTATTATATAGGGCCCTTCCAGCTATGGGGAAAAGACGTCCAAGGGCTGAGGTTGTCAAAGGAAAACAACAAGTTCAGTTAGAGCCTGCTCCAAGAAACGGGGTCGCAAAACCAACTAAGAGCATCTGGAAACTTTAGCGGAAAATTACGTGTTGGGAAATTCCTCCAAAGTTCGTCAAGAAATTCGTGGGTGGGAGAGGGAAATCCAGACCGACCTGAAGACAATGAGGCAGAAGCAGAGATTTTAGATTTCATCACAGATCCAAGCAATACCCGTGGCCACCTTACTTTATTCAACCAGACTATCCACACATACTAGATAGTAAAATGTCTGATAGCGAAAGCTATTCATAGTCTGCAGCCTACTTATGCTAAGACAGACCCAACAAAGCTAGACCCTCACCTTCAAGCCCAGCTTCTTGATATACAGGACCAGTTACAGCACATCAAAATAAGACAATATCAAGCAGCAGATTGTGTAAGCAGATTAGATGATAAAGTTGGCCGCATGGAGAAGCTCCTTCAGCAGCTGCAACAAGCTGAAATACCTGGGTCCAATGTCAAAGACCCAGCTCCAGTCTCTTCATCAGATGGATAGGAGTTTTAAGTATTCTGAATTTTGATGCATTTTCTAGTTAGATATGAACATTCCTTATGTTATATGAATGTACAAACTGTAGAAGTAGGACAGATAGCACATGAGACTTTTAGACGTATGAAACAATTCCAGCTTTGGTATGCTTTTCACGCTTTCAGATGGCCAACAGACCTGGTTTCCTTCGCGCAGGTTGAGGCCAAAGTCTCAATTTTATATTTTGTAGCCTGTCCTTCAAATATAAATAGAAAATAGCACGATCCTACCAAATTTACAAAAAAAAAGAAAAAAGGTACTACCAAACTTACAAGATAATAATAATAATAATAATATAAATACTCATTAAATATTTAATTAAAATTATTTATTTTAGATCTAAGAATTTTGTGATCCATAAGGTAGATAAAAGTGCTTTTGGAAAAATCACATCATTAGAATTAAGTCTACGTTTTCACCCTGGTGGAGATGCATCATTGCCCATGTTCTTAGGAGAAATAATATCTCTACTTCTTTACTTTTGGAAAAATCACATCATTAGAATTAGGTCTACGTTTTCACCCTGGTGGAGATGCATCATTGCCCATGTTCTTAGGAGAAATAATATCTCTACTTCTTTCAAACCTCTCTGCACCATTAGAAATTCTCTTGGGTCTGTTTAAGACCTTATTGACCCTAAGGAAATGAAAGAGGTTTACATGATTCCTTGTTCTTGTGGAACTCCCTATATAGGAGAAACTAGTCGATCCATTACGCAGAGGATCACAGAGCATGCTCCGGATATCAGACTCATATTAGACATAATTGGTCCCCTACCTCAGCTCTTACAGATCACTTCCACCATAGGAAATTAAGGGAGATGATCGAAATTGAGTGTCATGCTAAGAATCTCAACCCTGATAGATGATCGAAATTGAGGGTCATGCTAAGAATCTCAACCGTGATGATGATTGGAAATTAAGTAAGAGTTGGACCCCTCGCTAGGTAATTTCCGTTTTTTTCTTAAATTTATTTATTTATTATTATTATTATTGAATTAAAATTTTACCCCTCCCTATTACATAATAATTTTATACCAATTTTAACAAAATTTTGCTATATAAAATTTTATTTAATTAAATAATTAAAATTTTTATTTTATTTAAGTAATTAATTAATTTTATTTTTATATTTTTAACTAACTTTTTAACGGCTAGTTCCTAACAGCTAGTCTTAACGGCTAATTCTCATTGGCTATATCCGGGCAATGATGCATCTCCACTATTTATTCATTGAGATAGATTAGTCTCTCCACCTTGTCTTGAGGATGAACCACATTAACTGGTTCGAAACTTCGACATTCTTTTGGTGAAAATCACATGTAGGAAATTTTTGCCGACGCCTTTCAAACCAGCTAGTGTGGCTCATCATCAGGACAAGATGAGAAATCTGAACCAAAAAACCAGAAAGCTCCAACTAGCCGTTAGTAACATAATGGCTAGTTTGACTAAATTAATAAAATAAAATAAATTTCCATCAAATAGAACTATATTTTATTATGTATGATTTCCAATAAAAATTTTATTATAAAGGTTTTAATTTAAATCTAATTCGATATTAATGATTTCTAATAAATATAATGTCAAAATAATTTTTTATTTTTTATTTTAATACTTTGACAAAAATAAAATAGAATATATATATATATATATATATATAATAAAAATAAAATTAAATTAAATTAAAACAAAAATTAAAAATCTAAAAGAAAAATAAATTTTAATTTTAATAAAATAAACCAAATAAAATAGAATAAATAATAAACAAATAAAATAGTAAAATGGAGAATAATAAATAAATTATTAAATAATTTAATTTCATAGCTAAATAAATTCATACAATAATACGGACTTTAAAAAAAAACATATATAAAAATAAAATAAAATAAAAGAAATAAAAATAAAAGTAAAATACGTCCAAAAAAATAAAAAAATAAAAACAAAAAAAAGCAAAAAAATAGAAAGAAAAAGGGAGATAGAGGGAGTACTAGAGGAAAAAGAAAAGGAAAAAAAAAAAAGCAACTAAGAGTGAAAATGAAAATGTCTAAAGATTATTTTAAAATATACATTTATTATTATTTTTATTTTTATTGATTATTTTTTTTTTTTGACCATGATGAATTGGTAACTCTTTAAACTAATCTAAAACCTGAATCTTTATAATTTAGCAATACCATTTAGCAATAGCCAAGACTAGATTGCCAAAACCCCTAAGGAAAACCTGAATCTTTATAATTTAGCAATACCATTTAGCAATAGCCAAAACAGAATTGCCAAGACCCCTACCAAAAACATAAATTTTTATGATTTAACAATTGCCAAAACCCCTACCAATAACATTTAGCAATAGTTAAAACCCCTTAAAAAAAACCTACCCAATAATATTTAGCAATAGCCAAAACCCCCCACTGAAAAGAGAAGCCTAATCCTTGATATACTTAATGAAATGCTCTTGTGAGTTTCACCCAGCAAAACTAACGATTAAACCACATATTCACCATCTCCTTTAATTGTATAATGTTATGTGCATGAAGGTCGCTCCTCGCCCGCCCACATACCACAAGACACCTTGTCTCATCTTGCAAGCGCCCAGCAGATTGCCGCCTTGCTCTCCCCTCCACACCAAAGTTAGTATGGATGCATCATCTTCGAAGAATAAGCTGCAATTGGTCCTCTCAGCAATGGAGATGTTGTCGGCACCTGCCCCTCCACGTGGCGACAATTAAGCACACTCAGGTTCTCTTCTTCCTGGATTATTTTGATGTTTGTTATCACAAAGATGATGGGAGAATGACAACTATGTTTCCAGTTCTGTTTTTCTTGCCAACAAAAATGTTATATAAATTTATTTATTATTTTATTAGTTTTAATTAAAGTATTTTAATTTAAAATAATATTTATAGATTTTAATTTCATAAAAAAATATAAATTTCAAAATTTTATAAAATTTAAATTTAATTGTAACTATCAAATTTTACTAGCACAACTTGTTAAGGATGGGTTTTGTTAGCAAGATAGCTGAGGATTAAATCTCAGGGGATGGTTGTGCCGTGTGTTAGGAGGAGGAGACATGCTAAAAAGTCCAGCTTAGGGCTAGTGTGGCCAAGACCCCATGGGTGAATTAAGAAAATGAAAATATTGTGAGAAATTACTTTTTAATAAGGTGATTCATTGTTTTTATTTTGCTTTTGCATCTCTTTTCACTATGTGCGTGTGTACTAAATGCGAAATTAAACTCTAAAAATAGCTAATTTTCATTTTTTTTCAAAAATATATTCCTCAAACACTATATTGGACATATCCATGAACACACATGGAAATAAAGTTTTGGTTAAATGGCTATGAGGCGGGTTGTTATAGCACTCATCACAGGTTCAATTCCCTTCCATGATCTGGGTGATGTACACGTTGATGAAGATGGAGTAAAAAAAAGAGAGAGATAGGAGAAAATGAAAGGTACTACTAATATTACAAAAAAAAAGAAATATTATACTGTGAAAAAAGAATAAAAGAATGATATGATTAATTTACCTCAATTTATTTTAACTATTAATTTCATTTATTTTATTAATTTATTTATATTTCTATTTATATGTAATTTCACCAAATCAAAATACTTAACAAAATAAGACATTATATCTCTTTCATAATGCTTTAAAGAAGACCTCTCAGCCCAATAATTTGAATTTCTAAAAATTTCATTACAAACACAATATAAATCATAAAAATTTATTATTTTAATAAAATTTATAATAAAAACTTCTAAAATAAAATTCACCTAATGTAACAACCTCTTGTGATATGCAACTATGCTAATGGAACAACCTCTCAACCTCTCCTAATATGCCACCATGAGACATTAAACTATGCTAATGTCATAACCTCTCGTGATATGCAACTATGTTGATGTAACGACCTTTTAACCTCTCCTCATATGCTAACACGTGAATCGAGAGAGGTCTAGATTCGAGAAGTGTGCTCCAACATGTCTGGGCAATGTTTTGGTATCCTGGTAGTTTTGTCCATGATAAATAGAGTCAAAGTTCCATTACATTTATTTAGACTTTGAGATTGAGTAGGAAATCTAGTAAACTATGTTCATACCAGCAGTTCTCTCTATATATACATCCTCTTGGAAGACAATATTGTGCTTTCGCACTCATAAACTTGCACAACAGTGATGTAGATGACCCCTCTCAGTGGACAACCTTGCGTTTTCCCACTGAAATGTTGTATTAGATTTGGGTTTGGGAAAAGTTGTATTTTCTTAAATATTTCTAATATATATATATATATATATATATATATATATATCGAATATAAGTTTATCGAATTTAAAATTATAGTATTTCAAAAAATATGAAATAATAACACTTCTCAATTTAAATTTAAAAAATAATATAAAATAGAATCAATAAAAATATGAGATGATATTTTTGGAGAAACTGAAATGATAAAATTTTAAATTTACAAATAAATATGAAGCTCGACAACTTGCATTTTCTTTTTAAAAACATAAATAAATATAATGGTGTAAAAGTGGTATTTTTTCACATTTTTTTAAAGCAAAAAGATACTTTTAATAAATAGATTCATTTTAATTTTATATATATTATTAAAAAAATAATAATATGATTTAGCCATTTCTAATTTTAAAAAACAATAAAATTTTAATTACATTGAAAGAAGAGGAATGAATTAGTATAAAGGTTAGATTAAACAATTTTACATTTTATCATAAAATATAGTAGTGTATCAATAAGAACAATCAACACATGACAATATCACATATATGTGGAACTATAGCAGTGTATTAATAAGAACAATCAACACATCACAATATCACATATATGTGGAAATCCAAGTTGGAAATAATTAATATTATTTGTATATTAATGGAAAAATGGTTACATTGTTGTTACATACCTCCTTAGTTTAAGATTAGTTCCTAGAATATAGGAGTTTGGTTACAACCTCCTACTTATGTGCTATGTACTTAAAGATGTATCTTTCTGATTAATGTATGTAGAGTGATATCTCCATTTGACAGCCTCCAAGTGCAGTACTCACCTGTGAGCTGCAACTCCTTCTTTTTCAATTCAGTGTGATTTTTATCTTGGTATCAGAGCTCAGAGTAGGGGGAGCCTGACTTCTTTTTTTTTTTTTTTTTTCTTTCAGAGCTTTATTGGCTACAGAGCCTTAGTGGCTGAGGTGTACACAGGAGATTTGTGCTCACAGGAGCTTTGTGCTCGTAGGAGCAGGTGGACTGCAACAACGCCTGACTCATAGGTCTCGGATGACTGATCATCTCTGAGCAGAAGAGAGGTTTTGCGCACTTTTGTCGCTTTCAGTCGTGCCGAAAAGTGTAATTGGCATGACTGTTAGGGCCATACCTGCGCCAGCACGCCGAAATACGGGATTGGCACGTATGTACAGGCCATAACCGCGCCAATTTTAGGACACACATCGATTTTGATTTGGGCACAGATTTATAGCCTCGGAAAAGTGCCAACCTCTTTCTCTTTGGAAAGATCTGCAACTTTGGCAGATCGGACTTGCCCAGAGGTGGCATATTGAAGTTCCGGATTTGCCCGATGATGGCAGATCGGACTTGCTCAGTGGTGGCACATTGAAGTTCCAGATTTTCCCGGCGGTGGAAGATTGGACTTGCCCGATGGTGGCACATTGAAGTTCCGGATTTGCCCAGTGGTGGTAGATCGGACTTGCCCGGTGGTGGCGCATTGAAGTTCTGGATTTGCCCGGTGGTGGCAGATCGAACTTGCCTGGTGGTGGCGTATTGAAGTTCCAGATTTTCCCGGTGGTGGCAGATCATACTTGCCTGGTGGTGGCACATTGAATTTACGGATTTTCCAAGATTGGTGGCAGATTATTGGTCAGGATCTGGTATGTATTGATTTTTTTTTTTTTTAGTGTATCCTACAATTATTAAGTTGGGCAGAATTATTCATCGGAAGATATGAAATTTTATCAGTCCAGTATGAATAATAGTATAGAATTGTATCTCCACGAGTCTGGAAAACTCGATGGATCTAATTTCACCAATTGGAAATTCAAGATACAGACATTACTTGAAAGCGCAAATGCATGGTCGATTGTCATAGGAAATGAGCGGAGACCAAATTTGGTAACAGGAACATCTGCACAAGAACAAGACTAGGATAAAAAGTAGAATAAAGAAAAAGCCATATTGAAGATGTCCGTCAAGGACAATATTATCCCACATATTAGAGATGGTAAATCGTCCACTGAGATTTGGATGATGATCAAGAATCTATACTAGATTCAGAATAAAAATTGTGTCTTGTCACTCAAAGGCAAGCTGTTTGTGATGAAGATGGAGGAAAATGAGTCCGCTGCTGGATTCATTGCTAGAGTTAAAGACCTGAAGGACAAATTGGGAGATATCGAAGAAAAAGTGTCCAATTCCAATCTAGTCATGATCACATTGAATGGAATGAAAGATGAATATCATATGTTCATCACAGGACTGGCAGCAAGGGAGAAAGCCCCTGCATTTGAAGAGTTGACAGGGATTTTTCTACAAGAAGAAGAGCGGCGGCAGAATTTGAAACCACAGAGCAATGATCTTGCTCTGATGGCAAAAAGGCGATAGTATAGAGGGAAGTATCCACAGCAGAAAAAACAACCACAACAACAGTAGCAGCAGAGAGGAGACAACACGTTTCAAAAGAGACCGTTTAAAGGTATGTTTTCTAACAATTTTCCCAGTAAGAGATGTTTTTACTGTGGAAAAAATGGCCATCAGATTAAAGATTGTCATAAGAGGCAGACATATGAAGCGAGGAATAAATAGAGAAAGCACAAAGGTTACTTTGTTGAGGAAGATGAAGACCATAGCCACGAAATTCGACTATTTACAGCCGATTGTGCCCTTTCAGCTTCTAAGAGAGATGAGGACGACATATGGTATGTCGATTCTGGTGCATCCTCACATATGACAGGTAAGAAGGAATGGTTTGGATTTCTTGAAGAAACTTCATGTGGGTCGAAAATTTATCTAGGAGATGATAGCAGATATGAGATCGAAGGGTATGGTGATATTCCGATAAAGTTACCTAGTGGTGACATTAGACATCTTAAGAATGTATTGTATGTGCCTGGAATTAAGAAAAACTTGATCTCTGTATACATGATAACTGATCAGGACATGCAAGTTCAATTATTCAAGACTCGTTGTGTCATAAAGGATAACAAGATGGAAACTGTTGCAACAGGAGTGTGTGTGGGGAGCATGTATAGACTAGATGTGAAATGCATGCCACAACAAGCCATGGTTACAACAGGATCGGCAGCCGAAAACCTCTGGCACCAGAGATTCGGTCATCTTGATCTACAAGACCTCATTCTACTTTAGAGAAAAGGTATGATCGATGGACTCCCTGTTTTCCATAGTGTTCAGTTGGATTGTGATGGATGTGCATTAGGGAAAATGCATAAAGAAGAATTTCCTTTGCATGTTAATAGAAAGGAAAGAGATATTCTAGAGCTGGTGCATACAGACATATGCGGACCTATGTAGACCAGGTCACTAGGTGGTGCATATTATTTCCTTTTGTTTACTGATGATTGCACTAGATTCTCTTGGATATATTTTTTGAGTAAAAAGAGTCAGACCTTTCAATATTTTAAAGAGTTTAAATCTATGGTAGAAAATCAGACAGGAAAATGCATAAAAATTCTTCGCTCAGATCAAGGGGAGAATACAGGTTGGGAGAGTTCATGAATTTCTACAGATATCATGGGATTGTTCAATAGTTTATAGTGCCTCAAACACCACAGCAGAATGGAGTGGCAGAATGAAAAAATAGAACTCTTGTGGAGTGCGCAAGGAGCATGCTTCAAGGTAAGGGTCTATCAAATGTTTTTTTGGGCGGAAGCCATTAACACTATTGTCTATTTAAAGAATAGAAGTCCTACTAAATGTCTTGGCTTCAAAACCCCTTTTGAAGCATTATTTGGATTCAAACCAGCAGTGAGTCATTTAAGAGTATTTGGGTCAAAAGATTTTGCCCATATACCCAAGGTGGATAGAAAGAAGCTAGATCCTAAAGACATGAAATGTATCTTTGTTGGATATGGAACTGAGTTTAAATCATATAAGTTATTTAATCTTGTGACTCATAAGATATTTGCAAGCCGAGATGTGGTATTTCATGAACAGGTTGAGGAAGGAAAGGATGACAGTAATAATGATTGGCACATTCCATTATTAATGGAAGAAAATAGCGAGGATGATCAAGAGGAGGAGCATGAAGAAGAAGAAACAAGTGATGTAGTCAATGATGCGAGCCCGTATAAGTCTGAAGCAGACAGATTTGAGGTAAGTCCCCTACCAAGGAGATCAGGTAGGAAGACTCGAGTACCATCCAGATTGAAAGAATATGCCTTAATGACAAATATTTTAAACATTGTAGAACCCACAAACTATAAATAAGTAAGTCTATCTGATGCATGAAGGGATGCAATGGATGAGGAAATTGAATCAATTATTAGAAACCATACTTGGGATTTAGTTGAACTGCCTAAAGGTAAAACACCCATAGGATGTAACTGGTTGTATAAACCTAAAGTGAATGCAGATGGGAGTATAGAAAAGCTAAAATCTAGACTGGTAGGAAAGGGCTATTCACAGCAAGAGGGAATAGATTTCGATGACACCTTTGCTCCTGTAGAAAAATTAAACACCATTATAATGTTAATTTCTTTAGAAACAAAACATAAGTGGGAGCTACACCAGCTAGATGTTAAGTCTGCATTTCTGAATGGTGAGTTGAAAGAAGAAATTTATTTAGTTTAGCCTGAAGGGTTTGTTAAAAAGGGGCAGGAACATCTTGTTTATAGATTGAAAAAGGCACTATATGGTTTAAAACAAGCACCCAGGCCGTGGTATGAGAAGATTGATTCATTCTTTTTACAGCATGGTTTTCATAGGAGTATGAATGACCCAAATCTATATACCAAGTATAATAAACAGAGACAGATTATTTTGATTTCTTTGTATGTGGATGATATGATTATAACAGGTAATGCAAATAATTTGATCAAAGAAATCAAACGGCAGATGTCACAAGTGTTTGAAATGAAAGATCTCAGAAATATCCATTATCGTTTGGGTTTGGAAGTATGGAAAGATATTGGACAGAATTTTCTTACTCAAGGGAAGTATGCCAGAAGTTTTCTAGAAAAGTTCAGAATGGAGCAGTGTAGATCAGCAGCAACACCATTGCAGCAAAATCTAAAGTTGTGCAGTGACTATGGCACTAAAGAGGTGGATGCCACTATGTATAGATAGCTAGTTGGGAGTCTGATATATCTTACTACAACTAGACTAGACTTAGCATACTCTGTTAGTATGTTGAGCCAATTTATGTCTAAACCACTCGAAAGTCACTGGGTCGCAGCAAAAAGTGTGTTGAGGTATCTATCTTAGTGGTACTAGTAATTATGGTATTTTATACACTGACACATCTGATGCTACTCTAGCAAGATTTTCAGATTGAGATTGGGCAGGTAACTTGGATGATCGAAAGTCTATCACAGGTTATGCATTCAGCATTGGATCCGGGGTCATAGCATGGAGAAGAAAAAATCAAAGCACTGTAGCTTTATCTTCATGTGAAGTTGAGTACCAAGCATTGTGTGCAACCACATGTGAAGCTATCTGGTTGAGAAGACTTATCAATGATGCGGGAGAAGAACAAAAAGAATCAACTACTATTAAAAGTGACAACCAGAGTACCATCAAGCTAGCATACAATCCAGTATTTCATAAAAACACCAAACACATCGATACTCAGTTCCATTTTGTTCGAGAGAAACTTCAGTCTAAGGAAATATTTTTTGAATATTGTCAAACTTGTGACAATCTGGCTGACATTTTTACTAAGCCTCTTGGGCGTATAAAGTTTGAATTGTTTAGAGGGATGCTAGGAGTTCAGGGTAATCCTTTCTCCATTGAAGGGGAGAGTTGGAAATAATTAATATTAATTGTATATTAATGGAGAAATGGTTACATTGTTGTAACGTACCTCCTTAGTTTAGGATTAGTTCCTAGAATATAGGAGTTTGGTTACAACCTCCTACTTATTTGCTATGTACTTAAAGATGTATCTTTCTGATTAATGTATGTAGAGTGATCTCTCCGTTTGAATGCAGTCTCCAAGTGCAATACTCACCTGTGAGCTGCAACTCCTTCTTTTTCAATTCAGTGTGATTTTTATCTATCCATGCAGGAGAAAACCATAAGTATAAGTGGAAATCCACTCACGAGAAAACTCCAAGTATATGGGGAAATTCATGGGAGGAGAAAACCACAAGTGTGCTTATGTAACAAACATAGTGAAAATTCCATGTAATAAAAGTTAAAGATAAATTCTATATAATAAAAGTTAAAAATAAGAACCACTATTGAGGGGAAACTTATTTAGTTCCATGTAATAAAAGTTAAAGATAAATTCTATGTAATAAAAGTAACAAATAAGAACCACCATTGATGGGACACTTATTCCAAGTTGAATGCTAGGAAAAAACATCCAAGGGGGTGTTAATTTAGTTTATTATGGCTAAGGAAATTGGCAAAGACGGATTTCCAGAGGAAAAATGACAGTTCTGGCACATTTATTTATGACAATAATGGAAATTAGGAGGAAAGGGAGATGAAAGGGTTGCATGTGAGGAGGAAAATGAAGAAAAATAATGGAAAATGAAGAAAATAGAGGCCTCTTCTATCGAAAGGATTTTGAGGGTCAATTGGTAACTTTTGTCAATGCATTTTTTGGAGTGTCTCATTATTCTCTCTCTTTCTCCACTCTTGGACATTTAGAGTTTTTGGAGCACATTGGCATTGGAGCAAGAAAGGAAAGAAATTAGGAAAAAGGAAGAAGTAAGCAAGGAGAAGTAGGAATCAAGCATCTATAACATGATTCATTCCAGGTATTGATTTGCATGTATGATTTCATTGCTAGATTTGACATGCATGGTATTTCATGTGGTTTTTGTTGTCTTGGCATGGGGTTTGCCAGGTGTGACAGTGTATTCAACCTAGCCTTTCCATTTCAGGATAGCCATGGTGTGGTGGAGTTCTCTTGTTTTGGTTTAGTTGCATTACCAGATGGATTCAAAGCTGAGTGAGGTGGATTTTCTAATGATTATAGAACTGATTCATTTGTTGCCTCTGTTTAGGGCCTAGCTACCCCCGATTCAGACTGTGGGTTGCGATAAAGCCTGAGAGGTCGTGGTTTTCTCTCCATTTCAGACCTAGGAATCCTGGGTTTGGGATTTCCGTAAATCCTGGAGAGTATGTCTCAATTTAGGGCCTAGTGACCCCTGATTCAAACTGTGATTTGTGGTAAAGGCTGAGATATTAGGAGACAAGAAAATTCTTCGCGGTTTAAGCAGAGAGAATCTGATGATATCTATGCTTGTATTGGCCTAGTGATCCGGTGTAGATCACGATAAAGTCTGATTTCTATTTGATTAGGGTGAGGTGGTTTAGCCTCGAGATGCCCTGGTTGGTTCTTTCAGTTTGATTCCTACATTCATGCTTGGAATATGGCACGAGGGTGATCAGCTGAAGAGATATTTGGCTCAACCAATCTATGGTTGGGTGGATGTGGAAGTCCCATCTCTCGTTGGTTTTTCTACTCATTAATGAGAAGGTCATTCCTTTGGTATTTGGTATGTGAATGTACTAGTTATTATGTGGATTTCATTGTTGTTGTATCCTTGGTATTTCTGTTGTTATTATGCTGGTTATAAGCATGTATTTATCAGTGATAGGTTGTGGTCATTTTATCCATTTGTCTAGATAAGAACTTGACATTTCATGCAAAGATAAAACATATTGATACCTAGTATTATTTTGTTCGAGGCATGGAAAATGATGGAAGGTTAATAATACAAAATGTATGCTCTTGATAAATTATTGTAGATGCATTGAAAACACTTCCGACTACAAGTAATTTCAAGTCGTGTGTTGGGTTTATGAGCCTTATGACCCCTATTAATTAACTCACAATTTGATGCATTCTCCCTCAAATTTTTGCAAGGTAAATATGATAAGTGGGAGAGTGTTGGAACAAGTGTGTCACACACCTTGCAATTGTGCAACATAACAATTATCTCAAGAAATGCTTAGTAGTGGTGAGGAATGAAATATTAGCATAATAACTAATAAACATTGACCAATAGTTTATAATGCATGATGAGTAGTGTTAGGAAATTAGTGTTGTGTTTTCCAATGCATGAAATTATAAAAACATAAATGGTTTATGCTTTCACTATACCCATTTTTTGAGTGCTTTAATAGGAGAATGTGAGTATCTTTCAATTTATTGTTAAGTTGTAGAAATTTCATCCTAACCAAATTGCTACTAAATACTTGTATGAAAACATGAGAACTCTATAATATATTGTAACCATATGTTAATCACTAAATAATATAATGGATGTCATTTGAAATATAAAACTTTTCTTTCCAAAAAAAACTCCCTTAAATTATTCACCTAATAATTTACTATTTCTCTTTCTATTTTTCCTTATTATTTTCCACTATTTATTTTTAAAAAAAAATACATCTTCTTATCTCATAAATAAAATTAATTTAATAAATTTTAATAAAATACTTAAATTTCATAATTTTGTTATGAATTAATTATAAATATGTTAATATATTCTGACGTTTTTAAAGATTTATTGGTGCACTGTTTGGGTCATAACGTCATCCATTACATCGGTTAGAGGATTTCAAAGATGAAATATTATTTTAGCACCCTTAAAAAATATAACGTCATCCATTACATCGGTTAGAGGATTTCATCTTAATCTTTGAACATGAATATATCATTATGTCATCCATTTTATTTGTGAAATATTATTTTAGCACACTTAAAAAATAACACCTATGTCATCATAATTTAATATATTATTTCAATAGTGGCATTCAAATTTAGATTTGACTATTTTTTTATTGGTTTTAATATATTATTTCAATAGTGGCATTCAAATTTAGATTTGACAATTTTTTATTGGTCGATAAGAGAGAAGTTCTACTTGATGCTTATTCCACCTCATTGATGCTTATTCCACCTCATCAAACACGTAGAATATTAATTTATAATAATAAACCTTAGCTTTCCTTGTTGTAAAAGCCAGGCCTCATCTTTGAAGTCAATGCATGGTTGCATAGGTTATGTAGGCTTTCAATGAGCATGGGAAAATGTAGTTGGCCCTTTCGTTTTGATTAAAGAATATTGTGGCCGTTTGTCATTAAGTGGGGTCAACAAGGGACGTGGTGTGAAAGAACACTGCTATTAAGGAATTCGATGTCAAATTTGTAGGTGGATTAAATGAGGGGTGGCTGGAATAGAAGGTGACAAATTTTGAGGAATGTCTTGTTTTTATAAAAAAATAGGTGGCGCAAGTTAATGTAACTTGTATTTTTCAGAAGAAAGTAAGGTTTTACAGGGCATTGATAATGTTGCTAGATGATGAATTTACATTAATAGTTTTATTTAGGCATTACTTTTTAAAAGTGGAATAATAACTTAGTTTAACAAGATTTTGCTTGTGCATTTTCTTTATAAAGTTGGTGTCTATAATCAATTATCTTTATCTTTAATTTATATGGTAATAAATTGAATTGTGGATTTTATAAGTTGGGTCATGATAGGATAGGGGTTTTGTTTGTATATTTATTATGTTGAATGCTAGTATAGTTATGGATCATGATTTCACTTTTATTTCTTATGCTATTTCACTATGTTATGTTTTAGAAATGCACCTTGGGTGAAACTTCTCCTATGAAGAGAGATTGATACATAGTCACTTCAATATAATATTTTAATTGGACACTTAAGCATATCATGATGTGCACTTTGAGCCAATAATTATATATGTTGTTGAAACTAACCATGTCAAGTGTAAGACTTATATAGTACAAAGATTGATTCATGAGCATAGACTTACAAACTAGTTTGACGAATATATCATCCTTTGCAAAAGTATGAAATTCAATTTTTTATTAAAAGGGAATAACATAAACTTAAGGATTTTTTTTTCTCTTTGATGCGATTAATAATTTTTTATGATTGAACTTGCCAACAAGCTTGTCTGAAAGCTTGTGAAAGCTCAAGGAGCATCCAAAATTTGTTTAGAAAGATGGAAATACTATTATTCAAGAGTCTGTAACAAAGCTAATCTAATCTTTTTCATAGATCAAGGAACAATTTATAAATAATTTTTATTTATTTTAATTATCTAAGGAAGTTAATCCAATCATTTTTATAGATTAAGGAACAATTTATAAAGAATTTATATTTCTTTTAATCATCCAATCATAGCCTAGAACATGGCTAGCCCTAATGTTCTATGGAAGAACAATATACCCACCAATAAGATGTTGTCACCAAGATTATATGAGACCTCATCAGGCCTAGACACCCATTGGAATAGTTTGTTTTCCCCAAAGGTGGCTCCTACCCTCAACCTCTCTCCATGAATTTTGAACCTCCCATGGGAATGGGACTAAACATCACACGAGCTTAGAGATCTATATCTTATGGATAACAATTTATAAAAAAAAAAAGTTACGAAAAAGATATTCTTGGTATAAGAAAATAAATTTCAATTGAAAAAACTTGAGAGCGTAAATCCCTTCAATAAGAGGCCATGTAGCCTTCAATAAGATAACATGTTAAAAAAATGCAGCCATTTTTTTTTTGAAAAAATTAACATTAAAAATGAAATTCTTTAATAAATTGATGTTATTATACATTTTTCTTTCTCAATAGATATTATTTACACTTTTTTTTATTCTATAAGCTCTTTGGAATAGTGTATCTTTAATACATGACTTTCAACTACTACCCCTTCCTAAAAAAAATTGAATAAAACTAAAATCCATAAAAACCAAGAAATTTACACTTCATACGTAATTAAAGCTTACTTAAAAGTACATAAATATATTGTATTGTTATAAATTCTAGCCTCTTAGAATAATGTAACCTTTTTTAATTGGCTATAAGGAGAAATCACTTTTTTATGACATTTAATTAAAATTAAACCCCATAAAAACCAACCAATTTATATCTCATAAATAATAAAAATTTACTTAAAAATTATAACATCCTCCAATAAACCTTATGTAAAAATACATAGTATTAGAATTTTTTTCGGAATTTACCCAAGTGCTTAACACTCCCAATAATTTATTCCATATTCCTTAATTGATCATTAGATAAAATAATCATCATTACATAAAGTAACTTTAGGAATGAAATAGTAAATTAGGTATAACCATTGTTGTAGCATATTAACATAAAGCTTCATGTTGTGACCTTGCATCATTATCATTGTTCATTCAATTAGTTTATTTAATAACATACTTGATGATGTATATTTCATCATCATGGAAGGTAACAACATCATTAAAATGACATAACAGGAAAACACATCAATGGATCATGAGGGTGCTCACCCCTCAGTCAATGGCTATAAGGGAGTCCATCCCTTTGCCTTGTTAAAAATATTACAAATAAATATCATCTTAAATTAAACATAACTAGGTAGAAGATATTACATTAATCATGATATCGTTCACCTCACAATTCTTGGAACACTAGTATTTATGGTATTGTTCATCCTGCAATTGACATTTCCATTCCCTCAATCTACATGGACCATCAATTCATTTCCTGCCATAAAGTTAAATATAATCCACCCTTCTCATAAGTCACAATCATTTCCTGTAATTGCTACCATCAGTAAACTTAGATATCACGATTATATAGAATATTTATTAAACCAATAATAAATATGATGAGGCCTAGCCCTCATTAAAACCTGTGCTCAATTAATAATTCGACTGTTGATTATATCATAAGATAAGATCTAGATTTTTGTAATAGTTGTGTTTTAATTACAACTCGTCCTTGTGAAAGAGACTGAAATGGACATATGTCCTGTCCTCGAGAACTATTCTCCCGCGCTATCACTAACCCTAACACTGTTCAACTGGTATTATTTTCATTGTTGTTCGGTATCTGCGAGGGCTTCTCTGTGAGGTAATGGTTCGGCTCTATCCGCCCTTGTGACTATTTTCCATGGCCCTCCACTGTGGCTCTATACAACCCTGTGGTCTCCGTCGATATGGCAATTTTGTTAGCTCTTCTTGCTCTGTCTTTGTGGGCAAGGGTTTTTCCTAGTTCTTCGTAGTCTTCAACAGGGCTTCTGCAACATGGCAGTTTATGGGTGTTGTTTCTTATTTATACCTTTTTGTATGTGTTTCATTCTGGCATTTACTTAACCTTCGCTCTCAAAATGATTTTTTGTTTAACTAACTGTTGTCTGCACTTTCAGGTCAAAGTCATCAAGGGTTTTAGCATCTGCCTCTATTCATCAGCTTCACAATGGTAAGTCGTCCATCCCTGTTTTAATTTCTCGTCTTTCTTTCTAAGTTACTAAAGGTCGTTGCTCCTTGTGAGCAGATCCCTTATCGGCTAGAGACCGAAACTCCTCCTCCGTTTAGCGTTTCTCTTTTGGGTAAGCTGAGTTCTGCAAACCCTCTCTGTTTATTTTCTTATGATTGAGATACTCTGTTTAATTCATGCCAGGACTTAACTCTTGACTTTTTGTTCTCCTTGTAGGTGGTTACAGTTCTCCAACTGTGGTTCTTCGCCTTCTCATTTATTGACCCCAAATGGGTAGGGTCTTTCCCTTTATTCGCCTCTGGTGGTTTTGGAATTTGTTTCGTTAGTGGGTCTTGGCTCCCATGCTTCATTGTACTGTTGTGAACTTCACCATTTTCGGTCTACTATATATGTCTCCTTGGAAAATAGACTAGGGTCTATATGCAGTTACACGATTAATTTTCACTTCGGTTCTGTTTTTTTTTTTTTTTTTTCCGTTTGTTCGCTATCTAGACATTCACAGTTAATAGAATGCTGTCTATGCAGGGTTTCGAACTCGGTCCCTAAATTTGATATGTAATATATTTTGTATAGTCTTTTGAGACTCGTAGACAGAACAAGATTGATTTTATAAACATTAAGAATTTAAAATCTGTTGTTGTAAAAATGGTGAATACCTGTGAAGGTTTGTGCGCCTGCTGGTGTGTGAATGTTGGTGTATTTCCTAATTTTTAGAACTCTCCTGTTAGATGAGTGCCTCAATTTGTCAAATTCTGTAATCGCTCCAATGCTTGTATAAACAAATTAATTCTACTAGATTTTGCTATATTCGTGCATGTGTTTAGTTTACAATGTAAGATGGAATGAAAAACAAATAGAGAGAAAAAACAAAAATAGTATTTGACCAGAGATAATTCTTAGATGGTTTTTTTAGGAAAAAAAATCTCCTGAATTTTTTTTTTATTGCTTCCTCTTTTCTTCTATGATGGAAGATCAACCCTCCAAACATATTATCATTTTATTTTTATAATACTTGTTGAACAATTTTTTTTTTTTCTTGAAGTTGTTAACAGTTTCAAGTAGTTACATTTGGTACTGTCCATTTCCGTTCACCAGAATTTTGACTTAAGTAAAAAAAGTAACTAAAAAGGAGTTAAAGTGCAAAAAAAAATCTCTGTTCTTAAGTCCTATATGCTAGAACTTTAAAGAAAATAATTAAAACCAACTCAAGTACAATGACCTATAAACCTGTGAGACAAAATATTGTTATTTTCATTCACCTTGAACTAGATGCTCCTGCATTAGGCTCTCGGGGTGACAAAAAGTCATGGATCTATTCCATGAGCTCCTCCATTGAATACCCTACATGTTGTATCTAGTCCGCATAAAGCCACGAACTGTCCTCAATGGGATGGTTCTTCCACTTGAAAAGGTACTACAGGTACTCTTTTCTTCGAGTCTGCTTGGCCACCTGTGTGTCGAGAATTTTCTCGATCTCAAGGGGTTGAGCCAAAGGCATTTGCCTCATCCAAGATTCACTTCCTGTCTGTGTCTAGGTGTCCCGTTGTAGCCATGCCAAACTGTGCTCTTTAGGACTAGCAGTGTATGGAAACAGATCTGCTACGTTGAAGATGGGTGATATGCCTATGCCTGGGGGTCACTGTAATTCATAGGCATTTGCAAAAAAATTACGCAGAATTTTTCAAGGGCCAATTTTCTTAAACTTCAACTTGTTGTATTTACCCTTAGGGAACCTTTCTTTTCATAAATGCATGAGAACATCGTCTCCCACCTGAAACTGTACCTCCTGCCATTTTAGATCTGCTTGTTGTTTATCTTCTGACTGTTGTCCTGCAACTTGGATTTTACTTGTTCATGTAGATCATTCATTTCTTTTGGTGAAATCCTCCTCGTCAGCACTCCTTTTTTCCAACTGTCCCAGATCTCGTAACTCATGCACGCCGCGAGGATGCATGCCATACAAGATCTAAAAAGGGCTATATCCCGTGCTCCAATTTGGTGAATCGTTATAAGCGAATTCTGCCTAGGTAAGTACATGATCCCATATTCGTGAATTTTCTCCAATCAGACTTCGTAATAGGTTTCCCAAGCTTCTGTTTACTACCTCTGTCTACCCATCAGTCTGTGGGTGATAAGCAAAGCTGAAGTTCAACCGTGTGTCCAAATTCCTCCACAGGGTACGCTAGAAATGTCCTGTGAATTTCACGTCCCTGTCGAAAATGATTGACTTAGGCAACCCATGCAGTAACAATCTCCGTGAAAAACAAGTGTGCTACATGAGTGGCATCACTAATTTTTTTACAAGGAACGAAATGTTCCATTTTTGAAAATCGGTCCACTACCACCATCACAGAATCGTAACCCCGCTGCATTCTGGGTAGACCTAAGACAAAGTCTAAGTTGACTGAATCCCATGGTCTACTCGGAATAGGTAGTGGTGTGTAGAGTCCCGCATTCTAATTGTATCCTCTCGCTAATTGGCACACCTTACATCTGGTTACAATCCGCTGCACCTCCCTTTGCATCTTCAGCCAATAATAAAAATGACTAATCTGATCTAAGGTCTTATCAATGCCGAAATGTCTGGCAAGACCTCCACTGTGCTTTTCCCGAATGATGTTCTCCCTCATTGAACAGTCGAGAATAGATAATTGTCCTCCTTTAAACAACAGTTTCACCTGTAAGTTATAGTCCAACCATGGACTATTATTTCTTAACAAAGGATTCTGGCAGGCTTCATAGGCCTCCTTGAAATTTGCATCTGTTTGATACAAGTCTTTCAGATGTTCAAATCCCAGTACTTGTATCATACTCTCCTGTAAGAGAAAAGCTCTTCTGCTCAGCGCATCTGCTACCTTGTTGGCCTGTCCACTAATATGCTTCAATACAAAGGTAAAAATCTGCAAGTACTCAACCCACTCTGCATGATTATGGTTTAGTTTGTGCTGCTGCATAATACACTGTAATGCATAATTATCAGAAAATAAAACAAACTCATTACCTAATAAATAGTGTCTCCAATGCTTCAATGCTTGGACTACAGCATAAAATTCTTTATCATAGGATGAGTACTTTTGCGTGTTTTCATTCAAATTTTCACTTAAATAAGCGATTGGTTTGTCTTCCTGGCTGAGTACTGCCCCAATGGCTGTACCACTAGCATCACAACGAACTTGGAATAGTTTTTTAAAATCAGACAACCTCAAAATCGGTCTTTCAGTGATCTTTTTTTTCAAAATCTAAAAACTTCTCTCTATCGCTTCAGTCCAACAGAAAGGTTGTTTTGACTTTTTGATGGCATCCAACATAGGTGTGCAGATCTCACTAAAACTTCTTATGAATTTATGATAAAAACTTGCCAATCCATGAAAAGTACGAACCTCAAATAGGTTCTTTGGAGATGGCCAGCTAACAATAGCTGCAGATTTTTCTAATTCCATCTTCAGTTCATTCTCTACAATCACAAATCCCAAATAAACTAACTCATTCTGAAAAAAAAAGAACATTTCTTCAAATTTATCAGTACTTGTTCTGTTGCAATTTTTGCAACACACTCCGAACATGTCGGAAATGCTCTTCTCTAGTCTTACTAAAAATCAGTATATCATCTAGATATACAATTACAAACTTCCCGATGAACTCCTTCAGCATTTCATTCATCAGACGCATAAAAGTTCTTGGGGCATTGCTTAATCCGAATGGCATCACCATCCACTCATACAGTCCTTCATTTTTTTTTTAAAGTTGTTTTCCATTCATCCCCCTCTCGAATTCGAATCTTGTGGTACCCGCTCTTCAGATCGATCTTTGAGAAATACGGTGCTCCACCTAAGAAGTCCATCATGTCATCCATTCCTGGAAATAGGAATCTGTATGTAATAGTAATTTTATTAATGGCTCTTGAATCTGTACACATTCGCTACTCTCCACCTTTCTTAGGAGATAAAACTGTTGGAACTGCACAGGGGCTCAAACTTTCCCTTATCAACCCTTTATCCATCAATTCCTGTACTTGCTTCCTGATTTCCTCATTGTCCTTAGGACTCATTCAGTATGCTGCCTTATTTGGTAGACTAGCTCCAGGTATAAAGTCTATATGATGCTGATGCTTCTTTTGGGAGGTAATTCATCTGGTAAATCATCTACTATAATGTCACTAAATTCTTGCAACATTTCTTGGATTTCTTCAGGTAAATCTATAATCTTAGTGTGTAAAAAAAATGTCTTTGGCCTCCTTACAATAGCATATTTGATTTCATTGTCCTCGATCTACTTTAAAAATTCCTTTCCTCCCACCAACAATATTTTGACTCCGCTGGTTTCTATTGTCTCTTCCTCCTTGATAGGTACAAGCGTATGAGTAATCCCATCCTTAACAAACTTGTAACAGTTTGTCTTTCCATCGTGCACTAATTTTCTGTCATACTGCCATGGTCTCCCTAACAGTATGTGACACACGTCCATAGGCATAATATCACAAAAAACTTTATCCTTGTATTTTCCAATATGGAACTCAACTTCACATTGCAGCTCATCAACTAACAGTTTATGTCCCTTCTGTAACCATGACACCTTGTAAGGAGTGGGGTGTTTCAATCTCTTCAACCCCAATTTCTCCACCATCTTTGTGGCCACTAGATTATCTGTGCTTCCACTGTCTATAATCAGTCTGCAGCATTTTCCATGTGATTTGCATATTGTCTAGAAGCATTCTTTTCTTTGAGTCGGATCAGCTATCTATATTGCTGGTTTCAACAATACCTTATTCAAAACTAAGGCTTCCCCTATTTCCGGTACATTCTCTACCTCTTGGGGTGGCGCCTCTGCTTCTTCCATCTTAGCGACATATGTTCCTCTTCCTCCTATCTGTTCACCCTCAGGACATTCAAAATACTTGTGCCCCCACTTGTGGCACTTGTAACATTGGATGGCAGTTCCTCTGCCTTTGCCATTACCTCTTCCATGCTGGTATGGCCTTCCTCCCATAGTGTTATTGTCCCTTTCCACTGTTCCTGCAGTTTTTGAACTGCTACCTTCATCACTGGGATTGGAAGCTCTACATCTGCCATAAGCTCGTCCTTTCCCTCTGCCAGATTCTCCTCCTCTTCTAGCATTCTGTTTCCTGTTTATTTTCTCCTCTGCCTTTAAGGCACTCTGATAAACCTCATCTATGGTTCTAGGTGAAATAATACTTATCTCATATAATATTTCCCACCTTAATCCATTCACAAACCTCGTTGTCTTTTCAGAGGTGTCTTCTATGTAACCAACTCTCAGGTTTACCCGATAGAATTCTTCAGTGTATTCTTTTACAGTCATCCCCTTTTGTTTTAAATTCTGTACCTGCCTGTACATGGCAATCTGGTAGTCTTTGGGTAAGAATTTAGCCTCCATCCTAGTCCATTTTTTATAGGTTGCTTATTCAACCTCTTCCTCTCTGCTTGGACACTATCCCACCATAAGGAAACATGTTCTTTCAACCTGGTTGTAGCGAATTTAACTCTTTTCTCTTCGCTGATATCCTCATAGTCAAAATACTTATTTAGCTCACTGAGCCAATTGAGCAGTACCTCTCCTCATAAACTTCCATCATAAGTTGAAAGCTCATGCTTTGGATTAATATTTGATAGTAACACTGACCTCAAAATTCTGAGTTCAGGTCCTTCTCCATCTGATCCATCTGTTCTCTCTGCAGCTTCCTCATCACTATCATCTCCTCCCTCGGGATCTCTTCTTCTTCCTGCTTTTACTACCACCAAACGGGCGTTCAATATTCGAATCTCTTCTCACAATCCTTCATCTACTACTCTTTGAATAGCTCTCCCACAACCTCGCCGACCAAATTCCATTTCTTCTAACACACAACCCGCTCTGATACCAAAAATTGATGAGGCCCAGCCCTCCTTAAAACCTGCACTCAATTAATAATTCAATTGTTGATTATATCATAAGATAAGATCCAGATTTTATTGATTTCGTAATAGTTGTGTTTTAATTACAACTCGTCCTTGTGAAAGGGAATGAAATGGACATCTTTCCCGTCCTCAAGAACTGTTCTCCCGCGCTATCACTAACCCTAACACTGTTCAGCTGGTATTCTTTTCATTGTTGTTCGGTGTCTGCGAGGGCTTATATGTGAGGTAATGGTTCGGATTTTTTCGCCCTTGTGACTATTTTCCATGGCCCTCCACTGTGGCTCTATACTACCTTGTGGTCTCCGTTGATATGGCAGTTCTGTTCACTCTTCTCGCTCTGTCTCTATGGGCAAGGGTTTTTCCTGGTTCCTCGTGGTCTTCAACAGGGCTTCTGCAACATGGCGATTTATGGGTGTTGTTTCTTATTTATACCTTTTTGTATGTGTTTCATTCTGGAATTTACTTAACCTTCGCTCTCAAAATGATTTGTTTTTTAACTGACTGTTGTTTGCACTTTCAGGTCGAAGTCGTTAAGGGTTTCAACGTCCGCCTCCATTCATCGGCTTCACAATGGTAAGTTGTACATCCCTGTTTTAATTTCTCAGCTTTCTTTCTGAGTTACTAAAGGTCGTTGCTCCTTGTGAGCAGATCCCTTGTCGGCTGGCAATCGAAACTCCTCCTCCATTCAACGTTTCTCTTTTGGGTAAGTTGAGTTCTGCAAACCCTATCTGTTTCTTTTCTTCTGATTGAGATACTCTGTTTAATTCATGTCAGGACTTAGCTCTCGACTTTTTTTTCTCCTTGCAGGTGGTTACAGTTCTCCAACCGTGGTTCTTCGCCTTCTCAATTATTAACCCAAAATGGGTAGGGTCTTTCCCTTTATTTGCCTCTGGTGGTTTTGGAATTTGTTTCGTTAGTGGGTCTTGGCTCCCATGCTTTGTTGTACTGCTGTGAACTTCACCATTTTCAGTTTGCTATATATGTCTCCTTCTTGGCAAATAGACTAGGGTCTATATGCAGTTGCACGATTAATTTTCACTTCGGTTCTGTTTTTTTTTTTTTTTCCGTTGGTTTTCTATCTAGACATTCACAATTAATAGAATGCTCTCTGTGTAGGGTTTCGAACCTAGTCCCTAAATTTGATATGTAATATATATTTTTATATTCTTTTGAGACTCGTAAATAGAACATGATTGATTTTATAAAAATTGAGAATTTAAATCTGTTGTTGTAAAAATGGTGAATACCTGTGAAGGTTTGTGCACCTGCTGGTGTGTGAATGTCAGCGTATTTCCTAATTTGTAGAACTCTCCTGTTAGATGAGTGCCTCAATTTGTCAAATTCTGTAATCGCTCCAATGCCTGTATAAACAAATTAATTCTGCCAACTTTTGCTATATTTGTGCATGTGTTCAGTTTACAATGTAAGATGGAATGAACAACAAACAGAGAAAAAAAACAAAATAGTATTTGACCGCAAATAATTCTCAGATGGTCTTTTTAGGAAAAAAAATCTCTTGAATGTTTTTTTTTATTTCTTCCTCTTTTCTGCTATGATGGAAGATCAACCCTCCAAACATATTATTGTGTTCTTTTTATAATACTTGTTGAACAATTGTTGTTTTTTTCTTGAAACTGTTAACAATTTCAAGTAGTTACATTTGGTAAATGTCCATTTCCATTCACCAGAATTTTAACTTAAATAAAAACACTCACTAATAAGGAGTTAAAGTGAAAAAAATAATCTATGTTCTTAAGTCCTATATGCTTGAACTTTAAAGAAAAATAATTAAAACCAACTCAGGTACAATGACCTATAAACTTGTGAGACAATATACTGTTATTTTCGTTCACCTTGAACTAGATGCTCCTGCATCAATATATTTACTAGTGATTCTTCAAAACATATTTTTATGTGCATAAATAAACTGTATACAAAGTATAAGACATGCCTCTTTTATTGATATCCACAAATGCAGAAAAACACATAAATACCAAATATGTTCTATTTATCTTTACATGTGTTTAGTTATGACCATGTTTAACATCAAAATCTCACATGGATAAAGTAAAATACATAAACTTTACCAAAGCATGCTCATTTATCCCTACTTCACATGCATCATGAGAAAGGTAAATAGTTATATTTTACTTCTGCCAATAAGAAGACATTAATAATTAAAAGAACCACCATGGTTTCCTCTCTTAGCACACAAAGAGGGAAATATTTCCAAAGATATGCATCCAACTAACTGTTTTTCCTTGCACAAAACACATTCTTTTTAAAAGAACAACCACTACAACTACCCATATTTTTAAATGAAACTTGCACATTAGCTATGAGCTTTTGCATGTAAATTCATATTGTTATTCTAAAAGAAGCTAACACCTTTGACATATGAACACATGTTTTTTCTCAAGAACTCTAATACAATGACTATTACTTTTGTGCATATAAATGTTTGTTCTTTTCCTAGAACACTAACACAATAGTTAATATTTTTACATATATAAACACATTATCTTCAAAAAAAGAAAAGAAAAAAAGAGTTAATTAAAAAACTAATATAATAATTAAATTATTTTATGCGCTTTAACACATATTCTTTTTCAAGAAACTTAATAAAATAACTATTATCTATACTTATACTTTCTCAAGAAACTAGTATAATAATCACGTATTCTTTCTCAATAAACTAGTATAATAATCACATATATTTAAAAAAAAACATGTTTTATCTTTGTCGACATGATTCTCCTATGTCATGCATTCCCTTCGAATAAATCACATAGTTAGCCCATCTTTTATTCATACTAGTATAATAATCACATATATTTAAAAAAAAACATGGTTTATCTTTGTCGACATGATTCTCCTATGTCATGCATTCCCTTCGAATAAATCACATAGTTAGCCCATCTTTTATTCATACTAGTATAATAATCACATATATTTAAAAAAAAGCATGGTTTATCTTTGTCGACATGATTCTCCTATGTCATGCATTCCCTTCGAATAAATCACATAGTTAGCCCATCTTTTATTCATAAAACCAGAAGGTTAAATTAACATTTTATTCACATAAACCATACCATTCAGACCATTAATCTAGCCACACAATTGTTTCAAGAATTCATGCAAAGATGACTTATCTTTTTAATGGTATTAGAAACACCTTTAATGGACATACATATTCTTTTAGTGTGGCTCTTTCTATGGGCACGAGCTTCAGCACAACTGCTCTCCACGTCACATTCTGTTGTGTGCTACCTTTGAATGTTGTCTGCGATCCACTGTGCAAGCACACCTGACGTATGGAAGTTACACTTGCAGTGCGTCTATGATTGTGATTGTCCCTCAGTTTCGATCCCGTGATCTTTGAAGCTCTGCGCTTTGTACTCGAAGACGGGAAGAGATTCGATCACGCGCGCATCCAAACCGACGTTGAGGAGGATGAAGGGATCCTCTCGGGCGAAGGAAAATCCACGGCGCCAATAGCTATTGGTCCGTCGAGACACAGAGATTCCACGGTATTCCCTGCGGCGCAAACTGGTGTAGATGCAGATCACGAAGACGAACAAAATGAAGGAGAAGAGAACCACGAAAGAGGCTAGCATGAAGATCCCGTTTAAAGAATTTTCCGGATTGTTGTCGGACGCATTTCGCTTCGGCGGGAAATTGAAATTGCCGCCGGGTCCGTAAGGTGGATTCAGGTCTCCGTAATGCCAGTCGGGATCGGTTGGCGGCACGCTGCCAGTGCGATTCTGGGTGTTGTAAGCCATGGCCAGGGATGAATCTATCTCGGATTCCGTTGGCGATAAAACAGTCTCACATTCCTAAGATCATGGTTGCAGAAGCGAAGTTTATTCAAGAAAAAAGCATGGTGAGAATGCCTCGAATTAAAGAGCTGAATAGGGGATTAACAAATGAAATAGAAGCAGCATCGCCTAAATATGAAATGGGTGGACTGTTGAATGGATGCAGATCGATCAGAATTTGCAGAGGAACTTTGAGAGTCAAAAACGGCTGATACAGATGAGGATTTTGAATTCTCCTTGAGCCAATCGATGCTTCGTCTTCGTGGACTTCACGAGTGTTTGGGGCGGTGTGTGTGAGGTTTCTTGACTTTTTAGAGGCTGTATGTCTGAGGGTTTCGTAGCGCTGCTGAGTGCGGTCATTGACCACGAAACTTCTGAGAGGGTCGCTTATGATGGATGTGAACAGGATTCCTGAGTCAAGAAGGCTGTGAAGCTGAAACATTTGACTGCATAGATTCTACAGGCTCAGGTTGAAAATTATTAGATGACAACTCACATCAAAGTCGACGTTCGACGTTTCAAGCCACAAGTGTGCTCATGAGCCTACTTTGACGTTTAGAGTCACCTAAGTGTGCTCACGCACAGAATGAGCCATAGAAAATGACTCTTTTTATATAACTTTTTGAAATGTTTAGGTTTTCTTTATAATATTATTTCCAAAGTTTCATGCAAACTTACTCATGGACTTGATCAATTGTTTTAGTAAGAGCTAGTAAGATTTCAAAACATAAAAACAAACTATTTATATATCTTTTTAATTTTATTTTGCATCATATACATTATATACAAAATTAAACTTTCAAAGTAACTAATTTTCATTTTTTTTCAAAAATATATTTATGAGATACTACATTGGACATGTCTATAAACACATAGAAATCATGTTTATGTTTCATTTTGAAAGAAAAAGTTAAACTATATTTAAATAAACTTTTCATTTTATTTGGATAAAGTTAAATTATATAGAAACAAATTTTATTTAAAATCTCTAATATCTAGATGGCATGACACGATGGTTGTTGTAGGAGATTTTTTGGAGTTTCTGGTTCCAGTCGAATTTGTAGCCAAAATTTTGAGGTAAAATATTGCTTTGTGTTATTTAAACTAATTTTTTCACTACATATATGGATTCAACTCCCTGAGAAACACCTACGGATTCCTGGATTTTAGACAATTTAGATCGAAAAAATAAATAGGAAAACTTAAACAATTTGGTTGTTGCAAATCCATTTAATTTTAATTTTATGTAATTTCTTCGAGTTAAATTTGACACCCATTTACATGTTTTTCCACTATTTACGAGTAAAATACAATTTATTCTGAAACAAACACATCAGGGTTAACTTACAAATAATTTTGAAAAATGTCAAAGTGACACCTTTCTTGTGCGTAACCCCTACTTCACCCTACCTCAACATTTGTCAAAAATGGTCAATGCAATGAATTTTTCAGATAACTTGTGACTTAATAGAGTGAATTTGTGAAATTACATAAAAATAATATTAAAATTAAGATTAAAACTAAATAAAATAAAATTATAAACTAAAATAAGCTAAAATAAGATGAAAGTAAAATAGCCAATTTACCATAGATAGTTTTTGTAATATACATTTTGAATATAATATTTTAAAATGTAATATTTTTATTTTAAAAATAATACAATATTCTTTAATATAGTAATTTTTATTTTTTTAATAAAATTATTTATTTTTGAACTAACTCAAAATAAAATAAAATTAAAAATAGCTTTATGTGAAAACTTTTTTATTTGATCAATGTAAAATTAAATTAATAAAAGAATAACTTTAAATTAAAAATAAGTTCATGGTATTGACCCATGGTATGACAACCCATGATATTCATGTGGAATATAGCATATTTAAAGGGGGAATTAAAACATCTTAGATACATCTTAACTCTAAATCTACGGGATCAAATCTCCTTTCACTCTAAAGAGGTTGGCATAGTAAGAGATTTGATCCCTCTGGGCCCTTGATATTTCCGGATTTAAGATGGACCAACCCATCTTAACTCGGGATCTACCAAGCTTAGAGAGAGATATCAGATATCTTGTGACACAAACCTCTTTTCACTCAGTGAAAAGAAATTTGAACCCTTTCAGACTTAGTGGATCCAAAGTTAAAATAGATTTAGGCTGGTCAAATTTTGTAAGCCTAAATGATGATTCAACAATGGGTAGGTTTTTTATGTTATACATTCCTAGATGAGGCTTTAGAAGTGTGTATTTTATTTTAAAATATTGTCACAGTGGTAAATAATTCATTTCCCCATTAAATTAGAGATTTAAATATAATAGGGCAATTGACTATTAGATATCATTTTTGGGATTCAAGATGATGTTTATATAAATAGTTGTTTTCTTTATGTGAGTGAGTTATAGCTTAGTGAGAGTATTTATATTCCAATTTCTTCATTAACTCTATCAATATGTATTTGGTGAGTGAACATACATACACATAATTTAATAAAGTCTTGATTAGTATTTTAACAAAACAAAAGTTTCTTGTGATTTTCTCAGAATGTTAGATTTCATGGAATATTTTCTCTCCTCCATGGAATTCCTGCAGGACTCTTTTATAGGAAATACTTGATCTTAACTTATTGGTCTTTACTTTCATTTGAAGACCTTTATTGACAATATCTAATATCCACAGGTTAGACATCAATTTAGCAAAATCTTATTGAAATTTAAATAAAATGTATCTAATTAAAAATGAAACTTTGGAAATTTATTTTTAACAATGACAGGTTTTTTTTCACCCTAATCTATTCAAAGTTCAATTGCATATGCTTCAATATTTGGAGGTATACATTTCATTTTTTTCTTTTAAGTTAGATGAAACTAGTAAAAAGAAATATTAAAAGCTATATGAAAGGCCCATCATAAAAGATTTCTACTCTCAACCTCTCCTAATATGTTGACATGCAATTCTAGAAATTAAACTATGCTGATATAACAACCTCTTGATATGTAATTATGCTGATGTAACAACCTCTCAACCTCTCATATGCCAAAATGTGAATCTAGAGAAAGGTTGAAATTCAACAAGTGTGATACAACATGTCTAATCAAAATTTCAATAAATATAGTCAAAATTTGATTAGATTTATGTAGACTTTGAGATTTGACAAGTAAATCTAGTAAATTATATTCATACTTTTTTTTTTGTAAGTTTAGGTAGATCCTTCCCTTTTTATATTAATTTAAAAACCTGGCAACAAAGATACAAAAATTAGACCTCAACCTGCCTGATGAAAACTAGGTATGTTGGCCATCTAAGTGCAATGTATGTCAACCAAAACATAAAAAACCTTAATAGCCTATACATATTTTGATGATACTTAATATCTATGTCTGTAACTTCTAACATTTACATAAAATAAAACTAGCCACTGAAAAAGAGGAACTGATAACACTAGTCATCTTCTGACTCCACAAGGGCGGGATCTTTAGCACTGGAACTAGGAATTTCAACCTACTACAATGCTTTTATATCCTTCTACATCCTGCCTAGTCTAGCATACTGATGCAGCTGACAGAGATTGATTTCCTGAATATTTTTGTTGATATCTTCCATAGTTGACCCTAACTTCGACTCTTCTATCTCGTGAGTCGACATAACAGTTTTTTCTAACAAACATTTTATCAGCCAATAAGTTCATATTGAATGCTGGAATAAAGAAATACATCCACGAGTATACCTTGGATCAGCAACGACATTATGTAGATCTTCAAATACCATATCATCCTCTTCATCGATATTGTTTAAAACCTCTGTTCCCATCCATAAATTATATTCATACTACTTTCACAACTTATATATATATATAAACCCTCTTAGTAGACAATGTTGTCCTTTCGCACTCAAACTTTCACAAAAATGATGTTGATGACCCCTTGCAACAGACGATCTTGTGTTTTCCCATTCAAATGTTGTATTAGATTTTGGTAAAGTTGTATTTTCTTGTTAAATATCTCTATGGAAATAAAACATTTATTATGGGTTTCAATCGATAGAAATATATTTTTCACAATTATAGAATGGTATATATTATTATAAAAATATGTTATATATATATATATATATATATATATATATATATATATATATATATATTAAATATCTTAAAAATAAAAAGTAATAGCATTTTTAAATTTAAATTTAAAAAATAATATAAAATAGAATATACAAAAATATGAAATGATGTTGCTTTAAATTTAAGTTAAGAAAATAATATGATTTTTTTTTTTTGAAAAAAAATTAAAATGACAAAATAGAAGAAAAATATTTATTATGAATTAAGTCATCATTTTTTAAAATTAAGAAGATATTTTTAATAATATATATATATAAAACGAGTGGTCTTTAGTGGGACTTTTTGAAGGCTTTTCTGATGGATTTTTCCGGTTTAATTTCTCTAAAATCCTGCAGGAATTCATTGAAAATGGAAATTTGATGGGTAATCTTGCACAATGGAAGTGCCCTAGAGGTTTTTTAGGGTGTTGAATCCATATATACAGTCAAAAAACCATTTTAATTAACATAAATCAAGATTTCAGCTCAATTTTTTTCACGGGATTCCGGCACCAGAAATTCCAAAAAGTCACACTAAAGACAACTCCTATAAATAATAATAGGAGAGTTATTTTTAATTTACAAATATTAAAAACTTTAGAATTATGAAATATATTTTTAATAATTAGATTCACTACATATATAATTAAAAAAAATAAAAATAGGAGAGTTATTTTTAATTTACAAATATTAGAAACATTAAAATTATGCTACACTAAGAGAGAGGGGAATGAATTATTCTAATGGCCAAATTAAACAATTTCACAATTTATCATAACTGAAAACATAACACTACATCAATAAGAATAATCATTACATCAACACATGAGAACACCAAATATAAGTGGAAACTTTTGTGAGAAAACCACAAATATTCTTATATTTTTCTTCAATCTTTGATTACAATAATTTACTAGCACCAACCATCTTTAGGCTACAACTTGATTGAGGCACCAACCTCCTAAATAAATTTGTAGGATCCAACCTACTGCAGGCAACAATCCTGATTAAGGCACCAACATTTGAAATGTGAAAGCATCCACTTGCTATGGGAAACAACCTGATTGAGACTCCAAGCCTAGAATATCAAAGTGGACCTCCTTTCCATAATATTTAAAACTCGATCCACAACCCTCTAATTCTTCAAAACTTCTTGATCTTTTACAACTTAAACAAAATAGGCTCAGACTAACCCTTTGAATCGGAAATTAATTTCACCCCTGTAATCTAGAACACGTATAAATAATAATAATAAAAAAATGGCCTTGTAGCTTGTATGTAGTCTGTTACTATGCATCTCACTTAAGATTTCAAAATAGTGGCATAAAGTGAGTTTTTGACCCCTTTTTGGAATTTTCTCTCAACCAAATTGTTGACAATGCACCATAGGTGGATAGCTGAGATGTAGGGGTCAATAGATATCTATTCATATCTACTTTTTGGCATTTATATGCTTGAGGAAAAAGCACAGTTCCTAGGCATTGCACTTTTGGTTGTTCTGCAATTTCAAAATTTTCCAAAAGTCACAAAAACAAAAAAAAATCCCAAAATTATTCAAAACTTCACCAAAATTGTTCCATGGAGTCCCGTGATGATGTGTTATGCTATGAGGGAAGCTTCAGCAAAAAAATCGAACTTATCCTTCTCTTTTTTCCTCATTATGGTTTCCTTGAGATTTTTCTTCAACTACTTGATTCTCACCTGAGAGAGTTGATTTATTTTGTAGTAATGCACGCCCATGTGTATTTGTAGGTTGTTGTTCATATTTTCCTTCTTGAGAAGAATTTCCATCTGGAAATTCACTCTATCAAGCCATCCTACCTTGTCCTTTTCAATTTCTACCAAGATGAGCTGATCAACTTTCATTTCAGTTCTTGTTGGAGATGCTTCTTTCTGTTGCTCAAATGCCCTCTTAAGGCCTATTTTCCTTGGTATATTTATTCTAACATCTTCTTCGTGATCATCTGAATCATCAATCTCAACCACTTCCTTACCCTTTACATCATCTTTGCTCAGATCAACCTTGGGCTTATTCAAGAGTAGTTGATTTACCTTTAATTGCATATTCTCTTGTTGTAAGAATGAAACCAAGAAGTTAGCATTTGAAAAACTCTCCTTAAGTTCTCTGATCTCTACATCCTCCTCCAAAATAATTTTCTCCGATTTTTTTTTCTCTTCGTTTACTTCGAAGTCTTCCATGTTAGTGTCAATATGGAATGGATCCTCATCTTGAAATGGTGCCTCATGGTGTGATGATGATCCATGTTCAGATGATGTAGGCTTGGCCCTTTCAACAATATTTGGAGAAAACACAAGCTTCTTACCTCTTACATAATTTCATGTCACCTCTTCCATAGGAACTCTTTTGGTAGGTTTTCTTGAGGAAGAAACCTCTTGATATGCTCATGAAACCAAGAGTGTAGAGTGACTACTAGATTGAGCAAGAGAAGACAAAATGGAATTTGAATATACAAAACCTTCCTATGACAAATTGATCTGCGATAGCTGATGGAAAATCAATACCTTCACCAAGCCATGGTGAAACAAACTTGCATGATGATTTTATCCCATTATCCTTACCTTCTCTACCATCTTTACCATGCTCTTGTAGAGGTAATGAGGTAAGTTTAGGGATTTTACACCAGTGAAATGCATCAAGAGTCTCATATGATATTAATATAGCCTTGAGTATCTGCCCTCACATGTGAAGTACCTCATGATTAATTTCATGAGAGGGGAATATTTTTCCAGCAAGTTCCTAAATGGAAAGATGTGTTTAGGAGTTTCTTTGTATGCTGGCTTCAAGTACATTTTGTAGCTGTCAAGATCAAGGTCTCTGCTCTTGAACCAATTTTCTCCATTGTTTGGAATCTTGGTGGCTAAGGAAATAATCTCCGTTGAAAGAGTGAACACCACCCTTGAAATAAAACCTTGTCTCTCCTCAATCTAGTGGAAAAAGTACTGATGAGTTTGTCATGAAAGCCAAATTTCGCAACCTTTTGGCAAAAGGCAAGGCAACCAACATCCTGAAATGATTTTGTGAGGAAGGATGAAGACATGACCTAATTTGCTGAAGTGGGATCATACTTGCTAATCTGACCTCCCTTGTGCCTTTTCTATTCAGTGGTTTCATATTCCATTACTTCCCTTAGCTCAATGGGATAGGGAATTAGGGTTTAATGAAGGGAAAAATGTGGGATTTGGGTAATTTTTGGGAATGAAGAGAGATGAAGTGGTTGAGGGCTTGCTAAATTCTTGAGAAAATTTGGGGGGGTAGGGAGAGATGTTATGGAGTAGGGGAAAGTGAAAATTGATGGAATGGATGAGGGTAAGGGGTCCAAAGAGGGAAAAAATAGTCCTAACTTAGAAATGTCTTGTCTAGGCTAGGGTTTGTAGGAAAATAGGGAAAATGAGGAGTCAGGGTGGGGAAAATGATTAGGTAGGTGTATAATAGATGAGGGAAGTTGAGTGAGCTTCAAACATAGGGTTTCTTTCATAAATTTATCAATGTCAACATGAAACCAGACAAATGAACTAGAAACCCTAAAAGAGGGAATTTCTTCTTCGAATCACAAAATGAAGACACAAGAGATGTTTTGGAGGGCCCACTTACCTATCACTGATACATTGGAATTTTTTTTATGATGAAAAATCCACTGCAATGATGATTTGTGCCACAAATGGAGAAAGTGAAGCACTCATGAGAAAGCGCCGCACGTGCGCAACACCTGCGCAACAAAAACACAGTGCTGGGGAGAAATGACACTCTTGAGCAAAGGAATTTCTTCTATGACGATGAGAGTGAGTTTTCTTTCTAGAGAGAGGTTTCTTGAGGATGAAATGACCAAATGAAAACTCTTTTGGGTCTTTTGTAGCTTTGGAAATCAATTTTCACTTTTGGTGGTCAAGTGGCCCCACCAAGTCTTTTGACTTTGAATTTGAAATTTTGCAGCTTTAGAACCTTTGAGAAACATATTACATTCATAATTGAAATAAAATTGCATTTTAAAAAACCTTATTGATAATTTTTCAATATTACTACTCTTTCAATGATGGGTTTTTTCATGAAATGACAGATTTTTAATGATTTTGACCCTAATACCTAATGGTGACACTTCATGGAATGATGAGCGAAATTATGACCATGGTGAGGTGACTGCGATTGGTGATGGAGACACTTCAGTGGTGACTCATCAAAATGAATGATGGCAATGACCAAAACATGAACTTGAAAGGAGTAGTAACACACCTAGACACACTATCCAGTGACCAAATTTTTATTTGAAGACCTATTGAAACCATAAAAATTTGACTTAAGACCCTAACAAAAACCTTGTAAGATAATATTTGATCACTGGTGATTGGCAGAACTGGCAGACAATAATAGGTAGGGTAGATTCAAGTATATTGTTTTAGTAAATTACAATTAGAAGTTTGAATCTATAAGGAATTTCTACATAGAGGGGTTTCTATAAACATACAAAGGATTGTTTCAGGATCCTAAAGGGATAATACCCGAGAGGTAAGTGGAGCATGAAATACAATTATTTCCAAACTCTCCATTGCCTAATATTGGGCTTTATAGATATTCCATTTTGGAAGAAAATGAAGTGAAGAAGCAAATGCAGTAATTGTTGGAGTAGAATTTGATTTGGATAAGCACCTCACTTTGAGGGTTACTTATCATGGTTTTACCAAAAAGGAATAGGACTTTTTGTTAAGAAATTATACCTTCTACCTATGATTAATGATTGGCTGGATAATATCCTACATGGAAAAGGCTTCACCATCTAGGTCTCATGCATTTTTTTCATTGATACCCTCTCCATAACCTTGCTCAACATGTATCCCACAATTCTATTTATTGATTATCAAAGCTCAAGGTGGCCAAATTCTAGTCTTTCATGTTTGCTACACTTGTGCCACCTTATTGCATGGCCTTAATATACCACCTTATTGCAAAAAATTAATATGCCACCTTGTTAGTATACTTGTTGCATCCTCTTGGTTGGGACAACCTCATAATCCTCAAAATTGAAAAAGAGGGGTTAAAACCAATCTACTAGAATGTGGTGCCAAATTTGTGCTCAGATTGGGATATCTAAGATCTAAATCAAATCATCGTGTGTATTAAAAATTGAACGGTAGTAATCTCCTTGTTATGAATCTATAAGGGAATGATATTCTATTCTTTGGTAATGGTAAGTATATGATATGTGAATTGTAGTCTTAACTTTTAGCAAAATTTGATGCGAGGGACTAGGGGGATGAAAAATGTGTCTTAGGAAAGGAGATCATGAGAGACAAAGAGGAAAAAGATATTTGGTTGAGCTAGTGTAAGCATATAAGCTCTATGTTGCAACATATTCACATGTCAGCATGTAAAACATTTATTGTTCCAACCTTTGTGGGAAGTAAGCTTTCAATTAAGTAGGGCCCTACAACACCCAAAAAGAGAGAGGATATAACTTATGTTTCTTATGTTAGTTCAATTGGTAGTTTGACGTATGATATGGTTTATACTATACCAGGCATTTTCTAAGAAATGGGAGTCTTGACACAATTCATGGCTAATCCTAGACATGAATATTGAATTGCGCTTAAGATGGTCTTCATTTTCTGAGAATTTCATGGTCAATCTTGGACATGAAAAATGGATTTCACTTAAGAGGGTCTTCAATTTGTGAGGTACTTCTAAATATTCAATTTGATATCCTAATGAAGTTTTAAGGGGGCCACAATTAGTCATAGGTTTATGTGGAATATGATTGGGTGGGAAATGCAACGTATAGATCTACAAGTGGATATGTTTTTCAGTTATTTTGTGGAATAATCAATTGGATGAGCAAGTGATAGGTTGTGGTCACTTTATCTATTTGTCTAGCTAATAACCTGGCATTTCATGCAAAGATCAAACATATTGATATCTAGTACCATTTCATTCGAGACATGGAAAAGGATGGAAGGTTAATACTAGAAAATGTATGCGCTTTATAAATTATTGTAGATGCATCCAAAAAACTGGCGACTACAGGTAATTTCAGGTGGTGTGTTGGGTCTATGAGCCTCATGACCCCTAGTAATTAACTCACAATTTGATGCATTCTCCCTCAAATTTTTTCAAGGTACATATGATAAGTGGGAAAGTGTTGGAACAAGTTTGTCACACACCTTTCAATCATGCAACGTAACAATTATCTCAAGAAATTCTTAGTAGTGGTGGGGAATGAAAGATTAGCATAATAACTAATAAAAATTGACCTATAGTTTATAATGCATGATGAGTAGTGTTAGGAAATTAGTGTTAAGCAAGAGTGTTTGGTCAATTAATTATCAATGGTTTCCAATGTGTGGAGTTAGAAAAGCATAAATGGTTTATGCTTTCACTATACCCATATTTTGAGTGCTTCAATAGGGAGAATGTGAGTGTCTTTCAACTTATTATTAAATTTTACAAATTTCACAAATTTCATGAAAACCAATTTACTACTAAATACTCCTATTGAAAACATGAGAACTTTATGATATAGTATAACCATATGTTAATTGTTGAATAATATAATGGATGCCATTTGAAATATAAGATTAAAAAAAAAAAAAAAAAAACATTCTCTATTAAATCATTACCTAATAATTTTCTATTTTTTATTTTTATTTTTCCCTATTATTTTCCACTATTTATTTTTAAAAAAAATTACATCATATTATCTCATAAATAAAATTAATTTAATAAACCTTAATAAAATACTTAAATTTCATAATTTTATTATGAATTAATTATAAATATGTTAATATATTGGAACGTTTTTTAAAATTTATTGGTGCAGTGTTTCGGTCATAATGTCATCCATTACATCGGTTAGAGGATTTGATCTTAATCTTTGAACATGCATATATCAGTATGTCTTCCATTTTATTTGTGAAATATTATTTTAGTTTCCTTCAAAAATCTATTGGTTCATTTGTAACACCTATGTCATCATAATTTAATGTATTATTTCAATTGTGGCATTCACGTTTAGATTTGACTATTTTTTATTGGTCGATAAGAGAGACGTCTACTTGATGCTTATTCCACCTCATCAAACAGGAAGAATATTAATTTATAATAATAAACCTTAGCTTTCCTGGTTGTAAAAGCTAGGTCTCATACTGAAGTCAATGCATGGTTGCATAGGTCATTTAGGCTTTCAATGAACATGGACAAATGTAGTTGGCCCTTACGTTTTGATTAAAGAATATTGTGGCGGTTTGTCATTAAGTGGGGTCAACAAGGGACGTGGTGTGATAGAACACTTATTAAGGAATTCGATGTCAAATTTGTAGGTGGAATAAAGGAAGGGCGTTGGCATAGAAGGTAACAAATTTTTAGGAATGTCTTGTTTTTAAGTTTATAAAAAACATAGGTGGCTAAGTTAATGTAACTTGTATTTGTTAGAAGAAAGTAAATGATGAAGAGTAAATATTATCATTTAGGTAAGTGGTACTTGAAAGTTTCATAGATTTATTTTTAGGTGGCGAAGTTAATGTAATTTGTATTTGTTAAAACAAAGTGAATGATGAAGAGTAAATATTATCATTCACGTAAGTGGTACTTGAAAATTTCTTAAATTTATTTCCAGTTTAAGGAGGATGATTATAAAATATAAAATTAGGGTTTTATAGGGAATTGATAATGTTGTGAGTTGATGAATTTATATTAAAAATTATTTGGATTTTAGGAATTAGTTTTTAAAAGTGGAATAATAACTTAGTTTAACAAGATCTCTCTTTTGCATTTTTTTTATATAGTTGGTGTTTATAATCAGTTATCTTTAATTTATAGGGTAATAAATTGAATTGTGAGTATTATAAGTCGAGCCACGATAGAATAAGGGATATGCTTGTAGAATTATTATTTTGAATGCTAATATAGTTATGGATCATGACTTCACTTTCTACTTATTATGCTCTTTCGCTATGTCATGTTTTAGAAATGCACCTGGGCTGAAACTTCTCATGTGAAGAGTGATTGATACATAGTCACTTAAACATAATATTTTTATTGGACACTCAAGCATACCGTGATATGCACTTTGAGCCAATAATTATATATGTTTTTGAAACTAACCATGTCAAGTGTAAGACTTATATAGTACATAGATTGATTCATGAGAACATACTTACAAATTAGTTGAGGAATATATCAACCTTTGCAAAAGTATAAAGTTCATTTTTTTATTGAAAGGGAAGAACATAAACTTAAGGATCTTTTTCTCTTTGATACGATTAATATTCTTTTATGATTGAACTTGCCAACAAGCTTGTACAAAAGCTTTTGAAAGCTCAAGAAGCATCTAAATTTTTTTTAGAAAGATGGAAATACTATTATTCAAGAGTTTGTAACAAAGCTAATCTAATTTTTTTCATAGATAAAGGAACTATTATAAAGAATTTTTAATTATTTTAATCATCTAAGGAAGCTAATCCAATTATTTTTATAGATTAAGGAACAAATTATAAACAATGTATATTTATTTTAATCATCCAATCAGAGCCTTGGACAGGGCTAGCCCTAATGCTTTATGGAAGAACAATATGTTGACCAATGAGATGTTGTCACCAAGATTATATGAGACTTGATCAGACCTAGACACCCATTGGAATAGTTTATTTTCCCTAAAGGTGGCTCCTACCCTCAACCTCTCTCCATGAAGTTTGAGCCTCACATGTGAATGAGACTAAACATCACACAAACTGAGTGACCTATATCTTAAGGATAACAATTTATAAAAAAAATTATGAAAAATATATTCTTGGTATAAGAAAAAAAAATTCAATTGAAAAAACTTGCCAGCTTAAATCCCTTCAATAAGAGGCGATATAGCCTTCAATAAGATAACATGTTAAAAAAATGCAACCATTGTGTTTATGAACAAATTAACATTAAAATGAAATTCTTTAATAAATTGATGTTATTAAACATTTTTCTTTCTCAATGGATATTATTTACACTTGTTTTCATTCTAGAAGCCCTTTGGAATAGTGTATCTTTAATACATGACTTTCAACTTCTACCCCTTCCTAAAATATTTGAATAGAACTAAAATCCATAAAAACCAAGCAATTTACACTTCATAGAGAATTAAATCTTACTTAAAAGTACATAAATATATTGTTAAAACTTCTAGCTCATTAAAATAATGTAATATTTTTTAATTGAATATGAAGAGAAATCAATTTTTATGACATTTAATTAAAATTAAACCCCATAAAAACCAACCAATTTATATCTCATAAATAATTAAAATTTAATTAAAAATTATAACATCCTCTAGTAAACCTCATTTAAAAATACATATAGAATTATAATTTTTTTACTGAATTTACCAGCATGTAACACTACCAATCATTTATTTCATATTTCGTAATTGATCATTAGATAAGCTCATCATCATTACATATAACGTAACAACCATTGTTGTACCATATTAACATAAAGCTTCATGTTGTGACCTTGCATCATTATCATTGTCGATTCAATTAGTCTATTTAATAACATACTTGATGATGTAAATTTCATCCTCATGGAAGGTAAAAACATCATTAAAATGACATAATAGGAAAACACATCAATGGACACTGATATACTCTGGAAACCCAAAGGGAGAAATCAACAGAATTTTATTTTATTAAACGTTTAGTGAGGGTGCTCAACCCTCACTCAATGGCTATAATGGAGTACATCCCTTGAACTTTTTAAAAATAATACAAAGAAATATCATGTTAAGTTCAACATAACTAGGTAGAAGTTATTACATTAATCATCATATCATTTACCCCACAATTCCTTGAACACTCGTATTGATGGTCTTGTCATTCCCGACAGTAGATCATCCTGCAATTGACATTCCTTCAATCTGCATGGACCATCAGTTCATTTCTTGCCATAAAGTTAAATATAATCCAACCTTCTCATAAGTCACAATCCTTTCCTACTATTGCTTGACATTCCTTCAA
This sequence comes from Pinus albicaulis, assembly GCA_034641835.2. Taxonomy (NCBI): domain Eukaryota; kingdom Viridiplantae; phylum Streptophyta; class Pinopsida; order Pinales; family Pinaceae; genus Pinus; species Pinus albicaulis. Next base: position 459,909,077 of record CM076573.1, read on the forward strand.
TATGCATGAACCATCAGTTCATTTCCTACCATAAAGTTAAATATAATCCACCCTTCTCATAAGTTACGATTCTTTCCTGCTATTGCTACCATCAGTAAACTTAGATATCACGATTATATAAAATATTTATCAATCCAATATTTACTAGTGATGCTTCAAACATATTTTTATGTGCATAAATAAAATGTATAAAAAGTACCAAGACATGCCTCAAGACATACATCTTTCATTGATAACCAAAAATTAAAAAGGAACACATAACTACCAAACATGATCTATTTATCTTTATATGTGCTTAGTTATGACTATGTTTGAAATCTCACATGCATAAAGTAAAATACATAAACATTACAAAAGCATGTTCATTTATCCCTAATTCACATGCATCATGAGAAAGGTAAATAGTTATATTTTACTTCTCCTCAAAAGAACGCAGTGGCACAAAACACATTCTTTTATAAAAGAACAACCACTGCAACTACCCATACTTTTAAAAGAAACTTGCACATTAGCTATGAGATTTTGCATGTAAATTCATATTATTATTCTAAAGGAAGCTAACACCATAGCTATTATTCTTCTATATATGAACACGTGTACTTTCTCAAGAAAATGGATATAAATATTTGTTCTTTTCCAAGAACACTAATACTTGTTATTTTGTGTGCCTTAACACATATTCTTTTTCAAAAATATTAATAAGATAACTATTATCTATGTGTATATAATTACATATTCTTTTTCAGTAAACTAGTACAATAATAACATATTCTTTTTCAAGAAACTAGCACAATAATCACATATTTTTTTCAAAGAAAAACATAGCTACTTATCTTTGTCAACTTGATTCTTCTACAAATTTTTTCAAAAACATAACATGGTTTCTCTAACTTTTATGTGTAAGATTCTCATGCATTCATTTCAAGAAGATCACACAGTTCCTCCATCTTTTATGAATAAAACTAGAAAAAACTTTTTAAAATAATAAAAAGCTTGAATTATTAATGTAGCCACACAATTGTTTCAATAATTCATGGAGAGATAACTTATGGTTGGAATTCTTGAATGATGCTATTAGAAACGCCTTTAATGGACATATTCTTTTAGTGCGGTTTCTATGGGCACGAGCTTCAGCACAACGACTCCTCTCCACCGTCACATTCTGTTGTGTGCTACCTTTGAATGTTGTTTTTTTGGGCAGAGACTGTCTTATTTATAGAATACCCTAAAGAAGTATTTTTAGACTAGATTGTTCCGAATGACATCCATTACGTCACTCTAAACGCACCTTTAACCTAATCTTTAGGAATATTAACACACTCATGCAAACTTGAAAACGAGTCAAGTGTATCATGTAATAGTGTGGAGTGAAATATATAACGTGAAGTGGGGAAACACCCCAGTAACCTGTAATCATTGGAGGCCGCAACCCTCATGAAATGAAACCCTTCTCGTTTTTCCATTGACAAATCCCTATACGGAATCTTTTACATCTGCATATTCATTTTAATTTGGAACCCATACTCAATAGAGAATACACAACCCCGGATTGGTGATAGTTATTAGACGTATAATAGAGAGTAAGAATCAAAATCATTTTTCACACCCCCGATTGCTCATAGCTACTAGAAATAGAAATACATAGTAAGAATGAATTTTATTTTATTTTAAAGCTAATTTTGAAGAAATGATTATACATCTATTAAATTAAAGATATTTTAAGAACTATGGTAAATATAAATATTACGTGTTAAATTAGTAACATATTTACTCATGTATTTATCGGGAAAAATATTACAGAAATACATATTACTATATTTTCAACTAAAATACAAAATATTAACTTTTTCCTAAACAAAAAATTTATATTTCTTATATATTTAGACATCCCACCGAATTTAAATTTTACCATTTTACTAACTATAAGGTCATCAAACTTATCATTTCCAAGTGTAAGTAGATTACAAATATTAATACCATTCAATAACAATTACCCCTAAAATTGTCTAATCACCTTTGTCGTACCAAAGGTATATATTTCTCATACTTGATGACCCATATAAATTTTTGAATTTTATTTTTTACCATTTCACCATTATTCATTTCAAATATCTTAAATTTTCTATAAAAGTTATAAATCATCTTATCATTATACAAATTAATAATTATTATTTTTACTAATGTATAGTTAAAAATAATAACCATCCCCTTTATGAATTTACAATAATAACTATCCACAATTGGGTAAAAAAAAATCATCCCTACCGTTGCTTACGAAAGTAAAAACCAAAATGAAAATAGAAGGTGAAATCAATTTCCATCGATAATGACCATTGCTTATGGAAGTGAAACCAAAATGAAAATAGACGGTGAAATCAATTTTCATCGACAATGTTCGCCTTGATTGGCATACTGGAGGTCGCGAAAGTGCATTTACGATTATGGTTGTCCCTCAGTTTCGATCCCGTGATCTTGAAGAGCATCAGGGAAGACCCTCCCCTCTCTGCCTGATATGCTCAACATTCTCTTCAGTGAATGGAGCGCAGTCTACAATTTAGTGTGCAAACACGCCTATTTTTCACTCCAGAAATTTTCAGGCATATCAATGACGATATCAACTGTGGTTTTCAACATCGATGAGTCTGCGATCCACTATGTAAGAACACCTGACATTGGGAAATTACACTAGCAGTGCATCAAATATTGTGATTGTCTCTCGGTTTCGATCCCGCGATCTCGCAGAGTATTGGGGAAAACCATCCCTCTCTGCCTCTGCTCAGAATTCTCTTCGGGGAATGCATAACAGTTCTTGAGGACTGCGATCCATTGTGCAAGAACACATGTTTGTCCCTTTCAGGCATACAAGCCATATCAATGGCGGTTTCTGGCATCTAGGATATTCCGTTGGTGGATGGCCCTTCGTCGACGACAATTTTCCATTCTTGAGAGCTCGATTCCCCTTGTTAAAGACCTAAGCTTATGCGGATTTTCTAGTACCTGAAGAAATCAATTCTAGGTTAATTGAAATCTCATTGAAATCTGATCTTTATTATTATTACCTTCCCTGTGTTTCGGCTGAGCTCCCATCATGCAATCGGGCAAGTCGAAAGCGAACGAAACCACATGTCGATGCATTCTGCGTGAAAGTTATTTTTTCAATTGGGCAGAAGTTGGGCTTTCTCGTTCTCCTCGAATTCTGACAGACAGACTGTGCATTCGATCGCCTCTTTGAACCTCTATGCTTTGTACTGGAAGAGGGGTAGAGATTCGATCACGCGCGCATCCAAACCAATGTTGAGGAGGCTCAAGGGATCCTCTTGCGCGAAGGAAAATCCACGGCATCAAGAACTATTGGTATGTCGAGACACAAATATTTCTCGGTATTCCCTGCGGCACAAACCAACGTAGATGCAGATCACGAAGAGGAAAAAAATGAAGGTGTTAGCCAGCTATAAAATTTGTTATAGAAAATGCTGGCTAAAATTTTTTTGAGCCTTCAAGGAACAAATTTCATTGCTAAAAATTATTGGCTCTTGAAGACTCTTCAAGGCCTCATGCCTATCCTCTGTCCGAACTTCACTGTTGTTCCCATTTTACACTTAGAAATCTTGCTGATTTCCAAGCCAGAATACTGTTGCAAGCACATTTCCCCCCCTTCTTCCAAAACTAACCCTCATTTTCTTCCCTATTTCTCCATAAAATTCCTCTATTTTTCATAAGTTCACTTCTTCCATTCATGAAAATCCACCTTTATAAGGTTTAAAACCCACTTTTAAACCTTATCCGAACCCTCAATTCCCCTTAAAAATCATTAAAAAACTATAAAAAACCCACATTTTGGACTTAAGCCCCTTGGGCTTAGTCTTAGACCCCTTTTCCCATCGACCCTCGGTCACATCATTTCCCATGCGCCTGCGGCCTTGCAATCGGGCGCCAAGCCATGTTTTGTATCAATATTTCTTGGCTATAGTTTAAAACCTTGGTTTATATTGAAAATTCGTCGGTTTTATTATTATATGATAATTCCCTTCCAGTTCAAGTTTAATTCATTTCACGCCGTCGATCTGATCTGCATATCGGAAGGTGCAGAGTCCGTCTCTCCGTGGTCCCCACATTCCACTAGCCGATTGCCGAAACCGCGCGGTTTTCATCGCACCGCCTTTGGGCAAAGGCGGTTTTTCCCCGATCGCCAGCGATTCCATACATCGCGTGACACACGTCCCCTGTGCTTTTTCAAAACCGCTTGCTCATCGCGCATTATCGTTTGTACGCGGATGCCCAGCGATATTGCCGTGCGTCGTTCGATCTAGGGCTGGCCATCCTACGACTATCGCTCGCTGAAGATGCCCGATAGTTAACCGGGCTACGGCGCGCCATCCAGATTAATCTCCGCCGTAGATCTGATTTGCAGATCGAAGGTCCATATTCCATCACCCTGATTCCGTCGCCCAGTCAACGATTCTCCATTTTTTACTTTCTCCCTTGCTCCCGACCGTCGATCTCTGGACGATCGACGACTCTGATTCAATATTTCTTCCGCCTTCTCCGATTAATCCTGACCGTTGGATGATGCCATCCAACAACCACGCCTCCTCCACATGCCTCCACAGCAGTAAACCTATATATACAGGATTTTATAATAGTTTTTTGTATTTTGCAGGGTTTCGACGTTCTCTCTGCCATAATTCAAAGTAGTTTCAGAGACAGAGGGTGACGATCCTCTTGCCTCCAATTCACCAAAGAAAATCATCACAGGGTTTTGACTCCATGTTTATCAATGATCTGCGAAGGCATTGATGCCTTTCAAACCCTACACGGCCCTGCACATCAGCAAAAACACAGCAAGTCAATCACAAATCACAGAGTATCAGTGACGAAGATCAAAATGAACCAGAACAGAGGATGGAAGACATAATTGTGGGGATCACGGCTAAGAATTATTATCAAAACCTAATCCCTCAAATTAAAACAAAATTAAAGGAAAATCTGAAGTGTTTTATCGACAGGAAACCCTCCACCGCCACAAATTGAGGCAAATTGATCCCTCTAGCTACCGCAACGCCACCTGTGCCTCAAAGTATTCAATTAGAGGCCGAATTTATTGATCAGGATTAGATATTTGTCTCAGCGCAGCCAGAAAGTTAATTCTGCAAGGAAAATTAATGCAAAGAACATCTGCAGAGTTACTTCGACGCCACACAAAGCCTCAAAAGTCAACAAAAGCTCCCACAGAGCTTAATTTTTTATGTAAAATAATTTAATACAGAGAATATGTATATAAGTTTCTTCATTGAGCCCCTCAAAGGCCAAGAAGTCATTAAGTCTGTATTAATTGTAAATTGAGATCTTTTATCATATCTCACCTCCTCATCCTTCTATATATACTTCTGCAGAAGATGAGTAAGGGGTTGGTTGTAGAACGCTGATATACACTTTAGCTTAAACTTCTGATTGTACATAGTATTCACTGGCTCTTGGAGCTCTGCTGGTGATAGATAGGTTAGGCTGAGATGTGTAGATGGTTGCTAACCTAAAGCACTGGACTTAAAGCTGTAACTGGTTTGGAGCATCAATACAAGCTGATTTATGGGATCCTGGTCTATGTTGACGGTGATGTTTCTATAATTGTTACTTGTTATTTTGTTTTTGTTTTCACTGTGTTTCATATTCTCTTATAAAGAACAACATGCATAGATTTAGGACCTGCTGTACATCAGTAACCTTCTTTGACTGAAAATATTTATTTGAACATTTTCTTCTAAGCTGTGTTATTTAGGAATAATTTAATTCAGTTCAAGCATAGGAATGCTGGTGTTCCCTCATCTTATTGTCTTAGCTAAATATTATTCTTAAATTTTATTTTCAGTATATGTTTTGTGAAGATGAACTGAGGAAGATATGGTGAGCCCTGGTCCTAGTTTTGTCCCCACAACTATCTGGATGTTTCCCTTAGAATGTGTTAAAAGTTGGCTAGTTTAAAAGTACTTACCAGATCTTAGGCCATTCTGTGTTATCTTTGTGTTTGTCTTGAAAGTAACTAAGTAAAGAAGAGCTAGGAGAGGATTCGTGGTGAGCCCGACCCGCTAGTTTCTACTCCAAAGGTTGCTTCCAAGTTTCCATTTGTTTTAAAATGTGTTCTATTGAAAGTGTATCAAAGGCTAGCTAGTTTAAAATTACCTACCAGATCCTAGTTTACTTTTATGTTTTTCTTGAGTCCATGTCAAAGGCTGACTAATTTAAAAGTACTTATCAGATCCTGGGCTACTCTTGTTCTGCATCTGTTTATCTCTCCTTTTTATTGTATCATTTCATTCCATAAATCAAAATTCAAAGAGATCCTTAGACATAGATGACTTTCCCCATGGACCACTCTTGCCTCTTGCCGTTCCAATTAAATCCTATTATGACTCCATAGCCCAATGGACTAAAACCTGCAATTTTCTATCTTTTTGGTCGAAGCTTACTCTGATTGATTGCAACTTCTCACCTTTGAAACTTTTTGCACTCAGAACTTTCCACCTCAAACAGTTATCATGCTCAACCACCCAAAAACAAACAAACCCTTGGCCTTCATAACTAGCCTAATATCATGACCCCAAACTTGAAAGACAAATCCATATTTGTACATATTGGAGAGATCCCTCTCCGGATTCAGGAGGGCTAGATCCTAGAATCCCAAAGTTGGTGGAAACGATGTTGCTTCTGCAGTTTTAGTCTTACCAATCTGCTAAAATTACAGATCCCTAACATTTCTGGCGACTCCACTGGGGACTGAACCCAGAATCATATTTTATTTTTATAAAACCTTGTGAGTTAAAAGCAGCCTTTCCAAGCACTACCAAAGAGTGGTAATCATGGTAAAACTTGTTTGAATCAGTGACAAGCTAGCTAAAACCTTGGATTCTCTTAAGACTTTATCTAACCTTGAAAGATTAGTTGGCTTAGCCATAAGAGTAAACTGTCTTTGTCTCATAACCATAGCTAAGTTTTGAAACAAAGTTAGGATATTCTTAAAAACCATACAACTAAAAATATAACTTAGAAAAACCTAAAAAATATTTCGGATTGGTATCCAATAAACATGGTTGTGGACCATAAAACCTTTTACCTCCTTAGGAGCTAAAAACTTCCACTTGGTGACTCCAAAATCCTTAGCAGACCTTAAGACTCCACTGCGAAGAACCCTCATCATTATAACATCATTCAAACTCAGTTAGAGGACTGTAGGATTAAGATTTGTGTAAACATACTAGTTAACCTCTCAAAGACTGTCATACCTGGTTGAACTTTTCTTGCTTATTTGGGTCTAATAACACATCATAGTGGCTCCTAGAAAGATTCACACTAGAGCCTATCCTGACCCAGACCCACTTGAAGTATTTGATAACCCAGAAGGTATCCCTAGGAAATCTCCTAAGATAAAATTGTCAACTGTTTTCAGGTCACCCTTGAGATCTAGTTTAGTTCCTGAAAATCTTTCAGCTCTACAAAAATCTCAAGTTGACTTAGTAAATCTATTTAGAACTAGGTCTCTTGGTGATTTAGATCAGTTAGATTCTGAGTCTTCACTATCATCTCCTAAAACAAGTGAACCTCTTGGTAGCAGAGAAACAACACCTCCTGATTTACATTTCCTTCACAACTTAGGTGTCTCTCATCCAAGATCAACTCAGCAGTCTATTCCTGGTCCATCCACTTCTGCTCACCCTACATCCACTGTTCAAACCACTCCTCTTCAGTCCACTGTTCCTATTGTTAATCCACTCCTTGTAAATCCTCCCCCACCACCTATCATGGCAGCATGGTATGCTCCCCTAGTCCTTCCTGTACCATTAGTCAATCTTCCACAAGACTATCAGTCCAAAATTCCATTATATGATTCCAACAATGCTACAACTACATCACAACATGTGGATAAGATGAATGACTACTTTGACAGAAATGAAATTGATGATGATTCTGTCAAGCTTAGGTTATTTTCTCAGAGCCTAGGGGGAGAAGTAAGAAAATGGTTCAAAGGTTTAGCCCCCCATAGTATTAATGATCTCCAAGCCTTCCATCAAACATTCTTAAACAAATGGGAAGTAAAGAAGAACCCTCTCCAAGTCCTTTCTGACTACAAGAACCTCCATAGAAACACTGGGGAAAGTGTGCAAGCTTATTGCACTAGATTCAATAGTGTGTATAATGCACTTTCCCTGGAACTAAAACCTCCACAAGGCTCAGCTTTAAAAAAATTCCTGAGGGATTTGACTCTGACATGACCTATCAGCTGAGAGAGAGAGACTTTGCAACTCTTGAAGATATGCAAAGAGGTGCTCTTTCTGTGGAAGTCAACTTAATGGAGAAGAGAGCAAGAATGAAAAATGAAAAGAGAGTGTCCTTTAGAGAGGAATATGCACCCTCTACCTCCAACTCAAAAATGGAGAAAATGATGAAAGAAATGAGCATAATTAAGAGAGCACAAACAAGCCTAAACCAAAATGCTCCTCAAAATAGGAATCAGAACCAGAATCAAAATTTTAGAAGGAACCAACCTCAGAACAGACCTAGGGAAGATGATCAACAGATCACTCCTCCCTTTCATCAAAATTATGTAAGTGAGGTTGAGGAAACATATGAGATAACAGAGGGAGATGATGTCAATATGTTTGGGGTAGAAGATGATGACTTTGAGATTCATTATGATAGAAAAAAAGGTCTATACACACCTTATGATGACAAAAGAGATGATGATAAAAATTGTTATCAAGACATGGAAAATGTCATCATAGAGTCTCAAAAAGAATATGACCTTAGAAGCAAAACCAGTCAACAGACCCCCAACAACAAAACCTCTGACAGATCTTCACAAAACAGCACTACAACCAAGCCTAAAATTGTCAAACAAAAGGATAAAACAGTGGCTGTAAATTCTGATAAAGGTAAAGAGAAAGGCACTCAAAATAATGAAAAATAGAGTGCAGACCTTAGTAGTACTAACACTTCAGCTAGTACTCCTATGAAAACAATTGTGTCAAGTGTAAATAGAACAAATTAGCAAGCTGATGTTTCTGATAAAGGGACAGCTAATAAAGCTGAGACAAGTGCTTTAAAGAGTCAAATTCCTTTAAGCCTGGACCAGGAAATTTCAAAAATCAAGATCTTTGTTCCCCTGACTGAGTTAGCTACCCAACATGTATTTAGAACCCAAATTTTGAAGGCTTTAAATATAGAAGAGGGTAATGGTACAGTCAATCTTAATGATGACCAGCCAGAGCTGATTTTTTGTCCTAAGATTGAAGGTAAATATCAAGAGGGACCTGTTCCTCCCTTTTATGTAAGTTTAAACGTTCATGACAAAATTTTGCACAATGCTATGCATGATTCTGGGGCTTCTCATAATTTAATGCCTAAAGCTGTGATGGAGAGCCTTGGTTTGGAAATTACCAGACCGTATAAAGACCTGTATTCCTTTGATTCCAACAGAGTAAGGTGTTTAGGATTGATCAAAGACCTCTGTGTTAACTTAGCCCAGATTCCAGCCAAATGCCTAGTTATAGATATTGTTGTGGCTGATGTCCCCCCCAAGTATGGAATGTTATTATCAAGGTCTTGGGGGGCTAAGTTATAGGGGACTATGAAAATGGACATGAATTATGCGACTATCCCTATTTTCAATCAGAATAGAAGACTTTACAGGGAGTCTCATATGCAATACATGGTTACAAGTCAAGACAAACCGCAAAACTCCCCTTTATACTCTGTAGATACCGGACTTGATTCATTTATCCTTTCTAACGAAGAAACATTAGATAAACAATTGACTTTAACAGAGTTAATGACTAGCAGGGAAGAGGAAGAAAATACCCCAGAGCTATCAAAGAAGTTTGCTGAACCGTTAAACATTAGCAAACTAAACAAAGGTTTTGAACTACAAGTCGTGCTTCCGTTGCTTTTAAACCTTGACACTCAAGAAAACGTGCCTCCACTTAACGAAAAACCTGAAGAGTCAAAATAAATTCAATTAAGTGCTGCTAATCATGAAAATATAGAAAGCGCAGTAGTTAAAGAGGACGTTAACCAGGATGAAATCGAAAACAGTCCTCTATGGAGTATGTATTTTGATGGATCCTGCACTAGAACCAATGCTGGTGTAGGTGTTTGGATTTCCAACACTAAAAATAACCACACAGAAAGCATTTCCTACAAGTTAAACTTTCAGTGTTCCAATAACATAACAGAATATGAATCGCTTCTCTTAGGCTTACATCTGTTGAAAAAGTTAGGAGCCACAAGAATCAATGTGTGTGGGGATTCAGAGTTATTCATTAGGCAAGTCAATGGGGAGTATAACGCAAATCATCCTAGACTTAGAGCCTACCGAAATGATGTCATGGACCTCTTGAAAACCTTTGACGAGTCCAAATTGATTTTTGTCCCAAGAAAGAAAAACATTGCAGCCCACAATTTAGCCTTTGTAGCTAGGACATGCTTGATGCCATATGAAGCCAGAGACTGCACAACTGAGATAAAATTTAGACCAGCTGTGCTTGATAATTAAAAGTATTAGTAGGTGTTTGACAATGACAAACAAATAGAAGACTTCATGCAATTCAGAAATGAATTTGAACTACACAGTTCGGATTCAGAGTATGATACAGACTGCAGTGAAGAAAATTTCCTTGGTGAAGAGGAACTGTCTCCTGAACCTGTTAATATTAACCTGCTGTCAGACAAACTAAAAAAAAAAATAGAATTGGGTGCTAAGTTCGAAACAGATGAGTTAGAAATTCGGCATACTAAAGATGAAAGTTTTCCAAGCGGTCTAGCACCTTTGGAAGAGTTGTCCAATCTTAACGATGTGGCCAAAAAGCCAAAGCTGGAACCTATAGAGGTTGAAGTAGAAGAGTGCAATATAGGCAGTGAGCTTAAACCTATGATGATTAAACCGTCTAAAACTTTACCAGCTCACATTAAACTTAAATACATAGAGTTTTTTAAAGAGTTTTCTGATGTTTTTGCATGGAGTTACGAAGATTTTAAGTCCTATGACACTGAAATAATACAGCACAAAATTCCCCTCAAAGAAAACCAAAAACCATTCAAACAGAAACTGCGCAGAATAAACCCTGTTCAGTTGCCATTGGTTCAGAAGGAGATCATGAAAATGTATGATGCTGGTATTATTGTCCCTATTAGATATTCTGAATGGGTGTCTAAGCTGGTGTCTGTTAGGAAGAAAATTGGAGAGATCAGGCTTTGTATAGACTTTAGAGACTTAAACAAAGCTTCATTAAAAGACAATTACCCTTTACCAAAGATGGATCACATTTTACAAAGGGTGGTAGGGTCTAGAAGAATTTCTTTGCTGGATGGTTATTCAGGGTACAATCAGATCTTAGTTCACCCTGCTAATCAATTGAAGACAGCATTCACTACACCATGGGGCACTTTCATGTATGTGAAAATTCCCTTTGGTCTAATGAATGCTGGAGCAACTTTTCAAAGAGCCATGGACATAGCATTCTCGGAGGAACTGGGCTTCTTCATCATTATATACCTTGATGATGTCACTGTGTTTTAAAAAACAGATGAAGAGCACTTAGAACATTTGAGAAAGGTTTTCGAGAAATGAAGAAAGTTTGGAATATCTTTAAACCCTAAGAAAACACTATTTGGTCTCCAAGAAGGTAAACTTCTTGGGCACATTATTTCTGAGGAGGGTATAAAGATAGATCCAAAGAGGATTGAGGCCATATTGCAAATCTCTCATCCTCTAAATATTAAAGAGTTGCAGTATTTCATCGGAAAGATTAACTTTTTAAGAAGGTTCATCCCCAACTTGGCTGAGCTCCTTAGGAATATCACAAACATGTTAAAAAAGGAGCAAGGGGTAAAATGGACCTTGGAAGCAAAGAAGTATTTTGAACTGGTGAAATAAGCTTTAACCAAAACACCGGTTCTAATAAGTCCTGATTTTTCAAAAGATTTTTATATATTTTCATTTGCATCAGAACATACCATAGCTGTTGTCCTTTTATAGAAAAATCCGCGAGGACAAGAGCAGCCTATTGCATTTTTTAACACGGCATTGAGGGATGCCCCTTTGAAGTATAACATTCTGGAAAAGCAAGATTTTGCTTTGGTTAAAGCTTTGAAAGACTTCAGAGTATACATTCTTCACTCACACATCATTGCCTTTGTCCCAAACTCAGTTGTTAAAGACATTCTAACACAGGACCCAGATGGTAAGAGAGGTAAGTGGATTGATGTTATCCTTGAATATGATTTAGAGATAAAACCCACTAAACTCATCAAAGGCCAAGGTCTAGCTAGATTAATGGCTGAATAAAATTTTGAAATTCTGGATATTAATATGATTAATAATTTTGATGACCAAGAAGAATTCTCAACTCCTATTGTTGAAGATTATTTTATGTATTCTCCTTGGTATGCTGATATTATTTATGTTTTGCTTAATTTGAATACACCTCCTGGTTTGACAAAAACAAAGGCAAGATTCCTCAAATTGAAAGCTGTAAACTATTGCATTATTGATAGATGTCTTTACTAGAAAAATTCAAGTGGTGTATTGCTTAAATGTTTGCCTGAGTTTGATGCAGAGAAGGTTAAACACCAGTTCCATGAAGGAGAGTGTGGAGGTCATTTGTACTGGAAGACAACAGCTGAAAAAATTTTGAGGGATGGTTTCTATTGGCCTACTCTTTTTCATGATGTGCACAAGATGATCCTAGTCTGTCATAAATGTCAACTTCTTGAAGGAAAAAGAAAACTGCTACCCCTACCTCTACATCCTATCACTGTTGAAGCTCCTTTTCAACAATGGGGACTTGAATTCATAGGAGAAATCCATCCACCATATTCTGCCCAGCATAGATGGATTCTCACCGCCACAGACTATTTCACTAAGTGGATAGAAGCCATACCTTGTAGACAGGCCAATGATTCAATTATCATAAAATTCATGGAGACTAACATTCTCTCCGGGTTTGGCTGTCCTACCAAGATTGTCACTGATAATGCAGCAGCATTTGGATAAAAGAAAATGGTTCAGTTCTGTCATAGATATCACATAACGTTGGGGCATTCCACGACCTATTACCCTCAAGGTAATGGACTTGCAGAATCCTCAAACAAAATTCTAGTGAACATAATCAAGAAACTGTTGGAGGAAAATAAGAATTCTTGGCACACAAAGTTGGTTCATGCACTTTGCGCTGACAAATTAAGTTTGAAGAAATCCATTGGTATGTCACCTTTCTAGCTTGTGTACGGTACTGATGCAATTTTTCCAAACAGCCTTGCTGTACCAGTGATGAAGTTGATTCAAGAGTTACAAACTGAAGAAAATGACTTGATGAGAAGAGTGAACTAGACCATTCATCCTCAGCAAACCAGAGAGGAAGTGTATAGAAAAGCATTGCAGAAGCAGGATAGCATTAAAAAGATTTTTGACAGAAGAACAAAGGCCAAAAATTTCAAGATTGGGGACAAAGTTTTAAAGTGGGATTCAAGAAGGGAATAGAAGGGAAATCATGGAAAATTTGACCACTTATGGCTTGGCCCTTACTCTATTCACTCAGCTGCTGGTAACAATGCATTTTTCTTGCAGGAGTTGAATGGAGCAGAACTGTTTGGGGGTCCTGTCAATGGCAGGATGCTTAAGCATTACTTCTCTTGATCCATGTTATGTTCAAAAAGCATTTTTATTTTTTATTTTTTATTTTTTATTTATTTTCCACTATAAAATCTCATCCACCATTGCATTCAAAGTTGTAAAATCAAAAATAAAAAAACAATGAAAAGAAAGAAAAGAGGGCAGATTGTGAAAACAAGAAAGGTATGGCCCCATACCAAAAAAGAGAAACAAATCTGAAAGTGTGCAAGCTTAAATGCCACTCCTACAAAACACACTTCTAGTTAGTCAAACAGCCTAGTCTTGACTAATTAGTTTTAAATTTTCTGCTGATAGGATAGTGAATTCAATTTGCAAAACTATTTAATATTGGCTTATCAGTAGATAGATTAGGATAGAAATGAAAGGTTCAAACATGTTCATAACCTGAACCTAAGTTTCTAAAAAGAGATGACTCAAATCTGTTTCTTTTTCTGTGTCAAAAACATGTAAATCTGGTTCTAATTAACTCGAAATCTGAACCAGAGAAACAAAGAAGGAACAGCTCAAACAAAAGTCAAAACAGAGATGTAAAAAGAGAAGGAAGTTCTTTGAACTTTCAGATCTTAAACCTTCCGTTTTGATTTAATTTCTTGCAAAATAAATGTCTATGTGCAACTTGTTTTTATGCCATAGATCACAGCAAGTCGAACAACTTAATCTTGACTTGACTGTTTTTAAATTTATGTCTTAGAATTTAGAGAATTAAAGTCTGTTGGACAGTCTAATCCCAACAGATAGTAGAATAGGTAGAGAAGCATCTGAACTCAACTGTTTAATCTGAGTTCAGGGAGAAATAAGGAGTAAAATTAGATTTTTTTTTTTTTTCTAAGTAAGTCTAAATTCTATTATGTATAAAATATTAGTACAAAACTGCACCAACGTCAGCTAGGGTAGCCTGAACGCTGTGCCTGATAGTCAAGCAAGACAAGCATAGTCGGGACTGCCCAGTACGGGAAACCAGTCCATTAATCCATAATGTCTTAGCCGCCCATAAGAGGGAAACCGGCTTTAGATTTGCAAAAAACAAAATGAAACTGTAGCTGAAATAAGTAAACTGCCTGTACAGCAAAGCAGTGTATCTAAGATGCATATAGTTTCGACTAGAACTTGAAAAAACCTGGATGCTATACCAGCTAAGATCCATGAGTAGGAGAGGGGTCTTCTTCAACAATTCTGCATGTGTACAGCTCACTGCTGTTCACCTGAGCTTCACCTGGAGCGTTTCCACCACCCTCGCGCGCAATCTCCAGTGAAGGCCTGAGCTGAGGAGCTGAGAGAGCAGGGCCGTCCCGTGGAGAGCTGTTGCTGAAGGAGGGAGCGGCCATAGTCGAGGAGCTAGGCGGAGCGAAATTCGGGACAACTTCCCTCAGAGTCACAGTGATGAAAGTGGTGAGAGTGGCATCACAAGAGGTGCATTCAAACCTCAGCTCAGAGCGCTGAGAGGTTTGATGAATTGAGGGACGAAGGGAGCTGACAACAGCTGGAGGCTCAAGGGGAGTGGGCGGGGTAGAGATGGCTTCAGGGGAGATGCCAGAGGCATTTTCAGACGTGGGAGCAGGAGAGGGAGGCACACGATGATTAGGGAGCCGACCACGAGAGGAGCCCCTCCGGGCTCGCATGCGCTCGCGGAGGCGGGGCATGATGACAATAGCAGAACGAGGCTGAGCTAAAATCCCCAAGGAGGCGGAGGGAGAATGAGAAATCTGGCTACCCTCTACCTGAACAGACGAATCCAGAGAAATGCTACTGAGACCACGAAGCAAATTGACAGAGGAGGTGGCGGAATTACCTGTCTAAGCAATGGTGGCAGAGTTCCAAGCTCTGCGATTACACCAAGGACTGTGAGAGAAATGGCAATTAGGAGCTGGTTCGAAACAGGCCACAATCCAGCAACGCTTCCCTGTAGTGGTTTTAATGGAGGCTTCAATGCTCGCCGGCGAGCAGTTCACCTGCAGAGGCTGTGGAGAGCAGAAGCCGCTCTCTTCCCCATTCAAATCGCAACGCAAACCTTCCATGCCAAACACAATAACCATGTCGAGGAGCTGAGTGAGCCTTTCAAGGCGGAGATAATTTGCATCGGGCGAGGTATTAAGACCATAGTTAATGACAGTACCGGGAGCCATGTGGGCTGCACCGGCGAGGTCCATCGGGAAGTGGTCTGAGTGCCACGTTCCCGGGTGGTCTTTAATCAGCCGCATCCGGCGAAGGAGTAAAATTAGATTAGTTTTAAGCTTTCAAAAGAATAAAATGTTGTAAAAAGAGTTTTCCAATCCAAGTGCACTCTAATGAAGAAAAAATGTTAGATCAGTAGGATTGGGTAGGTAGAAGTTTGTATTGATGAAGATCCATTATGTTTATGGTTGCTAATATGTTTTGGAGAAAGTCATTTCAGCAAAAGAAGAGTAGCCCAATGGATGAGGCAACTGATCAGCCTCCCAGAGAACATCAATGGACCAGGCACAGGTCGGCGTCCCAGAGAACACAATTCTGAAAGTTCTTGATGCCTTCAAGAAGGCACCATCCCCAAGTGGAGCCACTGTTAGCCAGATATAAATTTTTTTATACCAAATGCTGGCTAGAAAATTTTTGAGCCTTCAAGGAACAAATTTAATTGCTAAAAATTGTTGGCTCTTGCAGACTCTTCAAGGCCTCATGCCTATCCTCTGTCCAAACTTCACTGTTGTTCCCATTTTACACTTAGAAATCCTGTTGATTTCCAAGCCATAATATTGTTGCAAGAAAATTTTCCCCCCTTCTTTGAAAACTAACCCTCATTTGCTTCCCTATTTCTCCATAAAATTCCTCTATTTTTCATAAGTTCTCTTCTTCCATTCATGAAAATCCACCTTTATAAGGTTTAAAACCCACTTTTAAACCTTATCCGAACCCTCAATTCCCCTTGAAAATCATTAAAAAAATATAAAAATCCACATTTTGGACTTAAGCCCCTCGGGCTTAGTCTTAGACCCCTTTTCCCATCGACCCTTGGTCACATCATTTCCCATGCGCCCACGGCCCCGCAATCGGTCGCCAAGCCATGTTTTGTATTAATATTTCTCGGCTATAGTTTAAAACCTTGGTTTATATTGAAAATTCATCGGTTTTATTATTATATGATAATTCCCCGCCGGTTCAAGTTTAATTCGTTTCGCGCCGTCGATCTGATCTATAGATCGAACGGTGCGGAGTCCGTCTCCTGATGGTCCCCACATTCCACTAGCCGATTGGCGAAAACGCATGGTTTTCATTGCACCGCCTTTGGGCAAAGGTGGTTTTTCCTCGATCACCAGTGATTCCATACATCGCGTGACATGCGTCCCATATGCTTTTTCAAAACCGCTTGCTCATCGCGCATTATCGTTCGTACGCAGACGCCCAACGATATTGCCATGCGCCGTCCGATCTGGGGCGGGCCATCCAATGGCTATCGCTCGCTGAAGATGCCTGATAGTTAACTGGGCTACCGTGCGCCATCCAGATTAATCTCTGCTGTAGATCTGATCTGCAGATCGACGGTCCATATTCCATCGCCCTGATTCTGTCGCCCAGTCAACGATTCTTCGTTTTTGACTTTCCCCCTTGCTCATGACCGTCGATCTCTGCGCGATCGACGGATTTGATTCAATCTTTCTTCTGCCTTCTCCAATTAATCCTGACCGTCGGATGATGCCATCCAACAGCCACGTCTCCTCCACATGCCTCCACAGCAGTAAACCTATATATGTAGGATTTTATAATAGTTTTTTGTATTTTGCAGGGTTTCGACATTATCTTCGCCATAATTCAAAGAAGTTTCAGAGATAGAGGGTGACGATCCTCTTGCCTCTGATTCACCAAAGAAAATCATCACAGGGTTTTGACTCCACGTTTATCAATGATTTGCGAAGGCATTGATGCCTTTCAAACCCTACACGGCCCTGCACATCAGTAAAAACACAGCAAGTCAATCACAAATCACAGAGTATCAATGACGAAGATAAAAATGAACCATAACAGAGGATGGAAGACATAATTTTTGGGATCACAGCTAAGAATGATTATCAAAAGCCTAATCCCCCAAATTAAAACGCAATTAAAGGAAAATCTGAAGTGTTTTATCGACAGGAAACCCTCCACCGCCACAAATTGGGGCAAATTGATCCCTCTAGCTACCTGTGCCTCAAAGTATTCAATCAGAAGCTGAATTTATTGATCAAGATCAGATATTTGTCTCAGCGCAGCCAGAAAGTTACTTTTGCAAGGAAACTTAATGAAAAGAACATCTGCAGAGTTACTTCGACGCCACACAGAGCCTCAAAAGTCAACAAAAGCTCCCACAAAGCTTAAATCTTTATGTAAAATCATTTAATACAGAGAATATGTTTATAAGTTTCTTCATTGAGCCCCTCAAAGGCCAAGAAGTCATTAAGTCTGTATTAATTGTAAATTGAGATCTTTTATTAGATCTCACCTCCTCATCCTTCTATATATACTTCTACATAAGATGAGTGAGGGGTTGGTTGTAGAACATTGATATACACTTGAGCTTAAACTTCTGATTGTACATAGTATTCACTGGCTCTTGGAGCTCTGCTGGTGATAGATAGGTTAGGCTGAGATGTGTAGATGGTTGCTAACCTAAAGCACTAGACTTAAAGCTGTAACTGGTTTGGAGCATCAATACAAGCTGATTTATGGGATCCTGGTCTATGTTGACGGTGATGTTTCTCTAATTGTTACTTGTTATTTTGTTTTTGTTTTCACTGTGTTTCATATTCTCTTATAAAGAACAACATGCATAGAGTTAGGAGTTACTGTACATCAGTGACCTTCTCTGACTGAAAATATTTATCTGAACTTTTTCTTCTAAGATGTGTTATTTAGGAATAATTTAATTCAATTCAAGCATAGGAATGCTGGTGTTCCCTCGTCTTATTGTCTTAGCTGAATATTATTCTTAAATTTTATTTTCAGTATATGTTTTGTGAAGATGAGCTGAGGAAGATATGGTGAGCCCTGGTCCCATTTTTGTCCCCACAACTATCTGTATGTTTCCCTTAGAATGTGTTAAAAGTTGGCTAGTTTAAAAGTACTTACCAGATCTTAGGCCATTTTGTGTTATCTTTTTGTTTGTCTTGAAAGTAACTAAGTAAAGAAGAGCTAGGAGAGGATTTATGGTGAGCCCAGCCCGCTAGTTTCTACTCCAAAGGTTGCTTCCAAGTTTCCCTTTGTTTTAAAATGTGTTCTATTGAATGTGTATCAAAGGCTGGCTAGTTTAAAAGTACTTACCAGATCCTAGTTTACTTTTATGTTTTTCTTGAGTCCATGTCAAAGGATGACTAGTTTAAAAGTACTTATCAGATCCTGGGCTACTCTTGTTCTGCATTTGTTTATCTCTCCTTCTTATTGTATCATTTCATTCCATAAATCAAAATTCAAAGAGATCCTTAGACATAGATGACTTGGCCCATGGACCACTCTTGCCTCTTGCTGTTCCAATTAAATCATATTATGACTCCATATCCCAATGGACTAAAACCTGCAATTGTCTATCTTTTTGGTCGAAGCTTACTCTGATTGCTTGTAACTTCTCACCTTTGAAACTTTTTTCACTCAGAACTTTCCACCTCAAACAGTAATCATGCTCAACCACCCAAAAAACAAACAAACCCCTGGCCTTCATAACTAGCCTAATATCATAACCCCAAACTTCAAAGACAAATCCATCTTTGTACATATTGGAGAGAACCCTCTCCGGATTTAGGAGGGCTAGATCCTATAATCCCAAAGTTGGTTGAAACGATGTTGCTTCTGCAGTTTTAGTCTTACCAATCTGCTAAAATTACAGATCCCTAACAGAAGTGAAAGAGAACCATGAAAGCGGCTAGCATGAAGATCCTTCTTAAAGAATTTTACAGGTTGTTGTCCGAGGCCATTTGATTCAGAGGGTAATTGAAATGTCCTCCAAGTCCGTAAGGCGGATACAAGCCTTTGTAATTGTGGTCGAAAATGGTGGGCGACACGTTGCCATTGCCATTATGAGTGTTGGAGGCCATGGCTAGGGCTGAATCAATCTCGGATTTGGTTGGCGATAAGACCCTTTCACATTCCGAAAATAATGGTCGCAAAAGCATAGTATATTGAAGAAAAAAACATGGGGAGAATGCCTTGAATTAAATATTTGAATGGGGAAATAACAAATGAAATAGAGGTTGCATTGCCTAAATATGAAATGGGTGGATTATTGAAAGGATGCAGAGCGATTAGAATTTGAAGAGGAACTTTTAGTGTGAAAAATGGTAGATACAGATGAAGAGTTTGAATTATCCTTCAGCCTTCTTATCACCATGCTTTGTCTTCGTGGAATTCATGAGTTTTTGGGGCGGTTTGAGTGAGGGTTTCTTGAATTTTTACACGACGTACGTGTGAGGGTTTTGTAGCACTATTGAGTGCAGTCATTGACCATGGAAATTTTGGGAGGCTCGCTTATGATTGATGTGAACAAGAATTGTGACTCAAGAAGGATGCTAAGCCAAAACATTTGACTTCATAGATTAGATTCCACAGGCTCAGGTTGAAAATTATTGTTGCTGGAATTACTCTCAACTATCACCATGAATAAATGTGGTATCAACCCACGCTTTTTTGAATTTTATGTGCAGAGAAAGACAAGCCTCAGGTTTCAAATTCGAAGGCATTTTTATGAAATCCATGCAAAAAATAAAACAAATTACCCGAGCCGCACACTCTGTGATTTATTTCTTACCTGACGCATTTACTTACCATAGCCCACAACTTCGCGTCCACAAATTTCTTGTTTTAACTATTAAGCCCTTCGCATAAGTTGTTTCCCCGCTGATGTGAAATCGGCGGGACCCACCAATAAACCTTACCAGATTACAATTCGCCACAAACCTTTGTTATTTCATTTTATTTGCTTATCGCACCTCCCGCAGTTTATCTCCCCAAAGATTGCAGCCCGCAAATTTTAAGTTGCAGCTCTTAACATTTTCCCCGAAGTGAAAATTTCGCTGATGCAATCTCGCAGGGCCAACAAACCTCACCGCACTTAGCAAAATTTCCCACTTACCTTTTATGCTACCCGCACTTCGCAAGTTTTTGTTTTAACTTTTTAAGCCGCTTGCAAATGTGTACTTCGCAAGCTTCAAGTTTTAACTTTATGACGCCCGCAAGTTATCTTATTTTGTTTGCGATGTGATCACAAAGGGGGCACGTGTCCAGCTTAGGAGGATAGCGCATATCACCGCCCGCAAAGCTCAGGAGTTAGTGGATTAAGCGCCTGCAAGTTAAATTTTTTGTTTTGCGATGCGATAGGTTCCATGTCACATTTAAAATTGCAAAGTTTTGAGTTTACTCATAAGTGCATATGGTAAACGTTAAGATCGCTGATCTGAGATCTGCGATGGAGTGTCGAATGCGATGTGGTTTCACAAGAGAAACCATTAAAACTTCACATCTGCGATTCTGTATTCTGTGTACACGTTTTCGTGTATGAGAATCCAAATAGAGCCGAGGATGATTTTTTTGTTGAACGTCTAACCCACATTGAATTGCTTTAAATGCTGAGGCTTCGACCATTTTGTATAAAAACCTATGTAATTTCTCATATGTTTAAGAGAGTGGAATTAATTGAAATAGAGAAGAGTTGAATATATTTTCTCTTCTGTGTAATTTGATGTCTGTCTGTGTTTGCCTGTTATTTTTCGCATTATTTGTGCATTCTCTATGTTGTGGGGGAAACACATCTCCCGGTTTGTGTTCCTTCAATATTTCCAAAATGGTATCGGAACAGGTTTAGGCTCTCAGTGAAAGAATGAGTCTTTACTGAAGAAGCTGAAAGGTTGTTTGAGAGACTGATTCTCTAGCAGTGAGAAGGTTTTTGTTTACACAGAAGCCTGACTAACCCCCAAATACCACAGTTCAATGGGAATAATTATGATTATTGGGCTATTACAATGAAGGCCCTGTTCTCCTCACAAGATATTTCGGAGCTGGTGGAACATGGTTTCCGAGAACTAGCAAATGCAGCAACAGTTAATGCTTTGACACAAGCACAAATATATTTTTTGAAAGAAAATAATAAGAAGGAATCCAAAGCCCTCTTCTATATTTTCCAAGCAGTACATGAGAGTATTTTCCCAAGGATTGCAACAACAAAAAAGTCTAAGGATGCATGGGATACATTCCAGATAGCCTATCAACGCATGAAAAAAGTGAAGACAACAAAACTTCAAATTCTGAGAAGAGATTTTGAAACTCTTTGCATGATAGAGTCCATAACATAAACTCATTCTTCACACATGTGATTGGGTTGGTTACCCAGATAAGGTCTCATGGAGAGACAGTTGAAGAAAGGAGAATAGTGAATAAAATCCTAAGAAGCCTACCATCAAAGTTTGATGCCACGGTAGTGGCCATAGAAGAGACAAAGGATCTCTCACAATTTTCAATGGATGAGCTTCATGCATCATTGATTTCTTATGAGAATATACTGAATAGAGCAACGAACTCCTCATTGGAGCATGCATTCAAGACAAAAATGTCTTTTGGTCGAGGTGGAGGTCGAGGAAGATCAAACTACTGAGGAAGAGGAAGAAGCCCACACAAAGGTGGAAGAAGCAACCATGCAAGCACAAGTGGAAGGGGAAGCAACTAGAATCCAAGCGAAGGCTCAAGCCAAAATAAAGCACAAGGATAGAGGTATGATAAATCTCTATTCCAATTTCATTATTGCAAAAAGTATGGAAATTATGCCAATGAATGTAGAAAGAAGAAAAAATACATGGGTAATAAACCTGGTGTAAATTTTACAAAAGAAAATCAGAACCATGGTAATGTGTTTTCAACTTGTAATGTAGCATAATAAAAACAAGAAGATGTATGGTTCTTAGATTCAGGTTGTAGTAACCATATGTCTAGAAACATATCAATGCTTGCCAATCTAGATGAGAGTATAAAATCTAAAGTGACAACGGGGACTGATAGCAAAGTCTCTGTCATGGGGAAAGGAAGAGTAAAAATACTAACAAAGAAGGGAGAGAAGAAGTTTGTGCCAAATGATTATTATGTATCTGGCCTGGAATGTAACCTTCTAAGCATTAGACAGCTCGCGAATAAGGGCTACAATGTGTTTTTCAATAATGATGTGTGCACAATCATGGATATACCTCCAAGTAAACAGGTCATTGCAAAAGTGCATCTGACAAGCAATAGAATGTTCCCTCTCAAGATAAAATCAAACTTGAAGGAAGGAGGGGTTGTAGAAGCTATCACACAATAGGTCTTTCAAGAAGAAGTGAAAGATGAGAACTGGTTATGGCATTTTAGATTTGGACATCTCAATTTCAGAGGTTTGAACTTGTTGCATAGAAAATGTATGGTAAAGGGATTACCACTCATAGAGAAACCAGACATCCTATGTGAAGGTTGCATCTTGGGCAAACAACACAGAGAACATTTCCAGCAGGAAAGAGTATAAGGGAAAAGGCACCCTTCGATATTGTTCACTCATATTTGTGTGGACCAATGCAAACGCCATCATTAGCCGGTAGTTATTATGTTTTGAAATTTATAGATGATTACACAAGGAAGACATGGGTGTATTTTCTAAAACAAAAAAGTGAAGTATTTGAAAAGTTCATCCACTTCAAAGCTCCTATTGAGAAGCAAAGTGGACACTACATAAAAATTTTGAGAACTGACAGAGGTGGAGAATATATCTCCAAAGACTTCCTATCTTTCTGTAGGGAGCATGGAATACACAAGCAGTTTACCACAAGGTATATACCTAAGCAAAATGGTGTAGTAGAAAGAAATAATAGGACCATCATGGACATGGTAAGAATTATGTTGAAGGAAAAGCATTTGCTAAATGATTATTGGGCAAAAGCTGTCAATTGTGTAGCTTATATTTTAAATATATGTCCAACCAAAGTTGTTATGAACCGATTTCTAGAAGAAGCATGGGGTGGAACAAAGCAAGTTGTCACTCACATGATAGTGTTTGGATGTGTGGCATATGCACATGTCTGGATCATTTAAGGAAGAATTTGGACAAAAAGGGGGAGAAGTGTATATTTGTTGGATATAGTGATGAATCCAAGGCTTACAAGCTCTATAATCCATCAACCAAGAAGGTAATAATCAACAGAGATGTTCAGTTCATTGAAGAATAAGCTTGGCATGGAAGCTTAGAGAAGACAGTGAATGTGAAGACATGCATTTCACATTAAAAAAAAGAGGGATTGATTGTAAAAAATAATTCCTCAACGATGGCTCCTCCTCCACCTACACAAGCTCAACAAAGTACACCGTAAGAAAGAAACAAAACAATAGTGTAGAACCACGGATGTGCTTCTCCAAGCACACCACAGGGATCAACAACTCCCTCGAGTTCAAGTGAAACTCCAAGCACATCTTCAACAAATACAAGAAGGCCAAATCTCAGAAATTTAAGTGAAATTTAGTACTACTTTTGATTGGTAACTAAGTGTTCCCCCGCTCCCATTTATCATAACATTTTGGGTAAAATCTATTGGGTACCTACAATGTTATGTTTGCCTCAAGCTTATTTTGATACCTACCGACAACCATGTGTTTGTTTGTACATTCATTTTCTTGGGAATATCACATATATACATATATCTGATCCACTAATTGTTCTAGGTGGATATATGTTTTAATAAGTGTTGCAATTCCATAGTAATAGAAGAGACATGAATGCTTACACAATTTCTTCACAAATTAGAAGTTAAATTATTTTTCCATTGTTTGGCATTCAATTTAAAATAATCTCATAGAATTCATATTTAGTTTTTCATTACAAATTTGTAATAAATAGAGTTTCGGCATTATTGGTAGAGTTAGAGTGTTGTGTGGCCACATTCAACTAGTAGAGTTTATTATTATCAAACAAATATTCATGTATATATCTAATATGTAGGAAAGAGATTGATTGAATGTCAAAGAAATACAACTTCCATTAATTTCATAGTGTAAGTTAACCATAGAAGTCTCAAAACCAGAGTTGAAGATAAATACAATTACAATGTTTATTTCTATAAAAGGATTCATGTTTATGAAATGTATGGGCCATAGGGAAACCAATTATGGATTATTATGGGTGGTGTTTTGAAGGAAGAAAAAATCATATGACTTAGAAAAGTCAATTTTGTGCTTTTAAATGGTGAACCTTGTAGGTTTTTTACTTGCAAAGGTTGAAAAATGCCATGAAAATCGAAAAATTTCTATAAGAAACTAATGGTGGTATTGTTGTGGGGTTTACACATTCATTTGCCATTGTAATGGAGAGGTTGTTTCTTTGGTTGGGTGGCACGAATTTGATAGGTGGATGGGGATTATCATATCCATCTGGTAATATTGTTTGAACAATTAGCTTGTCCCCAATAACCTTATTTATGCATGAAACATGGAAAATTGGGTGCACTCAGGAAGATGCAGGAAGCTCCAATTTGAATGCCGTGGTACCAATATTTTTGGAAACACCTTGTAAGGACCATAGTACATGGGTGATAATTTATTATCCTTCTTACCTTGCTTAAGGGACATTTATTTGTATGGTTGTAGTCATAAAAATACCCAGTGGTCTACATCAAAACTTCTTTCACTGCGATTCTGATCTACGTGTTGTTTCATTCAATTTTCACCAGAGTGAGGTTATCGTTTAAGAGTTGGAAAATTTGTTTCTGATGCTTGATGTGATCTTCCGCTACTTGAACCTTATAATTTTCTCTTATAGATGATGTGATGGATGGTGGATAACATCCATAAAGTGCCATAAATGGGGTTATTTTTGCTGCAGTATGGAAGTGTTATACCACCATTTAGCCAGAGGTAACCAGTTGACCCATTTTGTTTATTTATTAGATACAAAGAAACGAAGATATCCTTCCAAACATTTTTTCACTATATAAGTTTTCCCGTCAGATTGAGGATGATAAGATGAGCTATGAGCTTATTGAGTACCAAGAAAAGAAAATAACTTCGTCCAAAAATTTCCAGTGAAAATGGGATCTTTTTCACTTACAATAATATTTGGGTTTCCATGTAGATTTTGAATTGTTTCCATTAATGCAGTATCAACTATACTAGCCTTAAAAGGATGGGATAATGCACAAAGGTGTGCATACTTAGTAAGTCTATAAACTACCACCGTGATAACACTCTTTCCTTCAGACTTGGGTAAACTTGTGATAAAATCCAATGATACCTCCTCCCAATGCTGACTCAGAATGGCTAAAGGTTGTAACGGACCAGGGTTCAGAATTGTTTCAACTTTATTTTGTTGTCAAACCAAACATTCTGCCATAAAATTATGAATATCATATTTAAGTCCATCCCAAAAAAAATCCTTTTTAACCTCGTGGTATGTTTTTTCAAATCCTGAGTGCCCTCATAAAGGAGAGGTGTGCAAGTCCAAAAGAATCTTTTTTTTGAGTTGGGAGTTCTTACATAGATATAAGAGATATTTGTACCATAATGAGTCATTTTTCCATAAAAAATTATCTGATGTATTGGGATCTTGTTGCAAATTTTGAATAAGTTTCCACACCTCTTCGTCATTCTTCCATTATTCCCTTGCTTAAGTTATCCAGTCATGTTGGATTATCGAAATGGCATAGAGAAATGCTTCCACATCCTCATCCCTTCTTAAGATTGCATCTGCAAAAACATTTTACTTCAATTTGTTGTATATGATTTCAAAGTCATAACCCAACATCTTAGTGACCCATTTTTGTTTCTCTTTTGAAGATAATATTTGTTCCAATAAATATTTAAGACTATCATGATCTATTTTTACCTTGAATTATCTTCCCATTATGTAAGGGCACCATAACTTAGGGAATGTAGAATTTCCAACATTTCCTTCTCATAAATAAGTTTGTGTAAATACTTTCCCTTGATTGGACGAATTTAAAAAGCAATGGGTCTTCCTTCATGCATTAAAAAAACACAAATTCCATTCCTTGAGGCATCACATTCCACCATAAAGGTTTTTGTGAAGTCTGTAGTAGCTAAAACCAAAGCTTTCACATTGCCTATTTAAGATGTTCAAAGGACATAGTTGCTTCTGGAGTCCAAAAATATGCAACTTTCTTCAGTAATGTTGTTATAGGCGCTGTTATTTTCCCTTAATTCTTAATAAATTTGCAATAATACCCTATCAACCTGAGAAATCCTCAAAGATGCTTTAGGTTTGTGGGAATTTTTCATTCCTTGATTGTAGGTTTTAACCTTGTACATAAATTACCGGCAAAGAAATTCTTAAACTATAAATAAATAATGACGATGACATAAAACATAAAACAAATATACAAAAAAAATTTCTGTTAGATCCAAAAAATGGGACTACAGAATCGATTTTTCATTATATTCCTTTCAATGTTACAATACATATATATACATGTCAAGGAATTCATAAACTTCAATCCATTAACCCTACATTAGAACATAACCATAGTTCCCTTGACCGGATCTACAAAATACCATAGGTGGAAAACCATCATGCTCAAAACCACGTGCAAAATTGATGCACAAAACCATAGGTAGATTCGTCCACCTATTATAGGGTCCAAAAAAAAAATTCTGGGTTGTTGCCCCAGACCCCATGTAGGGGGGATATCAGCCCCCAACAAGGGGGCTTGCGCCCCCCCTACTGCACCCGACACAATGGACAAGGGAATCAAGTGAACAGCATGATCATGATCATGAACAGGTGCGAGGTCTTTGGGAATCTCAAATACTTTGGAATGATTGTCTAATATTCTTTGGAGATCTGGAGAAACCGATGATATTTATGTTTAAACATCTAGTGAGCATAATCGTGAAATTATGCCACGTTGTTCTTTCTTCAAAATATTTGTCATGTCATTAGAGTTGATTATCTTTCATGCTTTCCATGTGATGCCCCTTAATTCAATTTCCTTTCCTTCCCATGAAAAATTTAATAAAAGTTCTTGAAAATTGAAATTTATCATCCCCAAAGATTGTAACCATTGGACTTCTAATACAACATCAGCTCCACCCATTGGAATGGAAATCATTTGGACTATTCAATACGTATTCTCCCACATTTAATTTGATATTATGACACTTCCCTTAGCGATTTATATTTCCTCCATTTTCAACCATCACTTGAAACTCTGATGTTGGATATAGAAAGAACTTCAATGGGTCTTGGCTATCTTACAATGAATAAAATTCTGGGTACTACCAAAATCCATGAGCACTATTACCTTTTTCTTCTTGATAAATCCTAATATCTTGAGAGTTTGAGGAGTGCTAATTCTTTCCAATGCATTACAAGATATGTTCAGATTCATTTCTTCTTTCTCTGGGGTTGGTTTCTGGTGTATATCCTCTTCTTTTGACGTTTTTGGTTCCTTGTTTTCCTCCTCTTTACAATATATGTAAAATCATTTCTTCTCAACGCACTTATGACCCTTAGTGTATTTTCTATCCCAAATGTAAGAAAACCATTTTTCTCTTTTATCCTCTAGTTATGGTGTCAACCTTGTAGGTTGAGGGAAGTTGGGAGCAGCAACACTTCCATATTTATAGTTGTGAGTGGTAGACTTCCTTGTTTCCACAATTTTTCTTTCAATTTTTCTTGCCACCTTGACTGCCTTCTCCAATGAATCAGGTTCCCAAAGGCGAACCTATCCTTTAAAGTCTCTATGAATACATCAATCCTATGCTCCTCCGGAATATCGTTTTCCTCGATATTCAATCTTTGGAATTCCGTAATGTGCTCTTTCATTGAACCCTTTTGTTTGAGAATTATCAATTGTATAAATAAGGTATTTCTCTTTGTATCCTCATAATCTAATGCCAATTCTTCTGCAAAATTTGTCCAAGTGACAATTGATCACGAGAACAAATCCATATATGCCACAAAAACTGATTTTGTTCTAAATGTAAATATGAAATACGTACCTTTTGTGTGTGTGATACATCATGTAGATCAAAGAATTGCTCCATTTGTAGTATTCATGTTACTGGATTATATCCATAAAAATTCCTCATATTGATCTTTGGAATGTGGTGGTTCTTAAACCCAACATTGGAGTCTCTAAAATAATTATTCATATTCTTTTTTTCCTCATCATGATTTTCATGGATTACCTTGTCACCATTGGGAAGTTTTTCTTCTAGCAACTTTTCCAAACCTTCAATCAACCCTTTTATCTTAACATTCATCATTACCTTCATGTCTACTTTTAAATCATCATTTAAAACTCCTATGTCTCTTTTGATACCATCTATCTTAACATTCATCATGGCTTCCAATTCATTTTTTGTTACTTTTTGCGAGAGCAAAATTTGTTGCGATTGATCTCGTAATTTTGATATATCATGTTGCATTTATTCTTCTTCTTCATGCATCATAGTAGAGCTTTATGGTTACTTACTAAGTGTTTCCATTTTATTTCTTCGGGTCATTTTGGAATCAAACAATGATATTTATGCTTCATTATGCCCCTTGAATCACTTCAAACTAAAAAAAAACTTATGAAAATTTTAAACAAATACACACCTTTTTCTTGTTTTCTAGGAGTTCGATATTGGAGTTGTTGGATATTTTTAATTTCGGATCTAAAACGTATGAAATTTGAACATGTGCTATATATATGAGTCTTGTTTCCAACCTCGAAAGTCATACTAAGATTGGATTCTTCAAGAAAGTGTTCTGCTCAATCTCCCACGATGACCTGATTATAGACAAGTTCCGTAGAGCGAACTTGTACGGAATGTCATGTGTCACTGTTTTGACCTTAAGATTTGAACATGATACATGAAAAACTAAAATTTGTGCAGTTTCAGAAAATTTTTACAAAATTCAAATATGATGCTCAAAAAGAAAGTTATCACGATTTTCCCTAGGTCACATGTTTGAGACTGAATTCTGGATCCTACAAAAACCCTAACTTCCTTGAATCATATCTCCAAACATATAGCGAACTAATATCTTAAATTCATAAACAAAGTTCACCAAGATTTCGACTCCACGTGGTCACAATTCAGCTTCTAAAACCTTGTATAAAAAGAAATTATAGAAAAAATTCTAAGATTAAATGTTTGAGACTAAATTGTGGAGCCTGCAAAAACCCTAACTTCCTCGGATAATATCTTCGAAAATATAGCAAACCAAGATCTGAAATTCTTACTTTGTGTTCACCAATATTTCGGCTCCATGTGGTTGCAATTTAAACTTCTGAAGCCTCGTATAAAAAACGTTATAGTGAAAATTCCAAGATGGTTTGTTTGAAGAAGTGGAACCCTAGAATCCAGAGCTTTGATACTAAATTTTATGCAACCAACTCAAAAATAGAAGAAAATATAGATCAACGACTTTAAAATTATCCTCTTCAAGGGGAAACCTCATTTCCATTACATAAATGAACAATTCTTGGATGATACAAATGACAAGACCTCATTTCTATATATAGGAGTCTAAAGGGTCACAATATAATCCGATTCTACATAACAATAACAATGTAAGGGCACAAAATTAACAATAGTGGGCTTCTATGGGGCACAACAATAACAATATGGCAGTTCCATGAGCACAAAAACAACAATAAGGGGGCTACAGTAACAATAACAATAAGGGGAGACATTAGTATCATAGGGACCTAACATTTCCTTCATGAAGATAGGTTGTTGTCAATGGTGCATAAGGTTAATTGAATATACATCCTACATTTTCTATTGAACTTACATGTTCAGTTCTTCAATTTATTTTTCATTCCCTTTACAAACTTTATATTAGCTTAAGTTAGGCGAACTCATTTGTTTTATGGTGGATGTATTTAAATGTAGTTTTCTATGAAAGTAATTTACATTGAACTTGCCCTCATAGGTTTAACATTAGTTCTTGATTACCTCTATGCACATAAGGGTTTTCATGTCTCCTTCCCTAGCTCTCGAAGGGATGATGTTATCCTTAACTTGTTCCGTCACTAGGAAGACTTTACCATAAGCAAACATGTTAAATTGTCATTTTATATTTTCTTAGTTAACTATTCAATACTATAAGTTTTATTGAGAAGGTTAATGTGGTTTCTTCATTCCAACCTTTCCCAAATGTCAGCGTTGCTAATGTTTAAGTTCCTTGTTATAGGCATTATTTACTCTATGGGTTTACTTCAACCATGCAACAAATATGGTAACTATGTGATACCAAAAGGGTAACAACCAAGTTATGTTGAGGTCAACTGAGGCATCCCTTTAATAGGTTTAATCAAGATTCTATTGGTACATTTCTCTAAGTAACCAAACTGGGATTCATTACTACATTAATTTAGTCATATTTTCCAATAAAAACCTCAAAGAATACAAACAAATATTGTTAAACATAAGAGGACATAGTGAATACATTTATATTTCCATCCATTTTGAAGGAACCTTTCCATCCATTTTTAAAGGACTTTCTCTCAATCCACAACTGATAGAAATTAAAAATAAATAAAAATTATTGTTTGTTTGAACAATATAGAGTGCAACTACATTGAATTTTTTAAGATATTTACCCATTAGCTAGCATAAAAAATTCTAAAAAATAATATCATTTATGTTAACAAATTATTGTATCTACCTTGAATTTTTTAAGTATTGATAGTTATGCATTTTCCAACATCATAAATTATGTGGAGATTCACATTTTTTGAACTTTAGATTTGGATATCTTAATATTACTTGAAATAGAGTGAAGGTCTAAAATATAATTTGAGGTGTGAGTTTATGATGGACATGTTCTTTTGATTTTATATAATTAGGTTAGAATATATATTCGAAATTAAATGAACATGAAATAATTTATGGGACTTTAGTTGTTAGATCTATTAACTTTTAAAGAAACTAGTTGGTTTTATGTTAAAAGTTGTAAATTATTATCTATATATTTTGGTGATTCAACTATTTTATTATACCATTAATGTTGGAATAGCTAATTAAATAAAGGTTAAGGATTAATCATGAATATTATTTGTTTAGGGGTTATAACACTAGCATCTATATAGTTAAAATTTGATGTGGATGCTAAATGTTTCTTATTTTTCTAAGAATTTTTAGATTGATAATATTTAGATTTGACATAGAAAAGTTCATAGTATTATTAGGCGATTTTTGAGGTCTAAAATGAGTCTTTTAAAGAAAGCATAAAATAATAATTGAAATAATAAGATAAGATTTGATTACATCATCAAATTTTAGAGAGAAAAAAGAAAAAATATTTTTTTAACTTATTGGATGCAACTTATTGATTCACAACTATTTCAAACCCAATAATTGACTAAATTGAGGTTGTGCTGATTAGCAAAAATTTGGGAATTTAATGAAAAATTAACATACTATAATGTGCCAATTGAAGGGGATACCATTCCACAATCATATAACAATTCAACCGAATGGAAGCATTGTTATTGTTCAATTAACTTAGAATGAAAAGAGAATCAAATTTATACATGCATGAATTGTTTTGATGTTGGGAGTAAATACTACCTAATAGAAAAAATTAAGAAAATCCACACTATTCAACAATTATTCCTCTCTAAGACAATAAGGATTTACCTGGGCAACCGAAATGGGAAAACTAACATCAATGGGGTCCTATTCTTTCTTAGGAAGTTGTTACAAAGCATGAGTTATGCACTTCCAATAGAGATTCTGGTCCATTTAGATTCATTAGCAATGTCGTCTAGACTATTATGGCTTAAGGAATCCTTCAGTCTTCATGGATATCCTCAATATCTCCTTCACCCTTGAATGTTCAAGAAAATTTCTTCTTCTCAAGTCCTTATTATTTTATTAGTACATTTATTCTTCTAAAGACTATTTATTCTTTCCTCTTTATTGGTTTCATTCCATTCCTCGAGTAAGTCCCTCCTTTTTTCTAGAGATTCCTTGGAATACCAAACATCAAGTTGGTTCATTTCACTTTATTAAGGATTTTTTGTCCATGAAATTTGAGTTGTTATTTTACTTCAAACTTTCCCAAGGGTTTTCCTTTTATAATTTTTTATACGAGGAGTAAATCAGGATCACACCACCCTATTCATAGGATTTTAGTCCCAAAAATATTCAACTTGGAGGTCCTACACAGTTTTATCTTTTTAGAAGTTCTATCCAACATTTATGAAATATCTTTCATAGTAGGTTTCCTTGAACCATTTATACTCCTTGGTTTGCAGATGTGGAAATATATTCTTTCACAGTTAGCTTAAGTCTCTAAAAACGTTTCCCATGAGGTATAGAATAGTTTTTAAATGGGTGCATAGTTAAGGAAATCCTTGTGTATGGTCACTAGTTGAAATACCTATAGGTGTCCCTCCTTCCTAATCCTCAACTAGATCTTATAACAATAGCAGTGGGAAGTGACCCAATACGACTCAAGTATGAGATCCACCTACTCTTTCAATTCGTCTAGTAAAAAAAACCTCTATACATGTTTCTTAGGTGTGTGGTTCATGGGATGCAATTATGGTTCAAAACTCTAGAACTAGGCTTCCTGATGTTCAATCAACTCACAATTTTATAGGAAAATTTCATGACTGCAAGGAATACTTAACATTCTATTCTTATTCATATTCCTTTGAATTTGTAGTTATCTAGGGGAAATTTACTTATCATCCTTTCCATTTAAGGAACATGCACTAAAATGCCAACAGTCATCAACCTTGTTAGAGTAAAGTTGTGTTTCTCACACTTTTCTCTGTTTCATTTCCTTTAAACAAAATGGTTTCTTCTTTAGATCCTATTTCATCCACAAATTTTATCTTCAGGTGTTCTTAGCTTGAACCATGTTTTTAGTACAATTTTATTGTCCATTGAAACCAATGACTTCATGTTTGAGCCTATATTTAGCTACAATGGGATTAATAATCCACGTGCTTCACTTTCCTAACCCTTCACCATGTTTTTACTAGATTTTTCTTGTCCACTAAAACTAATTCCTTCATGCTTGAGCCCATATTGAGCTACAATGGGATTTATAATCCACTCGCTTCAATTGCCTAACCCTTCGCCACCATATCCCATTTTTCTCATGAAATTGTAATTGTCTCTATTCCAAAATAAGTTTAGAATGGGCCATGGATGGGGAGCTTACTTTTCTTATATTGATCATAGTGTGACTTTTGTAGTAGCAATGGAAGGTTTTTATTTGGTCTCTTGGACAACTATTGCAAGTTTACCCATGCCTTCTCCTTCACTTCCAATTCTTCGTGAAACAAAGCCATCATCTGAGTACCCTTGATGCAAATCTTCCAATCGAATTACCTCCTCTCCCAATTACAAGAGTTAAAAATTGATCTTCTCTCAATTTTACATAACAATAATGAGGCAGCCTCAATGTTTAACAATATGTCCCTTTAACAAAGGAAACAATTTCACAATGTTCTTTCAAGCATTTCTACCACCATCTTCAAGTGATAGCTTTGCTCTTGGATCTACACATTGAAGCTTATTAAGTATTCCGATGTCTCTATTTTCAATGCTTTGTCCATGATAGGTTCAATTTCTCCTCGAAATCAAGCAAGTTCAAGGTTATGGATTCAACTATACTCATTCCAATGTGATCCATAATTGATAACCCTATGGCTTTCCCATATCATTAACATTATTTCTCCATGAAAATAAAATTTATAATTATCTATATCTTCATATATATTTTTATTACTTCATTGATCTATGAACATTACTATCTTAATGGAAGTTTTGTTTCTCCAGTGTGCAATTAATCATATCCCTACACATTGTAAATATACATGTATGCTTTCTATAGAATAATAGACTCTAATAATTGAAGGTTCCCACAAAAAAAATATCAAATTTGTGAACAAATTCCAAAATCTATTTATTTCATATTTGTAATACCGAATTAAACTTGCATGTTATAACACTATTCCAAACTGAATGCAAATCAATGAAAAACAATTCATTTATATTTTTCATTCTCTAAGGAAATTTAGCGATGTAATATGTGGCCCTTATTTTAATGTGAGAAAGCAACACTCTTCATGATATGTATTTTCCTAATTCATTGTTAGGTCCCTATATTACTAGCATAGTGCCTTATTGTTGTTAGTGTAACCCCCTTATTGTTATTATTGTACCCTTGTAACCCCCATTTTGTTATTATTGTGCCCTTAAATTATTATTGTTAGGTCGGCTAGGATTACATTGTGGCCCACTAGGATTACATTATGGCCCCATGGACTCGTATATATAGAAAGGAGGTTTTGTAAATTGTATCATCCAAGAATTGTGCATTTATGTAATGTATTGGAGGTTTCCCCCTCGAAGTGGCTTATTTATAGGCGTTGATATCTCTTTTCTTCTATTTTTGGAGCTGGTTATACAACATTTGGTATCAGAGCTTTGGATTCTAGGGTTTCGCTGCTCCAAATAGGTCACGTGGTATTTTCGCTATAGATTTTTTTCTACGAAGGTTCAGAAGTTGAAATTTTTAGGGTGCGAAGCCAAAATCATGAGGAACATCGTCAAAAAATTTCAGAGTTTGGTTCATAATATTTTCGGACATATGATCTGTGGAAGTTAGGTCTTTTTTCAGGCTCCTAAACAGGTCATTGTGGAATTTGCGCTGTAACTTTGTTTCTATGAAGGTTCAGAATCTGAAATTTTTAGAGTGCGAAGCCAAAATCCTGAGGAAACTCATCAAACAATTTCAAATATTGGTTCGCAATATTTTCAGAGATATGATCTGTGGAATGTAGTGCTTTTTCAGGCTCCATAATTTCATCTCAAAGAGGTGATTGTGGGAAAATCTTCATAACTCTCTCTCTGAGCATCGGATTGGAGTGCCGTAAAAATTGGTTGCAAGAAAACGGATTTTAGTTTCTTTGCTATCAATTTCAGAGCCAAAGAACGAAACAGTGACACGTGGAAAGTCGTACAAGTTCATTATACTGAACCAATCCATAATTAGGTCATTGTGGGAGATTGGACACAACTTTGTCTTGTAGAATCCAAATTAGGTCAGACCTGTGGCATTCGAAAGTTAATTCAGATGGCTACGTCAGTACCAAAATTCAAATATTGAAGTGCTGCAATCACAAAGATAATCCAATTTCAATATCAAGCTCCTCAAAAGCAAGAAAAAGGTGTGTATTTTTTTTTCCGAATTGCATAAGTCTTGTTTGAAGAATCAATTTAAATTGATTCCAAGGGCATATTGTAGAATAGATATCAGTATTGGGTTCTAAAAAATGCCCCGTAAAAATAATTCAACACCCATTAAGTCTTCAGAAGGCCCTACTTAAGACTCATGAAGATGAAGAACTGCAACATGATCTTTCAAAATTACATGAGAAAGTGCACCAAATTTGGCTCTAGCAACGAGAAACAAAAAAATGAAATGGAAGTTTTTGATGAAAGGCATGGAAGCTAAGATGGATGGCATGGAAGTTGGCATGGAAGCTAAGATGGATGACATGAAAGAAAACATGGAAAACATGAAAAATGATCTAAAAGTAGATATCGAAGGTTTGACAAAGTTGATACAAGAAATGTTTCCTAATGGTGAAAAGATAGTAGAAGAACCTCATGATGAGAACAAAATAAATGTTAATCGTGATTTCATAAACTCTAATGTTGGCGGGAAGAACCACTATATTCCAAAAATGGATATGAGGAAGTTTGATGGAAAGGATCCTGTAACATGGATACTACAGATGGAGCAATATTTTGATCTCCATAACGTGCAAAACACACAAAAGGTATGCATCGCAACTTTACATTTAGAACAAAATACATTTGTATGGTATCAATGGCTTTGCTCCCGTAAAAAAATTGTCACTTGGTCAATTTTTACGGAGGAAATGATAGCACATTATGAGGATACAAAGAGCAACACCTTCTTTAGCCAATTGACAAATCTCAAACAAAAGGGTTTAGTGGGGGAGCACATTGAGGACTTCCAAAAATTGAATATAAGGGTAACTGATATTCCAGAGGAACACAGGATTGATCTCTTCATAGGCACTTTAAAGGATAACATCCAACATGAAGTTCGCATTTTGGAACCTGATTCATTGGAGAAGGCATTCAAGTTGGCAAGAAAAGTTGAATGTAAAATTATGGCGACAAGGAAGCCTACCACTCAATTCTATAAAGAAGGCAGTATTGTTACGCCTAGATTTCCACAACCTACAAGGTTGACACCACAAAAAATTGGAAGAAAAAAGAGCAAAAGGGCTTTCCTATAGTTGTGATAGCAAATACACTAAAGGTCATAAGTGTGCTGAGAAGAAATTATTTTACATAGATTGTGAAGAGGAAGAAGAAAATGAACAAGAAGAGGATATACACCAGGAACCAACCCTAGAAGAGGAAGAAATGAATCCTACCATATCGTGTAATGCACTGGCAGGAATTACCACTCCTCAAACTCTCAAGATAGAAGGACATATCAAGAAGAAAAAGGTAATAGTGTTGATTGATTCAGGTAGCACCCATATTTTTATTCATTGTAAGGTAGCCAAGGAATTAAATTGTTTCCTATACTCAGCACCAGAATGTCAAGTGATGGTTGCAAATGGAGGAACTATAAATTGCTCTGGAAAATGCCATAATATCAAGCTAACCATGGGGGAATATGTATTGACTAGTCCAATGCTTTCCATTCCTATGGGAGGTGCTGATGATGTACTAGGAGTACAATGGTTACAATCTTTGGGGATGGTAGCTTTTAATTTTCAAGAACTTTTCTTGAAATTTTTTTCAGAAGGAAAGGAAGTCGAATTACGGGGTATTGAAGGGAAGCCGAGAAGGATAATAAGCTCTAATGTCATGACAAAGCTTCTAAAGAAAGAACAACGACGCGTAATTGCACAATTATGCTCTCTAGAAGTCCCGACATCAAAATCATCTATTTCTGCAGATCTCCAACAAGTCTTGGACAATCATTCCAAGGTGTTTGAAACTCCCAAAGGACTCCCACCTATTCGTGATCATGATCATGCTATTCATTTGATTCCAGGAAGTGTTCCTCCAAACATCAGGCCTTATAGATATCCTTACTTCCAAAAGAGCGAAATTGAACATATGATTGCAGAAATGTTAGAGGCAGGTATAATTCAACCCAGTCAAAGTTCTTTCTCTGCTCCTGTAGTATTGGTACACAAGAAGGATGGATCATGGCGAATGTGTCCGGATTATAGGGAGCTCAATAAGCTCACCATTAAAGACAAATTTCCCATTCCTGTGATTGATGAATTATTGTATGAATTACATGGAGCAATTTATTTTACCAAGTTGGATCTTCGTTCAGGATATCATCAAATTAGAATGAAGACTGAAGATATTCCAAAAACAGCATTTCGAACTCATGATGGTCATTATGAATTTTTGGTCATGCCTTTTGGCCTTACCAATGCACCTTCTACATTTCAAGGGTTGATGAATTCCATTTTCAAACCCTTCCTTAGAAAATTTGTGCTAGTATTTTTTTGATGATATACTAATCTACAGCAGGTCTTGGAAGGATCATGTTGAACATGTTGACAGGGTGCTCAAGCTATTGCAGGAGAAACAATTATATGCAAAAACATCCAAATGTTTCTTTGGAGTACAAGAGGTGGAATATCTGGGTCATATTGTGTCTCACGAGGGTGTTAAGGTAGACCCTAACAAAATTAAAGCCATTAAGGAATGGAAAGTCCCCACAACCATAAAGCAGTTGCGAGGATTTCTCAAGTTAACAGGGTATTATCGCAAGTTTGTTAAGAATTATGGGAGAATAGCAGCACCTCTAACAACATTATTGAAGAAAGATGCATTTTCATGGACTCCTCAAGCAACTAAGGCCTTTGAACATCTTAAAGAGGCAATGTGCCTAGCACCGGTCTTAGCTATGCCAGACTTCACAAAAACCTTTATTGTGGAATGTGATGCCTCAGGAAATGGAATTGGTGTTGTTTTAATGCAGGAAGGAAGACCCATTTCTTTTGAAAGTTGTCCAATAAAAGGAAAGTATTACAAAAACCTATTTATGAGAAGGAAATGTTAGAAATATTGCATGCACTAAATAAATGGAGAACTTACCTAATGGGAAGACACTTCAAGGTAAAAACTGATCATGATAGTCTTAAACACTTTTTGGAACAAAGACTATCTTCAGAAGAGCAGCAAAAATGGGTCACAAAGATGTTTGGTTATGACTTTGAAATAATCTACAAAAAAGGAAAGCTTAATGTTGTTGCAGATGCACTCTCAAGAAAGAATGAAGAGGTGGAAGCATTGCTTTGTGCCATTTCTATTATCCAACCACATTGGATAACTGAAGCAAGAGATGAATGGAAGAAGGACAAAGATGTATGGATACTCATTCAAAAGTTGCAGCAAGATCCTAGTACATCTGATACATTTAGTTGGAAAAAATGATTCCTTATGGTACAAAGATCGCTTATATCTTTGTAAGAATTCCCAACTAAAACAAAAGATTCTTCTGGAATTGCACACTTCTCCTTTAGGAGGACACTCAGGATTTTTAAAAACTTACCACAGGGTGAAGAAATAATTTTTTTGGTATGGCCTTAAATCTGATATTAAAAAGTTTGTGGCGGAATGTTTGGTTTGCCAGCAGAATAAAGTTGAGACAATTAAGACCCCGGGACTTCTACAACATTTATCCATTCCAAGCCAACATTGGGAGGAGATTTCAATGGATTTTATCATAGGTTTACCTAAGTCCAAAGGAAAGAGTGTCATCATGGTGGTAGTTGATAGACTTACCAAGTATGCACACTTTTGTGCATTATCTCATCCATTTAAAGCAAGTACAGTTGCTACTACATTTATGGAAAGAATTCAAAAGCTACATGGAAGCCCAAGGGTTATTGTGAGCGACAGAGATCCCATTTTTACTGGAAATTTTTGGACGGAGTTTTTTTCTTGTTTGGGTACTCAATTAGCTCATAGCTCATCTTATCATCCTCAATCTGATGGTCAAACTGAGATAGTAAATAAATGTTTGGAAGGATATCTTCGTTGTTTTGTATCTGATAAACAAACACAATGGGTCATGTGGTTACCTCTCGCTGAATGGTGGTATAACACTTCCTTCCATACTGCAACAAAAATGACCCCATTTATGGCACTTTATGGATATCATCCACCATCCATCACATCATCTTTAAGGGAAAATTAGAAGGTTCAAGCAGTGGAAGATCACATCGAGCATCAGCAAGAAGTTCTCCAACTCTTAAAGGATAACCCGAATTTGGCACAAAATCGAATGAAACAACAAGCAGATCAATATCGCAGCGAGAGAAGTTTTGATGTAGGAGATTGGGTATTTTTACGGCTACAACCATACAAACAAATGTCCCTCAAGCAAGCTAAGAAGGATAATAAATTATCAGCAAAGTACTATGGTCCTTACAAGGTGTTGCAAAAGATTGGTTCTATGGCATACAAATTGGAGCTTCCTGCTTCTTCGCGAGTACATCCAGTTTTCCATGTTTCATGCTTAAAGAAGGTTATAGGTGAAAATCTTCCAGTTCAAACAATATTTCCAGAACTTGATGAGGAAGGAAAAATCATATTGGAACCAGAAGCGGTCATGGAAACAAGAACTCAACAACTACGGAATCGATCAATTTCAGAGTATCTCATCAAGTGGAAGAACTTACCCACTGAAGATTCTACATGGGAGGATGAGAATTTTATACAGAAGCACCCGGAGCTACTCAAGTGTTGAGGACAACACTTTTTGAAGGAGAGGGGCATGTTAGGTCCCTATATCACTAGTATAGCCCCTTATTATTGTTAGTGTAAACCCCTTATTGTTATTATTGTACCCTGGTAACCCCCATTTTGTTATTATTGTGCCCTTAAATTATTATTGTTAGGTCGGCTAGGATTACATTGTGGCCCACTAGGATTACATTATGGCCCCATGGACTCGTATATATAGAAAGGAGGTTTTGTAAATTGTATCATCTAAGAATTGTTCATTTATGTAATGTATTGGAGGTTGCCCCCTCGAAGTGGCTTATTTCTAGGCGTTGATATCTCTTTTCTTCTATTTTTGGAGCTGGTTATAGAACATTCATAATGGATCATATATATGTGTCTGTGTGTAAAATCATGGTTGTAGGTAGGTGTACAAATAAAATGTTGAGGGTGAACTTAATCTTTAGATACCTAATAGAATCTATATAGGAATGCTTCTAATATAAGGAAATGTGGACAACTTTCTTAGTTATCAAATATTTTGGCAATTCACAACAATATAAAACTAATTTTGAAAACATTTAATAATTTATAATTGCATCAAGTTCGAGCCTAGTATAGAAGAGATGTTGTAATGCCTTATCCCGTTATGTTATGTTATCTAAATATTTTTACTCGATCAAAAAAAATAAACTGAAATAAAATAAAATAATTCTCCAATGGGAATGAGGATTGAGGTGAATGGTGGTGTACTAGGGGAGTGTGCTCGCCGCCTTGGGGATGTGCAAACAATAAATGGAAGTGGTGGCATGACCACCCCCATGCATGCAAGATCATGCACACTTCAAGATTTTTCTAATTATGTAGAGTGTTATTTTTAGGAGGCAAGGAGGATGAAAAGCCCACCTCAAGTGCATTGTGATAAGAAAAAGGCTAGTAAAATATGGCTATGAGGTTTGGTTGGTCTAGTGGGTATTTTTAGGGATAGAAGGAGTGGATTACCTCATATATTTCTAGACAAAAAACTACTCAGTTCCTGGTAGAGCATCACATGTTGGAAGATTAAGGGATAAAAAAAACTCAAATGTTAGATGGGTGAAGGAAATCATGGTGCTAGATCCCTGTGGCTTGGAACTTAGAGATATTGTAGGTGAGGTAGATAATCTATAAGTTACTACTCCATACTATCGGATTAAACTTATTTCTCTTGATATGCAAAGGACACCATAGGTCATCTTCTCTCATCATGAAGTGGTCACTCAAGTGTAGGTAATTCTGAAGCTAGATTTCACTTATAATTTATTTACTGGTGTTATATGTCGATGGAATTATTTGTGCTTAGAGTCTGCAAGTGGCTCTCGGTTTTATTCTCAGTTTCCTCCCCATGATTGGTTTATATTTTGTTTATACCATGGCATAGTGTTTATCCATATTCATCTACTACTAGTGATGGCTCTAAGCTTTAGTATAAGGCTCTTGATTTTGCATGGGATCACTTTCTATTTTGGTTAATTTAAGATATTTTTGGGTTAATACATCCGGTTCGTAGAAATTTTATAGAAAGTATAGCCAAGCCTTGTAAGTCTCAGTCACGTTTTTTTGGATGTGATTTTATTTTCACTAGCAAGAATAAAGCCACACCCTTTTGGGGTTTATTTCGCTAGGTCTATTATTTTTCTAAATCTATGTCTATATGTTTTTTGCATTTACCTTTCTTTGGTCAGCTTTTTGTTTTAAATCGACCAACCCTCTGGAAACTTGGAACAAAATTTGACATATGGAAACTTTGACTGCTGGAGATAGGTAATATTTCTTAGACTCAGATATCTTGACACAAAATTTCCTTCTCTTAACCTTGTATTGGAAAATGAAAACCTTGTTAGGCAAGGTTATCAATGAGAAACCAACTGACAATTATAATGTATTCACAAGACTTGCGGATGTGTAGCAAGTTTAGATAAATCAACAAGTTTTCCATGAGAGAATGGATGATCATATATCTCGTATTGAAAGACATATTCCATGTATCATGGCTTTATCAACTCCTTTGGGATCTAGTGCTTAGGATCTCACTTGGGTTACTTCTTATGATGCCTAGATTTTGTAATGGTTGCTGGTATTTTTGTGTTTTGGTACTATGTAGTAGATAATTTAGTAACGCTTTAGTGGCTATATTTTTTAGATTTTGGACAAATTATTCTATAGGTAGGTGGTAAAAAACACTTGGTTTCCTACAAGGAAGTTCATGACCACTTACTAATCAAACTGACTCAAATGTATCACAAAATTATGTATTGATTGATATTTTGATGTGAGGTAATATAAAACAACTTGAAAAAAAGAAACCTCTTACAGAAGAGATGTTGTAATGTTATGTTATGCTATGTAATAATTTTGACTAAGTCAATTGAAAATAAAATGAATAAAAAATAATATATATATATATATATATAACCTACCTAGAGCTATCTTAACTTAGAATCTATAAAGTGCCAAGAAGGATCAAATATTTCAAGATGCAAATTTTTCCTTGAGTTTATACTCAGAAAGGAGGTTTGCACCTTAAGATATTTGATCCCTCTTGACACTTGATAGATCCAAGTTAAGGTGGATCTTTGGGAGTTTAAAGACACTAAATTCTATTATATTAATCTCATAAAAGTGTCATACTTTCGTAGAGAACATGGTTATTGTTGAGATTGCAACAATATGATGAGCTTAGTGAAAAGAGTCGCCTTCACTAAGTGGGCCCACAGGCTATTTTTGGTGCAAGTCTATTTTTAGACTATGTCCATTTTTAGACATGTCGATCATATTCTATGAGTTGCAGGATGTTATTTGTGGATGGTTGGTCAAGTTGGAAAAATAGATGGAATTCTATTTTTAGACATATTGGGCAGAATCTATTTTTAGATTGCCAGTCTAAAAATAGATATGTCGAATATTATTAGCTCTTAATAATATTTGGACTATAAACATTAACTTTTTCTCTTGGAGCACTTCAGTTAAGTGCACATATGTGGCACAGGATCTGACAAAAGGAATTACGCTATTCTTGAGGGTTAAGTGGAGCTATTGCATGGAGACTTTAGTTAGAACTCATGTGACAGAGTTTGGTGGAGTTGTAGAAATAGTTGGTGGAGTTGTGTTTAGTTTAACTCAGTTAGACACAGTTGAGCTAGTTGTATCTAGTCTAACTGATTGATACACTAGTGAGAGTGGTGTGAATTAATTATTAATTAATTCAATAAATATTAAATCATTAATCAACTGAAGAATACATCAGTTAACTACAGTGCATGGATAGTTTCAGTGGAGACCAGTGGAGAGATAGGTGAAAGGGAAAGATGACTATCAGTTGTGACTATATTGATGCATTGATTGCATCCAAAACAGAGTAGAGAGGCCGATGAGGATTGCATGAGAAAGGCTGGACCAATTCAAGTTTATTCAGAGCCATTATTCAACAAGGATTACGCAGTAGAGGCAGGCTATTAGGTGGCAAAGATCGGTGCATGGATTTGCTAGATCGAGCCTGATTAGTGTGTAGCGATTGTATTGTACTGAGAGCTTGTGAGAAGCTTTGTATGAGGATTGTTACATGATCTCTATGACATATATTATATACATATAGTTGGGGTTTAGCTCGTGCTTTCCGTTAAAACACCGTGTTCAGGTAGAATTTTATGGTTTCATGTGTGCACAATTACATGTGTGCATGCAATTGATTTAATTTCCGCATGTGATGATCAATAGTAGAAGAGATTATGTATTTTGCATGAAGTTAAAATAGTGTGTGATCAGGAGAATATTGAATGTATAACGCATTAGTTATATAATTTCTACATGGTATTAGAGCTATATTTATCATTGGAGAAATTTCAAATCATTGAAGCGGTTGAGTTTTGTGCTGGTGGAATTCGAATTTGCAGCAGTGTTTTCTTGGTGTCAAAGTTGAGATGTCTTTCAACGGATTGCGATTGGAGTATGCCGTTGAGGGTAGATCAAATTATATTGCATGGAAGGATAGGATGGAGGCGGTGTTGGAGGATAATGGGTTGAAGGAGTTCATAGATGTAGAAATTCCAAAACCTGCTTCCAGCGATGTTGTCACACTTGACGCATGGCAAAAGAAGACAGCAAAATGTCAAAGGTTTATATTGGAAGGTGTGAAGGATCACATAGTTTCCAGTCTTCATGGTAAATCTTCTC
Source organism: Pinus albicaulis (assembly GCA_034641835.2). Classification (NCBI taxonomy): domain Eukaryota; kingdom Viridiplantae; phylum Streptophyta; class Pinopsida; order Pinales; family Pinaceae; genus Pinus; species Pinus albicaulis. The sequence goes on from CM076573.1 coordinate 459,953,685, forward strand.
CATTCTTGATGTGGAAAGCTTTGACATACTTTTTCCAAAGCAAGAGCGACCAGAGGAAGTTGGCACTCAAAGACAAACTCAGGAAAATAAAAATTGAGAAAAGCGAAAGTATACCCAAGTACCTCACGAAGTTTGTCCAGTGCAGGGATGAGTTGGGAGGTGTGGGGGTTACTGTAGACGAAGAGGACTTGGTGATCTTGGCTCTCCTTGGGCTTCCAAAGAGTTGACATTCCTATGAGGACTCTATCAATGGTCGGGAGAAACTGCCAGGATGGGAGTGACTTTGGTCGAATCTTGTGCAGGAGGAGATAAGGCGGAGTACCAGGGATGGATCTTCATTGAAGAATGAAGATGAAGAAAATTGTGCTTTGGCTGCCAAAGCAAGGAAGGGGAAGGGAAATAAAAATCCTTCTAAATTTTGTGCAAAACGGAAGAAGTAGGACATGTCCAAGGTGAAGTGCTTTCACTGTCACCAACACGAACATTACGCCACTAATTGTCCACAAAAGAAGAAAAATAAGCAGGCTGCTAGATCTGCAGCTAGAGTGGCCTTAGCCTCATAGTTTGAGCTGAATTTTTTGCTGATCGCATGCTTGGTATCAAGTGTGGTTTCTTGATAGTGGTGCGTCTTTCCATATGACCGGAGACAAAGATTTATTTACTGATCTAGATTAGAAGGATCTTGGACTGCACATCGAGATGGGCGATGATGGTAGATACAATGCGACTAGTATCGGGACCATTTCCTTTGAGAGGGAGTCTGGTAAACCTTTCATATTGAAGGATGTAATGCATGTTCTAGGATTGAAGAAGAATCATATCTCTGTGGCGATGTTGGAAGACAAGGGATATGATGTTGTCTTTAGCGAGGGAAAGGATTTCCTGCACAGTAAGGCAATTGGTGAAACCCAAAGGATAGGGGTTCGAGTTAAGAACCTTTATCAATTGCAGGTAGATGGTTGCGCACCAATGGTAGGCAAAGCAGAAGGAGTGGTGAGTCGGGATGAGGGCGAATTGTGGCATAGGAGATTGGGCCATCTTCACCATGGTGCTTTGAAAATTTTGTAGCAGATTTCTACCGGGCTTCCCAAAGGTACACTTGCGCAGTCAGATCAGTGCAAGGGATGTACTTTGGGAAAATTTGTGAAAGCCACCTTTCATGAGAAGGATATTCACACCATGACGATCATTGAGAGAATTCACACAGACATGTGTGGACCTTTCGCAGTAGCTTCGACAAAAAAGCACAGGTATTATGTGATATTTGTTGATGAATTTTCTCGTAAGTGCTGGATCTTCTTCATGCAGAAGAAGAGAGAAATTCTCAAAGTTCTGTGAGTTCAAGGCACTGGTGGAGAAAGAATCGGGGAAGCAGGTGAAGGCTCTTAGGAGCGATAATGGTGGTGAATTCATCTCTGGCGAATTCAAAGACTTTTGTAGCGCAGAAGGAATTCGAAGAGAGCTCATAGTGCCTCATAACCCACAGTAGAATGGGGTTGCGGAGTGAAAGAACAGAACGATCATGGGTGCCGCACAGGCGATGTTGCATGATCAGGGCCTTCCCATACACTTGTGGGATGAAGCTTGCAACACTGCGGTTTATGTACAAAATCGTTGTCCTCATAGATTACTTGGCATGAGTACACCCGAAGAGGTGTTTTCTGGTAAGAAGCCTGATACTTCTCATTTGAAGAGTTTTGGCTCACCTGTTTACATTCATGTGACGAAGGATGTCAGGAAGAAGCTGGAGCCGACCTCAGAGATTGGGATATTTTTTGGGTACACAGAAACACCCCACAACTATCGTGTGTATTTTCCAGATAGTCGGAAGACTGTTGCTCGACGGGATATCAATATCATGAGGAGAAAGCCATGAAGTGTTCTCTTGAGAGGGAGCCACACTTGCATGTAGATGAGGAGCTATTAGTTCCTAAGGATGAGCCTCAGGATGTGCATCAGTCACAAGAGGAGGTTCATGGAGTGGAAGAAACCACTCATGCAGCGCCAAACATCAGAGGGCGGAAGCGCACTACAAAAGCTAAGCGACTGAATCTTGATGCAGAGAAGATTGTAGGAGCACCTACATCTTAGTGCAGACAGAGACAGTCACCTGACCGATATACTAGATACATGGCTCTGATGTGCAAGTTTATCGTGACAGAACCATCCTCTTTCGAGGAAGCTATGGAGGACCCTGCATGGGTAGATGCCATGGTGGAAGAGTATGATTCAATTGTCAGAAACAGTGCATGGGAGATTGTCCCAAGGCCGGAAGGGAAATCAATGGTAGGTTTGAGATGGATCTACAAAGTGAAGAAAGCTGCTGATAGGAGCGTCGAGAAGTACAAGGCAAGATTTGTTGCTCGGGGCTTCTCACATATTGAGCGGATCAACTATGAAGAAACCTTTGCACCTATCGCAAGGTATTCTTCCATACAGAGCATCCTAGCTCTCTTAGTGCAGATGGGTTGGCACATTCATCAGATGGATGTGAAGACTGTGTTCCTCAACGGAGTCATTGAGGAGGAGGTGTGCATAGAGCAGCCCGAAGGTTTTGAAATCTTCAGCAACGAGTCACATGTGTGCAGGCTCAAGAGAGCATTGTATGGGCTGAAACAAGCACCTCATGCTTGGTACACATGGATATATAGTTATTTCACCAGTCTTGGATTCACCAAGAGTGAGGCGGATCTGAACCTATACTAGATTGTGGTGGAGGGTAAGTTGCTGATCATTGTACTTTATGTAGATGATTTGATTTTGACGGGTGATGAACAGTTGGTACTCTCATGCAAGGCTGACCTTGCAAAGGAGTTTGAGATGAAGGACTTGGGCCTCTTTCATTATTTCCTGGGATTGGAAATTTGGCAGCGCAGTGCTGGACTGTTTGTGTCTCAAGGAAAGTATGCCTGGGAGATACTGGAGAAGTTCAACATGCAAGGCTACAAGCCTATCGACAATCCTCTTCTTGGTGGTTGGAGGAAAGAGGATGCTACATCGTCAAAGGTAGTGGATGCCACTGTTTACCGACAGTTGGTTGGTTCGCTCATGTATCTAATCAATACATGACCGGACATATGCTATGCTGTTAACCAGCTTTCACAAGCTATGGTTAAGCCTACCAAGCTCTTTTGGAAGGTGGGGAAGCATGTATTGAGATCTATCAGAGGCACATCGGGATATGGATTGTGGTACAGACAGTCGAATGAGGTGAAGCTGCATGGCTTCACGGATGCAGATTGGGCAGGGAGCCCAACGGACAGAAAGAGCACATTTGGAGGGATTTTCATTATTGGGTCTACAATAGTTTCTTGGTACAGCAGGAAACAAAGATCCATGGCACTCATTTCAGTAGAGGCCGAGTACATGGCGGCAATTTTGGCTGAATGCGAGGCTATATGGATGAGGAAGATCCTAGTCGAGTTGTTCGATTCACACTTAGATCCTACTGTGATATATTGTGATAATCAGAGTTGCATTAAACTCTCAGTTAATCCAGTATTTCATGATAGATATAAACACATTGACATCTGGTATCATCATATCAGAGATTGTGTGCAGTGGAAGATCATGTTACTTTCTTACATTCCTACGGAGGCTACTGATATTCTGACGAAGGTGCTCACCAGGAGCAAATTTGAATACCATAGAGGTAGGATCGGGGTGGCAGATAATCCCTATCTTGTTGAGAGGGAGTGTTGAGATTGCAAAAATATGATGATCTTAGTGAAAAGAGTCGCCTTCACTAAGTGGGCCCGTAGGTTATTTTTGGCGCAACTCTATTTTTAGACTATGTCTATTTTTAGACATGTCGATCATATTCTATGAGTTTCAGGATGCTATTTGTGGATGGTTGGTCAAGTTGGAAAAATAGATGGACTTCTATTTTTAGACATATTGGGAAGAATCTATTTTTGGATTTCCAGTCTAAAAATAGACATGTCGAATATTATTAGCTCTTAATAATATTTGGACTATAAACATTAACTTATTATCTTGGAGCACTTCAGTTAAGTGCACAGATGTGGCACAGGATCTAACAGAAGGAATTACGCTATTCCTGAGGGTTAAGTGGAGCTATTTCATGGAGACTTCAGTTAGAACTCATGTGACAGAGTTTGGTGGAGTTGTATAAGTAGTTGGTGGAGTTCTGTTCAGTTTAACTCAGTTAGACATAGTTGAGCTAGTTGTATCTAGTCTAACTGATTGATACACTAGTGAAAGTGGTGTGAATTAATTATTAATTAATTCACTAAATATTAACTCATTAATCAACTGAAGAATACATCATTTAACTCGAGTGCATGGATAGTTTCAGTGGAGACCAGTGGAGAGATAGGTGAAAGGGCAAGATGACTATCAGTTGTGACTATAGTGATGCATTGATTGCATTCAACACAGAGTAGGGATGCCAATGAGGATTGTGTGAGCGAGGCTGGACCAATTAGAGTTCATTCAGAGCCATTCTTCAGCAGGGATTGCGCAGTAGAGGCAAGCTAGCAGGTGGAAAAGATCGGTGCATGGATTTGCTAGATCGAGCCTGATTAGTGTGTAGCGATTGTATTGTACTGAGAGCTTGTGAGAAGCTTTTTATGAGGATTGTTACATGATCTCTATGACATATATCATATACAGATAGTTGGGGTTTTTAGCTTCAGGCTTTCCCGTTAAAACATTGTGTTCATATGTGTGAATTTTTATGGTTTCAATGTGTGCATGCAATTGATTTAATTTCCACATGTGATGATCAATAGTAGAAGAGATTCTGTATTTTGCATGAAGTTAAAATAGTGTGTGATCAGGAGAATCTTGGATGTATAACGAATTAGTTATATAATTTCTACAGTTATGTCCAAATACCTAATATTCAAAAGTAAAATAAATAATATATATTTAGTTAATATAAAACACACACACTAACACACACATATATATATACAAAATATTATAATTTGAAATTAACTAAACTCATTTGTTTTAAGAATTTAATTTAAAAAGTCAAATTTCAAATTATGTTTATTGATAAATTTAATAATATTGGGAAATAAAATGTAAATTAATACTAATAATAAATATAAAAATAATTATCAGAATATGCATTAGTTAAAATTAAGAATAATAATGTTGATATACTTTGTGTAGGTTTAATGATTAACAGCATGAGTTTCCTCCTAGGAGGCCATGAGCTCAAATCGAGAGGGGGGTAGAATATGTATGCCTTCATGAAATTTAGTAGTCAAATCATTACTTGGAGGTGGGTCCCTTGTCCCACAAACAAGGGGGTCATGCACCAATTTGGTGCGTGCCTCAGCGTTGACCTTAAAATTGGATTATTATTATTATGCCAAAATAATCCTTAATCATGTGTTTCCTCTTAGGAGGTCACAAGTTAAAATCCAGAGGGTGATTAGAGTATGTATGCCTTCATATAATTTGGCCTAGGTAGGTTCCTTGTCCCACAAACAAGGAGATTATACATCAATTTGGTGTGTGGACGGGTCACGACCTTAAAATCAGATTATGATTATTATGAAATAATCCATGTGGATTGTTTAATAATAATAATAATAATCCAATTTTAAGGTCACAACCAAACCAAACACCAAATTGGTGATGAGACTCCTTGTTTGTGGGAAAAAGGACCCACCCCCGCATAATGGTTTGACTCATATCCCTTTGTTTTTGGGACAAGGGACCCACATATGCACCACAATTTTATTGTTAAAGTTTGGTAAGTAAAATAATTTTATGAGAATGGAGATTTCCACATTTAATCATGTTGTAAGAAATATTTAGAGGAGAATTATGTAGAGGATTAAGTTTGTCCAATGTTTCGAGTAAACACTCCATAAATCATCAAGGATCATAAAGCTGAAAGATGTTTAGAGCGAGTGTTGGTGAGTCCACTATTAGAGAAGGAAGAGAAGTAGCATTTAGAGAAAATACATAAATTAACTGAGCGATAGGTCAAGGGTCGAAAAAATATATTAAATAAATCAATAGAGGGCAAAAATATTATAAAAAAGGGGGAAATAAATAGAATTGAATCAAATTAAAAAGTTAAACATAGTGAATTAAACTAAGATCAAGAATATATATATATATATATATATATATATATATATATATATATATATATATATATATATATATATATATATATATATATATATATATATATATATATATATATATATATATATAAGAGTACATGTGGGGAAAAAAGAAGGGGTAGAAGGATTAATGAAGAATAAAAAGTTATGGGAAATGAAATAGAAAGGGAACAAGAAAGGAGGTATGAGGAGGGGAGGGAGGAGATAAGGAGGAACTAGAATGCCAAAATCAAAAGGAAGAAAGAGGAGGACCACTGAGAGGAGGTAAAGAAAGAAACAAAGGGTAAAAGGGGGGCCGGGGGGGAATTAAAGAGTATGTTTATGGATTAATGGTTCCTAGGAGGCGATTATTTTATATCCATCCTCCCTATTGAAGTTATTATGGTGCCTCTCGATCTCGAGAATGTTAAGGTCCTATAATTTATAGGATCACAAGGTGATTGAATATTATATCTCAGTCATGTGAAATTGTAAATAATATTTCATGTTGCAAATGATTTCCAAAAAAATATAAATAAAGAGAAACAAAGAGAAACACAAATTAAATTTAAAAATATAATATAGCTCTAATAAAGTGATGCAAATTTATATATTATCACATGGTATTTTAACTTTTTATTTTAACAACGTTTTTTTTTTCTTTATATTTAATTTTTTTTTTTTTTTAATTTCAAAATTTATTTGTTTTTTCATTTATTTATTAAAATTTAATATTTTTCTTTTTTAAATTTAATTTGTTATTTTAATATTAACATTTTTTTTTAAATTTAATAAAATCTAATATATATTAAGTATTAGAGCTATATTTATCATTGGAACAGAAAGTGATGCAAATTTAAATGCCACTAATTGAAAGAGAGTTTGATTTTTTAGGAATAAATTGAATGTTGTGTGTGGCTGGTTTAAAATGCTACAACCCTGAGTCATTGTTTAGATCATACAACGTAATCAAGATCAAACAATTTTCAATTTATTTTAATTAGATTAGTGAATGAGTTAGCCAAACTGTGTAATATTGGCTAATATTAGTTAGGTATATGAATAAGTTGATTCAATTGTTTAAGTTGAATCAATGCAAAAAAAATGATAGGTAGGATTAGATTAGGTATTTTCCTCTTCAAAGAAAATAAATTAGGGTCTGCACATCTAAATGCACCCTTGATTGGTCAAAATTAGTCTTTGATTAGGAGAAAATTGAGTTAAAAAGGTTCAAAAGGGGTAAAAGAGGTTGATTTTTGCATTCCAGAAGTTATTTTACTTTTCCATTTGATGGGCTGATCAGTAATAAAAGGACTATTTCACAAGATTCATGTGTTGGACTACTTCGTGAAGTGCTTCTCACTATCTATGTCTTTAATTCTTTGTTTCCTTACTTATGTGTTCTTAAATCTGAATTATTTTACAGAAAGTTGAACACTGATACCGATGAAATAGGTAACCTGACCTCAAAACGGGAACTCTAGTCCAAAAATACTAAAAAAACATGAAAAAACACCCCAAAAACAAAAAAAGTGTATTCCAGAACGCACTTGGTTTTTTTTTAAGGTCAAATTTCAACATTTTATAAAATTATGTTAAAAACAAAATTGTTTCTTGAAAAAAGGATTGAAAAAACACCCTCAAAACAAAACCAGTTGATGCTCGAATAACAAAAAAAAAAAATTGTGTCATATTTTTGACATTTTAAAAAATAGAAATAACATTTTTTAATTTTTAAAATTCAAACATTAAAAAAAACCTAAAATTTAAGAAAAAAATAAATTTAAAAAATAAAAACATTTTAAAGCTTAAAATTTAAAAACATATAGGAATAAAAAAATAAAAATAAAAACAAAATAAAAATTTTAATTCAAACATTAAAAAAAACCTAAAATTAAAGAAAAATAAAATATATTTAAAGATTAAAATTTCAAATTATATAGAAATAAAAAAATAAAAATAGAGACAAAATACAAATATTAAATTTAAAAAAAAAGGTTAAAAAAAGAAAGAAATTATAAAAAATAAAATATAGAAATTAAATTTAAAAAAGAAAAAGAAAATGTTTATTAAATTAAAAAAAAATAAAAAAAAAATAAATAAATAAATTTAAAGAAATATATTAAATTTTAATAAATTTAAAACTTAAAAATAAAATAAAAAAATACATTATTTAAATTAAAAGTAAAAAAATGAAAAATTAATTGAAAATAAATAATGAAAAATAAAATAAAATAAAAATATTAAATTTAATATATATAAATATATATATATATATATATATATATATATATATATATATATATATATATATATATTAAAAAAACCAAATAAATTATAAAAAATAAATTAAATTTAAATTATAAAAAATAATATATATCTATATATATGAACTAAAATTAAAAATATATATATTAGATTTTATTAAATTTAAAAAACAATGTTAATATTAAAATAACAAATTAAATTTAAAAAAGAAAAATATTAAATTTTAATAAATAAATGAAAAAACAAATAAATTTTGAAATTATAAAAAAAATATATATATAAAGAAAAAAAAAACGTTGTTAAAATAAAAAATTAAAAAACTTTAAAAATCAATTAAAAATGAAAAATTGAAAAAAATAAATTAAAAAAAATATATTAAATAAAAAACAAATTAATTTGAAAATATTAAGTTTAATTTAAAAAAAAATAAAATCTAATTTTAAATACACAATTTTAATTGAAATAAAAAAAAATATAAAAAATTTATGTAATTAAAAAATATATATATATATATATATATATATATATATATCAAATTCAAATAAATTAAAAAACTAGCGATTGCACCGAGAGGTGCAAGGGAACGCCGAAAGGAGGAAGAATTATGTTGTGCTATCAGTAAGAGGAAAATGACCTTGATAGTTTGTTGAGCAAACATTACTTGAGCTCGCATTGATGAGGCTCATTGACCTATTTGAGTAAAAGGAAACAGAAATGGTTGTCGATCCCTCTCAAACCTCTAGAAATTCAATTGATATTGGTTGCCACAAACTGAAGCTCGTGCTGATTATCGTCGCTCAACTTTGAGGCATCATAAACCAAGATACCCAATATTAGTGCTACAAATTCAAATCGAGGATTATTGTTAATATAAAGAAAACCATCGGTCACCCAGCGTCCATTTAAACCAGTCTTCACCTGGTTGTCTTGACAATGACTTTTTCACCTGATTGTTTTAAGTTTTTAAGATAATTTTATTAATTTATTTATATTTAAAAAATTTAATTGTAAATATAATAATTTTAATTTTAATCATTTAATTGTTTTATTATTATTATTAATTTTAGCGATATTTTGATTATATATAAATTGAAAAGGAGAAACAGTTAACTGCTGCCGGTTTTAATTCTTGAATCCGCCCTTCCTATTCACTTGATGTTTCCTTCTCAACTCAAGGTTTCGTTCTTTCTTATGTTTAACTCCGCCGCACCATCTCAGCATTTGATCGCGTCCGTTGATCCTTTGGATCCAACGGTAACTGTGTCTCCCTTTTACATTACTCCTCCACTCTTGCAGACCATCGTTCCACACTTCTCTGATCTCGATTTCTCCATGCCTTCTTGCTATGGTTCGAACTCAGTTTCATCGCTTCGATCAAACAGGGTGTAAATGCAGATTTTTGTTATATTCAATGTGAATGGTTAAATTTGTTTGCGCCCTTAATAAAAGAGTCATCTCATCTGTCCTCTTTAACTCTTCTCACAGGACTGACACATTCAGTACTCAGTCTCTAACAAGATTATGGGTCATGGTTTAAATATAAAATCAATTGAGTGAATCGAACACGCAATTCCCTATTCAGACGCTGGCGTATGTACAATAGAGGAGATCTCTATAGTTTTTTATCTACCAATTTTTACAGAATCAGCTCATAAAATTTGTTTGGGGCGGATGTGCTGCAGGCGAAACAAGAAAGTTTTTCGTTCGTTAGTGTGCATGTATATTTTTCTTATCAATAACATGTGTTAAAGCCTCAATGCTAACACTGGTTTCGTTCTTGTTGCGTTAGGATCTGGTCACATGCAGCAGTAAAATTGTTTAAAAGACGTGTAGGTTAAGTTCCACCTATTACACATTCTAGTCTTTGAGGATTTCTATGTAACAAAAAATAAAAACAATTCCAAGTTATAATAGTCGGATAATGTCTTGTATTTCTAAAGCTTCAATTATGCATTGGTTCCCATATTTCACAAAATTAAGACTGTGTTAAACTGTAGCCATCCAAAATAGGACTTATCTATTTCACTCCTGATTTTTCAACTAATTTTGGTATATTTGAAGCACTCTTTCTTGTTTATTTTATCTTCCTCAATATGAAAGTAGTGTGAATTACTCATAAGCATCAAGGTATCATGGACCCCTTATAATCCTATTATACAAATAATATTATAAACCTTGGCACTTTAAACTAGTTCTAGAAACTTTCCAGATAAAAATATTAATTGAAGCATTTGTAATGCCACACAGCAACTACAATGCATATTTAGAGACCAGAAAAGGCTAGTGTTCTAATATCCAATTGTGCAAATAAAAAGGGACTAGCTCTTACATTTGAATACATGACAAAGTACATTTGAATACCTGACAAAGTAGTTTAGAGAAAAACACTAACCAAGTATTCCAACAAAACCAAACCCTTGAATTAATAGGAACAAAATGGAGAGGGCCAAAATTTTATTACCTTATCAAGGCCACCACGAGCTATAACCTCAATATACAGAAGATGCAAATCTAGTTCCTTGCCTCCAATAGTTGGGACCCTAAAGGACAACAGGACATATCAAGATTTTAAAACCTTTAAAGCTCTATTTATGTCAGTGAATTTAAAAAAATGATGTAAGAAAAGAAAATGCTAACTCTAGAATTTTGCAACAAACCTCAATGCGAATATAGAATGGTTAAAATATGGTCCTTCCCTAGTGACTCAACCACATTTTGCATCATATTTACTATAACTTTAAAGCTCAGCCTGGTGAGAAGTTACAAAATAGAATGGAAAGGGCTAGTGATTTCTGGCAATCCATTTTGCGAGGGGGTTTCCATTTGCACCATGGAATTATGTTAGACCTACTCATCTCAGCTCAACTCTCTACCTATCCAGTAACGATCCGCACATTCAAAGCTGGATCTAGTGAAATGGGAGTAGAATCAACATTTTTGCTCAACCCTAACTTGCTTCATATTTTATAATCACAAAACCCAGAATTAGCAAAGGCTTGCTATATTCTCCCAGACCATCTATTGATTCTAAAGCATAAAGATCAAGTTGATCGCTTGTAGAAATGCAAAAAAAATATGTATTCAAACCTCATATAACTGCACATTTTCCTTATCATAAAACCAATTTTGATCACATGGAAGAAAGACCTGGCAAGTCCCTCAACCCCATCTTATTTTCTCATTTATCAGAGATTAAAAGTTTTCATTTCATAAACATAGAATGATACCTTATACCAGTTACTGTGCCAAAAACAGGGTCATAACCAAGCTACAAATTCTCTCAATTCCTGCTTGCTTTTATCATTTATGTTTTATGTTCAGACTACAATCCAAAGTGATAATATGGGGCTGGGAGAGACAAATTTGTGTTGCTTCCTTTATTTCTTATCGTGATTAATCAACCCTGCACTAGGACCAAATCTAGAATTCATATTCAACTCGGACACTGAAATTCTAGAAACATCAGCTTTACTTTAAATTTGACTAACCCAACAAGGCCCTCTGAAAGCATTATCAAGTCAAAGCCCAATAGGAGTTGTCAAAACACCAAACCCAGAAAAAATATTCTTAAAGGGGTTGAAGCTGATGAGGCTTTTCATTTCATCGTGCATATAACACCCCTGCCTAAGTCTAATTTAATGACCATAAACCTTTAAAAAGTAAACATACATTTGCAAAAATAAAAAAAGCCCCCTGATTGGTTTCAATCTAACACCCAGGACAGTTTGACGGCATATTTATTTCATTCACATAAACCCACTGATTTCATAACCACTCCACTTCAGCAATGGATTAAATATTGGGGGAAAAGATTCAGGAGTCGACAGAACCAAAGAAGGACCAGGCCAAGAAAGACATTTAACAATAAAAAAGAAACTCACAGAACTACAAATATTTTAATGAAATAGTGCAGCCACACAAATGAAGATTTAAATAGCGGCTGTTAATACCATATATAAATCCGTGCCCAAACAGACCATCAACATTACAAATACACGCATGCTTTCAAATATGAAGCACTAATGCTTCCAACCCAAATGAAATACTTGCATGAATTTGGTCCCCAGAGCCAAATGAAACTTGTTGAGAGTGTCGAAGAACAGATCACGATTGGCAACGACTTCGTCATGTTTGACAAGCAGTGGGGGATAGAACCCACAACCTCCTGCCGACTGAGGGACGGGCATGGACAAGGGCAGAGGCTCATCCGGTGCTGATTGAGACTCCCCTGAACGCTGGTGACTCAATGGCCATTGAAGAGGAGGGGGAGGATGTATAGGTATAGCATGACCAGTTTGGTGTTGGTGATGCTGCTCCGACATAGTAAAAATCCTACCATTCACCAACTATAACTATATAGTGCGCTTCTTTTTCTTTTTTTGATTTATAGGCGGATGGAAAAATGTTTTAGATTTACGCTATCACATAAAATCTAATATGCCCACCCCCTTACTATTTCCTTGTCATTCATGCACAACCTATTCGCATGCTTACATAAATCAAAGGTAATTAGAAAGGTTGTTCCTGTGTGGTTATACAGAAAGGTAATCAGTTGCAGCTATTGCATTGCAGTCATGGAGATGGATCGAAAAAATTTGAAGGTGTACATGATGGTATTGTCATACCCAGCAACGGGCCACACGAATCCATTGTTACAGTTCTCCAAGAACATCGCCTCCAGAGGATTGCTGGTCACATTCGCTAATTTCAACTTCAATTATCAGAAATTAATACAAGCCAAGGACTCTCTCCAATGTGGGTATTGAAAACAACATCATTGATATTTGAATCGGGGGTATGGTCTTGTGGAAGGTCGTCTGGAATGCATTCGAATTTTATAGGGAGATTAAGTTCCTAGGCGGCAAGGGCACTCCTACTGTTCCTCCTCCTCTCCAGCAATGCGCGACTGAGGAAACTTTGAGGCTCATGCCGGGAAGCGCACCGCCTCCCTTCACCATCCTCATAAAGCTTGTTCTAGGTTTGGTTGAAGAGGTCAAGCGCGCCGAGGCTGAGGGCAGAAAAGTTCAAATCAAATTCGGGCCCTTTGCAAACAATCCCTTTGGAAATGTATGTTCAGAGCAATGATACCCATTCCATTGTTTTCGAAAATTTCATACCTCAATACGTTGCCACGGGTTAACCCATTAATTTCTACTTTGTCGGTTTAAAGGCCTCAATACATTGCCCTGCAAACACCCATTTTATTTTGGACAATGATTCTGCAACTTCAAGATCGATCCGACTAGCCTGGATGCGAGCCATTGTGACGATCAAGCTCTGCCCATGGATTTCCACAGCGTCGATGATCTCATCGAGGATGGCCAGAGGACGGGCAGGACGAATTAAACACCCACCCACGACGGCAACCTCACCCAATACTATTTCGCAACCTGTCAAAATATAACCGGATAGAAGGGCGATGACAAACACTGCTCATTGGCTGGGGTGAACAGTGTTTGCTCACCCCAAGCCCGCAAAGAAAATGTCTCGGGCGTAAAAATCTACAAAATTTATTAAATTTTAAAAAATTAAATGAAAGTACTAAACATAAAATTTAATAATAAAAAAAAATATGAAAAAATTAAATAAAAAAATCAATTAAATATAAAAAAAAATACAAAATTTAATAAAAATTATTAACAAAATTTAGAGAAAAAAAAAATTTAAAAACAAAAAAATGAATTTAAAAAAAAAAAAAAACAAAAAAACAAAAAAAAAAACAAAAATAATTAAAACAAATTAAATTTCAAATATAAAAATTAAATTAAAAAAAAAAATTAAATGTTTTGAAAAAAAAAAAATCAAATTAAAAAAAATAAAAAAAAATTCTGATCATGGTGGCGCCGCCAATCGGCCTCCACCGCCACCTGGGCGGGAGGCTGATTCTGGGAATAGCCCTCCTGCGGCAGGAGGCTGATTCCGGGAATCGCCCTCCCACGGCGGGATGCTGATTCTGGGAATCAACCTCCCGTCGCGGGAAGCCGATTCCCGGCAGGAGGCCGATTCCGGGAATCGCCCTCTCACCACGGGAGGCCGATTCCCAGAATCGGCCTCCCGCTGTGGGAGGGCAATTCCCGGAATCGGCCTCTCGCCTAGGTGGCAGCGGAGGCCAGCTGCTAGGCAGGCGGTGGGTTGGAATTGGCCTCCCGTGACGAGAGGGTGATTCCCGGAATCGGCCTCTCGCTTAGATGGTGGCGGAGGCCAGCTGCTGGGCGGGCGGTGGGTTGCATGGAGGCTGGGAATCGGCCTCCCCGTCGCGGGAGGCGATTCCGGGGTCGGCCTCACCCGGGTGGTGGCGGAGGAGGCCGGGCATTGGGCGGGCGGGGGTTGCATGCGGCCTCCACGCATGGTAGCCGGCCTCCACGCCCACTGAGGCGAGAGGGCGGTTAATTAAAGCGCCACCACGATCAAAAAATTCTTTTTTTTAATTTATTTTTTGTAATTTTTAATATATATATATATTTTTTTTTAATTTTTTTAAATTTTTTTTTTTAAATTCCAAAAATTTAAAATTATTATTTTTTAATTCAAATTTTTTTATTTTAAATTTAGTTTGTTTTAATATTTTTTGTTTTGTTTTGTTTTTTTTTTTTAATTTAATATTTTAGATTAATTATTTTTTAAAATTTAAAAAGTTATTCATTAAATTTATTAAATTTAATTTTTTTATATTTTAGTTTATTTAGTTTTCATTTTTAAATTTTATAAATTATTTCGTTTAAAAAAAAAACAATAAATTTATGGATATTTGTTTTTTAATTATTTGCACGTGGTTTTTTCATTTTTTTGTTTTTTAATGATAGTTTTTTTTTTTAATTTTAATTTTTTATTTTATTTTCTTTTCAATTTTAAATTTTGTTTTGTTTTTTGTTTTGTTTTTGTTTTGTTAATTTTAAAATTTGTTTTTTTTATCTATTTTAATTTTTTTTTAATTATATGGTTTTTTTTAACAACTTAGAAAAAAAATGTTTTTAATGTTTTTTTTTTAAATTTTTTTGGTTAATTTTTGTTTTTTTTCTTTAAATTATGTGTTTTTTTTTTCAAATTTTGTCATATCTTTTGATATAATTTTTGAATATTTTTGTTTATTTATTTATTTATTTTTGTTTAAATTTTTTTATTTTTACGAGTTAATTTTGTTTTTTTTTACATTTTTATTGGTTTTTTTTTATTGTTTTTATATATATTTTTTAATCTAAGTTTTGTGTTTTATTACCAACATGAAAATCACCAATCTAAAAAAAAAAGGTTGATGCTGCATCAATACATTTCAAAATTAGCATGAAAATCACCGCTAAAAAAAAAAAGTTGATGTTGCATCAATACGTTTCAAAATTAGCATGACAATCACTAAAATTTTAAAACAAATATTCATACTTCATAAATAAAAATATTAGAGTGTCAAAAATGTGCACAAAAAAAAGGGGTGATTCTGCATCACCACTTTTCAAAATCGGGTGCTTTTTATGCTACCAAAAAAAAGTAGGTAACAGTGCGGTTACCTATTTCATCGGTAACAGTGTTGTTGATGAACATAATTTGTTGAAAGATACACTCTAATTCTGGCTATAGATAATTTAAAATTTTTCCTCTTATATTAACTTAAAGAATTCTTAACTACTCTTTTTCTTAATAGAATCTATTTCTCTTCTATTACAGTTCATTTAAATATGAAAGATCCAGTTAGTTCAACTACCTTTCCCTGTGAAAACCCTTTAAAAATATAAGACATATCCATATTAAGTTGTAGACTCCATAGCCCAATGGAATTTTAGGCATTTAATCAACCAAATTAATTAAAACAAATCTGCAACAATCAAACAAACAATTGAGAATTAATAACTAGCCTAATATCATCAATACAAAAAAGTTAAATCTGACAGAGAGATCCCTCTCCGAGTTTAGGAAAGTTAGATCCTAAACTAGAAAGTGGTTTTGTGGTTACCTCTATGGTTTCTTCCACAACCTTGGAAATTACAGAGTGATAAGATAGTGGCGAACATACTAGGGAAGAACACATTGTGAAATTTTGAAAATTCATTTCCCTGGTTAAAGAAATTTATTTTAGGAAAACTAATATTTTAATTTTCAGAAATAAATGTTCACAGGTTGTTCACCTTTGTAAATAATAGTGTGTGTGTGTGTTTAAAATTTTTAGTTTTGGCTCCTAAAATAATCTACACTAGATCTCATCCTAATCCAGAACCTGCTACAATTGTAGATGACCCTGAAAAAATGATTAGAAAAAGGAGTTTTGCTGAAAGTCAAGGAAGTAGTAGTCCCCCACCTAGAGAAAACTCTCTCCCTGAGATTTTTGTCACTTTAGAAGATATTGAGTTTTACATACCATTCGTGCAGAGTCTATTTAGAACTAAGTCTGAGATTTTTGTTGAAGAAATGATGTTTGATCAATAAATTGTGCAACCCTTTACATATGAAGGTCAACCTAATGAAGTAGAATATGATCTGCAAATTCTCGAAAGTTTTGAAAAATTACAGGATTTAGTATCTGACCTTGGTCAAGTTGTGCATGAAGCTTATGTTCAAAAATCCGTTGAAATATTTGCATTAACAAGAGCAACATATTCTACTTCTTTTCAATCAGCTCATCCTACATTAGCTAGCCCCACTTCCTCCATAATCTCCACTACTTCACGAATAGCATCTTCGACAATGCTTCAACCTATAGTAGGAACTCCTACACCTACACCACTCATACCTTCATCTATCGTTCATCCACAAATCCCAAGCATGGCAGCAATATATGCTCCCTTGGTTTTGGCTGAACCTTTGCACAATATGCTCCAGGAATACCAAAATGAAATCCCCTGGTTTGATGGTACTGGACCCATCACGACTCAACAACATGTTGATAGAATGATTTATTTTTCTGATCTTCAAGAAGTTGATGAGGAAGATATCAAAATGAGACTATTTTCTCAAGTCTAACCGGAGAATTTAGGAAATAGTTTAGGGCCTTAGCACCAGTCAGCCTAAATGATATCAATGCTTTTCACCAATCATTCCTCAATAGATGGGAGATAAATCAAAACCCCCTTCAAATCCTATTAGAATATGAGAACATTAGAAGGGCCCCTGGAGAGAGTGTGCAGGATTATTGCACCATATTTAACAATGTTTACAATGCAATTCCAACAAACATTAAGGCCCCTCAAGGTTTAGCCCTAATTAAATTCCTAGATGGTTTCGATGTTGACATTTCTTACCAATTAAGAGAAATAAATCCTAAAACCTTAGAAGATATGTCGAGAGATGTTGTTACTGTAGAGGCAATTTTTTTAGCCAAGAGAGCTAGACTTAGGATTGAGAGGAGAGTGACAATCAAAGAAGAACCATCAACATCTACCTCTGATGCTAAGATAGATTCCCTAGTTAGAACAATGGAAAGAATGATGGAGAGAATCAACATTACTGATAGGACCCCTCCAAGAGAAAATCAACCTGGTCCTCAAATTAGAAATCCTAATTTTAGGAGGAACCCACCAAAAATTAAACAAAGAGAAAAAAAGGGACCAGACCAACAGGTCAACCCTCCTTTTCAAGAAAACTATGTTGATGAGGAGGGTGAAATAATTGAAGACCTAGATGATGCTCAAATCAAATTAATGGGGATAAATGATGGCGATTATGTGTTTCTTACTTAGGAAGAACAAGAAATTTATATGCTTTCATAAATAGAAGTTGATTCTTAAGAATCAGATGACTATAAACAAGGTTTTGAAAACACTTTCATGGAAGTTCATAGGAAGTAAAACCTTAGAAGTAAGAGAACCACATATAACCCTGTCAAGAAAGCTGTTGAAACTCAAGGTAAAAATACAACTGATACTCCTGCAAAGAAAACTCTTGAGATTCTTCCTAGAAAGAATCCAGAAAATCCAACTAAAAAGACATTTGATACTACCTTTTTAACAACTCAAACAGATGTTCCAACCACTAGTCAGCCAAAAGAAAACACCAAAAAATATGTTGCTGAAAAATAAGATTTCTTAAACACGAATAAAATCCATACCTCCTTAAATATTGAAAATGAGTTAGCAAAGCTTAAAATACCCATTCCACTAACATAGCTTATGATCAAGAATGTATATTCGTCCCAAGTAATGAAAGCTCTGAACATACAGGTAGGGGTAGATACAGTCAATTTGAATGATGACCAACCTGAACTTCTGTTTGGACCTTAAGCAGGTGGAAAACTGCAAGAAGGAGGTGTACCTCCATTCTATATTAGTCTGAAAATTCATGAAAGAATTTTGCATAATGCCATGCTAGATTCAGGGGTCTCACACAACCTTATGCCCAAGGCTCTCATGGATAAATTAGAGCTTGACATCGCAAGACCATACAAATATTTATACTCTTTTTATTCAAGAAAAGTGAAGTTTTTAGGTCTCATTAAGGACTTGTGTGTTACTTTGGCACAAATTATAGCCAAGAGTCTAGTGATGGAAATATTTGTTGCATATATGCCCCCTAAGTATGGCATGTTATTATCTCGCTCATGGGGAGATAAGTTTCAAGGGACCCTATATATTGACACGACCTTTGCTACCATCCCTGTGTTTTGTCAATAGAGGAGGTTATATAGGGAGACATTAATGAAGTTCATGGTTAGTAGCCAAGGGAAACCCCACAACTATCCTTTATACTCTTTCCACTCATACCTTGACTCATTCATTTCGTATAATGATGGGGATATGGAAAAACACATAGCTAACTCATAAACTGAAATTTATGAAATCAAAGAAAACAAAACAACAATAGTGGAGCATGATACACAAGATAATTCTCTTTGGAATATGGACTTTGATGGAGCTATTTGTAAAGAGGGATCAAGGGCAGGAGTATGGGTTTCAAATTCAGGAACTAACCATGCCGAGGGACATTTGTATAGGCTAAAATTTCAATGTACGTATAATATAGCTGAATATGAAGCATTGATATTAGGGTTACAATTGTTGAAAAAAATTGGTGCTAAAAGAATTTCCATTCACGGAGATTCTGAGTTGATAATAAAAAAATCAAGGGAGAATGTTCTCTTAAACACCCTAGATTAAGAGCCTACATAAATGTTGTCCTGGATTTTTTAAAATAGTTTGAAGAATATGACTTATCAGTAATCCCATGAAATCATAATGTTCTAGCTGATGGTCTGGCCACTTCTGGTAGTACCTAAAAAATCCCTTTTCGTCCCAGTCATCAATACATTGTGGAGGTAAAACACAGGCCAACTATCCCAAACAATGTTAGTTATTGGTAATTTTTTTTGGAATGATCAACAAATTGAATTTTTTTACAATCCAAGGATGATTTTGAAGAAGCCAACATTGATACACATTGCAAGTTAGAAAATAATGTAGATATAAAATTTGATTCATAAAGTCAGTTAGGGAATCATGTAAATAAAGTAGAATTATGAGAGATAGATCAAGAAATAAAGGAAATACAAATACTCCAATTGACAAATAATGCTTTACCCAGAGGATTAGTTCCTTTGGAATAATTGTTTGACTTTAATGATGTAACCAAGAAACAAAAAATTGAACCCACATGAACTAAAGTAGAAGAATGCAACATAGGAAATGAACAAGACCCAAAGATGGTAAAGTTGTCTAAATCATTACCCCCTGCTGAAAAGTAGAAATATATCAGTCTGTTCAAAGAATTTAAAGATTTTTTTTCCTCGAGCTATGAAGACTTAAAATATTATGACACCATCATAATAAAACACAAAATTCCAATTAAAGAAGATCAGAAACCTTTCAAACAAAAACTTAGAAGGGATAACCCAATGTTGATGCCTTTAATTGAAAAATAGGTTAATAAAATGCATGATGCTAAGATTATAGTACCTTTGAGGTCCTCTAACTAGGTATCCAATTTATTTCCAACTAGGAAGAAGACGTGTGAAATCGGACTTTGTGTAGATTTCGAGAACCTTAATAAAGTCTCACTGAATACAATTACCCCGTACCTAAGATGGATCATATTTTAAAAAAGGTAGTTGGCTCCAGTAGGATTTATCTTTTAGATGATTTCTCTGGTTATAACCAGGTTTTAGTCCACCTTGATGACCAACATAAGACAACATTTACTACTCCATGGGGCACCTTCATGTATGTGAAGATTCCTTTTGGATTGATGAATGATGGAGCTACATTTGAGAGAGTAATGGACATTGCTTTTGTTGATGAAATTGACATATTCATATTCATATATCTGGATGACATTAATTTTTTTTTTTTTAAATAGATGAAGAGCATTTGCTACATTGTAGGAGAGTATTTCAGAAGTGTAGAAAGTTTGGAATTTCCCTTAATCCACAGAGAACACTATTTGGCCTTGATCCGGTTTTTATGCAGGAACGCAAAAGAATACAAATATAACCATAGATACAGATATGCAGCGGAAATAATGCTTCATTTTATTAATAAAAGAATGACTGCAATAAGCTTACAAACATAATGGAAATAAGCTAGGGCGCTGGTAGCGTATCTCTGAGAAGAGATGTAGCGTACGCAGGCCTCTAAACTGTGTTACATTGAGGCTCGCAGGCCTATTACAGACATAATGGAAATATATGAGCTAGGGTACTGGCAGCGGATCCCTGAGAAGAGATGTGGCGGCTACCAGCCCCTGAACTGTGTTACAATGCAGACATGATGGAGATGTGGCGAGCTAGGGCACTGGTAGCACTTATCTCTAAGAAGAGATGTATCGGCTCCCAGCCCCCTGAACTATCTTACAATGAGGCTCGAGGGCCTATTTATTGTTGAGAAACAATGTAGAATCCGAAACGTCCAAAACCCTAACCGTAGGAGATGAAGCGCCAAAACTGTGGCCCCGTTTGGGTAAATTGGTGGTTCAACTTCTCGGGGGCGTAACTTTGGCATCTGATCTCCGTTTGACGCGCTCAATAGCTCGTTAGAAAGATTTATCTGAGGACTTAAATTTTTGAACGAGCAACATCGGTCTATAGACCCATGTTGCTCTCCGTTTTCCCAAAAAGCGTCGTTTAGGGCCTCAAAATGGCTCCGGAAGTTTAAGACCCGAAAAACTGCCAAAAATAGTAAGTTGTGCCGAAACTTACAAACTGAAATAACTGATGGTGGGGGTTCAAATGGACTCGATGGGTGGCCATCAATATCCACCTAGATTATTAATGCCCCAAAACGGCTCCGGGTGTGCAGTACCCGAAAACCTGCTATAAATAGTAAGCTGTGTTGAAGCTTAAAAACTGAAAGAATTGATGCTGCGGGTCCAAATGGAATAGGTGGGAGGGCACTGATATCCACCTGGATCATTCCTCCCTCCTTAGGAAGCAATGTTCTCCATTGCGTTAAGTTCCTCCATGGGGGGGGGGGAATTTTTCTGAACTTGGTGTTGGATGTAGATGTGCCACCGGTGGGCAGCCATTGAAGGATCTGAAAAAAAATTGTCCATCATCGCGTTCCTATGTTTCTCGAGGGCATCCTCGAGCAAGATTTTGATAGGATCTCCTGCTCCCTCTTCTTTCCTTCCTTCCGCCATGGGGGGTCGTCGGGGTTGCGAGGTTGAACTCCTTATACCCTGGCCGCGTTGGGGACATGAAGAGAAAAACGAGAGAAAGAAACGGTCCCGCTCTGACTCTGTGATCAGTTTTTATGCGGGAACGCAAAGAATACGAAGATATAACCATAGATACGGAGATGCGGCGGAAATAATGCTTCATTTTATTAATAAAATATGATTTACCCAATAAGCTTACAAACATAATGGAAATAAGCTAGGGCGGCGTGGCCTGTCTGCGAGAAGAGATGTAGCGTACGCGAGCCTCTGAAGCATGTTACTTTATTGAGGCTCTGTGAGCCTATCTCCTATTCTGAGACATAATGGAGGAAATATATGAGCTAGGAGTGGGGCGGCGTATCCCTGAGAAGAGATGTGGCGGCTACCGGCCCTGACTGTATTACAATGCGGACATAATGGAGATGTGGCGAGCTAGGGCACTGGTCGCGCTTATCTCTGAGAAGAGATGTATCGGCTCCCAGCCCCCTGAACTGTCTTACAATGAGGCTCGAGGGCCTATTTATTGTTGAGAAACAATGTAGAATCCGAAACGTCAAAAACCCTAACCGTAGGAGATGAAGCGCCAAAACTGTGGGCCCCGTTTGGGTAAATTGGTGGTTCAACTTCCCGGGGACGTAACTTTGGCATCCGATCTCCGTTTGACGCGCTCAATAGCTCGTTAGAAAGATCTATCCGAGGAATTCAATTTTTGAACGAGCAACATCGGTCCATGGACCCATGTTGCTCTCTGTTTTCCCAAAAAATGTCGTTTAGGGCCTCAAAACGGCTCCGGAAGTTTAAGACCCGAAAAACTGCTAAAAATAGTAAGTTGTGCCGAAACTTACAAATTGAAATAACTGATGGTGGGGGTTCAAATGGACTTGATGGGTGGCCACCAATATCCACCTGGATTATTAATGCCCCAAAACGGCTCCGGGTGTGCAGGACCCGAAAACCTGCTATAAATAGTAAGTTGTGCTGAAGCTGAAAAACTGAAAGAATTGATGCTGCGGATCCAAATGGAATAGGTGGGAGGCCACTGATATCCACCTGGATCAGGTCTACAGGAAGGCTTGAGGCATATCATTTCCAAACAGGGAATCATAATTGACCCCAAAAGGATTGAGGCCATTTTAAAGATAAGTCATCCTAGGAATGTGAAATAGCTTCAATCATTTATTGATAAAATAGACTATCTAAGAAGATTTATCCCAAACTCGGCGGTGTAGGAAGTTACAGGGTAAGTTCCTTAGATCAAGAACCAAAGGTCACCACTCACAAACAGATCACAAATCAATACACCAGTATAATCACGTGGTTAAAACCCTCAAAGAGGGAAACAATCCACGACCTGAGCCAACGCGGCCACTTCAGGCAATTTATTAATATAAAAAGAAAAGTTACATATGTTTCTCTCATAAATGGTTATCGGAAAAATGACCCTCCATGCTCTTTAAATAGATATCATGGACCAATTGGGTGTTAAGCCACAGATCAAGTGTCGTTAATGCTGAGGTGAGAGATAACTGTCAGATCACTACAAATTGTGACCGTCAGATTATAAGTTACAAATGTACATGGTAAAGAAACACACTTTACCTAACTCTACACTAGACTAAGTTATTCTTAGCTATTTCCTATGTGTCGAAATATCCTAACAGGCAGAACTTCTCAGGAATATAACCAACATGTTAAGAAAAGAAAAAGAAGTAAAATGGAATATTAAGGCTAAACAATCATTTTACCAAGTTAAACAAGCCTTAACAAAATCACTTGTGTTACTCAACCCTGACTTCACTAATGATTTCATAATATTTTCATTTGCATTTGAACACACTATTGCAACATTCCTCTTGCAGAAAAACAATCAAGGACATGAGAAACCCATTTCTTTATTTAGCAAGGCTCTAAGAGGTGCTTCCCTCAAATACAATATAATGGAAAAGCATACATTTTCTCTAATAAAATAAATTAAGGATTTTAGAGTATATATTGTTCATTCTCACATAATTTCTTTTGTTCCAAATTCTGTGGTCAAAGATATTCTGACTCAAAATGGACCTGATGGGAAGAGAGGTAAGAAGATTGCAATTATCCTTAAATATGATATTGAAATTTAACCCACCAAGATCATTAAAGGTCAAGGATTAGTTAAGTTAATGGATGAGTCTAATTTTCATGCTTTGGATATTAATTTTGTAGTTGCATTGGATGACCAAGAAGAGAAGGCGACTCCACAAATAGAAGATGCTTTCACAACCTCTCCCTGGTATGCAAACCTCATTTTTTTATTATTAAATATACAAGATCCTCCTGGTTTGACCAAAACAAAAGCTATATTTCTTAAGTTAAGGGCTATGAAATTTTGTATCTTAGACAATCATTTGTATTGGAAAGATGCTGGTGGAATTTTACTAAAATGTTTGTTGAAGGATGAGGCAGACAAAATCATGTATAAATTTTATGAAGGAGACTATGGTCGAAATTTTTATTGGAAAACCATTGTCAATAAGATCCTAAGAGCTGGTTTTTACTCTCCAACACTCTTTTCCAATGTTCATAAAAAAGCCACTTCCTGTCACAAGTCCAAATTTTTGAAGGAAATAGGAAACTAATACCTTTATCCTTGAAATCGATATCTGTTGAAATTCCTTTCTAGCAATGGGATTTGGATTTCATTGGAGAAATCCATCCACCATCCTCAGCACAGCACAAATGGATCCTCACGACCACTGACTATTTCACTAATTGGATTGAAGGCATACCCTCAAGAGAAGCAATAGATGTTGTGATCATTGAATTTTTAGAAGCCAATATATTTTCAAGATTTGGATGTCCCCATAAAATTATCATAAACAATGCAACAAATTTTAAGTCGAAGAAAATGGTGTACTTCTGCAGCAGGTATCATATCTCTCTTGGACATTCAATTTTTTATTATCCCCAGTGTAATGGGCTAGCTAAATCTTCAAATAAGAGTTTAGTCAACATCATTAAAAAACTGCTGGAAGACAACAAGAAGTCATGGCACAATAAGCTGGTAAATGCACTGTGGGCCGAAAGACTCACCACTAAGAAATCAATTGGAATGTCCCCATACCAATTAGTTTATGGAATGGATGTTGTATTTCAAACCTTTTTAGGTGTCCTAGTTATGAAAATTATGCAAGAGTTGTAGGTGGAATCCAATGATATTTAGAGAAGGATAAATTATACCATACAATTGTAGCAATCTATAGAAAAAGTGTACAATACAACTCAAGTCATCCCAGAAAATGTTAATAAAATTCATGACAGACAGACCAAGCCTGATGATTTTCAGTTAGGGGACATTTTTTAAAATGGGATTCAAGAATAGAAGAGAAGATAAGGGTAAGTATGGTAAGTTTGACAACCTATCGATAGGACCTTATATCATCCATGCCTACAGGGGTCATAATGAATTTTTCCTCAAATAATTGGATGGAACAAAGTTACCTGGTGGACATGTTAATGGTAGGATGATGAAACATTATTTTTCTCAGGAATAAAAGTTTTTCTTGATAAACTCACTATAAATATCATTGTCTTTAATTGCTTTGATTGGGTGACCTATGTTAGGTCCCTATATATTACTAGTGTAGTCCCTTATTTTTGTTAGTGTAGCCCCCTTATTGTTATTGTTGTACCCCTATAGCCCCCATATTGTTATTTTTGTGCCAATTAAAAATCCACTATTGTTATTGTTGTTCCCTTAAATTATTATTGTTAGGTCGGTTATCATCCAAGAATTGTTCATTTATGTAATGTAAATGAGGTTTCCCCCTCGAAGTGGCTAATTTCTAAGGCATTGATCTCTCTTTTCTTCTATTTTTAGAGCTGGTTTCGTAACATTTGGTATGAGAGCTTTGGATTCTAGGGTTTCACTGCTTCAAACAGGTCGTCCTGGAATTTTCACTATAACGTTTTTTCTATAAATTTTCATAAGCTAAAAAAAACCCATTTGCGAAGAAATCTTGAGGAACTTCGTGTAAATATTTCAGATCTTGGTTTGCAATATTTGCGGAGATATGATCTATGGAAGTTAAGGTTTTTTGAGGCTCCTGAATTTCATCTCAAAGAGGTGACCTTGGGAAAATCCTCATAACTCTCTCTCGGAGCATATGATTGGAATTATGTAAAAAGTGGTTGAAATCACATGGCCTGTAGTTTCCTGTGTATCAATTTTAGAGTTGAAGGAATAAATAGTGACAAGTGGCATGCCATAAAAGTTTGATATATTGTATTAGTCCATAATTAGGTCATTGTGGGAGATTGGGAATAACTTTGCCTTGAAGAATCCAAATCAGGTCAGACCTATGGCATTGGAAAGAAGACTCAGAGGGCTACAAAAGCACTAAAGATAAAATTTCAGGGATCTGATATGACATAGATACATCAATTTTAATATCGAGTTCCCCAAAAACTAGTTTGAAGTGATTCCAAGGGCATATTGAAGCATAGATATGAGTATTGGGTTCTAAAATTACACCTAAAAATAATTCTACACCAATTAGGCCCTCAAAATGCTCTACTATGACTCATGAAGAGGAAGAAGTGCAACATGATATATCAAAATTAGAAGAGCAAGTGCAACAACTTTCACTCTCGCAAAGACCAACAAAAAATGAAATGGAAGTTTTGAAGAAAAGCGTGGAAACTAAGATGGATGGTTTGAAGAAATTTTTGGAAGCTAAGATGTATGGTTTGAAGAATGACATGGAAGACATGGAAGAAAAAAGGAAATACGGGAAGAATGATCTAAAAGTAGACATGGAAGTTTTGAAGGAAGGTTTGACAAAGTTGATACAAGAAATGATCCCTAACGGTGAAAATATAGTAGAGGAAACTCATGATGAGAAAAAAATAAATGTTAATTGTGATTTCATAAACTCTAATGTTGGATTGAAGGCCCACCATATTCCAAAGATCTATATGAGGAATTTTGATGGAAAGGATCCCGTAACATAGATACTACAGATGGAGCAATATTTTGATCTCAATAATGTGAAAAACACACAAAAGGTACACATTGCAACTTTACATTTAGAACAAAATACATTTTTATGAGGATACAAAGAGGAACACCTTCTTTAGTCAATTGATAAATCTCAAACAAAAGGGTTCAGTGGTGGAGCAATTGAGGACTTCCAAAAATTGAATATAAGGGTAGATGATATTCCAGAGGAATACAGGATTGATGTCTTCATAGGGACTTTAAAGGATAACATCCAACATGAGGTTCACCTTTGGGAACTTGATTCATTGGAGAAGGAATTCAGGTTGGAAAGAAAAAATTGAATGTAAAAGTATGGCGACAAGGAAGCCTACCACTCACATATATAAATATGGAAGTGTTGCTACTCCTAGACTTCCACAATCTACAAGGTTGGCACCACAACAATTAGAAGAAAAAATAGAAAATGGGCTTTGCTATAGTTGTGATAGAAAATACACTAAAGGTCACAAGTGTGCTGAGAATAAATTACTTTACATAGATTGTGAAGAGGAGGAAGAAAACGAACAAGAAAATTCAAAATAAGATGATACACCAGGAACCAACCTTAGAGAAAGAAGAAATGAGTCTGACCATATCCTGTAATGCATTGGAAGGAATTACCACTCCTCAAAATCTCAATATATAAGGGCATATTAAGAATAAAAAGGTAATAATGTTGATTGATTCTGGTAGTACCCATAATTTTATTCATTGTAAGGTAGCCAAGGAATTAAATTTCTTCCTATACCCAACACCAAAGTGTCATGTGATGGTTTCAAATGGGGGAACTATAAATTTCTACGGAAAATGCCATACTATCAAGCTAACCATGGGGGAATATGTATTGAATAGTCCAATGCTTTCCATTCCAATGGGAGGTGTTGATTTTGTACTAGGAGTACAATGGTTACAATATTTGGGGACGGTAGCTTTTAATTTTCAAGAAATTTTCTTGAATTTTTTTTCGGAAGGAAAGGAATTTCAATTACGAGGTATCACAGGGAAGCTAGGAAAGATAATAAGCTCTAATGTCATGAAAAATATTCTGAAGAAATAACAACGAGGCTTAATTGCACAATTATGCTCACTAGAAGTTCCAACATCAAAATCATCTATTTCTGCAGATCTCCAAAACGTCTTGGACAATCATTCCAAGTTATTTGAAACTACCAACGTACTCCCACGTATTCGTGATCATGATCATGCTATTCATTTGATTCCAGGAAGTTTTCCTCCAAACATCATGCCTTACAGATATCCTTATGTCCAAAAGAGCGAAATCAAACATATGATTGCAGAACCTAGTCAAAGTTCTTTATCTGCTCCAGTAGTATTGGTGCACAAGAAGGATGGATCATGGCGCATATGTCTAGATTATAGGGAGCTCAATAAACTCACTCTTAAAGATAAATTTCCCATTCCTGTGACTGATGAATTATTGGATGAATTACATCGTGAAATTTGTTTTACCAAGTTGTATCTTTGTTCAGGATATCATCAAATTAGAATGAATACTAAAGATATTACGAAAACAACATTTCAAACTCATGAGGGTCATTATGAATTCTTTTTCATACCTTTTGGCTTTACCAATGCAAATTCTACATTTCAAGGGTTGATGAATTCCATTTTCAAACCCTTAGAAAATTTGTGCCGTTATTTTTTGACGATATACTAATCTACAACAGGCCTTGGAGGGATCATGTTCAACATGTTGACAGGGTGCTCAAACTATTGGAGGAGAAACAATTATATGCAAAACCTCCAAATGTTTCTTTGGAGTACAAGAGGTTATCTGGGTCATATTGTATCTCAGGAGGGTGTTAAGGTAGACCCTAACAAAATTAAAGAAATTAAGGTATGGAGAGTCCCAACAACCATAAAGAAGTTGCAAGGATTTATTGGGTAAAGAGGGTATTATCACAAGTTTTTTAAGAATTACGGGCGAATAGAAGCACCTCTAACAAAATTATTGAAGAAATATGCATTTTCATGGACTCCTGAAGCAACTAAGGCCTTTGAACATCTTAAAGAGGCAATGTTCCTAGCACCGGTCCTAGCTACGCCAGACTTCACAAAAAAATTACTATGGAATGTGATACCTTAGGAAATGGAATTGTTGTTGTTTTAATGCAAGAAGGAAGACCCATTTCTTTTGAAAGTCATCTGATGGAAGGAAAGTTATTTATCATAAGGAAATTTTGGAAATACTACATGCACTAAAGAAATGGCGACCTTACCTAATGGGAAGACACTTCAAGGTAAAAACTGATCATGATTGTCTTAAATACTTTTTGGAACAAATACTATCTTCAGAACAGTAGCAAAAATGGGTCACAAATATGTTGGGTTATGACTTTGAAATAATCTACAAAAAAGGGAAGCTAAATTTTGTTATAGATGAACTCTCAAGAAAGGATGAAGAGGTGGAAGCATTTCTTTGTGTCATTTCTATTTCCAACTAGATTGGATAATCGAAGCAAGGGATGAATGGAAGAATGATGAAGTGTGGACACTCATTCAAAAGTTGTAGCAAGATCCTAGTACATCTGATACATTTATTTGGAAAAATGATTCCTTATGGTTCAAAGATCGCTTATATCTTTGTAAAAATTCCCAACTAAAACAAAATATCCTTTTGTAATTGCACACCTATCCCTTAGGAGGACACTCAGGAGTTTCAAAAACTTACCATAGGGTGAAGAAATAAGTTTTTTGGGATGGCCTTAAATCTAATATTCAAACTTTTGTGGCTAAATTTTTGGTTTGCCAACAAAATAAAGTTGAGACAATTAAGAGCCTGGGTCTTCTATAGACTTTATCCATTGCAAGTCAACATTGGGAGGAGGTTTCAATGGATTTTATCATAGGTTTACCTGAGTCCAAAGGAAAAAGTGTCATCATGGTGGTAGTTGATAAACTTACAAAGTATGCACAATTTTGTGTATTATCTCATCCATTTAAATCAAGTACGGTTGCTACTGCATTTATGGAAACAATTAAAAAGATACATGGAAATCCAAAGATTATTTTAAGCGACAGAGATCCCATTTTTACTAGAAATTTTTGGACGGAATTATTTTCTTGTTTGGGTACTCAACTAGCTCATATCTCATCTTATCATCCTCAATACGATGGGAAAATTGAGATAGTGAAAAAATGTTTGGAAGGATATCTTTGTTGTTTTGTATATGATAAAAAAACACAATGGGTCAAGTGGTTATCTCTGGCTGAATGGTGGTATAACACTTCCATAGTGCAGCAAAAATGACCCCATTTATGGCACTTAATGGATATCATCCACTGTCCATCACATCATCTTTAAGAAAAAATTCTGAGGTTCAAGCAGTGGAAAATCACATCGAGCATCAACAAAAATTTATCCAACTCTTAAAGGATAACCTGAATTTGGCACAAAATCGAATGAAGAAACAGGCAGATCAACATCGCAGTGAGAGAAGTTTTGATGTAGGAGACTGGGTATTTTTACGGCTACAACCATACAAACAAATGTCCCTCAAACAAGCTATGGATAATAAATTATCGCCAAAGTACTATGGTCCTTACAAGGTGTTGCAAATGATTGGTACTATGGCATACAAATTGGAGCTTCTTGCTTTGTCTCGAGTGCACCCACATTTCCATTTTTCATGCTTAAAGAAGGTTATAGGTGACAAACATCCAGTTCAAACAATATTGCCAAAACTTTATGAGGAAGGAAAAATCATATTGGAACCTAAAGCAGTCATGGAAACAAGAACTCGACAGTTACGAAATCGATCAATTTCAAAGTATCTCATCAAGTGGAATAACTTACCAACTGAATATTCCACATGGGAGGATGAGAATTTTATAAAAAAAGAATCCAAAACTACTCAAGCATTGTGGACAACACTTTTTTGAAGGAGAGGGGCATGTTAGGTCCCTATATTACTAGTGTAGTCTCATATTTTTGTTAGTGTAGCCTCCTTATTGTTATTGTTGTACCCCTGTAGCCCCCATATTGTTATTTTTGTGCCCCCATAAAAAGCCACTATTTTTATTGTTGTGCCCTTACATTATTATTGTTAGTTCGGCTAGGATTATATTGTGACCCCATGGACTCCTATATATAGAAAGGAGGCTTTTTCATTTGTATCATCCAAGAATTGTTCATTTATGTAATGTAAAGGAGGTTTCCCCCTCAAAGTGGCTGATTTCTAAGGTGTTGATATCTCTTTTCTTATATTTTTCGAGCTTGTTTCATAACAACCTATTATCAAAAGTTAAAGCCCAAAGATAAGGCCCTAAGATCCTGATTAATGTGCCACAATAGCTACTACAACAACACAAAAGAAATTAGACACAGAAAAGTGTTGGAAGAAGAACATTAAAAGCTATTGGTCAAAGGTTCTTGGCACCTCATAGGAAGAGTGCCATCCCTAGCTTGAGCCACTATTAGGGTCCTATAATTTATAGAATCACAAGGTGATTTAATATTCTATCTAAGTGATGTGAAATTTTAAATAATATTGCATGTTCCAAATCATTTCCAAAAAAATATAAATAAAGAGAAACAATAAATGAAAATAGGGTATTTGAAAATAAAAAATAGAATAAAGAAAAACAAAAGAAAAGAAAAAGAAAAAGAAAACAGAGAAAGAATCAAAATAAAGATGAAATAACCCAATGAAAAAACAAAAAATATAACTGAAAGTGATGCAAATTTAAATGCCACTACTCGATAGAGAGTTTGATTTTTTAAGAATAAATTGAATGTTGTGTGAAACTTGTTTAAAATGTCACAACCCTGAGTCATTGTTTAGGTCATACAATGTAAGCATGATCAAACAATTTTCAATTTCTGTTAATTAGATTAGTGCATAATTTAGCCAAACTGTGTAATATTGGCTAATATTAGTTAGATAGATGAATAAGTTGATTAAATTGTTTAAGCTGAATCAATGCAAAAAAAATGATAGATCGGAGTATATTAGGTGTTTTCCTCTTCAAAGAAAATAAATTAGGGTCTGCACATATTATTGCAACCTTGATTGGTCAAAATTAGTCTTAGATTAGGATAAAATTGAGTTTAAAAAAGGTTTAAAAGGGGAAAAAGAGGTTGATTTTTTAATTCCAAAATCTATTGCACTTTTCCATTTGATGGGCTGATCAATAATAAAAGGACTATTTCACAGGATTCATGTGTTGGACTACTTGGTGAAGTGCTTCTCACTATCTATGTGTTTATTTCTTTGTTTCCATACTTATGTGTTCTTAAATCCAAATTATTTTACATAAAGTTGATGAACATAATTTGTTTAAAGATACACTCTAATTTTGGCTGTAGATAATTTAAATGTTTTCCTTTGATATTAAGTTAAAGAATTCTTAACTGCTCTTTTTCTAAATTGAATATATTTATCTTCTATTACACTTCATTTAGATATGAAAGATCTAGTTAGTTAAACTACCTTTCCCTATGAAAACCATTTAAAAATCTGAGACAGATCCATATTAAGTTGTAGACTCCATAGCCCAATGGAATTTTAGGCATTTAATCAACAAAACCAATTAAAAAAAATCTCAAACAATCAAACAAACAATTGAGCATTAATAACTAGCCTAATATCAGCAATACAACAAATCTAATTTTGACAGAGAGATCCCTCTTTGAGTTTGGGAAGGATAGATCCTAAACTCCAAAGTGATTTTGTTGTTACCTCTGTGGTTCTTCCACAACCTCGGAAATTACAGAGTGATAACAGAGATATTTCCTGATGATTTAAGAATTATAAAAACAAGCATATGTTAGGATTTTAGATTGTTCAAAGAAAATATGGTACTCAGAATTAAAGGAATGCTTGGCGATAGAAAAATTTGACATGATTGATGGTTAGAATCTGTTATATTTTCTTTAAGATGGGTTATGAAGGGTTAACCTATCTAGCTAGAGTATGACTTCCTGCAAGAACAAGGAATAATTGCTTGAAGGTTTTAAGGGGGTTTAAAATTCGTTTCATGTTCCTTTTGGCCAAAATATTTGCAATAACATCCATGGTTCCTTTTATGTAAGGGAGAGAGATATAGCCACAGGGAGGGGAGGGATAAAAATGGTTCGATTTAGGATTAGGGGTGGCTTGCAAGGGTTTATTAATATCATAGGAGGTGTAGCCCTTTACTCCAAATGTTTGGATTAGGTGGGATTTTTCAGAGGAGAGGAAGAAATCCCACTTGATCCAAGCATTGAGAGCAAATGGCTACACCTCCTCTCATATTAATGAAGCCTTCCAAGTCACCTCTAAACCTAAATCCAACCATTATAATCCCTCCTCTCCCTATGGCCATATCTCTCTCCCATACATAAAAGTAATCATGGATGTTATTGAAAATATATTGGCAAAAAGGAACATAAAAATAATTTTTAAAGCCCTCAACTAATTATTCCAATTAGCCAAAGATAAGTTTTACCCCATGTTAGGAGTAAGAATTTACCAAATTCCTTGTTCCTGCAAGAAGTCTTACATTGTACAAACAAGTTGACCCTTCATATCCCACCTTAAAAAACATATAGTGTATACCAACCATCACCAGGTGTCAAAAGTATACTATTGCCGAGTACTTCTTTAATTTCAAGCACCTTATTTTTTTTGATCAGTCTAAAAACCTAGCATTTGCCACTTTTTGTAATTCTCGAATGATTAGGGAAGCTCTCAATATTGAAAAGCACCCCAATAACCTCAATCGGGAGGATGGATGTAAACTAAGCCTCTCATGGGAAGCATTAGTCCATCAACTTACTCTTTAATCCCCCCTTCACCTCCTCCATTTTTTCCCACACATTTATTTCTTTCTCTCCTCTTAGTGGTCCTCCTATTTCTTCCCTTTGATTTTGATGTTTTAGTTCCTCCTTATCTCTTTTCTCCGCCCTCCTCCCTCATACCTCTATTCTTGTTCTCTTCTAATTAATTTCCTTTAAAGTCTTTATTTCTTCATTAATGTGCCTTCCTCCCCATTGCCCTCTCCCCTCATTTGTTTCTTATTATTCTCTCCTAATTTTTTATTGTTGTATCTTTATTCATTTTTATCATTCATATATATATATATATATATATATATATATATATATCACTACTACATTTGGCGGAAATTCCGACACTTGGTTCCGACGCTTTTGACCAAATGTCGGAAATTTCCCCAAATTTTTTCCATCCCGCCTGAAACCGTCGCTATACCGACGTTTATAGAAAATTGTCGCAATACCGACACTTAGAAAAGTGTCACAATTGCGACGTTTGGAGGAAGACGTGGAAATTGTGACACTATGGACCAAAGCGTCACTATTGCGACGACTGCCTCCAAACGTTGCAACTGCGACACAATGTCTAAGTGTCGCAATTGCGACGTTTGGAGGCCTTCGTCACAATAGCGACGCCTTTTCCACCGTCGGTATAATGATACTTATATGCGCGCTAAATAAAAATACGAAACTTATATGCGCACTACATAAAAATTATTGTATTGTTTCGTATCCATCGCAATAGCTACATTAACGTCTGATATCACACGCGCATTTGCCCTCCACTCTTGCTGAACAACATTCGCCCTCAGCATTCGCCCTCAGCGTTCGCCCTCAGCTCTTGCAGAACAGCATTCGCCCTGAGCTCTTGCAAAATGGTAAGTTCTTACTGCAGGCCCTTCCTCCTATAGTAGGGTTGACTCTATTTGGGATTTTTTGGTAAATTCCATTGGATTGTGTTAGGCTGTAGGGTTCTCTCTAGATGTCAAGAATCAAGATTCAATACCCTCTATTATCTTCATCACCCAATACAAGATTTAAATCTTTCCCAAAGAAACGCTTATTAATTTGGCAGCCATTATTTCTCCCTGCTTTAAAAACCCTACATTTAAATGAAAACAAGCATTGCATTTCAACTACAAAAATCTATTAGTGTTCAAATGTACATGTGTGCTACATTAACGTCTGATATCACGCACGCATTCGCCCTCCGCTCTTGCAGAACAACATTCGCCCTCAGCATTCACCCTCAGCTCTTGCAGAACAACATTCACCCTGAGCTCTTGCAGAACGGCATTCGCCCTCAGCATTCGCCCTGAGCTCTTGCAGAACAACATTCACCCTGCATTCGCCTCAGCTCTTTCAGAACAACATTCACCTTGAATTCGCCCTCAGCTCTTGCAGAACAACATTTGCCCTCAGCATTTTCCCTCAGCGTTCGCCCTCATCTCTTGCAGAACAGCATTCGCCCTCAGCTCTTGCAAAATGGTAAGTTCTTACTGCAGGCCCTTCCTCCTATAGTAGGGTTGACTCTATTTGGTTTTTTTTGGTCAATTCCATTAGATTGTGTTAGGCTGTAGGGTTCTCTCTAGATGTCAAGAATCAAGATTCAATACCCTCTATTATCTTCATCACCCAATACAAGATTTACATTTTTCCCAAAGAAACGCTTATTAATTTGGCAGCCATTATTTCTCCCTGCTTTAAAAATCCTACATTTAAATGAAAACAAGCATTGCATTTCAACTACAAAAATCTATTAGTGTTCAAATGTACATGTGTGCTACATTAACATCTGATATCACGCATGCATTCGCCCTCCGCTCTTGCAGAACAACATTCGCCCTCAGCATTCGCCCTCAGCTCTTGCAGAACAGCATTCACCCTCAACATTTTCCCTCAGCTCTTGCAAAACAGCATTCGCCCTCAGCATTCGCCCTGAGCTCTTGCAGAACAGCATTCACCCTGCATTCGCCCTCAGCTCTTGCAGAACAACATTTGCCTTGCATTCGCCCTCAGCTCTTGCAGAACAGCATTCGCCCTCAGCTCTTGCAAAATGGTGAGTTCTTACTGCAAGCCCTTCCTCCTATAGTAGGGTTGACTCTATTTGGGTTTTTTTGGTCAATTCCATTAGATTGTGTTAGGCTGTAGGGTTCTCTCTAGATGTAAAGAATCAAGATTCAATAACCTCTATTATCTTCATCACCCAATACAAGATTTAAATTTTTCCCAAAGAAACGCTTATTAATTTGGCAGCCATTATTTCTCCCTGCTTTAAAAACCCTACATTTAAATGAAAACAAGCATTGCATTTCAACTACAAAAATCTTTTGGTGTTCAAATGTACATGTGTGCATCACTTGTGTAGGGTATTCCTTTTCCACTTTCACATTATCCAAGAATGTGTGCAGTATAGTTCATATTTTTTGTGATTTAGATTATCTTGAAAAAGGAAAAGTAAATTATTTCCCATGGAAAAAGAAGGTTTTCCCTTTTTACTACTGGAAATGGTACAACAAAGTTCCATTTCTACCCGAAACTCCTATGAAACAGGAACCAAATAAAGGCCATGTCCTCAATGCACATCATTTGGCTTTGAAAATGGCCATTGCACCGTGTTGTTTCTTATATTACATCACGATAGTTTCTTAGGTCATTTCTTGTTTCTTGAGATGAAGAACAACCAAAGAAATTGTGAATATCCTTTCAAGAAATAAATGACCATTTCTCAATCATATCTCAACTATTTTTTATTTTATTCAGTGATTGCTTACTTTGAGAGAAATTTAACACTTTTATAAAGAATGTAACATAAAAACACAAAATGGGAAGGAATTGATGAGGTAGATGACCTTTAGTTGTTGTCAATTAAGAATTGATAATACATGATGCATGTTCTGTACTACAAACTAGATTCCTTCCTGGAGTTAGGACAAAGAAATTATTGGAAATCAAAAGATTGTAATTTTAACATGGATTGGTGTGGTGACAGGGGCTGATATGCTGTGGCCATGGTGGTCTGCGATGCAGCCATGGCCAAGCGTATGCAGGGGCGATGGGACGGTGCTGGTCACCTGCAGCAGGTGGCGCGTTTGCCAAAGGCATGGACACGCGTGGACCACTGGTGATGCCCTGAGTTGGTGGTGCGGCGGCGGCGTTCTGGTGCCGTGGTTATGCTGTGCCAAGCTGCTGCTGCTGTGGTGGCTGGATGGTAGAAAGCCCAGGTGCCATGAGCTGCTGCAGGGTGGCAGCAAGTGGCGGGTGTAATTCAATAGCCCCATTGTCACCTCACCAACCTCTTTTCACTTCGGGCTAGCTCTCCTCCAACTCAAGGGGGGTTCTCCCTAGTAGATGTTAAGGATCTAATGGCCCAACCAAACCAAGTCAAGAGCCCCCTAACTCTCTATGTTTACTACTATCAATCAAAATATTGAACAATAGGGTGAGACATGCATCCTGAAGATAAAATTGCCAGGGTATTTTTGGGTAATTTCAAAGGGAAAGTCCCCAAACACATATAATCAAGGAATTATAACGTGATTTCAAACACTAAATATCAAAAAAATCGTTTAAAGGATATTGAAAGGAAAAAGGTGATGGAAGATAGAAAGTGCCTTACTTAAATGCTCTAAGGATTTTTCAATAGTTGCTCCAAAAGCTTCACTTCAAGGCCCTTGAAGATCGTCTCCAACAATGCTATACCATCAGCTTCAACAATGTTGCTCCAAAAATGTCCTCAAGGTCTTCACAACAAGTTTACTAGAAGTTGCTCCAACAATATATTCAATAAGGTCTTCATTGTCAACTCATCTCTTGTTCGGGTGCCTTAATGTGCAATGACATGTTTTCGGGACTGAATTCAATGCAAGTCATATTTGAAACTCTAACTCTGTCGTCCGGTGTCTTATTAGAAATTATTTCAGTTTTCATTTTGTGTTTTCAAGTGAGATATTGTTTTCAAGTTTTTACATTTATAATTTTATTGCAATGTGGCAGACTGATCAAAGTAGTGCAGGAACAACCCCGAGACAGGATGATCGCGGAAAGAGGCCAGCGGAAGAACATGTAAAGTGCCAGCATTGCTCTATCTTCAGGTATTTTAGTTATTTACATAATTGAAATAATATTGATTTTGTTCAAATATGCAGACACCTAGCCATGGTATGCCTGATGATTCCCTCTTTGAGGAAGAGCTTTCTTCATCCCTATCTCCAGTGTTCTTGTTGCGAAAAAAGGCACGAGATGCAAGGTCGGAATTTAATACTTTGATAGACGTGCCTCAAACACCTGAAATGGAAGAGAGGATAAAACAACTTATGAGCCAGCTAGAAACATATCAGGTAATAATAAAAATTTAAAAGGATATTTTTTTTGTTTTGCATGAGATGAATTGTGATAGTTTGATTTTTAATTTTTACATTGACTAAACTAACAAAAAGTTCTTTTGTATGTAGCGTTTTCTGGCACTTTCTGAATCCAGTGTTGGTGGTAGTGGGACACAAGGGCAAGAGATTTCCCAACAACCCTCTCGTACACCTTCTACTCCTTTAGGTGCCAGCCAAGAAACACACCCTGCCTAAGCAGACACCCAACCAACCGCTAAACGTGTTGGCAATGATGAGGCTGATATGGCCAACTACATTATTGTGTTTCCTGGAGCTACACCTGTAAGCTCCACAGGGACCATTAATGGCATGTTGTTGGTGAACGATGAAGGTGTCCCTATAAAGCATGTACAACTCCCAGGTAAATTTTAATATTTTAACTATTTCATGTACTTTATCTAAAACATATTTATCATGATTTTTATTTTTAAATTAATGATAATATCTTCTTCTTCTTTTTCTTTTTTTTTTCTGTGTAGGAAATAATCAGTTCTACAGGTATATGGAGAGCCATGCGTTGGTAATTTTTGGCCCAACCATACTCACAGGGTGGAATTCCCAGAGTTCCAACCTGAAAAAATAACTTCTAGATTATCTAGAAGCCCTTTTTGGGGTCGGCACATTTGACAGAATAGCGGTGGCTCGAGTAGCCGACAAATATTTGAAATATACCACGGACACCTATAGGACACAATTTCAATTTAACCCTAGATATGAGCATCCTCTCACAGTTCCAGAGAGTGAGTGGAGAGCACTCATCCATGACGGAAAAGAGAAAAGGGCAAAGAAAAAAGGAAAAATTCCAACTGGACCCGCAAGGTAAATTACAACTTTAATTCAATAGCTTTAATTTTCTCTATATCTAAAATAAAAGTGTGCTACATCATATTTGACTTTAATATTTTGATGCTAGATTTCCTAACACCTTAAAGGCAACCAAAGATAGGATTGAAAAAAAGGGCCATCACAAGCTAGGCCAGAGCGGCTACTTGAAATTGGTCGCAAGAATTGTAATTAAGTAGCTAAACATCTTATAATTAATTGTATCGCCTTCCAACGTTTTTGTAATCCTATCAAATATGATTAAAAATACACAATCATATGTAATGTATGGTGATGAATTCGGAACAAAAACTACAGAGGAAGATAAAAATATCGCTTTCCATTTCGGCTATCAAGCCGTAGTTGAACGTCGCATAAGCTTGGGGCAGGTCCCAAGATCCTGAATGCCTGATAAGGTAAAACATTAACCTTTCAATATGTTTGTTTTCATCCATAAATTTAATGTCTAACAACTTTGTTTAAATCAGGGGAGCAACACTACCGATGACGCAAATAACCCAATTTTAGAGCCAAATGTAGATGATCCTCACGTGCAACCTGATCATTGTAGTAGGGACCAAGCCGACAATGCTACTATCAGTGAGGGCCGTGACGGTAATTAATTTCCACTTATATTTTTTTCTAATTATACCTTGATGGTTGTCCTTATAACGTTTTTTGTTTAAATGACAGAGAATGTTTCCCTTGAGAATCTTACCACCAGAGAGGAAGACAGGGCAACAGTCCCAACGACGACAACTGGTGCACCAGGTAAATAATCTCATTGCAATTTTTTTTATTAATATTACCGAACTAGTTAAATGATATTTAAAAACTGACAATTAAAATTTAATATTATCTGTTTTTGTAGGCGATGCCCCGTCACTGGATGAGACCAGACATCGTGACAACGCAACTAGGTCAGCGGCGACAACTGGTGCACCAGGTAAATAATCTCATTGCAATTTTTTTTATTAATATTACAGAACTAGTTCAATGATATTTAAAAACTGATAATTAAAATTTAATATTATCTGTTTTTGTAGGCGATGCCCCGTCACTGGATGAGACCAGACATCGTGACAACGCAACTAGGTCAGCGGCGACAACTGGTGCACCAGGTAAATAATCTCATTGCAATTTTTTTTATTAATGTTACCGAACTAGTTCAATGATATTTAAAAAATGACAATTAAAATTTAATATTATCTGTTTTTGTAGGCGATGCCCCGTCACTGGATGAGACCAGACATCGTGACTACGCAACTAGGTCTGCGGCGACAGCTGGTGCACCAGGTAAATAATCTCATTGCAATTTTTTTTATTAATATTACCGAACTAGTTCAATGATATTTAAAAACTGACAATTAAAATTTAATATTATCTTTTTTTGTAGGCGATGCCCCGTCACTGGATGAGACCAGACATCGTGACTACGCAACTAGGTTAGCAGTGCAGGTCGAAAGGCACGAAACAGGAGCAGAGCATGATGATATTGATGATGTAATTAGGAGCTTTAAAAATAGGAAGAATAAAAAGAAAATTCGATAATGTAAAATATTGTATTATTATAAGACAAACGTTACCATACTTTGAACGTTTTTTTCGTTATATAAAAAACTCATTTATCATACTATTTTTATGTCAAGCATTAATTGCAATGTTTCCTTGCGTACTTTTTGTTGAATTGTTTTTGTATTAGTTATTGAATATTTTTTTTTATGCTCATGAAAGTAAAAAATAAAATATAGATTGGGTATTGGGGAATTGAGAATGATGTGAGGGGGCAGGGGAGGGTCCATAAGAGCTTCCACCTTCACGTGGTTGGCCCTGTTTAGTAGAGAATAATTTATTGGAGCGATTTAATCTTAGAGCAAACCTCTCTCGATCCAGTGTAGCAACAAAAAAGTCACTGTTGACTTAGTTGCTACTCTTTCAGATCGTGGGAGGCTTGTTCCAAGTTCATGCGACTCCAATAAATTGTTCTTGAAACGAAGAGGAGCTTATTCAGGTATGTTTTGACATTTTCAACATATGTTCTAACATTATCATAAGAATGCATCTTAGAGTAAAAAAATACTACATCAATTACTTGTATTTATTGTATAGATAATGATGGATTTTGATTGACTTGGCAGTGCAGGTACAAATCCTCTTACATCATGAGCAATACAACTTGTCAACCAGGGTCATGTCTAGGATATTTTTGCTTGTGTGCTTGACCAGGTTCGTAATGTCACATTTTGTAAGTTCCTTTACAGTTCATAATTCAATATTAAGCTTGTTCATGATTGTTATCTAGGTTTTTTGTATGTGTTTTTTCATCTATTTGATTGTAAGCAACTCTGCATGTTTCCTGTTGTTCACTATGATTTCTCCCATTACCACTCCCGGGATGAATCCGACTTTATTGTTACATAGGTTACTTTATTGTTACTATGATTTCTCCATTTACGATTTCATAGGTTACATCATGTAAAGTTGTCAATCTCAGGTTGGTGATGAGCTTTAGTTCTCCAGATTTGGGGCTTTTCTGATATTTTCTCCCTCGTGTCATTCTTGCATCAACTCTTTGTTTGAGCATGTCAATTTTCTACCACTTGTACCAATTGGCACATGTCAATCCCTGAGTGGTGCAAAATTTCACCTATTTTCAGTGAGAGTTTAGGGTTTCTCTAACTTAGCTTCAGAAATCCGATTCAGTGCCTGCTTGAATATTGTCACATAATACTCATGGTTTGGATTGATGAGCATGTTTTGAATGGTTGGTTGATTCATAAGAACCACCCATATAGTCATCTTGAGATATTTCAGAAGTTTTCTCGAGTTTCCTTTTTCACCGTTTCTAGTGCGTGGGATGGTGTGGGGTGATCCATCAATACTGGTGCTCTTGTTGTAGGATTTTTTTTTTGGGGATATAAAGGAGCATTTGATGTAGATATCCCATTGGATGCATTCATATATGGGCACGAGAGGTCAAGAATTTAAATTAAAAATATGCAACCTCTAGCATGGCAACCTGAAGGCCGCGAGAGACACTGGTTAAAGATTGTTTTGTGCTGGACTTAATATAGTCGTGATTTCTTTCTATTATCTCAATGCAAATATATAGTTCGGTCTCATTAAAATGAGGATTGTGGTTGAAAAGCGGTGATGATTTTTTTTTTTGCTGCGCTTAGCCCGGTCGTGACCTAGGCCGCCGCTCGGCCTCTGCTTCGCTTCTGGCTCGGCCTCCCTCGGCCGGCCCCCCTGCGTGGGCCTCGTTTTTCTCCAGGCACATCCCGGTGCTTTTGGTGTGGTCTCTCGCACCCTGGTGGCGAGGCTCTCTACGCTCTCATCGTTTTGGTGATCGCCTTGTTTGCTCGTGACTTGTGGAGGCGTCTGTCTATCGGCGAAGTTCTGATGTGGTGAGGGTTGGTTTGCGGGTTTCTTCACTATGGATCCGCCTCCTCCGCCCCCCTCCTCCGATGCCGAGGATTTCCTTAAACTATTGGATACCCTGCCGAAGAAGAAAGTCTCTGAGTCTGCAAAATTTGTGAAACGAGTGGAGGATATTCCTGAGATATCTCTCCCCCCCGAAGGCCCGATAAAGGTTGCTCTTTCCTTGGCTGAGAGGGCCTTGGTTGGCCAGTTCACTGGCCTCTGGCCCTCCCCCAAGACGACGGAAAGTTGGGTCGCACGTAATTGGGCTCCCCTGATAAAAAACAGAGTCACCTCGTACTTCCTTGGAAAGGGCTTCTTTCTATTTGAATTCTCGGACAAAGAGGACAAGGATCTAATATTCTGGAATGGCCCCTACTTCATGGGTCCTCAGGGGCTGTACCTGAACAAATGGACGCCCGATTTTGATCCTGCTGTTGACGTGCCCACGGCTGTTCCCGTGTGGGTTAGGCTCCCCAACCTGCCTGTGCATTGCTGGAATGGGGAATCGTTAAAACACATTGGAAACACCTTAGGCAAGTACATTGATCGAGCAAGTAACAAAGATCAATACGATTGTGCGAGAATCTGTGTAGAAGTCGATTTGGAGATAGGTTTGCCGGAGGCTGTGAAGATCAGGGTTGGTAGCTGGACTCATCTACAAAAGCTGGACTATGAGCAACTACCATTCAATTCTCGGAAATGCCATGTTTATGGCCACTTTGCCCGAAGCTGCCCAAAAAATCATG
Source organism: Pinus albicaulis (assembly GCA_034641835.2). Classification (NCBI taxonomy): domain Eukaryota; kingdom Viridiplantae; phylum Streptophyta; class Pinopsida; order Pinales; family Pinaceae; genus Pinus; species Pinus albicaulis. The sequence continues at coordinate 459,996,785 of CM076573.1, forward strand.
AAGCGGAGAAAGGAAAGGATGAAGGATGGACTCAGGTCAAAAGAAATAAAACTGCTCATCGAGGCCCTCGTGCCGAAATCCCTAATGGCAAGGGCTCTCAGGCCGCCCCTCGTATCCAGACTCCAAACATGGAAGAACAAGGTAACAGTTTTGTGCATTTGAACACTGTCATAGAAGGCTCCCAAGAACCGGAGAAGCAGAAGGAAGACTCGATTCCCACAGAGCCCCCCTCGGGATCAAAGCTTGGTGACAGCATTGAAGACGGATCTAAAGAAGTCTTCATAGAAGAAACAGAGGATGGGCACGACTCTGATGACTCAGAAGAAGAAGGCGAAATAGAGATCTCCCAAACTTCAGCCAGAAGATCGTTAAGAGGCCGGAAAACAGCTCGGGAAAAAAGAGAGCAAGAGACATACAAGGATAAACTTCAGGGAAGTCAACCTACCCTCGAGAAACTCCTGGCTAACACTTCGAAGAAGAACAGAAATCAGCCTCAGAGCTCTAGAGGAGCTCAACACACAAAAAGTAAGTAATGAAGATCGTCTCCTGGAATTGTAGGGGGTTGGGAAGCAGATCAAAAGAAGAAGCATTAAGAATTTTGAAACAAACTGAATCTCCTGATCTACTCCACATCCAGGAGACTAAAATGGAGGATACTTCCTTTCTCCAGATTGGCAAAAAACTGTGGAAGAATAGCGTAGGTCAAGCTGTCTCAGCTCGTGGTGCTTCAGGCGGGCTGGGCACAATCTGGGATGCCTCTAAATTCACAAGGATCCAGGGAGCTAGCAGCATGCATTGGACGTACACTAAGCTCCGTCACATAGAATCCGAGCTGATTCTTTCCCTTCTTAACGTGTATGCTCCTGTCAGCGCAGGGGAGAAAAAAATTTGCTGGGATACTATTAGAAGTCTGTCTGAGTCCGAAGTGCTGGAGAATATCATAATTGCAGGCGATCTCAATCTGACTTTATCCTCGTCAAATAAACGTGGTGGAAGTATTGTTCGAGATCCTGCGCGAGAATGGGTTGAAGAGTTGATTTACGATTGGGATCTGATAGATGTAAAGCCTCTGTCCGGGAAGTACACTTGGACAAACAAAAGAATCGGCCCGGGTCATATTGCTGCAAGGTTAGACAGATTCTTGGTTCAAAGTTCTTTTTTACTTCATGGATTTGAGACTAAAATGCAAATCATTCCTTGTAGTATTTCTGATCATCGCCCTATCAAACTTGAGATGGTGGCGCCCTTGAATTATGGCCCCATTCCATTTAAATTCAGTTCTCAATGGCTCAAGGAGCAATCTTTCATGCCTCTGATTAAAGAGCGCTGGAAGACCCCTGTCATTGGCTCTCCCTTTTTTGTTTGGGAGGAGAAGCTAAGGAGAGTCAAAACCGCGTTAAAAGCCTGGGCTAGATCCTTACCCAACCCGGCTGTGGAAAGGAAAGCGATCCAGGAAAGGTTAGAGAAGCATCAAATGGAATCAGAAAATGTTGAGATCACTAAGGTTAGGCTCGATGAAGAGGCCTCACTCCAGCAATCATTTCTTAAAGCTAGCCTGGCAGAGGAAGATTACTGGAGATTGAAATCCCGCAGTCTCTGGCTCAAGGCGGGAGATAGGAATACTTCATTCTTTCATAAGCAAGCTCAGGCCCGAATCTGCCGCAACTCCATCTCTGAAATAACTGTTGAGACCATCACGCATCGTGACATCCATAGTATTAAAACCGCGGCTTTCACTCATTTCAACAATATCTATAAAGAAGTGGAGGTGTTGGAACAGGACTCTACTCTTGTGAACGAGGTCCCCTCACTGATATCCGACATACAGAATCATTTCCTGGAAGCTGAGATTACCAACAACGAAGTAAAGAGAGCCCTCTTTGCTATGGAACCAGATAAGGCCCCGGGGCCCGATGGGTTTACCGCCGGCTTCCTGCAATCCTGCTGGTCAATTGTGGAGAAGGATCTTTGTAGAATGATTCGGAAATCCCAAGAGTGCCAGAAAATTGGGGGAAGCAACAATTCATCCTTTTTGGCTCTTATTCCCAAGGAGAAAGGGGCAAACTCCTTCAGCAGATTTCGACCCATTTCTCTTTGCAACATCGGATATAAGCTGATCACGAAAGTTATTGCCAACAGACTTAAAACCATCCTCCCTGGTATCATCCCTGAGAATCAAGGAGGCTTTATTCAGGGAAGACAGCTTGTGGACAACTTCATCTTGGTCCAAGAGGCGATCCACTCTAGTGTGGTCCGCAAAGAGAAAGGTATGGCTGTCAAGTTAGATCTGGAGAGTGCCTTCGACAGAGTGAGACACAGATTTTTGCTGACTGTACTGGAAAAATTTGGGTTTGGATCTAAATTCATTAAGTCGATCAAGGCCTGTATCAGCGAGCCTTGGATTGCCCCTCTGGTGAATGGCAGGGCTACAGACTTTTTCAAAGCTTCCCGTGGGTTGAGACAAGGGTGTCCCTTATCCCCTTTGCTCTTTGTTCTTCAATCCTCTGTGCTCAGCTTCCTCTTGAATAAAAAATTACAGGATCAAGACCTCATGGGCCTGAGCATAGCTAGAGGAGTCAAGAGCATTAACCATGCTCTGTTCGCGGATGATTCCCTTCTGCTGGGTGCTGCTTCAGTGCCTTCAGCTAAAGGTTTCAAGGATGTGATTGATGATTATTGCCATGAATCTGGAAGCAGTCTCAACAAAGGTAAATGTCAAATCTATTGCTGGCACACCCCTGCAGCTACTCTTCAAGCCATATCCAGCTGTTTTGGCTTCGCTGCCTCCTCTACCTGGTCTTCCTTCAAGTACCTGGGTCTTCCAGTGTTCCAAAAAAATGCTGCTAACAAAGATTGGTTACCTCTGCTGGATAAGTTTAAAGCCAAGATCCTATCCTGGGGCCTCATTTGGCTAAATCTGGCTGGGAAATCGGTGCTTATAAATGCTGTTCTAAACAGCCTCCCCACCTTTCAATTTGCTGTGTTGCTGGCCCCTACTGGCATCATAAAGAAAATGGAGGATTTTACAAGAAAATTCTTTTGGAAAGGTGGGAAAGACAATGCTAAGAAAATACCTTTGATAAGCTAGACCAAAATCTCCATGCCCAGACTGGAAGGAGGTCTGAATTTCAAGAATCTCAGCCTTCAAAATCTTGCGTTGGGAGCAAAGCTAATCTGGAGGATCATCGCACCTAATCCGGGGTGGGCTCAGCGTGCTTTGTGGAAGAAATATTTTCATGGTAAGAGGAAAAGATGCTTGGACCAGCCTGTTGTCAAGCCCAGCTCGTCAATTCAAAAGCTCTGTGAAAAAGCCTCCTCCCTAATCTGTCAATATGCCCACTGGATTCCGGGCAATGGCAAGCAAATTCGAATCTGGGAGGATAGGATTATGGGATGTGAGCCTCTGGAGAATAACAGATCACTGCACTCGTTGAAAGATTGGATGCATAGCGCTGGCCATTTCACTCTGTGGGATATCTCAACCTGGGATAAAGGAGATTGGCACAGCTGGATCAACTTCGTGGTGCCCCCGAACCTCTTTAGTGAGCTTGACTCTTTCCTAGACTTCTTAAATGGGAAGGCCCCCTTGCACTGCAGAAAAGTCGATGTTCGAGGCTGGGGTCCGTCCCCAGGGAAATACTCGGTCTCCCAGGGCTACAGACATCTCTCTGCAATCCCCCATGTCCCTCCAGATCCGTCTCTCTGGAGAGGATTATGGAGGCATCCTTCGCTGCCTAAAATAAATTTTTTTTGCTGGCTTCTATGCCACCAGCGGATTCTAACAGAGGACAGATTAATGAAAAGAGGATACTACGGTCCATCCCGGTGCTCGATGTGTGGTGAATGTGCTGAAACTGCTGCGCATTTGATGCTTCATTGCAAGTTCGTGACAGATCTTTGGGTTGAGGCTTTAGGTCCCTGGGATCTGGACTTCGCCCTTCCGCATGGCATACAGGATTTATTTTCTAATTGGTTGCGCTCCTTCCCTGGAGGCCCCCCACAGAACACGCATCTCCAAAAAGCCTGGTGCATCCTTCCTAAAATCATCAGTTGGCATACCTGGTTAGAGAGAAACCGGCGGATCTTCAGTGATAAGCGTAGCGATCCCAAGAGCATCTGGCTCAAAATCAAAGCGCAATTAAAAGAATGTATGGGGGAGTTTCTCAATGAAGCTGGTCTGAGGGAGCACGAGGTTGTTTGGTGCGATCACCTGGAGCTTCGATTCGCTGCTTTGGACAGGCCGCCCTTACCACTTTTCGACTGGAAAATTAGGCTCAGCGCTTCTGAATTCCTGTCTTTTTGCTCACAGCAGGCGCAGTGGATTCTTTCATTTGATGGTGCAGCGAAAAGGAATCCGGGCAGATCCGGAGCTGGAGGGGTAATAAAAAATGCAGAAGGGGTCAAAGTTCTCAGTTACACCTGGGGTATTGGCTACAATACCAGCATCCAGGCCGAAGCTCTGGCGCTACTTCAAGGCCTTAAACAACTCAAATCGCTTGGTATTCTAGTGGCGTTGGTCTTGGGAGATTCCCAATCCATCATTAAAACTATGGTTGACAGCACCTTCCCCTCTGATTTAAGATTGTCCAGACTGATTAGAAGAATAAGAGTATTGTCGAACTCCTTCTAGTCCCTGAATTTCTACCATGTTAAGAGAGGCAATAATACAGAAGCTGATGCTGAAGCTAACAAAGCGGTTTCCCTCCCACTCGGAGTCATAGTCAGAGATGGAGTCGAAAGCTGGGATCCTGTTCCTTAAATGACTGATAATGTTTTACTGTTTGTTACTAAAGCAGTTTGTCTGCATATTTAAAGAGGGGAAGATTGAGGCGGCTGTCCGGAAAATAAATTGTAACAATCCCTGGAAGGGCATAGAAAAAGAGGCTTCGGTCCTGCTCATGGACAATGCTGAATCCTGCTCTCCATTTTGTAACCAGTCTTGAGGTCCTTTGACCAGTATTAATATAATCAACTATCCGTTCCTGTAAAAAAAAAAAGGTTCATACTAATATGAATATATTGTAATTCTATATTCAGGATAAGAGAAGATGGCCTCTGCTTTGGGCAGTATGACAACAATTGCCACATCTACCTCATTGGGTAACAATGGAAAGGGGAAGAAGTTGGGTGCAATGTTTGATAATTATAGCAGACAATTGTCTTCTCTTTCAGTTTTTTCACCCATTTCCTTTAATCGCTCAAGCAGAAGAGGGACTCTGAGATTACGCGACAGAGAGAAGGTAGTTAATACAAGAGCTATGGAAAAGGAGTTGTACTTCAACAAGGATGGTTCAGTGACAAAAAAATTGCAAGTCAGAGAAAAAATTATGTTTAAAGGAAGGTCACCTGCACGTGAAACTTCACTGCGGTGGATCTTTCCTTGTCCACTTATATTCCATTTTAATGTGTTATTTTAATTTTTCATGGAGGTTGTTTTGGCATATGGTCTAGCATGCAATTGCACACTTACTGAAAGCATTGTCAATTTTTCTTGCAGGCGGTGTGAACAAACTTGCTGATCTTGTTGGAGTCACCCTTGGGGCGAAGGGAAAAATGTTGTCTTGGAGAGCAAGCATGGTTCTCCGAAAATAGTTAATGATGGTGTGACAGTAGCTAAGGAGGTAATTTTTAGATGTGTGCTCTGGTTTTCTTTTTAACGTTGTATTAGTTCCCCCTCTTAAATGTCTTAGACTTGGTAGATATAATTTGAAAACTCAAAGGTGAAAGGAAACATATTTGTTACCCAGTGGTCTACTTGGCCTATGGACTAGCCACATTAGAGTAATGCATAAAGCTTTTCACAATAATAAAAGGAAAGGGTTATGGCTGAGTCAAATTTTATTGTTATTGACAGTGTAATGAAATGTATCTCAATGATATGGTTTTGGCCTTTTTATTGGTTGAATTAGAGGACCCAGTTGAAAATATTGGGGCCGAGTAGGCTGGTTTTCCTTTTTGATGATGGTTTGGTGTATCTAATTGAATTAGTTGCCTAAGGTATTTTTGGTTGCAAACTCATTTTCATTTTTCATACAGTATTGGCCTTGTGGAATACATTTGATTGTGTGGTCTTGTTAGATCTACAACATTTGTAGTTGTTTAGTCTTATGGCCAAGGTGCACTTTTATTATGGAAACAGTTGATGCAATATTGTCATTTAATCCTTACTACAGGGTAGCATGTTGAGAAGTTTCTTGTGAAACATTTGGTATTCAAAATGACACTTGATCCTATACAGCATCATGCACTTGACTTAAAAATTCATATTCAAAGTGTTCCAGACAATTCTTGCAAAATTTCAAATATTTATGTTGTTTTAAACCATTATCTTTTTCATGTATTGGATGCTAAAAATGTGAAAAATACTTTGGTATGAAACCAACTGGTGAATAATTTCCAGAAAAACAACCACTTCCAAGACATGATTTAGAAGTATAACATATGTACTTATGAAGCATAGAAAGATATCCTTGATGCATTGTCAATGTTTGGCTAGGGTTATTTTTGGAGAAAATAACTCCTTATTCCTAGAATAGTGATCTTCAATACAAGTAAATGCCAGAGAAGAGAGATCATCGTGTGACGCAAAAAAACTAAAATTGGACCCCTAAGGAGAGCTAGTGTGTCTACAATCGCTCTGTCGGCATTTTCCCTTGGTTTACCCCGTTCTTTTCCTCCAGCCTGAGTCTTAATTGACTTCTTCTTTCTTCGGGTTTATTTATCAAATTCGTAGAAATTCGTAGAATTTGATAAATAAATACTATCCACAATGGTTGGACTTTAATTTATATTCTCGACTTTATATTATCTCCAAGCCTTATAACCAATGTTTAGCTTTCAACACTTTGTATTTATACTCCACGTTTCTTTTTAAATAAATAACTTGTAATGAACTTTCGGCTCTATATTTCACCACCCAGCCTTACAACAATCACGCTCCAGACTTATGCTAATTATCCGCCAACCGTTTAATTAAAAAATTTTATTATACTCTTGCCCCACCTATATATATCAAAAACCAATCAAACACTCATATCGTACCTGGATATCCTCCGCACACCTTAGTTAACCTCCAGGCAAGTTCAACATGCGACCACTGTTTGATGGCCCTTCTCCAAATCAACGACTCTTGGAAATTTCGCTCGGCTTCCAATGTTGGGATTTAACGTGCGATGGCGCGGGTTAAACGGTGGTTTTACGGGGGTCACTTCGCCACGTGTCACATTTTCTATGGAATCGCTCGTGAATAGGAAATACCACCTACTTCGCAAAAGCGGTGCGATATGGGAAACCCGCTTTTGTGATTCCGCTCGTGGTTTTGGTACAGTGCTTGACCACGCGTGCAAGTCTGGTTCTGCTATCCTTTTGTTTGTTAACTCATGTCCAATCCTCGAGTCAGGTTTCGAAAGCACAACAATCTTGTCTCTTTATTAAGCGGGATTTTTATATTTGAACAGTGTTCACGACCCTGGTTCTCTACACAGACCTCGCCTTCGGGTGGGGTGAGTTCACAGGGTTATCCAACAATTTACGGGAATTCAAAGACAGAAGAATGGAATTATCAGTACCCAATCACCTCACAGTTAAATAATTCTTCATAATTAGCAGTTCGAGACAATTCAATGGCAACTAAGCTTGGAAATCATTTAACTGGAAACAATTGTTCACACATAGAGGTTTATTGCAGAAATCCCCTCTCTACTCTCCTCTTCCCTCTCTAATTTTATTCATCCGAGGAATTACAATTTATATACATAACATATGGCTCTTCGGTTCCTCTGAGAGGACCGTTCTAGAAATCAAAAGGTCTAATTATAATAATTCAACTAACTGAAACTATTCGACTCCTACAACTCTAACTAGTCTAAGTAATATAGTCAGCTGAGGTATTGACACCTAGCTGTTACAACTCAAATGTTTTCGAACCCTCCTAGCCACAACATGTGGAAAAAACCTCCTACATTGCTGGCTAGTGCCTAATGCCCCTACATCATCATGTGACATAAACCTATTAACAAAAGTGAACAGGGAATGATTATTAATTATGGCATACTAAGTTGTCAGTGATTTTTACTATTTGTCTTTAACATGTAAAAATGTTAAATTCCAAACTTACATCATCATGGTTTGGCATCATGAGCTTGAATAATTGTCCACCATGCTCATAATTTCATTGTTGTCTTCATATCTATAAACAACATTTCAAATAATAATAAAAAATTTCTATAAGAAAAATCCAGACCTCCATGTTGCTGCTCCTTGTGAGACAAAGTCAAAATTGCATTACACAATCGACACATAAGAATCTCCTATATCCCAGTGGTATGTATCCAAATTCTTATAATAGTGTCTTCAAGACTTATGTTGACATTTCCAATGAGATATTTAAGCAATGAAAGATGGAGCCTTCTTCATTGTTGTATATGTAACAGTCTTTTATTAATATAAATATTGATGGTTTTGTCTTTTTGAAAATGAAATGTAAAAATAATTTATTGTGGTCAATTGAAAAGTTTTTTTTTTAAAGCTTTTCATTATGGAAGGGCGACATAGATATATGCCCTTCTAATTGAAATTCGGACCTACCCTTCAAATTTGATCACTGTGTGGGACCTTAACAAACAATAAAACTATTCCGCCGTGCGTTATATAAAACATATAACAAAACCTTTGTCAAAACTTCAAACGAACCCTTTAGCCGTGGGTATTTCATCACGAATTGATGATTTTACCATGTACCTTCTTCTAGAGGAATATTCTTCCACTTGATTAGGTACTTCATAATGGTTATATGTCAAAGAGATACAGAATGTTTATCTATAACTTTTTGTGGTTCAAGAATCAACTTTCATTCTTCATCTAATTTTGGAAGTTCTATTTACATTGGCATATTTTTTCCCAAAACCTTCTTTAGGCAAGATACATGAAAAACCTTATGAATGAAAGAAGAAGGAAAATATAACTTCTATACCACTTGTGAAATCCTATGAATAATTATTTAGGGCCATAACAGTTTTGCAGTGTGGAAAAAGTCTGCAAAAAGTCCCGACTTTTTAAAAAAATCCCGAATTTTTCCCGGAGCCGACTTTATTGGCCGACTTTTTCACCCCTGAAAAAGTGGCGATTTTATCCTCGAAGTCCCGACTTTTTTCCGACTTTTTCGAAAAAATCTTGAGTGAGGTAGTTTCTTTAATAATTTTTTAATTTTTTTTGAAAAAATCAGAATTTTTTCCAAAAATGAATATTTTTGTATTTTTTTAGTTTTGCCAACTTTTTGCCGACTTTTTCAAAAAACTCCCGACTTTATCGAGTATTTCAACTTTTGGACCCTTGCCGATTTAATCCCGACTTCGAATTTTTCCACATTGCATTTTTGAGCTAATTCTTTATTCTTATTTTTCTTGAATGAAGATTGCTTATAATGCTATAATCTAAAAAATACCCAATTACCCTCCTCAAATTATCTTTCACTTCAATGTTGTTCCCCTTGTTGTTTTATCATGTTTCATGTCATTTGAAGGTTTTCCATAATTATTTTCAAAGTTTCTTTAGTATTTTCCATATGTGACTCTGTTTCCTATACTTTGGACTTATCTTGCAAAAAGTATGAGATACTAGGAGTTGGATATCCATAAAGGGCCTTAAATGGGGAAATTTTAGTAGATGTGTGATAGGTAGTATGATGGTATCATATTACCATTCTTCCTTGAGGAACCCACTTCATCCATTAAGATTGCTTTTCTAAAGAGTAACATTGTAGATAACCTTAAAAACATTTGTTAACTATTTTTGTTTGACCATTTGATTATGTTTGATATGTAGAACTCATGGCAGCTAGTGTTTCTCCACTCATATTAAATAATTATTTCAAAAATTTTCTTGTTACTATTACTTTAGGAAAACCATGAAGACTATGAATTTCTTTCACGGACACTTCTGCCACTTGGCTTGTTGTTTATGTACTTTGAGCTCTACAAAAACAATCTACAAAATTTGTCTATATAAATGACCACAAAAATGTAATACTTACCTTTATATTTCAGTAACCCTATAATAAAGTCTATTGATATATCTTCTAGTCTTTGAATATGTATGTGGAATGGTTGAAGTAACCATAGAGATTTTACTATCTCTCTTTTATTTATTATGCAAACCTGACCTTCTCTTGCAAAATTTTGAATATCTTTCTTCATTCCTTCCAAAAATATATTTTTTGATCCTTTGAGATGTTTTAAGGAACCCTGCGTCCTACCATCAGAGAGACATGGGACTCCCTTAATATTTTTTTATTCAAATATGCTTGCGTGCATAAAAATATTCTACATTTGCACCAAGTATATCTCTCTTTCACTCCCAATGCTCCATAGAGTTCATCCCATCCTTTATAAATTTTAGTTTTTGTTTAGTACTATTGTCATTTTTCCATTATGGCAAGCTTCTTCTATCCACCTAGGAATAGAAAATGTAATTGGATATAAATTTGAGGCCTCTTCTATTTTAGAAAGAGCATCATGTACTAAATTTTCCTTACCCATTTTGCAGATTATCTCAAAATTAAAACTTTGCATTTTTTCTCCTCATTTTTGTTAATCTTCCAATGAAATCCATAGCTTCAAAAAATGCTTTATGCTATCATGGTATATCTTGACTTTAAAGTACCTCCCAATGATATACTATCCCCATTTTTTATTGCATGTAATATTGCTTCCATTTATTTTTCATACGTAGATTTCACCAAATATTTTCTTTGAATTCCTTTCTTTTAAAAGCCAATGATATCCCTTATTGTGTTAATGTTAAGTAAATTCCTTGTCCTAGTGCCTCACACTCTACTATGAATGTTTTACCAAAAGTAGGTGCAACCGATGTTGGTGTAGAAGACATGGCATCCATTAAAAGAGAGAATGCCAAAATAGCCTCATCATTCCATATAAATGATATTTTCTTCAAGAGATATGTGAGTGGACTTGAAATGCATGCATAATTCTTAACAAATTATCAATAATATCATGTAAGTCTAAAATATCTTCTAAGAACCTTGATTTTCTTAGGAATAGGTCATTTTGTAATAGCTTGCATCTTTTGAGGCTCCAACTTCACTCCTTCCTTTAAAACAATATGAACCAAATACTCGAATTCTTATTTCCCAAAGGCACATTTGGATATTTTTACATAAAAATGATTGTTCTCAATAATTTATATAACTTTTCCACATGTTTACTAGTGTGGTATTCCCATGATTTATTATAAATATGTGTATTATCAAAGAAAACCACACAAATTTTATAATATGGGATCAAACAAAATTGTTCTTAAGTCGAGCCCGCCGGACTTCAAACGGCGATAAACCATAATTCAAACCAAATTCGCATTCCAAAATAGCTTGCTGACGTCGGCCAATTTTGTGACACGAAAACCAAATGAATTCCGCCCTATTCTTTTTCGGGTCCGAAGTTGGGCTGGCGTACGGAGGGAGAGTTGTGACGTGAATTTCTTATCAAATTCACCCTAATCTTTTTCGGGTCCGGATTTCCGCTAAGCGAACAGCCCAAACAAAGATCCGCTCCTATCCCTCTGTGACGAAACCATCGTACATGTTGACGTCATCAATCAAAACCCGCCACCCTTTCGACTTCGTAAATAAAACAAATTGCTTCTGCGTCATTTTCATTGTTCCGTGTGCGAGTTAGTCTTCCATGCAACAAAATTCAAAAACCAACTGTTAACGCTTATTGACCATTACCTTGCTGAAGAGAATTGAAGCCGAGTATTTCAGGGTTCTTCTGTCATAACCAGCGCCTGTTTAAACATGTTTCATTTCCCGTAAACAGGTATTTATTCCAATTCCCCGCTAAACTGTGTAAAGAATCCTAGTTTTAGTTTTAATTATGCACTAAGGTCTGAAAAGAAGTTCAGTTTGGTCTTTTTCGTTCCTAGAACTACAATTATATTCCCAAAACTGGTAATTGTGCCCCTTTTCCACAAAAAAACCTCGAAATTCCATTTCTGAATCCACAAGAACCAGAAATGGAAGTTCCTGTAGCTTTGAATGCCGTGCCCATCAATGCCCCTCACAAGGACCTGGATTATTTGCCTTTAGCCGATATGGATTTTCAAATTAAGGACTTGCTTCTCAGTGAGAATCTTCTTTGAATATTTTTCTGTTGCAGAGACAATTATTTGAATGGTTCTGACATCTTTGGACTTTGGGAATCGAATCTTCCTATGTACCTTCTCCCCTCAGTCCATATTTTTCCTGAGTTAATCCATTATTGCTATGCAAATTATGATCCCAACCAACGAGCAGTTTTATCCCCAAATCAAAATGTCCTTTTCCCAATAACTGCTCAGTCCATAAATGAAATGCTACAATTCCAACCTGATCAAGCTCTCACTCCCCTATCCATGGTTGTATTACTTGAGAAATCTAGTAAGTTATCCCATGAAGAGTTAAACCGCCTATGCCAAACCTTCATGTTACCAGATCATCAGCCTAAAAACCCTCCCCCTTATGGTTATACTTTCTTTACTGATGAGGGTAGAGTTATTTTAAACATGATATCTTCCATAATGGGCTTCAATACTAGTGAGTATGTTGATCAGGTTAACCCTAGTATTTTTATCCATTTTTACCCCTGGACAGCCTCCTGCTGTCAAGTACGATTTTGCATCTTATATTGCTGACAAAATCCATGATCAGTTCATGAGATTTGAGAATGAGAGAGTATTTAAGTATTCTTCTATCATATATCATCTCATGATTTACTTTCAGTCAGAAAATTTCCCTTTTTATGTTAAGAAACTTGATGCAAAAGGGAATCCTAGGTCAGTCATCTTTTGGTCTGCCATTACTCACAATTCCTCTGATTCTCCTTATTCCTATAATGAGTTTGTCGACCTTTTTGTTCATCCTGCAACTACCTTGTTGACAGGAGTCTCTCCTCCTAGAATTAACAATGAAATAAAGAAAATCCTTCATCTCTCAAAGCATTACAAGATAGGTGACTGGTACCTATATCAAAACTACACAGAGATCAGGATATATGGATGTGAATTATTCCCATTCAAACTGCCCAAGTATGTCCCAATGAGACTCTTTGCATTAGAATATTTCAGGCAGATGAATAATTCAGATATAATTCATTTTTGCAATGCAAAGAAAAAGGCTCAACTCGGGATCAAGAGCCAATTAGGTCCCTTCATTTGTAACTCTAGGGAAGCTGGAAAGGAAGCCGAAAGGATTTTAGAAGACTATCTCATACTACAAAAGAGTTTCTACTGGGTGCCTTATGATCCAAACAACTTTATCTGTGATAGAAGAATGAAAAATAAACTGTCACCATACATCCATCAAAGAATCCCAAAAATAGAACAATATGCTAATATGGATGAATGGACAGAAGGGAAATTGGTTGAAAAAGATAGTGAGCAGGTCAATGTTGAAAATGTAATGAAAGATCTTGAAAAGATACTTGACCTAAAATCTTTTGGACAGGTGCAGGGATCTTCTTCAGCCAGGACTTTATAACAAAATTTGCAGGAGATTAGTACAGTAGCAGTAGAATCTAAAGGAAAAGAAAAGGACCCTGATATACAAATAATTGAAAAATTCATAATGACAGAGAAACCAGAGACTTCTAAAGAACAAGGTCAAGACCAAATTCCTCCTACTCAGATCAGTAAGCCAGAAATTTCTATTTTAGAAACTCCTCTGAATATAGAAAAGGGAAAAAAGAGAGAGGCTGAAACAACTACTCCTATTGGTGGCTCTTCTGAACAGCAAGATGTTAAAAGGCAGAAATTAACTCCCCTTCTAGAAGATGAATCATTTCCGGAAATCCCTGACAGCCAGGGAAGAGAAGACAGTCAGCAAACAGGTACAGGTAGTGGGACATCCACTAATTTTCAAAAATAGGAAATACAGAGGCAAAAAAGTGCAGAAATATCTTCTTTCAAACCTCCAGTAAAAACCGCCTGGGACATCAAAAGAACATTCATCAATATAAAGGCCAGGAACGATCCACTTAGACTTCAAGTGTACAACCAATATTTGAAGATGGCTCCGAAAAATCAAGAAATATTGATGTCATCTTATGACATCCAACAGGGTAAGATGTTAATGAGCCATTTGAAGCCTAAGGTGCAGCAGCCTCAGACAGCTGCAGATTACGTTAGGACTAATTTTGAAGTCTTAGCAAAGGATATCCATCCTTTAGATCAAATTGAGCTACACAAGAAAACAGGTGAGATGATTTATTCTACTCTAACGGATAAATCAATGATGACCCATAAGTTGCAAGATTCTTTGGATAATACTAATACACATTTGCAGCTTGAAAAAGCCTCCTCCCAGGCTAAGGATAATAGAATCAAAACTTTAGAGGAAATAATCATTGGTTTGGGTCATAATCCTAAATATGTGAAAGGTATTGAAGCTTTTATCAAGAGAAAATATGATGATATTGCAGCTCTGAGAAAACAATTAAAGTTACCGGCCTCAAGACATCCACAGACTGCAGAAATCATCAAACAAAATTCTGAGGAAGAACTAATGGATTTGCTCTTAAAATTGAATGAGAAACTTATTGCAACTGAAAAAGAGCTTGAGAATGCATTAAAAGATAAGCAGGAAAATATTCCAGTATCTACAGCAGGAGTAGTGATAGGTACAACAACAACAGGTCAGCTAGCAGAATTGTCACAGAGCAACACTGCAAATTTGAACACTGATGAATTAACAAAGTCAATGGAAGATATGAAACTTCAGGCCATAGAGCTTCACAAAACAAAGGAACAATTGGCCACTCTAGAACATAAATATGATCTTTAAAAAATGAGTGTTGCTGATAAAACAAGAGAAGTGAACAAATTAGAAAAAACGGTCAAAGCATTGGAAAAGGATCTCACATTGGAGAAACCTTTAAAAGAAATAAATGAAATTCTTTGGGATAATATCATTCAATCAATAAATGATGTTTGGTCCTCAATTCAAATAATGGATGAACAGAATAACTTAGTTAAATTGGATCTGGATGAGATTGAGAGATCAAGACAAGAGTTGGGAAATATGCCAGAAGAGGCCAATAGACTTATACATTTTTTGAATACTCGGACTAAGAATCAACTTGCAGAAATTGGTATTCAGGACAGGACCGGAACAATTCTGGAAATAAAGAGATTTTTTACTAAAAGAACTCTGGTACAGAATTTAGAACGAAGGTGCTCGGATATGCAAGAAGAAATCATTGCCTTCAGAGAAAGATTGAATATTTTGTTAAATAGAGGATTGCCCAGTCCTATAGTTGCAGAAGATAAGCTAATGGACCTTGATAGTTATGTTGAAAAATTGGACAAATATGCTGATAATCAAGCTAGTTCTTCAACCAGTTCATCAACAGCAGCATTGCCTACGGGGAAAAACCTTCATGACAGATTGGAGAATTTATTTTATCTTGAGCATGAAGTAAATCATTTGTTCCCAAATCAGCCTAATTTCTTCAGATATACTGAGGCTGATGAAACACTAAGAAATTTGCAAAGGACCAGAGTGCCAGAAGTTCAATGGTGGGAAGAAATGATGGAAATTTTGTAAAAAATTATCCTTACATAAATTTTTTCCTATTTACCACAGTATATCATGATAAAAAGGATAAAAGGATGAACAAAGGTCAAAGAGTATTAGAGCAGTTAAAGAGTATCAGTGAAAAGAAATAATCAACATAGAATTACTGAAGAGGACAGCAGCAAGCCAAGATATAGGGCCTGCCTCCAGCACATTCTTAAAAGAAGGAAACAACACAACATCAGTTATCATTTTTCTTATCTACGAGACCATCAGTCTCTATATTGTTGTAAAATACTTATTAGTTATCCTAGATAATATCTCAATTTGTTATGAGATATTTTGTATGTTTTTTTGTATAAATACTCCATCAATTGGAGTAGTAAGTGTGGATTCATATACTTTGCAGTAACATTGACTTTTTCGGAATAAAGTGCTGTTGGAGAAATTTCTTTGTGGCTTGTTGGATGATGAATTGATGCTAGAGACTTTTTACAGGATTCATGTGTCAAACTACGGATCAATAAGTCATTTCTATCCTGTGTTTTAAGTTTTTATATCTGTTTATTATATCACTGTGTTTCATTTCTGAATAATTAATGAAAAGGAGTAAATCGGAAGGTACTTAAGTGTAATCTAGTTTTAATCATTATTATTCTAAATGTTTTCTTCTAAACTAGTTATAAACAGTGAATTCTTAGTTGCTCCTGTTTTACTAGTTTAAGCATTTTGATTATTTAGTAAAGAATAATTAAATGCTCTTTATTGATAATAACTCATTTATCTCTCTTTGAATGTGTTGAAAGATTCTTAATTGCCTTTCATCCATTTTAAATCCATTTCATTCTTTTAAGATTTATAATTGTTTCCATGTTTGACTATCTTGCCCTGTAAAACCATCATTCGTTGATAAACTTAATCCAATGAAGCCATTTTTTTTGAATCCATTGCCCAATGGCCTGAATTACTCAATTTTTCCCTTAGCTATTGAATTCCACCACCCAAATTCAAATAAAACCCCTGGACTTTATAACTAGCCTAAATTTTCTAAAAAAAAGCTAAATTTTATAGAGAGAGCCCTCTCTGGGTACAAATTGGCTAGATTCTGTACGTAAAAGATTGGTTTGTGGTTACCTTGGACCCCTTTCCTCTTTCAAAAACTTCAAGGAAAATATGAGTGATAACATAGTGGCGACTCCACTGGGGACCTGAATAATTTCATTGTTACTATTGTTTATTTTATAAACTACAGACGGAACCTGAATATTAGCCAGGTAGCCTTTGAAACTGCTTTTGCTTTGCAATTGCAGAAGTAAATAAATGCTGACGTCCAAAACGTCGGACCACATTGCGTCGGAATTGCGTCGGAATTGGAACAATGGATGTCGGTACTCTATCTATTGCTTTACTATTCTACATACTGCTATTTCCCTTTCTTATAGATGCCTCAGGCATATTTGGATGCTTTCTCAGATTTGTCGATAATCTCCATGTGGACCGTTACTAGGTTTTAGATCATGTCCCTGTATGTGACATGGGGTATTTTTCTATCATTGTCTAGGGTGGGACTTCCACTTTTCTGGATGGATATTTGGGTTCCAATCTTTAGATGTGAAAATGTAATGACTTCATGGACTATTTTACTTCATATAATATATTCAAAATAGCATTTTTTCTCTTGTGAAAAATAAATGATTAATGTTTATCACTTTGCCTTCAAAACTAGCAATGATGGTCTATGTTGCTGGTTATTGATATGGTCTGATGGTATTTTTATATTTTGGACATATCACACTCCTCACATGATTAGCGTTTTTCTCTGTTCAAGGATTTTGGGTACTTTAATTTGTATTTGGAACAATGGACGTCGGTACTCTATCTGTTGCTTTACTATTCTACATACTGCTATTTCACTTTCTTATAGATGCCTCGGGCATGTTTGGATGCTTTCTCAGATTGTCGATAATCTCCATGTGGACCGTTACTGGGTTTTATATCAAGTCCTTGTATGTGACATGGGGTATTTTTCTATCATTGTCTGGGGTGGGACTTCACTTTTCTGGATGGATATTTGGGTTCCAATCTTCAGATGTGAAAATGTAATGACTTCATGGACTGTTTTACTTCATATAATATATTCAAAACAACGTTTTTCTCTTGTGAAAAAAAAAATGATTAATGTTTATCACTCTGCCTTCAAAACTAGCGATGCTGGTCTATGTTGCTGGTTTATTGATATGGTCTGATGGTCTTTTTATATTTTGGACATATCACACTCCTCACATGATTAGCGTTTTTCTCTGTTCAAGGATTTTGGGTACTTTAATTTGTATTTGGAACAATGGACGTTGGTACTCTATTTGTTGTTTTACTATTCTACATACTGCTATTTCACTTTCTTATAGATGCCTCGGGCATATTTGGATGCTTTCTCAGATTTGTCGATAATCTCCATGTGGACCGTTACTGGGTTTTATATCAAGTCCCTGTATGTGACATGGGGTATTTTTCTATCACTGTCAGGGGTGGGACTTCCACTTTTCTGGATGGATATTTGGGTTCCAATCTTCAGATGTGAAAATGTAATGACTTCATGGACTGTTTTACTTCATATAATATATTCAAAACAATGTTTTTTCTCTTGTGAAAAAAAAATGATTAATGTTTATCACTCTGCCTTCAAAACTAAATATGCTGGTCTATGTTACTGGTTTATTGATATGGTCTGATGGTATTTTTATATTTTGGACATATCACACTCCTCACATGATTTGGAACAATGGACGTCGGTACTCTATATGTTGCTTTACTATTCTACATA
The DNA here is from genome assembly GCA_034641835.2 of Pinus albicaulis. NCBI lineage: Eukaryota > Viridiplantae > Streptophyta > Pinopsida > Pinales > Pinaceae > Pinus > Pinus albicaulis. The sequence continues at coordinate 460,015,168 of CM076573.1, forward strand.
CTGCTATTTCACTTTCTTATAGATGCCTCAGGCATATTTGGATGCTTTCTCAGATTGTCGATAATCTCCTTGTGGACCATTACTGGGTTTTATATCATGTCGCTATATGTGACATGGGGTATTTTTCTATCATTGTCTGGGGTGGGACTTCCACTTTTCTGGATGGATATCTGGGTTCCAATTTTCATATGTGAAAATGTAATGACTTCATGGACTATTTTAATTCATATAATATATTCAAAATAACGTTTTTCCTCTTTTAAAGTTTCATTTTTTTTTTTTTAAATTGAACCTGTCGTCGCTATACCGACGCCTTGTAAGCGTCGGAATTGCGACAGATTAGAAACGTCAGAAGAGCGACAGTATAAAAACGTCGGACGAGCAATGTTCAAAACGTCGGACCACATTTCATTGGAATTGCGATAGTTTACAAACGTCAGAAGAGCGACATCCAAAACGTCGGACCACATTTCGTCGGAATTGTGACAGTTTACAACCGTCGGAAGAGCGACGTCCAAAACGTCGGACCACATTGCGTCGGAATTGCGACAGTTTACAAACGTCGGACCACATTGCGTCGGAATTGCGACAGTTTACAAACGTCGGAAGAGCGACGTTCAAAACGTCAGACCACATTTCGTCGTAATTGTGACAGTTTACAGACGTCGGAAGAGCGACGTTCAAAATGTCGGACCACATTTCGTCGGAAGTGCGACAGTTTACAAAGGTCGAAAGTGCGACGGATTGGGAAACATCGGAAGAGTGACACTTGTTTGGAAGCGACGGAAAAAGTGTCGATAGTGCGACACTTTTTAATTGCGTCGGAACTGCGACGGTATGGTAAACCATGTTTTTCCCGCCCTCGAACTATCGCTCTTGCGACGACTATGTGTCAGAATAGCGACGAATTGGCCGTCGGAATTTCTGCCAAATTTTCTAGTGTATATATATATATATGATCTTGTTACGTTGAGAGGCGCTCTCCTACCCAGTATGGTATAGATGTTGTAACGTAAGATAATGTAATGTCCTATAAACAATTTCAATTCCTCAAAATATAAAAAAATAACCCTACATAAAAAAAAATTACTTGGTCAAAATAAAATAAAAATAAAAATACAAAATAACCTAAGTTAAAAAAATTCACCATGTTAAAGTAAAAATAACTTCATTTTATTCACCCATGATATTCATGTGAAATATAGCCTATTTAAAAGGGATAAATTAAACGAGCCTATATCCATCTTAACTTCGGATCTACCAAACATCGGCAGAGATCAAATCTCATGAGGTGCAAACCTATTTTATAATGAAAAGAGATTTGATCCTTCTCAGGGCTTGGTAGATCTATATTTAAGATGGATCTAGGTTGGTTTTAATTCACTTTGTTCACCTTTTTAATTTAATTCAATGAAAAGAGATTTGATCCCTCTCAAGGTTAGGTAGATATGGTGATCTTAATTTAATAAGGAATGAAACAAAATACAAATATAATCGCAAATATAGAGATGCAACAGAAATAATATTTCATTTCATTAATATCAAATATTGTAAATGCTTACAGATAGAATTGAAAGAAACTAGCTCTAGAGATGGTAGCTTATCTTTGAGAAGAGATGTGGCGGCTACATGCCCCTGAACTGTGTTACAATGAGGCTCAAGAGCCTTTTTCTTATTAAAAAATAAGAGGAAATGATAAAAAACCAAAACCTTAACTCGAGGAGATGTAACACCAACAGTTTATGGGCCCCGTTGGGGTTAGTTGGGTAGCCAACTTCCCGGGGTCGTAACTTGTTCATATTATCTATGTTTGGCATATATGATACCTCATTGGAAATATCTCGACGAGGACTAGAGGTTTTGCCAAATTACCTTGCCTTTGGCTATGGGACTATAGCGGACCTAAAAATACATCATTTAGGATGTCAAACTTGCTCTGAAAGTTCAAGACCCGAAAATTGCTAAAAATAGTAAATAAGAAACCTTATGAAACTGCCTAGGTGGAATAGGTGGGTGGCCACCAATATCCACCTAGATCACTCCTCCCCCCTTAGGAAGCAATGGTCCCCATTGTGTGCAGAGCCTCCATGAGGTGGGGGGAATTTATGTTGAACTTGGTCCTTGGTGAACCACTTGCCCTGGTGAAGGAGTTGGCCTGCTTTGACAACTTAATGTAGCTAGATCCACTGTTGGCGAGTGCTATTAGGCTATGTGTCCACGATACTATTAGTTATAGCATGTTCCATACAGTCTGGATTTAATTCTATCGGCATGAGTTGTTATGTAATGTCAGATGTGTCCAGTAACAGTGGAAAGTATGGTCTAAGGCGATCCACATTAAACACTGGGTGTAGGCGAAGGAATGGGAGAATGATGAGCTCAAAATCATTGTCTCCCACCACCTTGATGATGGTGTAAGGCCCATAATGGAGTGGTATGAGTTTCTGATGGGATCCGATTATGAGTTATTTATGCAAATGAAGCCAAACTTTTTCGCCCACTTAAAGCTTGTGTGGCACCCAATGTTGATCATGTCATTTCTTTACCTGGAATTGTATTTATCCAAGATGTCATGGACCTACTAGTAGTTGTGTTGGATGCATTCAATAAATATGATTTCTTTATCAGCCTTAGAAAGTACATGTGTGGATTCTATCTGTGTGGTCGCATGAGGTATGGAAACATCAATCAGAAATAATGGTTGAAATCCTAGTCCCACTTGAAAGGGACTGCAACTAGTCGAGTTATGGAGAGATTTGTTACAGTTGTGCTGCATATATGGAAGGCTCTCATCCCATGTTCGTGGATGCTTGGAGTTGTACATGCAGAGTATATGCACTATCATCCTATTGACCACCTCTGTCTGACCATATGTTTGGGGATGGAATGCAATTTAATTAGTGAGCTTGGTGTCCAACAATGCCCATAGGCTTGACTAGAATGTGACTGGGAACCTACTATCATGATATTATATAATAGTCTGTGGGATCCAAAATAAACCCACAATCGTTCAAAGAAGAGTTTGGTAGCGTCCTTTGTTGTGATACTCTTCTTGTAGGCCACCAATATAACCATTTTTGAGAATTTGTCCATGAATAAAAATACATAGTCCTTACCATGCTTGGTATAAGGGAGGCCAGACATATGTTCCATGGAAGTGGATTTCCAAGATTGAGTGGGAGTGGGGAGAGGAATGTACATGCCTTTCTTCTTGATGGTTGGCTTGGCGATGGCACAAGCAGTGCAGGATTTGATATATTTCCCAACATCTTATTGGAGTTTTGGCCAATAGAGATATTGCTGCAAAAAAAAATAATGTATTTTCTAACCCAAAGTGTCTAGTGAACTGACTATAGTGTGCCTCCCAAATAATCTTGGCCCACTCGCTTGAAGGAACAAAAAGGTGTCCCAGGTTGCATAACTGGGCATCCCGGAGGTGATAATTTGGCACTTATTCTCCTCCGAGGAGAATTTGGTATGTGTTGTTGAAGTCTAGATCACTCTTGTAAAGAGTCAACCAACTTGAAGTCTCATGCCCACAGGAGTCGAGCACAGTGGTCAACGCCATGACAGGTGGTTAGCTGAGGCAGTCTAAAAAATTGTTGGTGTTGCCCTTATTTTACTTAATATTTAAATGGAACTGTTGCAGGTATGTGGACCATTTCTGATGGCGATGGTTTTGCAACTTCCTTTGTGTCTGTATGAACTACAGGGGTCAGTGGTCTATGTGGATGACTGGTTCTTTTCCCAGAATGCACTGCTTCCACTACCAGTAGGCCTACACAATGAAATAAATTTATTTGTCATAGGTGGGATACTTCCAGATAGTGATCTTATTTAATGCTTGATATTCAATACCGAGTCTCCAGGTGCCATCCTTATTCTATACCAACACGATCAGGCTCCCACAGGGTGAAGAGATTGGACTGATGTCCACTTTGTACAACATCTCTTTGATATGCCTCTTGTTTTCATCATTCTCCAGAACAGAGCATCGATACATAGACCCATTAGGTAGTGGCGCACTTGGCGTTATATAAATGGATTGCTTGACCTGACAGTGTAGAGGAACGTGTATGGGTGAGGAGAAAATTTCCTTGTATTCCCCCACGAATTTGTTCATATTCCGCTACCACGCAGGGGAGCCCTATTTGGAGGCTATGAACACAATATTATTCTTTCCATATGGGAGAATTGTAATGAAAAAAAATTTAGTTTGGGAAATAATCTTACTACATTGCTTTGCAATTAAAGAGATGGCAGAAGGCAGTACTACATTCGGTATCCTGTACAACTTATTTCCCAAAGTAATAATAATAGAAGGATTCCTAGAAACATACACAACATGTCACTTCCACAAGTATGATTGGCCTAATAATACATCAGAAACTTCAAGTGGAGAAACATCACACAATACCTCATCTGTGATGGGCTTGATGTTGTAGGGAAGGCGACACTTCTGGCTGACGCACAGATCTCTTCCTTGGTGAAGCCACCTAATGGTATACAAGTTCAGGTATGTTGTGGTTAGTAATCCAAGTTTCTTCAAAACCTCTACTAAAATGAGCTTCTTTTGGCTTCCGTTATCGACAATGAATTGAAGTGGGGAACCCTTCACCCACATATGGGAATGGAAGAGGTGCTCCCACTCCTCTAGATCCTTGGGCTCCTCCCTCTAGAGCTTGATGGTGGCAACGGTGGCACTAGGTTCTGCATCAATGATCTACTTCACTTTTTCATTCCCATTTTCTAGTTTTGACTCAGAATCATAACTTTCATCTGATTCAGATGCCTTCAACTTGGCCATCAATGATTGTTTCACCCAACACTCACTTGTGTTGTGAGTGGAGATTTTATGAAATTCACCGCACTTCTTCGTGTCCTTATTTGGCTTTGTATTTTTGTTCTTGGCTTGCTGCTTCGGCGAGTTTTCCTGAGTCTCCCTGCTTTGGATTTTCCCCTTGTTCTGCGGTTTGGGGGTGCTTTTCCCTTGCTTCGGATTCGTGGACCCAAAATCTCGCTTCTGCTTCTTAATTTTCTGCTCGATCTTGGTGGCATATCCATATTCGGCACCAAGCGTGTTAATGTCGAGGAACTCCATTTACTCTTTAATGTATCTGTGCAAAAAAATGCAGTAGTTGAGCACCAAATGTTTCTCTGAATATTTAATACCCAACTTTGTGTGTAGGGTATGGAACAAATTTGTCAGCTCGTGCACATATTGATACCTTTGCTACCGCAACATGGTCCATTGGATGTACTTGTCCTGATAGCTCCCCACGAGGTAATATTGTTCCTTTATGTTGTCTCAGAACGAATTCCAAGTGGGTGAAACTGAAAAAAGTGAGGATTATTTCTCATCCTTTTGTTCATAGTGGGTTTCCTGCCATTCATTGACATGGGGGGCGAATTTGAGGAGCGCAAAGGTAATATTTTCTCGATTGGAGAAATCATGGATAGAAAAATACCCTTCGAGCAAATTCAACCATCTATCTACATTTTCTGCATCTATTTAGCCTTCAAATACAGGAATTTCGAAGTTGACTTGTACCTTGAAGGGAGTGGCGACTCTAGAGTGACTATCGGATGAAGATACGTTGCCTGTGGACATCTGCTGCAAGATCTGAGCAAAGTTGTCTATCATTTCGTTCCTCTATCACTTGAGGGATTCTTCGAGAAATATTTTGGTAGGATCTCTTGATCCCTCATCATTATCTTTTCCCACCATGGGAGTCCATTGGGGTTTACGATGTTGAACTTGAAAGGGTTCAACTAGATCGAGCCCTAACTCCTTATAGCCTGACCTTGTTGGGGACATGCAAAGAAAAAAATAGAGAATGAGTAGACCGCTCTGATACCAATGATTTGAATTTAATAAGGGACGAAACATAATACAGATATAATCACAAATACAAATATGTAACACAAATAATATTTCATTTCATTAATATCAAATACTGAAAATCCTTATAGACATAATTTAAAGAAACTAGCTTTGGTGATGGTAACTTATCTGTGAGAAGATATGTGGCGGTTACATGCCTATGGATTGTGTTACAATGAGGCTCAAGGGAATTTTTATTATTGAACAATAAGAGAAAACTATAAACAACCAAAACCCTAACCTAAGGAGATGTAACACCAAGAGTTTATGGGCCTCGTTGGGGTTAGTTGGGGAACCAACTTCTCGGGGTCGTAACTTGGTCATATTATCTCCATTTGGCGCGTATGATACCTCGTTGGAAATATCTCTCTGAGGACTACAATTTTTTTTGCATTCCCCAATCTTCGAATACGAGACTGCAATGGACCTAAAAAAACACCGTTTAGGGGGAAAATTGCTTCAGAAGTTCAGGACACTAAAATTGCTAAAAATAGTAAATAAGAAAACTCATGAAACTATCTAGGTGGAATAGGCGAGTGGCCACCAATATCCACCTGGATCATCTAGAGTTAAGATGTATCTAGTCTATCTTTAATTCACTTTTTTCACCTTTGTAATTCAATTCAATTCTCTTTATTTCCCCCTTGTTGATAATATTTTTTCCCCTTATTAATTTATTTAATATTTATTTTTTACCCTCCACTTAATTCTTGATTAATTTATGGATTTTCTCTAATGATTACATGTTTTCCTTCTCTATTAAAAGAATCATCAAAAAAATATCTAAACATATTTTATGGTGGAGTGTATGCCTAAAATGTTGGACGAACTTAATCCTCTACAAAGTTCTCGCTATGAAATTTCTTACAAAATCATTTTAGTTGACACATTTAAAAAACTAACTAAAATATAAATGATAATAATAATGTTAATATGCATGTCTATTTTGGAATATAACTTCCAAAATTTTAATAATTTTAGTTGACACGTTTATATAACTAACTAAAATATAAATAATTATGATGATAGACATGTCTATTTTGCAATTGGAATTTCATAATTTTAATTTCATTATCAATAATTAATAGGGGGATGGTAAGGATTTAACCTTATAGAGTATTCACAAAATATTTTTAAATGTGCCTAGAGGCACTCTCTAGCCCAATATGGCAGAGATGTGTTAATGTATTGTTTAACATTTTGACTCAGTTAAAAGAAACAAAAAAATATGATTAAACATTTTGAGTCTTTCAAACTACATAAAACTAAATAAAATAAATAAAACAAAAAGCATAAAATTAATAATTATATTTATAATTATAATATAATTAGATATTATTAGCCCCAAGGGTTATCTCAAATGGTCTAGAGATAGACATGAAGTTCTTTGATATTGTTGCTAGCTATTCCTGATCACGAGTTCGATTCTTAAGGCATACAAAATTATGTTTACATAAAAAATTAATATAATATAAATACAATAATCTATGCCTTGAGATAACTAATCTATCTTGGACATACATTCTCTTCATTGAGTGAATATCTCAACCACACATAAATTTGGGAAGATAACTAGTTGAAGCGAATCTCTCAACCAACTAAGACTAAAAAAACTCATAAAAATTAGGGAAAAATCCTATACCTGGAAATGATCATAACTAAGAAAAGTAGGAATTATATTTTCCAAGTCCACCCCTTAATGTCTATTTGTCTCAATCTCAATGAACAAATTCTACATACTCCTAGTGACTTGGGAAAGTCTCACAACTAAGATAAGTAGGAATTATATTGTCCAAGTCCTCCCCTTAATGAATACTTGTATCAATCTCAATAAAAAAAATCTAGATGTGTTCTTAGTGTTTAAAAACATGATAAAAATTAATATGTCGATGTCCATATAAAGAAACAACCATCTACCGGAATAAATGGGTACTAACCGCTGCAACAACCAGTCTGCTAGGATATGCTTCATGTAGATGGTTCAATAAACCATTATATCTTCATACCCGTACTTGTACCTATAAGCCCCCCTCCATCATTATCATTTCAAAATATTCTAGGCTACTAACTCCATCAAGTTTTCTCTTAACCCTTGTAAAGGTGTAGTTTGAAAGTTGGATTCCCTAGTTCCACTCTTGAACTCCTGAATCACGGATCTCCTAAATTCAATTACTGAACAACGTTCCAAGTTGTCGCATGAGCTCAATAGAAGAGCACTCTCACATCTTAAACAAATGAGTGATCCTTCCCTAGATCCACAAATTCCAAACTAACTTGACAACCATCCATGTTGAGATTTTACCTGCACTTTATTCCTTCTAGAAATTGCCTCAAACAATTACACCAATTTGTTGACCTCTTTCACATTGTAGAGTTAAAACCAAAGTAATATTAAAAACTTATATGACAAAAAAAAGTGCTCATACAATTTTATTATAGTTCCTTCTAAAGCAACATATTATGCTGAGAGATGAAAAACATGATAAAAAATAGGAACGACATCAAAATTCCTATGTTGTAAAGTAGTCTTGCCCTCCGAAAATGAAACTTCACCAATATCCAGACACTATAACAACTGATCTAGAATATTGTGTTGTTTGAATGCATGATATATAATGTTTGAGACAACAAAGTACCAATGATTAAAATTTGGTTGCTTGAATTGGAGCCAAGTTTCAGGTTATGGTTTTGATTCTCACAGGAATCACTAAAATATTTATTTTGCAAACCAATAATTTTTTTCTCTCAAGTGCTAGAAAAAAAAAATATGAAAGTTTGGAGCCAAAGCCATATTTTTTTCATGAAAAGCATGCAAAAATGCACTTTTTCAATGCCTTTGGAGTGTCCATATGGGTTGATGAAACCTCATTCATGTGATACAACCAAATAGATTGACCCAAGCTCTATGCAAGCTTGAAAAATAGTAATCAACCAATTTTTTTGACAGAATCTAGCTTGTAGGAGCGGAATTTAGCCAAGATACTTCTTGAGATTCCTTTAGATATTTTCAACAAGAAAATACAAAACCCATAGATGGAACACAACTTCCATTACGTGATCATGATAAGAAACCAATACATATAGAACTAAAAATTCAAAGATTCCACACAATAGCTAGTATACTCACCTCTTTATTTAGACCATAAAAAAATGTATTGGAAATGAGATATGCATACTCCAGAACCTTATCATCTGTGTTGGGTTGCTACAGCCCAATCCAGCTGGTTCACTTAGCAGCTTTATCATTTTCTATTACCCAACTTCAAAATAAATTACAAAAGCACAATAATCAAGCCTGCTCCATTGCACTAGATTTTCCATGACAAGGAACGAGTGATGTCCCAACTTGCAGTAAAAAATAGTCGCAAGAATTTAAAGACACAACCACTGAATTGACTTGAATTTTTTTACTATTGTGAGATCCTATACCACAAATTTATTTTTGCACGGACTTCAATAAACCACGTTAATGTTTCTATATTGATACCTTTGTCCCGACGTGCTCCAGCATTACTAATCCACTGTTGACACCTAATCCTAAGGGGTTGGGTGGAATTGTATAATAGTGTAAATTAGGAAATAAGGAAGCCTAATAGACATTGGGAAATGAATCCCAATAGTCTCACCTCCATGTATAAATTCATATACACCCTCCATCAAATTCATATTCTATTTTGTGGAGTTACCTCCTGGCCTAACATGGTATCAGAGCCAAGTCCATTTTTGGCTTCCTTGCCCTTGTAACTCCATCTCCATTCTGCAAAATTAGCTCTGCAATTTTTTTTGCAGACTCTCGCCCCTGTCATATTGCCAAAATCCTGCCAAAATTACCTATGTTTTAATCTTGCTTGATTTTGTTGTATTTTGCTGTATCTGGGTTGTAGTTTGTTGTTCCAGAGATACCACTCTCCCTCAACACCCAAATTCGACTGTTGGTTACCCTCCCACAAGCTACAGTCTCTGATACGCTCAGAGCTTTTCTCAGAGCTTCACCATATGCTCCCTACTCCCTCTGTGGATGAGTGTGCACCTCTACTCCCTCGGCCTACAACATACCTTTGTATCCTCACCACTCACCCTCTCGCTCCCCCATCCCCCTCACCTCTACCTCTCCCCATTCCCGCAGACCCTCCCATAGAATCTCCCTCACCCCATTCCCGCAGACCCTCCCGCACACTCTCCCTCTCCCTCGTCCCCCAACCCCCTCACCTATCCCTCTCACCCTCAAATAACCCCTCCCCCTCACCTCTCCCTCTCACCCTCCCGTAACCCCTCCCCCTCACCACTCACCCTCTCGCTCCCCTGTCCCCCTCACCTCCCCCTCTCCTCATTCACGCAGACCCTCCTGTAGACTCTCCCTCTCCCCTGTCCGTCGTCCCCCTCACCTCTCCCTCTCATCCTCCCATAGCCCATCCCCCTTACCACTTGTAGAAATTATACAAACATATGTATATCAATGGATTAAATTTGATCAAGCAATGTACTAAATCTAGATACTAAATCCTTCTATAAATCAATTGCAGGAAACAAACACGATCACCAAACACAAAAAGTAAAGAAAGAATAAATTCAAACCACAACACAGATATTTTCCTGGGGAAAGCTCGCTGCTCAAAATCCCTCTATCTTATATTTTATATTCACCATGGAATCATGAAACAATTACAATGCACTCTTCTCACAAGAGTCTCCTTCACTCTCGCAACTGTCTCACACTGACCCGGACAAAATCGACCAACACTTAGCCAATTTCATACCTCTTATCAGCTTGCTGATGGGCCTCTAAATTAGACATAAAATAAGCCCCATCTAACCTTTCTTAGGCCCATCTACCCTCCTTATGCACATAAAAGGATATATTAAATCTCTCCTTCTACACTTAATAATGTTTTCTTATGCTTTAATATGTTCTTAGGAAGGATTAAAGGTAGTTTCATATTTTTGCCTAATATTGGTTATTTTTGTAGAATATTGTGAGAATATTTGGAAGATTATATAGATTTGGAGAAGGAGATAGTTTAGGGACTTTCTCCCTGCCACTGGAAGATTGGCATTGGAGAATAAATGAGCACAACATAAGGAAATTAGGGAGAAATCATGGAGATATTCAAGGGGATTGTCCACCCTCCTTAACTCTCAAAGGAAGCCAAAGGATCCTCATGAGATCCCCCTCCAGCAATTCGAATTACAGAGGCAGCTAAGAAATTCAATACCAAGTTCACTCAAGCCATACTTCACTTGGAATCTCTAGAAAATCGAATTCCAAGAGGCAGCCAAGAAATTGAAGATGAAGGGCACTCAATCTATGTTTACTTGGAGTCAAAGTGGACTCAATCACCATTTTCAAGGGAGTTGTTGGTAGCTGCCCTGTAGAATAAATAGAGCAGAGCTAGAGCTAGGAAGGAATTAGTTAGTTAGCCAGTGGGTTGATTCTAGTCGATTCCATTTTATTCTTCAATTCCATTCAAAATTATGGCTGCAAGATATTAGGATTTTGCTGTTAAGACCTTCAGGATGTAATAAGACTGTATTATTAATGCAATGAGTATTCATATGAATTTCTATTGATCTAGTTCCAGAGAGATGGGCTCGTGGGCTAGGGCCCAACCCATGTGCCTCAACTTCTCTGTTGTTACTATATTTTCCTTTATGTCATTTAGCTAGTTTTGCTACCATTTAAGTTAGATATGCTTCTGATAAGTTTCATTATTGTTTATTTTTTGTGTTGTTGTAGTTTTGAATTTCTTATGCGTATTAAATAGAGGAAAAACTCTAAAAATTGTGGTCAAGTCCCCCCTCTCATCTCTATTAATAGAGTTCGAGCAAGGTAGACCTTCCCATCGGCCAAAATTGCTTTCTGTTTGAGTTTTGGGAAGAAATTGTATTACCAAGTCGAAGCCTTTATTTCACTGTTTTATCACACATTTCTGTCTGTTTCCCGTGCATAATCCATAGGTGTGTTTCATTTCTAAGTACTACTCTTACGCCTCCATTCCCCTCCTTTCCTTCTCACCTTAACATTGTACTTACCCTTTTTCCTAACACACTTAAGCCCTTCAAGCCTTACTTATTTGTTTTTCTCTGTTCATGATTGCCTTACCTTTTATTTTATGCAAAACATGTGAAAAACCATTCAAAACCATCGAATAACCGACCTTCGCCTTTATCCTTGAGTCTCCCGCCACTGTACATCGCACTTCGCAAATCACAACATTTGGCTTTTACCTTTAACACTTACTACTAGTTCCTTTCGATTGCGATATTGTGAAATCACAAATTGTTCTTCACACCGCTTACCTTTTACCTTTAACACTTACCACTTGTTCTTTGCGATTGCGATATTGCGAAATCGCAAATCGCACTTCACACCATTTACCTTTTCTCCCTTAACACTTACCGTTGGTTCTTGTGATTGTGATATTGTGAAATCACACCTTGCTATTGGTCCCACCTCCATGTAGCCATTGTAAATCGCACTTCGCATCCTTTAGCTTTTACCCTTAGCACTTACCTCTTGTTCTTGCGATTGTGATATTGAGAAATCGTAAACCACAAATCACCCGTTTTAAATTTTCGCATAATGCTTACCACTCATTCTGCCGATGCAATAACTTCGCCATGTCACTCGTCACACTTCGCACTTCATAGAACTTACCACATCACAGATCGTAGCCTGCAGCTTTTACCACGTCGCCAATCGCACTTCGCACATTTTAGTTCATTCTTGTTAATCCTTACCACTATCCCTTGAAACTTGCGAAGTTGTGATTGCGACATCACACATCGCAACTTGTGTCCTCCATCGCATTTTTGAGTTATACCCACTCCAAAGTCATTTCTCATGCTATCATAAAGTTTTTATAAGGGTTTAACCCCCTCTTTCTGCTTCCAAACCTCGTTTCATGTGTTAACCCCCCATTAGCCTCTTTTAGCCCTTTTCTTCCCTCCAAGCTGCAAATTAACTCTTTTTAATTAGAATTAAGTCATGGATAGCCTAGTTGTATGGGTAGAAGCATGGTAGATAGATCATATGACAAGTAGAGTGCATTTAGCCATTTGGCCAAGTAAAGTGTGGTTCATGATTAGTTTCCTTTCTGCTATTTGTTTTTTTCAAATTAAATTAGTTTCCTTCCTGTCATTTATTTTCAACAATTTAAATTAGTTTCTTACATTCATTTACTTCCTGCACATTAAATTAGTTCCATTTCTGTCATTTCCTTTCTGCAATTTAGTAGTTTCATTGAAGTGTGACAGACTTTACTGAGAACCCCTATAAGTAGCAACCTTTCGTAAAGAAGAAGAGGATGACATGAACATAATGCATCTGCTGTGTATATAGTGTTGTCACCTCAAATTTTGTACGAACCCCGGGTTGATAAAGTAAAGTAGGGCAGCCCCTGGGAGTTGCAGCACTCTTGGTGCAATACCAGGGCTCGCCACTTTTTGGCATCATTGTCGGGGAGGTGTCTAGTAGATGCTTTGATTCCTCTTTACCATTATTTTTTGCTTTCCTTTTCATGTTGTTTCCGAAATATTTAAAAATACAAAAAATATTATTTTCATGCCTTCTAGGAGTAGGGATACTTAGAATCTTTAAATAAAAAATACTTCTCCAAAACCAACCCCCCACACTTGACCACGTGGTGCAGTAAGAACCACATCACCATACACTTTTGAAGGAAGAAGTGATGGATGGATATGATTACAATGAAGAATATATTATTGGGTTTCCCATTCAAGATATGGATGTCATTGTACCTATGAAGAACATACCTCCATCTTTCCTTCCCAACTTCCATGGTATGAGGACAAAGGATCCAGAAACATTTCTTTTTGAATTTGAGATACTTTGTAGACCTTCTAGTTGCTTATCACACACTCAAAATTTGAGATTTTTTCCTACCAAATTGAAGGATGGAGCTCTTAAATGGTTCATGAGTCTAGGTACTAATTCAATAATATCATGGAATGATATGCAAAAGATATTTCTAGAAAAATATAAAGATCTTGATCTTAGAGAAGAAATTTTTAGAATGAACCAAGAAGAAGATGAGAGCCTTGAGGATCTAATAGAGAGGTTCATGTATAATGTTAAGAGGGAAACATTGCATCATCTAGGATTTGACACACTAAAAACCCTCTTACTTAGAACAATTAGGGATGAGTGGATTGATCTCCTTAATCTCATGAGTAGAGGAGATGTATACCAATTGTCATTTGAAGAAATTTGTGAAACATGAAAGCACATATCAAGAGGAAGGGAAAGAGTAAGTAAATAAACATCAAAATTGGTAAGGCAAGATGAAATTGTAAATTTTCTTCATAACTTTAAAACATAAATTCTTAATCTAAGTGAACAAGTAGAAATTTTAAGAATGCAAAATGAGAAAAAAGAAGCTGCTGATATTTTTCTTATCCATGTAGAATCATCTGCTACTAAATGTTGTTCGTCCTTCCCCAGGTTTAAATAAGTTTACCAAGAAGAAAATGGAGCAAGGAAATCACCAAAGAAGCTATGTTATGTAGCTCCAAGGATACCCTAGCAACCTAGTCAACTTGATATGATGCAAGGATCCACTTCACAATTTTAAGATTATTCACATCCATCTCAAACTAATTGGGGTACACTCCCTCCTTGGAGACCTTGGATAGCTCACCCCCAAAACCAATCTTGGAAACATGGTTTGCAAGGTCCTTATTGGGAAAATCCACAATATCCTCAATATTTCTCTCCATATCCTCCATACCCAACTCCATGCTTTCACTGCCATCCACCTCCACCAAAACCACAGCCTCAACCACATCCATCTCATATATCCACCCCCACTCAGCTACCTATACCACCATTTCCAAACATACACCGTGAAGTATCTCAACCCACTTACAATGCTGAGGTACAACACTACCAAACATATCTTCTTGATCTAAATGTTCTATATCTTAGTTCAAGAAATGTATTGCAAAGAAGATATTTTCTTAATGTCATTGAGGGAAAACATAAGGAAGAAGAAGATACGAATGAGGAGATCAAAGAATCAAGGGCTACACTTGATTAAGAGTAGATATCAGAATCATATGTTGAGAATGTTCCCTCATATTTACCAACATTTCCTCCATGTGTTCAAGAGAACAATCAACAAAAAGAGGAAGATTTGAATGTCATAATAGAAGAGGACATCCAAGGTGATCCAAATCAGAAAGTGAACCAAGGGAATCACAACTATATTGTCATATGGTTCCAAACAGTCATTAAGCTACGGCAGCACACTCTTCTCCAACAACATTTGATACAATCCCAGTCAAAGAAATTCATCTCTCATATTCAGGTAAATGTCAGAGCATGTATTCCAAGTGTGCACTTGATTTTATCTATCATCTTGATGTGTACATGGCTCCATTGGAATTATTCCTATACTTGAAAAAGGTTTTGTTTTTTTCAAGTAGAGTGGGAAAGTGAAAAAAAGGAAAAAAAAACAAAGGGAAAGAATAAAATCTCATATGAAAACCTCTTTGAGGCATCTGAGATTCGATCACTGATTGAAAACATCCAGGAGGTGGTCATTGGGTTGAAAAATAAATAAATAAATAAAAGATCCTAGGTGAAAACCTCCTTTGAGACGCCTACACAGACCTTCTAGTTGAAAATCTCATGGAGGCAGCTAGTAGGCCTTAAAAAACAGAAAAAAGACAAAAAAATTGTGCATTTCTCCATGTATCTCTCTCTAATGAATGCAAGTGCTCTCCAACCTTTGCAAGAGAAATAAAAAAAGTTGGCACAAAAATAAAATTTGGTCAACACTTTAGTCAAAGGTAGTAAAACTTTGACTTCCTCTTCCTATGCTTAGAAGCTCCAAAAGGACCTCAAGAAAACTATCGAATGCAGCTTCAGAACCACCAAAGACATCTTCAACAACCATATGAGCAACAACTTCAATATCACATGCAAAAACAAATCAGTGGTAAGGCTCATGTATGCAATCATCTAACCCTTTCTTAGAATCTATTTTATCTTAATAAAACATTAAAAAGTGTGTGTAGGAAATTTTTTTTATATAGCGAAAATTAGTAGCAAAGCAACCTTAGCCTTATCTAGCAACTAGCCTCACTTTTTCCACCAAGAAAAGGAACAAGACAAAATTAAAAAGGACTTGAGAAAGTGGACAGTAAGAAACTTGTTGTAATAGAAGACAAGGAGTGAAAAAGGGGTAACCAAGGGTGAAACCAATTCACGGAAAAAAAGAATTGTGAATTTACTTTGCATGCAATAAAAATAAAAAAGAAATAAAAAAAAAATAAAAAGAAAAGAGAGAAAAAAATAGAATAAAAGGGGGACCCACCACCTCTTGACATGCAAAATATATTTTCTTAAGGAACCTAAAGACCTCCATGCAACACCTACAAAAATAAATGCAAGCAGAATAGCAATAATATTAGCAAGGGGAGCAACGCATGGCCCAAGAAACAGAAAATGAAATAAGCCATCATGCAGGAAGAACTATAAGGCAGGGAGGATGAGGAGGTTTCTCAGAGGATGAGAAACAGTTTCAGTAGGGGGTGATTATGGGCCTCTAAATTAGACATAAAATAAGGCTCATCTAACTTTTCATAGGCCTATCTACCTTCCTTATGCACATAAAAGGATATATTAAATCTCTCCTTCTACACTTAATAATGTTTTCTTATGCTTTAATATGTTCTTAGGAAGGATTAAAGGTAGTTGCATATTTTTTCCTAATATTGGTTATTTTGTAGAATATTGTGAGAATATTTGGAAGATTATACATATTTGGAGAAGGAGATGATCTAGGGAGTTTCTCCCTACCACTGGAAGATTAGGATTGGAGAATAAATGAGCACAAAATCAGGAAATTAGGGAGAAATATTGGAGAGATTCAAGGGGATTGTCCACCCTCCTTAAATCTCAAAGGGAGCCGAAGGATCCTCATGAGATCCCCCTCCTACAATTCAAATTCCAGAGGCAGCTAAGAAAATCAATACCAAGTTCACTCAAGCCATACTTCACTTAGAGTCTCCAACAAATCAGATTCCAAGAGGCAACCAAGAAACTAAAGACGAAGGGCACTCAATCTATGTTTACTTGGACTCAAAGTGGACTCAATCACCATTTTAAAGGGAGTTTTTGGTAGCTTCCCTATAGAATAAATAGAGCGGATCTGGAGCTATGAAGGAGTTATTTAGCTAGCCAGTGGGTTGATTCTAGTCGATTCCATTTTAGTCTTCAATTCCATTCAGAACTTTGGCTGCAAGCTATTAGGATTTTGTTGTTAAGACCTTTGGGATTTAATAAGACTGTATTCTTAATGAAATAAATATTTAGATGACTTTATATTGATCTAGTTCCAGAGATCTGGGCTCGTGGGTTGGGTCCCAACCCATGTGCCTCAGCGTCTCTGATGTTACTACCTTTTCCTTTCTTTCATTTAGCTAGTTTTGTTTCTGCCATTTAAGTTAGATATGCTTCTGATAAGTTTCATTGCTGTTTAGTTTTTGTGCTGATGTATTTTTTAATTTCTTTTGCGTAGTAAATAGAGGAAAAACTCCAAAAACTATGGTCAATTCCCCCCTCTCATCTTTGTCAATAGAGTTCGCATAAGGTAGACCATCCCACAGGCCAAAATTTCTTTCTGTTTGAGTTTTGGGAAGAAATTGTATTACCAAGTCCAAGCCTTTCTTTCACTATTTTATCACGCATTTCTGTCTATTTCTTGTGCATAATCTGCATGTGTGTTTCATTTCTAAGCACTGCTCTTATGCCTCCATTCCCCTCCTTTCCTTCTCACCTTAACGTTGTACTTACCCTTTTTCCTAACACACTTAAGCCCTTCAAGCCTTACTTCTTTATTTTTCTCCGTTCACGGTTGCCCTACCTTTTTTTTTATGAAAAACACGTGAAAAACCATTCAAAACCATCGAAAACCCGACCTCTGCCTTTGCTCCTCGAGTCTCCCGCCACCATAATTCGCACTTTTCAAATCGCAACATTTGGCTTTTACCTTTAATACTTACTGCTGGTTCCTTGTGATTACGATATTGAAAAATCTCAAATCGCACTTTGCACCACGTACCTTTTACCTTTAACACTTACCGCTCGTTCTTTGCGATTGCGATATTGCGAAATCTCAAATCGCACTTCTCACCATTTACGTTTTCTCCCTTAACACTTACTGCTGGTTCATGCAATTACAATATTGTGAAATCCCGCCATGCTATTGGTCCCACTGCCATGTCGCCATCAAAAATCGCACTTTGCATCCTTTAGATTTTACCCTTAACACTTACTGCTCATTCTTGTGATTGAAATATTACGAAATAGAAAATATCAAATCCCACAGTTTAACTTTTCGCATAAAACTTACCACTCATTCCGCCGATGCGATAACTCTGCCACGTCACTTGTCGCACTTCGCACTTCACAAAACTTACCACATTGCAAATCGCAAAATGCAACTTTACCACGTTACCAATCGCACTTCACACATTTTAGTTCATTCTCATTAATCCTTACCACTATCCCTTTAAACTTGCAAATTTGCGATTGTGACATCGCACATCGCAAATTTTGTCCTCCATCACACTTCGCTAGCGCATTTTTGAGTTATGTCCTCTCCAAAGTCATTTCTCATGCTATCATAAATTTTTATAAGGGTTTAACCCCCTCTTTCCACTTCCAAACCTTGTTTCATGTGTTAAATGCCCCATTAGCCTCTTTTAGCCCTTTTATTCCATCCAAGCTGCCAATTAGCTCTTTTTAATTAGAATTAAGTGATGGATAGCCTAGTTGCATGGATAGAAGCATGGTAGATAGATCATACGATAAGTAGAGTGCATTTAGCCGTTTGGCCAAGTTAAGTGTGCTTCATGATTAGTTTCCTTTCTGCTATTTTTTTTCTGCAAATTAAATTAGTTTCCTTCTTGTCATTTCTTTTCAGTAATTTAATTTAGTTTCTTACAATCATTTCCTTCCTGCACATTGAATTAGGTCCATTTCTGTCATTTTCTTTCTGCAATTTAGTAGTTTCATTGAAGTGTGATAGACTTCACTGAGAACCCCTAGAATTAGCACCCTTTCATAAAGCATAAGAGGATGACATGAACAGAATGAATCTGCTGTGTATATAACATTGTCACCTCAAAGTTTGTACGAACCCTGAGTTGATAAAGTAAAGTAGGGAAGCCATTGGGATTTGTAGCACTCTTGGTTCAATACCAGGGCTCACCACCTGCCTTTCTTGTGCAATTCATGTGGAATGAAATCCCTATTCTTTAGGAATTTCAGCCTTCCAAAACTGCATAATTATCATGGGAAATCCAATGGATGTCTTGGTGCATGCGAGCAGCCTACTAATGATACAACTAATAGTTAACATCCCTTTAACCTTTGTCTCAACTGGATCTCCACTGAAACTGGCATGCATGAAACTATTAATAGTAAATCATCAGTTGCATGGAATATCACTGCATGTGAATTAAATATGATTTAATTCACTTGATCTCTCACTAGTACAAAAAACAGTCACAACTAGTTCAACTGAATTTAACTCAATAAATTGAGTTAACTGATTTTTCATGCATTAAACTAACGCACTAACTGCAATTCAAACTCCATAAGTAATCTAATCACTCTGCATGCATCACTAACCACCCTCAACTCGAAATTCATGAGCTAACTGAGTTTATCACACTCAGTTAACTATTAAAAGTGATTATGAGATAAGATTACATTTTATTGTCCAATTTAATTAAGGGAAAATTAAATTATACACACATTCCATGTTGAATGTTCAACACTCCCTCTTAATAATAAAGGGATTATTTTCCACCTCAATGCTGCCTCTATGGTATTCGAATTTTCTCTTGACGAGCGCCTTCGTCAAAATATATGCATCTTGATCTTCCGTGGGAATGCACTGAAGTAACACAATGTGCCTCAGAACACAATATCTGAGATGGTGGTACATGATTTCTATGTGCTTGGACCTATCATGTAATACTGAATTAACCGAGAGTTTAATGCAACTCTGGTTATCACAATGTATCACCGTCGGATCCATCTGAGAACCAAATAAACCAACCAGGATCTTTCTCATCTAGATGGCCTCACATGCAGCTTGACTTGCTGCCATGTACTCTGCCTCGACTGAACTGAGTGCCACATATTGTTGCTTCCTGCAGTGCCAAGAAATTTTTTTCGATACTATGCTGAAGATCCCTCGTGATGCACTCTTTTTGTCTGATGGTCTGCCTTCCCAATATGCATCGGTGAAGCCTTGAAGCTGCACTCCCTTTGTCTGTCTGTACCATAATACATACTCTGTAGTGCCTCTGAGATATATCAATACATGCTTCCATGCCTTCCAAAAATCTTGGTATGCTTAACCATAGCTTGACTCAGCTGGTTAACTATTTAGAAAATGTTTGGTCTGGTGTTCACTAAGTACATCAACGAACCCACTAGCTGCTTGTAGACAGTAGCGTCCACTACTTCTCCTTATGTAGCATCCTCTTTCCTCCAATTTCTTGGACGAGGAGTCTCCATGGGTTTACAACTCTCCATGTGAAACTTAACCAGAATCTCTTTGGCATACTTGTCTTGAGAAACAAATAGCCCACCATCTCGCTACCATATTTGCAAACCAAGGAAATAGTGAAGGAGTCCCATGTCCTTCATTTAAAAATCTCTTGAAAGATCCTCTTAGCAAGAAGTTATCAACTTCTCATCACCTGTCAAAATTAGACCATATACATAAAGTACGGTAATCAAGAGCTTACCATCAACCACAATCTGGTATAGGTTCACATCTACTTCACTTTTGGTGAAGCCCAACCTGGTGAAATAACTATCAATCTGAGTGTACCAAGCACGAGTTGCTTACTTCAACCCATACAGTTCTCTCTTGAGTCGGCACACATGAGACTCATTGTCAAAGATCTGAAAACCTTATGGTTTCTCTATGTACACTTCTTCCTCAATAACTCCATTTAGAAACGTAGTTTTCACATCGATATGATGTATATGCCATCCCATCTACACTGAGAGTGCAAGGATATATCTAGTCGATGAGTATCTCACAACCAGTTTGAAAGTATCCTCATAGTCAATCCCTTCAACTTGCGAGAATCCCCGAGCTACAAATATAGCCTTGTACTTATCCACACTCCCATCTGTCACCTGCTTCACCTTATAGATACATCTAGATCCAACCATTGATTTTCCGAACGACCTTGGGACAAATTCCCATGCACTGTTCTTGACGATGGAGTCATACTCCTCAACCATAACGTCAACCCAAATTGGTTGGTACACTGCTTCCTCAATGAAATATGGTTTGTTACAATACACTTTCTCATAAGAGACATGTATCCAGTAAACCTTTCTAGAGAATGTCACTATCTACGCAGTGAAGTAGGTGTTCCTACATGCTCTTCCGCTTCAAGTCTCAATCTATCAGCTTCCGTGGTGCACCTTATACCAAGTCTGGTGGATGGCCCTGCATGAGTTTTTTCTGCCACTCCATAATCCTTCGCATGTGGTTGCTCCATATCTTAAGGTTCATTCTTTGGAACCAAGAGTTCCTCATCTGCATGCAAATATAGCTCCCTCTCAAGGGACAATTTCAAGGTTTTTTCCTTATCAAATTTTATATCCCATCTCACAACAATCATCCTGTTGTTTTGCAAATACACTTGATGGTTGTGGGGAGTATCAATGTACCCCAAAAATATCCCAATATCAGTTGTTTGTTCGAGCTTCTTCTTGGAGTCTTTGGTCACATGCACATAGAAAGATGAGCCAAAAATTTTAAAATATGAAACATCAGGTTTCTTACCAGAAAAATCCTCCTATGGTGTACTCATGCCAAGTATCCAATGAGGACTACAATTTTTCACAAATACCGCTGTGTTGCATGCCTCTTCCAACTAATGCAACGATAGGCCTTGATCATGAAACATCGCTCATGTTGCACTCACAATCGTTCTGTTCTTTTTTCTACGACACCATTCTATTGTTGGTTATGAGGCACAATCAACTCTCTCTGAATTCCTTCTTTTCTATAAAATTTATTGAATTCATTGGAGATGTACTCACCATCATTGTCACTCCTAAGAGTCTTCAGATGCTTCCCTGTATCTTTCTCCACCATTGCTTTGAACTCAATAAATTTTGAGAACGTCTGATCTTTCTTCTGCATGAAGTAGATCCAACACTTTCTAGAAATATCATCAACAAATATCACATAGTAATCGTGATTTCCTGTCGAATCTGTAGAGAATGGTCCACACATGTTTCAGTGAACTCTCTTAATGATTTTCGAAGATCAGTTCTCCTTCTCATGAAAAGTGGCATTTTCATACTTCCCCATAGTACATCCCTTACATGTGTCTAACTGCACAAGAGTACCCTTGGGAAGACTTGTAGAAATATGTTGCATGGCCTTCAAGGCTCTGTGGTGTAGATATCCCAATCTCTTGTGCCATAGCTCACCCTCATCCCGACTCACCACTTTGTCCGCCTTACCCATCAATGATGCACAACCATCTACATCAAGTTTATAGATATTCTTCACAGAAATCCCAATCTTATTGGCTTGTCCTGTGGCTTTTGGTTGAAGGAAATATTTCCTGTCACTGAAAACCATATCATAGCCCCTATCCTCCAACATTATGACTGAAACTAAATTCTTTTTCAAGCCTGGTACATGCATTACATATTTTAATAAGAAGGGTTTACCTGACTATCTCTAGAAGGTATTTTTACCAATACCGGTAGCACTATACTGCCTATCATCACCCATTTCAATATGCATCTAGAGGTCCTTATCCTCCAAGCTACTAAAAATTTCTTTGTCTCTCATCATGTGGAAAGATGCACCACTATCCAAGTACCACACTATTCCCATTGCACTTGACACCATGCATGCAATGAGTGAGAATTCCAACTCAAATTGTGAGGCCAAAGCCTCACCAGCTGCAGATCCTAAAGCCTTCTTGTTCTTAGCCTTTTTTGTATAATTAGTATCATAATGTACATGCTCATGACAATGAAAACACTTCACTCTAGACATGTCACACTTCTTTCCCTCTTTGCCATAATCAGATTTGGAATAGGATTTCTTTACTTTCCCCTTCTTATCCTTAGCAGCCAATGCGTAATTTTCTTCATCATCTGTCTTAAATGAAGATCCATCCCTGATATTCCACATGAATTCTTCTTGCACCAAATCTGACCAAAGTCGTTCCCAATCTGGTAGCTTCTCCCTCCCATTGACAAAGTCCTGATAACTATGCCAACTCTTGGGAAGTCCTAGAAGAGATAGGCTCACCAAGTCATCATCTGCAACATTAATTCCAACACTCCCAAGCTCATCCCAAAATTGGACAAACTTTGTTAAATATTTCGGAATAGTGTCGCCTTTCTCCATTTTGATTTTTCTGAGCTTGTCCTTTAGTGCCAATTTTTTGTCATCACTGCTGCTTTGAAACAAATCTGTCAAATATTTCCACATTGCATATGGTGTCACTTTTCCATGGAGACTTGAGAAAATGTGGTCTCGTACTCCCTCCAGTAAGATCCTCCTCGCCTTTGCAACCTTTTTTTTCCAAAGAATCAAGATTTGCGACATCTGCTGTAGCGGGTTTCGGAATTTCATTACCAATGAATTCTTTCAACTTATTGTCCTCCAGAACTACCTCCATCCTTTCTTTCCACACAATATAATTGGAACTTCCCTCAAGTGCATACTCTAATCTCAAGCCACTGAAATCCATTTCGACCCTAATCTGCTTGTCGCACCAAGAATACTTTTTCAAATTCGAATTATATTCACTCAACAACTCAATTGCTTCTCCACTATAATGATTTCATGTGCTCTAATACCATGTAGAAATTATACAAACATATGTATGTAAATGGGTTCAATCCGATCAATCAATGTACTAAAGCTAGATACTTAATCCTTCTACAAATAAATTGCCAAAAATAAACACGATCACCAATCACAAAAAGTAAAGAAAGAAGAAAATCAAACCACAAAAAAGATATTTTCATAGGGAAAGCTTGTTGCTAAAAAACCCTCTATATTCTATTTTAAATTCACCATGGAATTATGAAACAATTACAATGCACTCTTCTCACAGGAGTCTCCTGCATTCTCACAACTGTCTCACACTAACCTGGAAAAAATCGACCAACACTTAGCCAATTTCCTGCCTCTTATCAGCCTGAATTTCTTGCGTAATTCATGTGGAATGCAATCCATATTCTTTAGGAATTTTAGCCTTCCAAAACTGCACAATGTTCATGGGAAATCTAGTGGATGTCTTGTTGCATGCGGGCAACCTACTAATGATACAACTGATATTTAACATCCCTTTAACCTTTGTATCAACTCGGTCTCCACTCGAACTGACATGCATGCAACTATTAATAGTAAATCATAAGTCTCATGGCAGATCATTGCATGCAAATTAAATTTGATTTAATTCACTTGATCTCTCACTAGTGCAGCAAACAATTACAACTAGTTCAACTAACTTTAACTCAATAAATTGAGTTAACTAATTTCTCATGCATTAAACTAATGCACTAACTACAATTCGAACTCCCATTACGGGAATTTTCCTAAGGAAATTATAAAATAATAGTGGAAATAATAAAATAAGATATGATTACATCATCAAATTTTAGAGGCAAAAAAGAAAAAACTACTTTTCCAACTCGTATTTTTAACTTATCTCCCAAAGATTTTACTCAAATTTTGAGAAAGAGTACTCGTTGGATGCAAAATTTAATTCATCATCCATGGAGTACCCATGTTGCATACTTTTGATGGACCCTCCTACACAAAAAATGAGAAATACATGAAAAACGTGATTGCAATAACATTTTTAATGTATTTCTCATTTTTTCATGTAGCAAGGTCCATTGAAAGTATGCAACATGGGTACTCCTTGGATGAGGAATTAAATTTTGCATCCAATGAGTACTCCCGCTTGAAATTTGAGTAAAAAATTTGGGAGATAAGTTGAAAATATGAGTTGAAAAAATAGTTTTATTATTTTATTATTTTTTAATCTTTTTACCCTTTTACTTAAAAAATGCTGAATCATCCCCCATAGTTGACATCATCACCTTGAATCCTATTGGTCTTATAAATTTTATTTTGGTTGTTTATTTTTCTTAGGAGGCCCATTTTAGACCTCAAAATTCCCCTAATGATAACTAATAGAATCACTTCGCATGCCTCACCAACCACGCTCAGCTTGAAATTCATGAGCTAACTAAGTTTATCACACCCAGCTAACTATTACAAGTGATTATGAGATAAGATTACATTTTATTGTCCAATTTAATTAAGAGAAAATTAACTTAGACACACATTTCTTGTTGATTTTTCAACACCGCTCACCCTCCCACAAACCATCCCCCTCACCGCTCATCCTCTCGCAGACCCTCCTCTTCACCGCTCACCGCAACCACTCCCCTCACCATCACGCCCACCACTCCCGATTCTCATTCCCCTCCCCACTATCACCTCCCCCTAACCTACCTCCCCTAGGTCCGACTCTCCCAAGGTCGACCTCCCCCAGGTTCGACCTTCCCCAAGTCAACCTTCCCTGTGTCTGATCACCACACACAAATTTTTTTTACACAAATTTTTTTTTTTTCCAGAACTGTTTTTTTTTTACAACAGAATATACATTTTTACCAGAATTAATTTTTTACAGTAGAGTGCATTTTCACTCCAGAATTGATTTTTTTTTTCCTCAAGCAATTTTTTTTTCCAAGAGTCACAATGCATTTTATCATATCTATTGTGAGAGTTGTTCTCTACGTAAAGGAGAACTATCCTGAATGGTATCACAAAATCAAGCACACTCTCATTTTTAATGAGTTTTGGAGAGGAATTTGTGAAGGAGAAGGAGAAAATCCATTGACAAATCCCACCTCAGAGAAGAATATCGCCATTTGGGAAAACAAGAATTGCAAGGCCTATGCCTTAATTGCAGCTTCTGTAAATGAAGAGGTGAGTCACCATATCTCACCATTTTCAAATGCTTATAAATCCTTTAGAAAATTAAAATAACTATATGACTCACATTCAGAACTTTAAATTGTTCAATTAATGATTAAGCTATTTAGCCTTGAATTGAAAAATGATGACCCTCTTGCTTTAGCATCAGAAGTAAGATATATCATGCATGACATTAAGAATACTGGTGTAGAAGTTGACATACCTCTCATAGATTATGTTATGGAATTTTATCCCACTTACTCACATTATCTTGAGTCATTTAAAGAAAGTGGAAACCTCATGAAGATCACCTCTGATTCCCTTGAGAAAATTTTGCAGAAAGAGAGAAAACTTTTGGAAAGAAGACAAACTGTAATATTCCCAAATGGGAGATGCAATAATATAAAACAGTTATGCAGTAAAATAACACAGATCATCAAGATTATAGTAGGAGGCCAATATGGAGAACTTCTAAATGTGTTTATAGTAGCAAAATGAATGTACAATGAAACACATAAAATGTACAACAGGAAATAGAAGACTCCAATAGAAGAAAATCCTTAAAAAGAGGTGCTGCAACCATGTATTAAGACTGAAAATGCCTTGACAACGTTATTTTATGGAGCTAAAGTAGCTCTTGATTACATATTATATATAGAGAAAAAAAATGCATGAAATTTCACATCTATGACAGATCCATACATTATAAAGACTCTTCTTTGAAATTCTCTTGGGGATTTCAACAATACATGAAGTACATGGAGTAGATCTAAGATCTAAAGCTGCAAATCTGTAGAAATATTCAGATATTTAGTAATGTTCAAATATGATATGATATATACAATAAAATGATCCTCTTCAATGGACCTCAAAGGTGAAGGGAATATCCCCAACACATGAAAGTCACTCCTCCAAAAGATGTGCCAAAGTGACCCTGCAACAACACCTACAGAAATAGCGTAGATCTGGAAGAGAAATTTCACTGTAGGGTATGTATAATAGTTGGCCACATGCCTAGATCTGAAAATGTAGCTCCAATGATCCAATAAAATATTGCGAATGGGATAAAAGACTTTCCCACTAAAAAGGAGCACTAAAATGATCTAGATCTGAGTAGATCTATCCCCAACTTACTGCAGCTTAGAAAGAAAACCAAACCCTCAATAGGATTTGTGTTGTAGTTGGAAGAAGAAGCCTGGCCATCAGCCTGATAGTGGACAATAAATGTAATACTCTTCCAATAGGCCTCTCAAGGAAAGAGGTGGGATTCCCGATCAGGAACACCCAGTGCTAAAAAACACTATTCTAAACTAAAACGCAAGAGAATGATATATGTCTAAACAGAAAATATATTCAGAAAATATAATCACATCAACAACCTTCTCATGCTGCCATCCTCTTGCTTTTATAAGTTGAGAGCTTGCAAACCCTAAGCCACCTTTAATGAAATAACTCCTTTCACATGAGCCATCTCCCTCTAAAACTGCATTGTGCC
This sequence comes from Pinus albicaulis, assembly GCA_034641835.2. Lineage (NCBI taxonomy): Eukaryota > Viridiplantae > Streptophyta > Pinopsida > Pinales > Pinaceae > Pinus > Pinus albicaulis. Next base: position 460,042,580 of record CM076573.1, read on the forward strand.
TCATTGATGGTCACTCCTCCAAGACATCGCTATAGATTTAGTCATGGTTGACCCATTCAAAATGTTCAACCCTTTTCACACCTAAGGGTGCTTTCTTACATAGCCAAGATATAACCTTTTTCATATTTGGCATTGATTTATTTACTGTTTAGGATTTTTATGATCCCCCTTTACAATTTTATTCATGAAATAGAAAAACAAAAAAAACAAAAATGAATATTCCCATTAGCTTTGGACTAATTGGGAATATTATAGTCCTTCCCTCCAAACTGTTGCTTGTCCTCAAGTAGCTAATAAAGTGAGTTCTGCAACTCTTCTCCTTCTCCATTGGTGACAAAAACATGTGATAAGATTCCTTCATAAGCCAAGTGTTCACCAATCCATCCCTCCATGAATTTCTCTTCCAAAGTTATCATGAGATGCAAATAGCTCATCCCATAAGGAGACAATAAATCACATGAAACAAACATCGTTTGCCCAATTTTCTCCCTGAAATATGTAACATAAGGTATATGGAGAATATCCATCCCATAGGGCACATACCTACCTTCCCTCCTTCCTCCATAGGTTCCCACAAAAATTACAAGTACATCATCAATGTATGGGAGTAAAAATATGTACAAACAAACATAAATTTGTGCATATGGAGGTGGGTCATAGTCCCACATGTGGAACCAGCGCAATGCATATCCTGCCTACATCATATCTAGATGTGGTAAGTGGTTTTACCACCACTTACTTACTGTCCATACCATATCACCATAGCTGGAAGTATGAGATATCTTTGGTGCCTTAGGGAAGCACCCATCATGCTGCAAAATATCCCTTTTCTCATCAAGGGAGTGGCCAAATTCAGAAATTTTTGTGGCCCAGTATTGGCCTTGAAGTTCACAAGATATGATACTCCTCCTTGGAGCCATGGATTGCATAAAAATGGTGAAATAATTCATACAATAAAATTATAAAACATGTTTTACAAGAGCATGTTCTTCACCAACAATCCTCCTCATATAAATGGAGTGGTACATAGATCTATCCTCTTCCTCAAAAAGAGAAAGAGTGGGTTGATTTAAATCTTCCATAGAGTTATGTTTCTCTTCCATCTTCGCATGGTACATGCATCTTTGACAATGCTGATATAGTTCTCCTTCAAAGCCCTCCCAATGGTAGTTCCTCAAGATGATGTTGTTGAGCTTCATAGAATAAGTGTGGCTGAAACAGAACTTTTCATAGGCCCTTTGTAGTAACTTCTCCTTGAGGTTAGAGGCTCTAGAAAAGAAGATCTTACCATGATCATAGATGACTCCATCTTGGACTGAATATATCTCATCATGTAGCAAGTCATCAAGAATCATGCATGTGTGAAGATCCTTGGAATATTCCACCAACAGTGGGGATTTCTAATATGGATCTAATCTCCCCAACAATGACAACATTGATAATGTATCAACTGAAATTTTTGTCATGTTTCAGCTCCTTTCTTTGACATCTCCTATGCCAAAGGTTTGAGTTGGAAGGTCATCCCTTCCCTTCTCCTCCTCCTTGAAATATCCCAGGCCAAGAGTATATGATGGAAGGTTGCTATTCCCTCCTTGCTTCCCTTCTTGTATATGCATATGCTCAAATGAAGATGTAAGTTTTTGGAAATTAGTCTCCCATGGAAGGCTATTATCTATCCAAAACCTCCTTGGTATTGCCAAGGTATGCAAGTGTGGCCACCATCTCCTATCATGTATGGAAGACTGCTCTCCAAATGAGATTGTTTTCTGATTCTTCACAATCAAGGATTGCCTCCCTTGCTCCATGATGGTGTAATTCTTCATCCTTGTAGCATCTTTTCTTAGCGCAATATGAGATGAGAGAATGGATAATGGTGATAAGCGAAAAATATTTCTCCTCTACTTGAGTTTTCCCAATACTCCCAGTGTTGTAGTATGGTATTCTAATGCTCCCTTATTTCTTGGATCTATGAATGGAGAATCAATGCATGAAACATCTTTCACCAAATCTGAATCAAGTGGTCTCCCAGGTGGTTTACCACAAGATAATTATGTCTCATGGTTCATTCCCATGTGCATAACAGTTGGGATCATTATAGCACTGCTCCCACTACCCAAGTGCATCTCTGATTTTTGTGTGGAAGTCTCATGATAATGGGGTATGACTCTTAAGGATGCAAGAGTGCTTTTGGTTGGAGCAACTTCCCCATATTTTCCTCCACGTAGTAGTGGATCACCTCCTATCATATCAACACTATGATACTTCCTCTATTCTTCTTCTCCTACCCTCTGCAAGATTTCAAAGTCTAAGGTGCTTCCTTTAGATGTAGTTAACTCATGAACACCCAACATCTCCTTGGTATCAAGAGTCTTGTTCACAAAGGACTGATCTTTCATAGTGTGTGTTCCCAAAACTGTATGCAATGTTGGAACACATTCCCTCCATTGTTTTGTCTCATTTTCTATCATCATAGACACATACTGCTTATTCTCTTCATGTGTAAGATCCCTAGGAGCTTTTTTCAAAGACAAAAGAGCCCTCCTAGTGGTAGCAGTTGCTTCACCTCCACATCCCAATAAAAGTAAATCTCCTCCTACTGTCATAGCGCTGGAGGATCTTTCCAGCACTTCCTCTCCCTTCTCATCATCAATGTAGAATGACTCATCATTAAGAGATCCTTCCTCTTGATCTCCTCTTTAAAAAGGAACCATCATGTCTTCTTCTTGAGAAGAATGTTCTTGCTGAAGTGGGGCCCTTTCCCTTGGAAAATCATGTAACAGATCTTTAACCCCCTCAAAAATGTTATGGAATGGATTTATATTCATGGATCATTCCATCTCATGTAAAGGTTCTAAATTATTGGGTTTGGTTTTCTCTCCCAAGGAAGTTTCAGATGGCTTCAAATCAAATCTTTTCACTAACCTCCTAGTGAACTATGCATAAGTAGAGATGTTTACATTTTTTAATGAAGAATATTAAAATAACCACTAGGCATAAGGCTTACCATGGAGATGTAGCACTGCTACTCTTATGGCTTCTTATTCTGAAACTTGATGCAGCTGGAAATATGTGTCTAGCTTCTTTACCCAATATTGAGTCATGAAATGGGTATGTATTTACTATTGAATTCACCATTTTTTTCCATAATTCTTATATCTTTCATATCCTAATATCATAATATGCTAGAAATATTAAGGATAATGAAGGAATCATGTGCTGCTATGGTTTAAATAACTTCTATCTTTCTTTATACAGGGAAATGGTAAGGGACAATTGTTGTTCCCTAACGTTGGAACAAAGGAACCCAAAAAAAAACAAAATTAGAATAGCAGAATCCGACCAATGGAGAAAGAAGTGTGTAGGTTACAGCCAGAGTTAAGAATACATGAAGAAGATCAAAGCGGGATATGTCTTAAGTTAGGGATTGGTTACAAATCCCTTAGGATCGGAGATCCTGAGGGATCGTATTTACTGTATAATTTTTATTACTGTCTAACTATAAAAACAAGTGATGATAGAAAGGATGGGGGGAATCTCTGTTATTTTATAATTTGTAAAACATAATGACAGACTATGTTTTGGAGAGCATGAATTATTATATCGTTACTTTAGTTCAATGATTAATACATAATTGATTTTATGTTCTCTTTCCGTATTTGAAGTAACGTAGCAGTACCTGCTGGTGGCTAAGGGCCCAGCCTTTGGTGGAGTTTTGTTGCTTCCTTGTATCATGTTTTGATATTTCCTAGTGCTTAATCAGTTTGATAATTTCTTGCCCGTTTGAATCTATTTTATTTAAGCTGTTCCTTATTTCTTGATTTACATTATGTTCATGTTTTGCATTACTATTGGATTGATTACATTCTGCTTGTGATTCATATTGTTATGCTTTGTGAGATTCCTTAAATACGCGCATTATATTCTGCAAGAGTTTGATTACTACTTTTGGACTCTCGGAATGATATTACCCTTGTCTTGATTGAATTCACAATAGATTTAATATAATTTAGATTTAATAAGCTAAAGTAGAAGTGACTTATTTCTACCGTGCTCTCAGCTGATGATATTGTTATATGGATTGATGTAAGCTTTGATTTCAATAGAAGACTACACTTTGATGTTTCTTTAATAATTTCCATTAGAGTCTGTTAGATATTCTCATTTACATTTGTGTTAAGATCTATGCTACAAACCATTACTCTTTAAATAATAGCAGCCACATTATGTGTACACTCTTGAAAGTAGAGGACTTACCCGGATTGATGATTAATGTGAGATAATTAGGAGTGTTAAGAAGCACCTTTTATCAATCAACATTTTGGCACCATTGCCGGGGAGAGTGTAGCCATTTAGAAAGAGTTATGCATATTTGATTTTTTTCTACTAAGGAAGAACTGGGTATTAAAAGTGGAAGGTAAGAACTTGCGTAATGAATGAGGAACATGCTCGTTCATCTGCCTGCTTTATAGCAAAACTGCATAGAAGTCTAAGGTAGGAATGTATGCTTGCATTTATTTTGAATGACTAGAAGATCTAAACAAAACAAAATTCCTCCTCCTAGACCTGAAAAACCTAAGGGACCGGTGACCCTTGGGAAAACAACCTTTATCGACGAAATCATAATAAAAACTGAGTCTCAGCCATCTGTATGACCCCAAATTTTTGCTTCCAGACGTCCTATTGACTTCCTTCAAGCCACAGGGTAGCCATCTGTAGCTAACGCTGAGATTCATGGTGAAATTGAAGGGATAGAACAAAGTTTTCAGGATACTGAAAATTTACAAAGAAGCCCTTCACAAGAGGGAAATTCTAACAACCTCCGTGAAGGAGAGGGAGAAACAAGTGATTCCGAAATTTATCTATCAGAATCGAGATATCCTGAAGAAGTAACTGAGAAGAGTTTCCTAGACATTGATGATTTACAAGCTGACCCTTTACAAGAAGGAAATTCTAGCACTCTCCGTGAAGGAGAAGGAGAAACAAGTAATCTCAAAATTGAACCATCAGAACCTGGATCTCCCAAAATAATAGTTGAACAGAGGACACCCAGTATTCCAGATCAAGGTAGTATTGTTAGGATTATTCCAGCCTCTCCTAGAAATCCTAGGAAAATCCTACCAACTCCGGAGATCCCTGAAGGATATTGGCATACTTTTTATCAAATGGTTCAGAACCAGCTAGCTCAAACTTCTACATTACAATATCCTATCATTGACACAGCTGTCAATGCTCCCATGAAAGTTATTCCATTGCAAAATATCCCTACTTTCCATGGGCTAACTTCAGAAGATCTCGATGCATTCCTTTTTGAGTTTGATGTCTTATGTAGAGGATATGATTACACTACCGACCCCCAAAAGCTGAAGCTATTCCCATCTACTTTGAAGGGAGCAGCTCTGCGTTGGTTCATGGGACTTGGTGGAGGTACCATTAATGATTGGGACCAAATGAAAGAATATTTTCTTAAAAAATATCAAGATTATTGCCGAACGAGAGAACTAAAAGATGAAAATTTTCAGATGGTAGCCAAACCCAGCGAGACCTTAGAAGAATATGTAGAATGTTTTCAATATAATTTTCAAATATCCCCTTATGAAAATCTGACTGATAATGTTATGAAAACTACATTGATTATAGGTATGAAGGATCAATGGGTGGAAACATTAAATATAATGGGAAAAGGTGATATTTATCAAGAAAATTATAACGATATTGTGGATTTGTGCATTAAATGTTCCAGGGGAAGTTCAAGACTCAAACCAGCTGGAAAAGAGGTGAACTCTAGAGATAGCAAGGCTTCAGGAGAAACCATTACACGAAGTGAAATCAGCAATTTGTTGGAGGACTTAAAAACTGATATCCTGGGAACTCTGACAACACAACTAGATGTTATGTAAGCCAAGCAAAAGCAGGCCATAGCAGAGCAGAACTTGGCTATCTTCTACCCGCATTGCAGACAAAATCACAGTCATAAGGAATGCCCCCTAGATGAAAAAATAACATGCGCCATATGCACCCAAGAACACACCACATAAATCTGCCCATCACTCCTAGGACAAAAAGAAGTTTTTAAGGAGGTAGAAGAAGAAGCGGAACCAGTGTATCAGTTAAACCAGAGTCGACAATGGCAAGCACACTAGATAGGTATGCCCACTGATCCATCTTTATTTTTTTTCCATTTCGCAATATAATTCTCAAAAATATTCAGGGGGAGCATGGCAGAATCAGCCACCTTTCTTGCCACCTCAAGCATTTTTTATGCTACCTTGGCCAAATCAATAAAATTTAAACAATATTAGTTGGCCAAATCAATCAAATTCAAACAATAATAGTTGGCTGAATTTTCCTTACCCGCCACAATTCTAGCAGAATAACCCTTATTCATCCCAATGGTCTCCCTCCACTTCACAAAATTCAAATTGGCAATCAAACTAGAAAAGAGCCACAAACCATCCAATGGGAACAGGCCCTCTGCCTCAACCAACCTTAACGTTGCAAAATAATCCTCAAATGAACATACGACCGCAAATCCTAGCTCAACCCAACCCAAACCAAAATAACAGACCAATTCAGTCAATACAAATCATAGAAGGTCTAGACCCTAAAACGGAGTTGAGAGAATGTAACGAGCTTAAGTTAAGATCTGGATGTATAATTACTCCAGTGCATGATAAATACTTGCAACCTTAAGAACTTCTCAAAATAAGTCTCTGACTGTAGACAACCAACAAATAAAACTAGGGTAAGATACAATCAAATACAAAAATCCTGAACAAATTATACCCACTTCCCCTCCATTCCCAGAAAGACTGTTGATACCGCGTCCAATTGAAACCCTTGAATTTGATCTTCTGGGAGAATTGAAAAATATTTGTATAAAAATACCCCTCCTCCAGGCCATCCAGGACATTCCAATATATGCTAAAACTATCAAAGAGCTGTGTATAAAGAAGCCAGTGAGGAAATCAAGAATAAACCCCACTGTCCATGTTGTTGGAACTCTGTCTGATTTATTATTAGGCAGAGAAATGCCAGTGAAATATGAAGATCCTAGAAACCCCATCGTTACAGTCCAAATAAATGGTTTTTCTTTTCCCAATGCATTAGTTGATTTAGGAGCAGCCATTAATATTCTCACGACAACAACCTGTCAAAATCTTGGCATCACAACCTTAGATCCAACCACGACTCCACTGGAATTGGTTGACCGCTCGGTTGTCAAACCAGAGGGGACATTACAGGATGTAATGGTGTCTGTAGATTCTTGGGAATACCCAACAGATTTCTTGATCATTAATCCCAGAAGTCGATTTGATGGGCATCCTTTAATATTAGGAAGACCTTGGCTAGCAACTGGTAATGCTTATATCAGCTGCCGGACAGGAAATATGATAATAACTAGGGGAACATATGTAAAACATTTAGCTTTATATCCCCTTGCTCATCCAAGTCTGACTATTATACAAACCAGGAAACAACCCACAACATATTTCATAGAAAAAATTCTATCACCATTAACTGTGGTAGATTCCCTTGAATTTAAAAGTCAAAGAGAAGATGATGTTATTAATACCTTTATCAATCATCCTACCTCCACATGAAGCTTTAAATGTCACATGATTGAAGCAGTTCTTGATAACGAAATTGAAGAGGATCCCCTCAAAGAAATCAGTGACCACACGATACCAACAACCATTGTTTATCATAGAAAACCTATAGAAATCGAGCCAGAGAAAACCCTAAACATTAACAGTAATCTGAGTCATGACCAACAGCAAAAACTTACTCAAGTTATTTTAAAACATAAAAAATATTTTTCTTGGGACTACTCAGACATGAATGGGATTGATCCCCAGCTATGCATGCACCATATCTACATTGAAAAAGATGAAAAAACCATTCGACAACCTCAACGAAGATTAAATCCTCATTTAAAAGACATTGTCAAAGAATAACTTCAAAAACAGTTAGATGTCAAATTTATTTATCCTATATCTGACAGTAAATGGGTCTCTCCATTAGTTTTAGTTCCTAAAAAGAATGGGAAATGGCACATATGTGTTGACTATAGATAACTCAATAAGGTCATGCAAAAATACCACTTTCCCCTTCCATTTATTGATCAAGTTCTGGATACACTGGCAGAAATTTTTTTTTTCTCTTTCCTAGATGGCTTCAGTGGCTACAATCAAATCCAAATTGCTCTGGAGGAACAAGACAAGACTACCTTTACCTATCTCTGGGGAGCATTTTCCTACATGGTATTACCTTTTGGATTTTGCAATGCACCTGCCAAATTTCAATGAGCCATACTCAGTATTTTCGCAGACCTGATAAATGAAGGATTAGAGGTATACATGGAGGGTTTTACACCCTATGGAGATGACTTTGACCAAACATTACAAACATTAGAAAAATTTCTGGAATGGTGTATTGCTACTAGCCTATGTTTAAGTCACGAAAAGTGCCATATGATGATGACAGAAGGCCTGAACTTGGGACATTACATTTCAGCAGCTGGAATTTAGGTAGATCCAACAAAGATACAGGTAATTCTTTTATTAGCTACTCCATGCACTCAAACTGAGGTACATAGTTTTTTAGGATTTGTTGGATATTATCGTAGATTTATTAAGAATTTTTCACAGATTGCTACACCACTATATGCCTTAACAGGAAATAATGATTTCATATGGACTGACAAATGTGATACTACTTTTACAGATTTGAAACAGCTCGTATCTATAGCACCAGTACTACGAGGAAAAAACTGAGATATACCCTTCCAAATCTCATCAGATGCATCAGATACAGCGATTGGAGAAGTTCTTGGCCAAGAGGAAGAAAAGAAACCATATCCTATATATTACATTAGCAAGAACTTAACTCCTGCTGAGTTAAATTACACAGTAACAGAGAAGGAGTTTTTAGCAGTCATTTATGCTATTAACAAATTCAGACACTATATAACTGGATACCCTATAATTCTGTATATGGACCACTCTGCCATTAAATATTTAGCTAATAAACCAATTATGAATGGAAGAGTGACACGCTGGTTGCTTATTTTGTAGGAATTTGATATAACTATAAGGGATCGACCAGGGAAGGAAAACCTTATAGCTAATTTCATTTCCTGAGTACTAAGAACAGATGATGTGATAACAGTGGAAGATTAGTTTCCAGATGAACACTTGTTTGTTGTTACCATAAAAACACCATGGTATGCAGATGTGGCAAAAATTTTAGCAGTAGGAAAGGCAAGTTGTACTATACAACAACCCTCCCTTTTTCTAAATTTTAGAAATAAAATTTAGAAATAGGGTCCCTTTCTTTTTAGAAATAAAACACTTAGAAATAAAATTCATTGTTTTGGAAAATTTCATATTGTTACTAAACAGATTTAACATTCAAAAAATTTATGGTCCGATCTAATATACAAGGCCTTACCATAAAAACAAATCAAAGTTAAAAGTTCAATCGCAATCGGAGAATCGGAGATAACCTTTAAAAGAAATTTCATATGCCCATTTCAAATCTTCCGATGCGATTAGTCCAATCGGAAAATTTCAATCGCTAAGAGTTTAAAACAGTTAATTATAACTTCCGATGCGATGCGGTCAATCGCAATCGATTAATCGAGACAGTCTTCAAAAAACTCTTTACGCTTAGTTGAAATTCCCCGATCCGATGTGCATTTGATAATAAACGCTTTTAAAAGAAAAATCGAACATTTGTTTAAAATATATGGTAGACCCCACCATTAGAGATCAGAAAGATCTGCAATCGCAATCGATCAATCGGGATAAACGTATTGTGATACTCATTTGCCATTCGAAAACTTCCGATGCGATTCATCTATTTGCATACGAAGATTTTTTTTGAATATATTAATATATCACAAGCGCCAAATCTTTATTGGTACGAAGGCATTCAATAACGAATCAAATGAATATGGTTTATGATTTGGTTTTAAATACTTAAGTGTGACCCAAAAGGAGCATTTACGCAATATACGAAACAAATAAATGAAAACCATAAGTTCATAAATCATTCCGTTTGAGTGGCTTGTTGATCACGACTGAGATTTTATTGTCTTGCAGAGCCAAAGAACACCAAGTTCTTTCATTCACAGACAAAGGGAAGCGGTAGCAGACGCAGAAATGTCAAAGAGAGGGAGAAGAAACAAGACTTCTCTACCAGTGAAGTTTGCCGAAACTCCTACGGTCTCAAAAGAAAAGCCCATAAAGCTAAGGCTAGTCACAGATACATCATGCCAAGGTCTTGGGAAAATGACATGGGACACAGTCTACAACCTATTGGAAAAAGAAGACCCCAAGGTCACAGTCGAGAAGGCATCAGTTCCAGACGAGGATAGCTCGGATTCTGACTCTGACATCAATGAAAGAACACTTGCAAATTCATTTCTGCATCGAATTGCAGCCAGAGCGAGCATCATGCCTTACTATGATGTAGTTCGATGGGTTATTGACAGTGTAAAGATACAAGATAGAATGTTTGTTTCAGCATCTGGAGTGCCTTTCGGCTCGTTTAAAGCAGAAGACTTGAAAGCAATGTACCACCTTCCAGACCCACAGAAGGTGTATAACAAGGAATTTATCAAAGATTTTGCTGATAATAACAAAGTCCAATCCGACCCTATCAAAGATTGGAGGAAAAACCCATAGAAGCACCGAAATGAAGCAGAGGAATGTGTTCCCTCGGCAACACAAATAATGCGAACTACGATTTCGCCAAAAATAAAAGCGACAGGTGGAGAGAAGAAATGGAAAGGAAAAGTCGACAAATCGGCAAACTTCAAACTATATCCTGGGATAGTATGTGGACTCATGTGATCAAGCCAAACAATCAACAGACAGCTATCAAACTTCTATCAAACGCTGTCGATTGTCTAATTCCAGAATTTTCTGATGCCACCTACGCTGGACAGTTGCATTCTGAGATGAGTCATCCACCAAGACTCCGAGATATGTTGAACATTTGCAACTTGGCTTCATCAAGCGAGGGAGAAAAACAATGAATCAGTTTCATTCAAGATAGCATTTTAGTTTTAATTTGATAGATTGTAGCATTAGTATTAGGATTTTGTTATGTAATTTATTATTTAAATCCCTCTCATGCATTTAGAGAAGGATCGGAAGTTGTAATATTTTGGGATTTGGAGCTAACATTTCTGTACTTCATTCCTTATTATATTTATATGAAAGATCACATCTGGTGATTTTTGTGCTCAAATTATCTTTGAAGTGTTGCATTTCTGTGCCTTTGGATTTAATTTTACATCGGAGTTACTAGATCAGAGTATCATATTTCATTTGACAGTCTTCAAGATGAATGAGGTATTTCTATCTGTTCACTGTTGATTCTCTCTGCTATATGGTATTCGTTTGAAAATTTTGATATCATTTATATATTTGGTTTTCATAACATTTCCTTTTTATATTATCATTTCTGAGTATAATTGGAATGTTATCATTTATAAGCATATATGAATGGTATATAATGATGAATGCAATATGTTAATATAACTCTGTTTAATTTCTTAAACAGAGTTATCTTTATTTGTTTCTGCACATTTCAATTTAATTAATAATACATTTTCATGGTTATTATTAGATTGAAACAATCTTAAGTTGTATTCACATATAATTACCCGGGTTAAAATTAGAATTTCTTTATCAGTATTTAGCTTAGATTAGATAGTTTTATTTTCGATTAATTTAGTCCCATTTTCACCCATCCAATTCAATCCATTTAGTTATAAGGAAACTGGTCCTTTAAATCCAGTCGGAGCCACCATCCCAAACGGAAAAGGAGCTGTCTTAAGGTCCCGACCGGGTGGTTTTCCCCCAATGTTTGAAGCAGAGATTTTCTAGGCTTCAACATTTTTGGCGCTAGAAGGAGTGCCTTCAACTGTGAATGGAAAGCAAACCCAAATCTACAAACCATTCTAAGAGTAATTCTCCCTCCACATCACCTCGTACTTCCCAATTGCCTGCTGATTTCTCAGCATCCAAGCAAGAAGAAGAGGTATCCACTATCACTGCTCAAACCCACCATACTTCAGAACAATTAAGTCTTGAATCTCCTGAATTTCAGTATCTCATCCATAAACTTCAGAGTTTCTCGATTTCACCACAGAAATCTGAGCTATCTCAAAGCAGTGAGACTTCGCAATTCAATCTACCTCACCCTCTTACTAGACTTCAGAGTGAGAAGCTCGGTATTGAACCTACTGAATTTCCTTTACCTAAAAGGAAAAGGGCAAAGAAAAATACTGAAGATTATGACAGTGAAGCACTTTCATCCACATCTTCCATCTCATCTTCCCCAGTGCGAAGTCAACCATCCACTCCCTCATTACATATCGTTGTTCACCAGGAATTGGGAACTTCAACATCTCAACCTGCTCACTCCTCAATATCAATTCCTTCCCAGACATCTGGAATCTCAACAACAGTATCATCCACCACTGGTATTACAATGGCAGATCCATGGACCAGACCTGGTGCAGTCAACATGCCCGCACCATTACATGCATTACCATATGCTCCTGAAAAATGGCTACCCAAGTTTAATCCAGAAAATGGAACCCAAGCTGAGGAACATATCAATAACTTCATGTTAGCAGTTAATTTGAAGGGAGTAACAGAGCAAGATGTCGTTGTTAGGCTTTTTCCTTATACATTGCAAGGATCAGCAGGATCCTGGTATTTTTCCCTGCCTTCTGATTCTATTACCAGTTGGAACATTTGTCAAGAACAGTTTCTCACTAAGTATGGAGATGACAGATCTTTAGCTACACTAATAAATGATCTCTCCAATCTTAGGATAGAGCATAGAGAACCAATTAAAGAATTTAATGCTCGTTTCAATAAACTTTTGAATAAAATCCCAACGACCTCCAAACCAAGTGAACAAATCAGAAGTGAGTGGTATATTACTGCCCTACCTGCCAATATAGCTATTTTTGTAGACAGGGCCGCAAAACCAACACTTGCTGAAAACATGAAAGAAGCACTTGCTGTGGAAAAACGTATTAATGCTCTAGAAAAGAAAGCGGCTCTCGAGGAAAGAAAAACCAAAAAAGTTTCATTCAAAGAAGACTCAAAGAAGAAAATCTCGAAAGATCCATATGATATGGAAGGCCTCCAAAAGGTCCTCAAGACTATGTCAAATGAAATGATTGAAATTAAGAAACAAGTAGCTGAAACTTCTACCAAAAGGCCCTTTAAGAATTATAAGAAAACCGAATCAAAACCACCAAATATCGTATCTTATGCAGATTCAGATCAAGAAGAGGAAGAAGAGGAAACAATCTCACTAAGTGATAATGAAGAGGAAATTGTTGAATGTCATGGCATGTGGGATTTCATACTGCCCAACTCCGATACAGATAATGATGAAGAAGCTTTACCTGTCTCTACTAGGAGTAAAGGTACTTCCGAACCTGTTCAGACAACTTCAAAGAAACGGAGTGCTGGTGCTGCTACAACAAAAGAAAAAGTACCTACAAAGAAATCACCCGCAGCAGTCCCCCAAAACCCACCTTCAACTTCAAGTACTCCTCCAACATCCAAAACATTAGTAGTATCCGATTCAATGGATTACAATATTATTGATGATATGAAGAAAACCAAGGCAAACATTACTATGTTTGAACTTAGTAAATTAAAACATCAGCAGAAATTGCTTCTCAAAGAATTGAATGCTGTTCCCTGTTCACCTCTTCCCAGTGCTAAAGCTGCAAATGATTCTGGTCAACCACCTTCTGGTATGATAGAAGCCACTGATTCAGTCCTGATTGGAGATAGATCAAATTCTCATACTCCACCCTTCCTTTTGACTTTTGAGATCTACAACAAAAACCTACACAATTGTTTGATTGACTCAGGGGCATCATCCAATATAATGCCAGCTTCAGTTTGTTCCAAGCTGAACATAGAACCCCAAAAGTCTTCCATACATATTGTACAATTAGACAGAAGAAAGGTCCAGGTTTTAGGAGAGATTAACTCTGTAACTATCAGGTTAGCAGCTGATCCACGGGTAGTTCAACGAATTGATATCTTAATAGCTGATATACCTGAATTTTATGGGTTGATTTTGAGTAGAGATTGGTCTGAAAATCTCCACGGGTATATTTCTACCGATTGGTCTCACATGTGGTTACCTTATAGGGGAAAGCCAAATCAAATAAAAATCAATCGAGAGAAACACATGACTCATACTGTAACAGATTTTGAACAAGAAAATCAACCAATTGCATTTAATAACAACATCTTGGGAAATTATTCATCAGAGTCATTTTTTGGAAATCTCACTGCCCAACCATCCCCTTTCTCAGTAAACAGTTTAACATCACAGGTTGAAAACTATTCACAAACTGATAGGTCAAGATGTTTTAGTGATACTGGGGAAACTGTAAATAATCTTGTTAATACTTCTTTATTTTGGTCTTTATATTTTGACGGCTCTAAATCTAACGAAGGTTCAGGAGCAGGGTGTATCTTGGTTAGCCCGCAAGGTGAAAAAACAATGCTGTCCTGTAGGTTAGAATTTGAATGCACAAACAATACAGCCGAGTATGAAGCTTTAGTCCAAGGTCCGTATAAAGCAATTGGCCTCAAAGTGCAATATTTGAAAGTATTCGGCGATTCTGAAATTATTGTCAAGCAGGTGAGAAATACAATTCACTGTCTTTCAAATCACCTCAAACATTATCAATCACTGGTACAAGAACTCACCACACACTTTTCTGCATTCAATATTTCTTCTATCCCTAGGTCTCAAAATTCAGCAGCAGACTTGCTAGCCAATGTTGCCTCCAGACTCATACCCTCCGAAGATTACAACCCAGATAGATTTTCAATAGAATTACTTTTTCGACCATCTGTCCCAGACAATGTCACAAATTGGAGAGTTTTTTACCATGATCAAGATATCTTAAATTTCATGACTTCAGAGAAATCATATGATGATCAAATTATTGACGAAGAAGAGCACGATTTACAAATTTCTTCAAAAAGTAATGAAAATCCCATTCCAAAATATGTTGTTAGATTGGAGGACTTATATGATATTAAAGACAGATTCAAGAAAGTCACTAATACCAAACTTCAAAGTTCCACTTTGAAATTTGAATTAGTGAATCTTGGTTCTGATTCAAAACCTCAAAATGTTAATTTAGGACTTAATTTAACATCAGAGGAAAGGGATGCTTTCATTAAATTATTGAGAAAATACAAAAATGTTTTCGCTTGGAATTATGATGATTTAAAAACATATGATACTTCAGTTATTCAACACACAATTCCAATGCTTCCTGATATTAAACCTGTTCAACAAAAGCTAAGGAAAGTTCACCCAAATCTTGAAGATCAAATCAAATCAGAACTTAATAAACTTTTGAAAGCCAAAATCATTTTTCCTGTCAGGCATTCCAATTGGGTTTCCAATATGGTACCTGTAAGGAAGAAAAATGGTGATATAAGAATCTGTATTGATTTCAGAAATTTAAACAAGGCATGTTTAAAAGACAATTTCCCATTACCAACCATGGAACAGATACTTCAAAAGGTAGCTGGTTCTGAACTTATGTCCTTTCTTGATGGATTTTTAGGCTATAATCAAGTCTTAGTTCATCCAGATGACAGATTGAAAACAACTTTCAGAACAAAATGGGGAACTTATGCTTATCAAAAAATGCCTTTTGGATTAATAAATGCAGGAGCAACTTTCCAAAGAGCCATGGACATAGCATTTAAAGGTCTGATCAATAAATCAGTTGTTGTTTATCTCGATGATATAACAGTATTCTCAAAAAACAGAACCAATCATTTACATGATCTAAAACAAATATTTGAAAGATGTAGAAGGTTTGGTATTTCATTAAATCCGAAAAAATATTTCTTTGCTTTGGATGAAGGAAAACTTTTAGGATTTGTTGTATCAAAAGATGGTATATACATTGATCCAGACAGAGTTAAAGAAATCTCTGATATTTCTTTACCTCATAACAAAAAATACATGCAATCATTTCTTGGACAGATCAATTTTGTAAAAAGATTCATTCCTGATTTTTCTTTAATTGTTTTACCTATGCAAAATATGATCAAGAAGAATTCGGTATTCAAATGGGGGCATAAAGAGAAAGAAGCCTTTGAGGCAATCAAACAGGCAATCATTAATGCACCAGCATTAAGTACTCCGGATTTTTCTAAATATTTTATTTTGTATACCTTAGCCACAGAGACATCCTATGCAGCTGTTTTAACACAGCTCAATGATCAGAAAATTGAAGCACCAATTTCTTTCTTTAGTTCAAATCTGCAAGGAGCTGAACTGAATTATTCCGATGTTGAAAAACAAGCCTTTGCTGTGTTCAAATCAATCAAGCATTTCAGACCTTTTCTCTTAAAAACTCATACAAAAATCATTGTCCCATTCTCTACAGTGAGGCAATTGTTAATTCAGAGAGAAGTAGGAGAAAAACGAGCTAACTGGGTAACAGCCTTACAAGAATATGATGTTGATATTAAACCAGCTAAGATTGTTAGAGGACAAGGTTTTTGCAGATTATTAGCAGGAGCTCATAACATACCAGAGAATGGTCATTCAAATCAAGATATTCAAGTAAATCAGATAAGTGTTACGGATTCTGAGTCTCAGTATTCTGATCTCATCTATTACTTGAAAAATGGGTATGCTCCTTCTGATCTCAGTTATAAGAAAAAACGTGCTTTAAGATTAAAAGCTGTTAAATATGAGATCATTGATAATGTATTATTTAGAAGAAATTATGATTCAATTTTGTTGAGATGTCTTGAAAAGACTGAGGCTGAAAAGGTTTTGCAGGAGTTGCATGATGGACCAGCAGGAGGTCATTTTGGAGGTGATACCACAGCTCACAAAATAATTCATGCTGGCTATTATTGGCCTACCATTTTTAAAGATACACATGAATATGTAAGAAAGTGCAGAATCTGCCAAACTGCAAGTGGAAGACAAAGGAAACCAGCTTTTCCTTTGCAACCAGTAAATATTGAGCAACCATTTGAACAATGGGGACTTGACATTATTGGTGAGATAGTACCTCATTCTTCAAAGCAGCACAAGTACATTCTTACTGCAACCGATTATTTTACAAAATGGGTAGAGGCAATCCCTTTGAAGGTAGCCAATTCTGATGCAATTATTGATTTCATAGATCAATTTATCATAACCAGGTTTGGTGTACCTCAAGCTCTTGTCTTTGATAATGCATCTTATTTCTCAGGAAATAGTTTAATAGAATTTGCAGTTAAAAGAGGTTTTAAACTCAAATATTCAGCAAATTATTACCCACAAGGTAATGGATTAGCTGAATCCACTAATAAAAATCTCATCAAGATTATTAAAAGGACTATCGATCGAAATCAAAAGAATTGGCATAAATCTTTAATCTTTGCACTATGGGCTGATCGTATTACAGAGAAAGCTTCAATCGGAACTTCACCTTTTAATTTAGTTTATGGAAAAGAAGCTGTGATACCATCAAATTTAACTCTTCCATCATTAGCCCTAGTACAATTTATTGAAGAAAATCCTTCTTCATCCGTTCAATTGAGATATGATCAAATCCTTAAACTAGAAGAAGAAAGAGATAAGGCTAGAATTGTTCATGAAAAACATCAACAGCTTGTAAAATCTTCTTTTGATGCAAGTTCTACTGGCTCAAAAATTTTGTCAATTGGTGATCTTGTTCTAAAATGGGATAAGGCACATGAAGAAAAAGGTAAACATACCAAATTTCAAAAGATGTGGCTTGGACCATTTCAGATTGTTGAAAAGATAGGCTCAAATACATTCATGCTCCAAGATCTAACAGGTAAGAGAGAATCTCTTCCTGTAAATGGGCTTATCTTAAAGAAATTCTTCTCATAAGGAGGTAACCCCTTCTTAAATTGTACATATTCCTTTTTGCAAAGTCTTTTATTGTTTTTACAAATAAAGGTTGTTAATAAGTCTCTAAATTGACTGTTTACTTGATAGAAAAATTCTTAAGAAAAATATTATAAATATTTATTTTAGTGTAAATAAGAATTTTTAGAGAAATGATTATATTCTCTTGATAGTTTTAAATAAGATGTTAAACTTTGAAATATTATACCAATTATTTGCATAATCTTTTTGGAAAAACTTGAGGAAAATGTAAATCATTACAAGTTTATTAAGCAGAGAGAAGTTATCTATAAAAGTAAAGATTATTCAAGTCTTGGTACTCAAAAAACTCAGAAAATTGTCATCCATTAATTCTTAAGGATAAGACTAGTTCACCCCATTCATTTAGGTTGTGATTTTTTAGAATATAATTCTAAGAAATTATTAAAAAAAAAAAAAAATCTTTTAAGAGATAAGAGGTCTCATCATGAGCCGACTTACCATATTCATAAGAAATAATAAAACTGACATTACCAATACTGCATATCAAAACAGGGTAATGGCTTATTAATATAAGACAAGGGGTCTCATCACGAGCCAGCTTGTTCAGTTTAATTATAACTATTGAATGGCATTGTTAACAACTGGCTACCAAACCAGAACAATGGCTCTTAAAAAGAAATAAAAAAATAAATAAAAGACAAAAAACATGAGATAACATGTCTTATGAATTTATCTTTTAAAAAGTCATAATCCTAGTTGAATGGGACAATGAATAGTTAATGGTTAAAAGGTAACCCTGTCGAGACTATGAACGTTTGCAGGCAGCAGAGGCAATACCTATGACAATAGAGTATATTATCAAAACCAAGCTTGAAGAAATCCACTTACTTCATTATTAATACCAATCAAAGCTTAAGAAAACTCAAAATGTTTTTATTCTCAAGAAACTAGAAAGAGATTGTTAATAATTTTTATTCTTTTTCATAAAGTTAGATTTTATTTTTGATTATCCTAGGATAATTTTTATTTTCCTTTAAAAATCTTTACTTACTTAAAGATATAGTATTCATTCTATTTTTCAGAGATAACTGGTTCTTTCAAGTGAATCGCCAATTGTTGTACTATACAACAACCCTCCCTTTTTCTAAATTTTAGAAATAAAATTTAGAAACAGGGTCCCTTTCTTTTTAGAAATAAAACACTTAGGAATAAGATTCATTGTTTTGAAATTTCATATTCAATATTCAAAAAACTTATGGTCCGATCTAATATACAAGGATTTATCATAAAAAACAGATCAAAGTTAAAAGCTCAATCGCAATCGGAGAATCGGAGATAACACTCAAAAGAAATATCATATGCCCATTTCAAATCTTCCGATGCGATTAGTCCAATCGGAAAATTCTAATCGCTGAGAGTTTAAAACAATTAAACAAAGCTTCCGATGCGGTGCGGTCAATCGCAATCGATCAATCGGGACAATCTTTAAAAAACTCTTTACGCTTAGTTGAAATTCCCCGATCCGATGTGCATTTGATAATAAGCGCTTTTAAAAGAAAATCAAACATTTGTTTTAAAAATATGGTAGACCCCACCATCAGAGATCGGAAAGATCTGCAATCGCAATCGATCAATCGGGATAAACGTATTGTGATACTCATTTTCCATTCGAAAACTTCCGATGCGATTCATCTATTTTGCATACGAAGATTTTTGTTGAATATATTAATATATCACAAGCGCCAAATCTTTATTGGTACGAGAGCATTCAATAACGAATCAAATGAATATGGTTTATGATTTGGTTTTAAATACTTAAGTGTGACCCAAAAGGAGCATTTACGCACTATACGAAACAAATAAATGAAAACCATAAGTTCATAAATCATTCCGTTTGAGTGGCTTGTTGATCACGACTGAGAGTTTATTGTCTTGCAGAGCCAAAGAACACCAAGTTCTTTCATTCACAGACAAAGGGAAGCGGTAGCAGACGCAGAAATGTCAAAGAGAGGGAGAAGAAACAAGACTTCTCTACCAGTGAAGTTTGCCGAAACTCCTACGGTCTCAAAAGAAAAGCCCATAAAGCTAAGACTAGTCACAGATACATCATGCCAAGGTCTTGGAAAAATGACATGGGACGCAGTCTACAACCTATTGGAAAGAGAAGACACCAAGGTCACAGTGGAGAAAACATCGGTTCCGGACGAGGATGGCTCGGATTAAGATACGACATCGATGAAAAGAACATGCAAATTCATTGCATCGATTTGCGGCCCGGACGAGCATCATGCCGCGATGTAGTTCGATGGGTTATTGACAGTGTAAAGATACAAAATAGAATGTTTGTTTCAGCATCTGGAGTGCCTTTCGGCTCGTTTAAAGCAGAAGACTTGAAAGCAATGTACCACCTTCCAGACCCACAGAAGGTGTATAACAAGGAATTTATCAAAGATTTTGCTGATAATAACAAAGTCCAATCCGACCCTATCAAATATTGGAGGAAAAACCCAGAGAAGCACCGAAATGAAGCTTCTCAGAAGACTGTGTTCCTGGCAGTTTGCCAAAGATAAAAGAAACTGAAGACAGGTGGAGAGAAGAAATGGAAAGGAAAAGTCAACAAATCGGAAAACTTCAAACTATATCCTGGGATAGTATGTGGACTCATGTGATCAAGCCAAACAATCAACAGACAGCTATCAAACTTCTATCAAACGATGTCGATTGTCTAATTCCAGAATTTTCTGATGCCACCTATGCTGGACAGTTGCATTCTGAGATGAGTCATCCACCAAGACTCCGAGATATGTTGAACATTTGCAACTTGGCTTCATCAAGCGAGGGAGAAAAACACTGAATCAGTTTCATTCAAGATAGCATTTTAGTTTTAATTTGATAGATTGTAGCAGTAGTATTAGGATTTTGTTATGTAATTTATTATTTAAATCCCTCTCATGCATTTAGAGAGGGATCGGAAGTTGTAATATTTTTGGGATTTGGAGCTAACATTTATGTACTTCATTCCTTATTATATTTATATGAAAGATCACATCTGGTGATTTTTGTGCTCAAATTATCTTTGAAGTGTCGCATTTTTGTGCCTTTGGATTTAATTTTACATCGGAGTTACTAGATCAGAGTATCACATTTCGTTTGACAGTCTGCAAGATGAATGAGGTATTTTTATCTGTTCACTGTTGATTTTCTCTGTTATATGGTATTCATTTGAAGAATTTGCTATCATTTATATATTTGATTTTCATAATATTTCCTTTTATATTATCATTTCTGAGTATAATTGGAATGTTATCATTTATAGGCATATATGAATGGTATATAATGATGAATGCAATATGATAATATAACTCTGTCAATTCCACAAACTAATACCCTCATTCAAGCCCACACAATTTCAATTTAACTAATAATGCATTTCCATGGTTATTATTAGATTGAAAAAATCCTAAGTTGTATTCATATAATCACCTGCAAGTTAAAATTAGAATTTCTTTATCAAAGATTTAGCTTCTAGATTAGATAGTTTTATTTTCCTCATAATTTATCCCATTTTCACCCATCCAATTCAATCCACTTAGTTATAAGGAAATCGGGTCCTTTAAATCCAAATTTTAAGCCACCATCCCAAACGGAAAAGGAGTCGGTTTTAAGGTCCCGACTGTGTGGTTTTCCCCCAATGTTTGAAGCAGAGATTTTCTAGGCCTTGCTAAAAGCTACCTAAACATTTGTCATCCAGAGAAAGGAAATCAATAGTAGAACGCAGCACTCAGTTCTCCTGGATTGGAGGATATATTTTTCACACAGAGGCTGGTATGCACATCCGCAGGTGTATCAGGGAAGATGAAATCTATGACATCTTAAAAGCTTGCCACAACGGACCATGCAGTGGAAATTTTGCAGACCGCAGAAATGGACATAAAATCTTAAAAATGGGCTATTATTGGCCCACGATATTTAAGGATGCTAAGAAATTTGTCCAAGCCTGCGATAGCTGCAAACGGATGGGCCGCCCAAGCCAATATGATGAGATTCCCCTACATCCACTGTTGATTATAGAACCTTTCGAGCATTGGGCACTAGATTTTGTTGGGCCGATTAACCCATCATCGAATCAGAAATCATACATATTGGTTGCAACAAAATATGTGCCCAAGTGGGTGAAAGCGATTGCATTACCTAGGGCCACAGAAGAAACCATAATACATTTTATTTTTGAAATTTTTGTATGATATGGGTTACCCAGAGAAGTAATCACTGATGGAGGACCGCAATTTGTGGGCCACAAGATTTCTACTACACTAAAAATTCACCATGTTATTCACAGGATTACCTCTCCATATCACCCGCAAGCCAATGGTCAGGTAGAAAGAACCAATAAGGTAATTGAAGCTATCCTAACAAAGACGGTCTCGTCACACAGACGAGATTGGGCTACTCGACTGCCAGAAGCCTTGTGGGCATATTGTACAAAATGGAGGAACACTACTGGATACTCCCCATATCAACTAGAATTTGGTAAGGAACCTATCTTTCCTATTGAATTTGAGATACAAACGCTAAGGACAGCCTAGGAAGTAGTACTGGATTTAACTGAAGCCCAGATTAATCGATTACAGCAGATAAATAAATTAGATGAAATCCAACTATCATCTATTGAACATACTGCACTAATCCAACAACAAAGAGAAAAATGGCATGATGCCCTCATCAAGAAAAAGACCTTCCATGAACGCGATTGGGCACTTTTGTATGACTCTAGGTTCCATGATTTTCCAGGAAAACTTCAGACCAGATGGTTAGGCCCCTATGAGACACAAGAGGTGCATGAAAATGGTACCCTTACATTAACAACCATTGATAGGTCTTGCCACTCTTTTAAAGCAAACAGACATCGAGTATGCCTCTATCACAAATCGCTTACAAGGGAATCCTTTTTCCAGCAGATACGGGAAGATTTCACAATACAAATTCTTGTTGAGGAGGGTAACCCTTCCATAACACTAGCCCAGTGAGATGTATTCTTTTTTGAATTATGTAGATAAATTTTTTTTTTGATTGATTGGATTTGAATGAAAATAGTTAGTTTTGTTTTTCTTTTGTTGTTCCCTACAAGGAACAACAAATTTCCTTTACATACATTGACCATTTCCTAAAAAGAACATTACTTTTTGTATATTTCATTTTGTTGTTCCCTACAGGTAACAATTGATGTTCCCTCTAAGGAACATCAATTTGTTTGTATGTATTTTTGTTGTTCCCTACGGGGAACAGCTACTGTTCCTTGCAGGGAACATCATTTTTTTTCTTGTGTGTTTTTGATGTTCATTATAGGGAACAAAAAAAAAATTTCGTATGTATTTTTGTTGTTCCCTACAGGGAACAGCTGCTGTTCCTTACAAGGAACAAATTTTTTTTTTCGTGTGCATTTTTTCTGTTCCCTACAGGGAACAGCTGTTGTTCCTTACAAGGAATAACAATTTTTTCTGCGTGTATTTTTTTGCTATTCCCTATAGGGAACAACTGCTATTCATTCTAAGGAACAACACTTCTGTGTGCATTCTTTTTTTTTTCCCTATAGGGAACAACTACTATTCCCTTTAAGGAACAACATGCCTTGTGTGGATTTTTCTTTTGTAAAAAAACATATGGTGAATATTTTTGAGAACGTAATGGCATGCAATATATAATATGTATGGAAGATCAGTAGACAAGGAAAAATACCGTGTATATTATCATCCTTAATAATACTGATTCATGATAATCTAAAAAAAAAGAGAAAAGGACACAATATCTATTTCATTTTACTATCCTCAGTTCCACTCTGAAACACATTGATTGATTATCTTTACCATGCTGGTTTCCCCTTGCTTATATGACTTTCTCTATATATTATCAATAATATGATGGGTATATTTCTTTATATATTGATATCTCAAAACTTCTTCCGCCATCCCTACTCTTAAGGAGTGGTGAATCACCCGCTATGTATAAATGGGGGACTGAATTTAAAAATAATAAAAATAAAAGGAGAGTCTATTTCACTGATGAGTTTATTATTCTTTTTCCATAGATGGAGGATAGGGGGTCTCATCACAGGCCAACCTACCATGATCATAAGGAAGGAGTGAAGTGGCATTCCCATTATGGCTACCACACCAGGGTTATGATCAAATAGATGTAATAATCATCCTTGGAAACAGGAGGTCTCATCATGAGTTGGGCTGACCACTTTCGTTACTTCCCAGTGAATGGAAATGTGTTCACCTGGTCACCAAACCAACACATTGGTCTCTACTATGGATATCATCAGACACTTCGCTAATTATACATAGAGGACCATGGTTCCCAAAGGTTAAAAGCAACTATGTCGAGGCTATGGACGCCTGTGGGCAGCAGAAGTTCTGTTGATGGCATTGAAGCTTTACTCTACATCAATAATCTCTCAAACCCTCTTCTTATAAATATTTTCTATGGAGAAATTGTAATCCCAACATACCTTTAACCTTTATGCATGAATATCTTTTTAATCAATCAAAATGTTTCAGTGGAATAACGGAAGTAAAAGTTTTGATTTCTTGTGTTTTTGTGCATGTTGTTCCTTTTCCTTTCATACATCATATCACGACAGCTTATCACTTATTTATTGATCATGGTATGAGCCTTGATATTATTTCTCCAATACAGTTTATAATCTTTTCATGACGGCATGTACCTCATTACTTCATTACCACTGTACTTTGCCGCCCACGCCTTACCTTTTCATTTATTTCGGTCGAGGACAACCTATCATTTTGAAGGGGGGCGGGGACCTCCAATGTACTTTTAAGTGCACTATCACTTTTTCATTTGATTTTTCAAGAACGATGTTATTTTCCATGATTACAGAAGCATGTGGTATGATAACGATCTCAATAACGGTATTTACAATTATAAAATATCACATAATCATTTGCTATTCCATTATTCCACTTTGTGTGTCCCCGCGTTCTCCCTACTACTTTTATCAATTGTAAAGTTTCAGTGCCATGGGAGGAAGATCTGTACGTAGACAACCGCTAGTACTGGTTGTTTCTGATGCATCCAAGGAAATGTTAGCTCAAGCTGGTGTTGAAGCTTCGAAAATCGCTACTTCAAACATTGGGGGATAACCACCCAGTCGGGACCTTAGGACAAATCCTTTTCCATTTGGTGTGGTGGCTCCGACTAGATTTATAGGACTAGTTTCCTAGTAATTTAAATGGGTTGGTAATGGAATGATTGATGAAGGGAAAATGGGACTAAATGACTGGAATAAAACTATTTAAACTAACTTAAAATTGATAAGATAATTCTAAAACTAACCCAGGCATCAAATGTGAATACAACTTTAAATTGTTTCAATTAACCAATAACCATGAAAATTTATTATAGCTTAATTGAAATATGCAGTAACAAATAAAGATAACTCTGTTTAAGAAATTAAACAGAGTTATAATGACATATTGCATTCATAATTATATATCGTTTGCATATACTATACAAGATAAATATTTCTACACACTCAGAAATGATATGTATAAAGAAATATTGTAAAGCGAATACACATAAACGATAGCAATTTAAAGGAGAATATCACATAACATAAGAAAACTAATAGTGTATAGATAGAAATACCATATCCATCTTGATACTTTCCAAATGCAATCCAATATCCAAATCCAGCGACTTTGATGTAAAATTAACTCCAAGATACAAAAATGAAATTCTTAAAGACAATTTCGCACAGAATCACCAGATGTGATCCTTTATAAAAATATAAGAGTCAATGGAGTACAGAAATGTAATCTCCAAGTGAAAATATTACAAATTTAGGACCCCTTTATAAAGGCATGAAAGGGGTTTAAATAGGTACTTAACAAAATAACTAAAACTATTCCTACAATCTATCTAAATCAAAAATCTAGAACAGAAATGTGATCATGAGGTGAACCGATTCATTGATTATATGTTGCGCTCGATGTGCCCAGATGGCAGATTTTGAGCATTTCCTTCACTTCTTCTGGATGATTAATCTTTGAGTGCAATCGCCCTATATATGTGGCATCAGAGAATTCGGGAATGATGCAATCGATGGCATTTGAAAGAAATTTTATTGTTGTTTGTTGTCTATGCGGCTTGATAAGATAGGTCCACATTGTATCCCATGATATTCCTTGTAGTTGGCCAATTTTTTTATTTTATTAATTATCTCTTGTTTCCATTTGTGATCAGTTTATTTTACCCTAGGTAATTGGCCAGGGGTACAATCTGAAATTAAATTGATTTCATATAGGTTATCATTCACCAGCTGTGTTACATTGTTCATTATGCTTTTAGCTCTAGATGTAGCTCTTTTTGCTTTGATTAAACGTTGTTCCCATTCTGCAAAAACAATTTCTTTATGTCTCTCCATAATCTTGGGAATATTTTCTTTTCTTCCTGATTCTGAGTCTTTCAATAAAAGAAATTCAAAGATCTTTTCATCAGCTTCATCAAATTCAATTTTAAGACTGATTCCTTCATCTACCAAGGAAGATGTTAATTCACATAGGGATTCTACTTATGCAACCTTTAGATAAAATTAATTTAATTGTTGAGACAATAACTTGTTTGTCTCTAGGGCTTCATTTTTGAATTAATCCAAATTAGGATCATTCTTAAACTTGTCTAATTTAGATTGAAACATCTTCTCTTGCTCAATCTTTGAAGTCTGCTCATTTCGTAGAAGAGCCTGTAATTTTTCTATTTCTTGATTTAGCTGTTGTTGCTTTTCTAAAGTCTGCTGATCAATCTTTTCCTTTTCAACAGCAAGTTGCTCTTCTAATTGTTTAGATTTGAGCTCTCCATCTTGCAATCATTGTTCTAACTGAATGATTTTCTGTTGGTTCTCTGTAACCTATTCTTCTAACATGGCTATTTTCACATCTTTTTGTTTCATTAATTGTGTAACTTCAGAGGCCTTGTCTATTGTAGCAGTACTATAGGCACTCGCATATTGGGATAATTTGGTGAGATCCTCAGATGGATTCACCTCAGCATTCTTATAAACAATATTCATATACTCCGCCTGTGATGTCAAAAGTGCATCTTGATCAGTTCTCCTCCTTTTCCTATGTTTTCTCACAACAGCTCTATGTTTAGGACTGTAAAATATATCCAGAGGGGAAATTTCTTCTATCTTCAACATGATTTCACCTATGGGGTTTTCAGGGATGAATTCTATATCCTGGTCTTTCATATCATTAACTTGGGGATTATTCTATTATCCTATTTGCTGGGCAAATTTTTCATATTGGCTCAGAAAATGAGGAGAAACTATAAGTTTAGTAGTGTCAACTACTTCTTTAGCAGCTTCCTCTCCTCCAAGTTGAGAATTTGGATTATTGTTTATATCTCTTTTTGGTGCCTGTTCAGTATTCTTATTTTCTGTGCCTCCCTTTTCAGTATGAACATTGGCATCAGTACCTATGCTTTCTTTTCTTTTCTGGGCCGAAGATTGCTGTACATCAATTTTAGCAGATGTTTTTTTCTTTTCAGTATCAACTTTACTGCTAATATATTTCTTTTGTAAAAAAAGATTAGTTCCTGTTACTTCTTTGCCAGATGTATTCCCTGTTTCCTTCTGTTGTGATTCATATTCCTGTATAGAAACTCTCAACTGATCCAGAGGAACTTTGAGTAACCTCTGACTTCTAAATAAAAAAAAATTATTCATTTCTTCGGCCTGAAGTTTGGACTTGGCCAAATAAAAAACTTGGGAAATTTTATCTATAGAAACAAATAAATCATCAAACATATCTGGTCCATGTTCGAACCGAGAAATTGAAAGGGAAGTAGTAAAATCATATGCCACCTTCCTAGGATCATATTGCCTCCCTGGGATTGTTGAAAGCTTGAGATTGGTTAGCTTGACAACTTATTTTTTAGCATGGACAAAATTACTGAGAGTATAGTCACCACATTTAAAAGGAAAAGTAGGCCACATAAGCTTCTTGTTGTTCTTCAAAGTTCTATACATGCCTTCTACTGTCAGCTAATAAGAAATCTCATGTGCTAACAGTTTCTCTGGAACATACAAAGGAAGGATGTGTGGTTCTACAATACTTCCGAAAACTCTGATATATGTGAACTTTTCCTCTCTGAACCAATCTCCAATTGAGGACAAATCAACTTTAGCTTTTTCGGAAAGTATAGGAGGGAATCGGCCAAAAATGGTTTGATAAATCAGAATAAGAAAACCATGACAGACTCTGTAAACATGGCTTTTTAAATACCCCTTCCATAAGAACTTGTGATATATATGAATTGGAACAGGATCTTTAGGGGTCCATTTCCATCCTAATAAGGGGAATTCAAAATTGAAACAAAGGGCATCTAGGATATAAGCACAAAAATAAAAAGGAGTGGAATTTCCTGAATTTTTGTCTTTCCTATACTCAAGAATTCTATTGGCTATCTTATCAGAAAGAATGACAGCCCAATCCATTATCTCGGAACTAACAACAGAATGTATTAATGGCACCATTTGTATAGAAAACCTAGCCGAGTTATCATTTCCAAACAATCTACACATCATTGCTGCAACACAAAAGTATGGAGGAAAAAGAGAATCCACAGAGTACATACCTGACGCCTCGTTTATGTTCTTTTCAGGAACCCTTCTCCATTCTTTAATTGGTTCCGACTAATTTTCATGATTTGCAGCAAATTCTTTGATAAAATCTTTGTTATAAATTTTTTGTGGGTCTGGAAGGTGGTACATCGCTTTGATGTCCTCTAGTTTGAATGACCCGAATATTGCTCCAGAAGTTGAAACAAAGGTTCTTTCTTTGATAGCCACATTATCAATTACCCATCTAATAACATCATAATATGGAAAAATGTTTGCCCGAGTTGCAGCTTGGTGCATAAATGAGTTTGCTAAGGCACCAATAAGATTTTCAGAATCAGAGTCTGAGTCGGCTTCGTCAAGAACTGTAGCCTTAGCTTCAACAACTTTAGGGTTTTCCTTTTCAAGTAAGTTGTATACATTTTCCGATGTAATCTTACCAAGTCCCTAGCATGAGGTATCTATAACCAGCTTAAGCTTTGTTGGTTTCTCTTTAGGCGGCATAGTGAATACAGGAGCTTTTGCAGCGATGGCGGCTTTCAATTTCCTGAATATTTTCAACATTTCAGTATCGGGCAGTGTTTCTGTTGTTCTGCAAATAGAAGAATTGGACGTTCTATTGTTCTGCAACAAAGAAAAGCTTTCAGCCAAGGTGAAAACACAATAATGAAAACAATTATACAAAAGGATTATTCGCTGATTTACATTTATAATATCCGTGGTTTAAAATTTAAATGCCCTCTAGGGAGTCACATTCATGCATTCAATAACAAAACAAATCATTATTATTTTTTTTATTTGTGAATTAATTTCAACGTATAATCAGAGATTGGCATATTTCGAAATAAGTGCAAATATATTTCCTTTTAAATTTTTGGAACACGATGAATAATAATACATGAATATTTAAGTTGTATTCGCATCACGATTCCTTTAAAAGGAAAATGAAATAAGACTTATGCCAAATTCCGATTGCGAAGAGCGTATCGGGGATTTTCAAATGGATTGAATCGTTAAATAGTTTCTCCGATAATCCGATTGTGATGAGGTGGGGTCCGCCGCGTCGGAGTCTTTCAACCAAATGAATATATTGTTTTAATTCTTCGAAATGCAATTGCGATGAACTAAATCGCATCGGAAGTATGTAAAACAAACATAAAACTTTAAATTTTATCCAAAATATGATTGTGATTGAGTGCCATCGCATCGGAATTTTACAAAGCGAAAATAGAATTTAAAGAATTCTCTGATTTTCCGATTTGCGATTACTGTTCATATCGAATATTGTTAAATATAAAGACTTATATTAATATTTTTGATATGATTTAAAGCTTTGTTTCTCATCGGATCGGAAAGTTTTTTAAAGGTTTGTACACTTTGTAAATAAAAATATGCAATGTATCCTTTTATCAATGAATCTTTTATTTCTATCTAGAAAGAAGGATAAAAAAGGGGACCTATTTCTAAATGGAATTTATTCTAAAATTTAAAAATGGGGAGGGTTGTTGTACAGTACAACAGCTCAGTGGATAGTCTATTTCACATGATTTCAGGCACCCAATGAAGAAATTTCCATTGAATTTCTACGGAACTTGCGGAATGAACAAGCTATGGTAAGCGGCAGACAAATCTCTGTATCGGACACAATGATAGCAGAAGTATCTAGTTTACTAGCAGAAGGACCTATGTGGACTGGCAAGCGATTGAAGTTGCAGGATGTCATCAAAATCTTTAGAGATGAAGGACATGAGCTGGTCAAAGGAAAATATGTTCTACCATCTTCGCTTGGAGAGCCATGGGGAGAATTAGCGAGAATTGTCCAGAACTACATCACCTGCGATGGGCGAAAAGATGTGGTAAGGCCGTGCCAACTTAAACTTCTAGCAATTTTAAAACAAAAATGCTCTGTTAATTTACCATCATTGTTGAAATATTTATTGCATGACACTACTAAGAGGTTAAGACGGTCCCAACATGTAGAAACAGTGGTAAGCCACCACTGCTTGATTAGACTGATAGTTAGCCATAATCTCGCTTAGCAACAACTAAGCTGGGATGATTCACTATTAGCTCAGGAGGAAGGCTTAGCCTTGCCTACCCCTATCCCGATTCAAAAAAGGAAAAGAACTCCCCTTTTAAGAAATATATCTCTCAAATGCAGAAGGTCTGCAAGGATAAGGTCAAGGCTAGGGGCGGCTGAAAACCCTCAAGGTAGCACTAGCCAACCTATAGAGATATCAAGCCCAGTTAGAGAACAACCCTTGCAGGTAGAAGGTGAAGGCGAGGATAACCCCAGTGAAGAAACATGACAGTCTGGGGAGGAACAAAGGAATGAATTAGGACTCACCCCGACACCAAGTATGAGCCCCCAAGGAGATTTATTGCATGATTTTGAATTTTCCCAGGTTTTGAATAATATGAGTGATTATATGCACCAGGAAAACCTGCTTAACCTGAATGAAGAAACAATCCAATCTCCTGAGAATACCGGAAACACTGAACATATATCTCTTTTAAGGGAAGCAAGCCTCGAAGCTGAAATAAATGAAGAATCTAGTCAGGAAATAGTGCACCAATCTGGTGACATGCTTCCAATGGAAAATAGCTAGATAGGCCTAACTACAGAAAGTACAGGCCACAAAGAAGAAGTAGAAACAAGAGTGCTTCAGGAAGCTGAAACTCAGTCCGGAGACACAGTCCTATTAGGACGAAGCCAGGATGACAAATTAGGATCATTGGAAGTAGAAGCTATTCATGAGACTGACAGCAGGATAGTGGCTCCACCGAGAGACTATAGAGCTAAGTTGAAAAATATAAGGAAGGAATGACAGAAGCTACGTAAAATAGTGAAAAGACTTATAAGAAATATCAAGGAAATCACCATGGAAAAGGCACCATATAGAACTTTGGAGACAGCCAACACGACATTCAAAATAGAAATATATGAAGAGAAGACTACCGGGACTCAAAATGAGCCCATGTCCCCTCAACCTGCCATTATTCGAGAAGAACGACATGTAATATTCATAGATACAACAACTCAGACATAGGCTTGGACCTCTAATAATAATGAAACTCAGACAGAGCACATTTTCTCCCATAATGTGGGCACCCAGACCTGTTTATTAGCCAAAGACATCATACTGTACAATGACCCCACTATTATGAATCTTCAAGAAGAATTAGCTCAGGCACAGCTTGCGTTAGAATAGATGGAACAAGAAACTGTTCCATGGCAAAAATATCAAGAATTGCAGAAAAAGCTCCAGGAAATGAATAAAACAGAGAGTGAGACCTTCGAAAGATGCTAGCGGGTAGAAGAGAAACTACAAAAAATCAAGCTTAGATTGGATAATACCATAGCTCAGACAGATTCTATCTGCTCATTGCATACAGATGTTTTGACATGTAGGGCTCCTGCCAATCATTACACTTTGTTTCTGTTAGAGCGATATCTGTTGTTGAAAATCAAAGCCGTAAGGGCTAGAAAATCGATTGAATTGAACACTGCTGAAGATTTTATCAACTTTTGCAAACAACATGGTATAAATGTTCAAATATTGCTCTGTGAATTCTACTTGCACAATTTTATATTAGCAGATGAGGTAGAGAAGAATCCCAACCCTTTTGTGGGAGACATCTAGTTCTAGGCCTTTATCTCATTTGCATTCAATCAAATCAAGTGGCTCAAATCTCATAGCGCCTTCCAAAGGCAAGAGCATGGGTTGGACCTTTGGGTAAGAAGCAAACCCAAGCACCCTTTGCAAATGCTCGCTAATCAAAGGAGTTTGATGAAAAGAGTAGGGGTAATTCAAGTCTTGGGGCCTATTCATAAAGGAATTATATTGAACGAAGTGTTATACTTCCAATCCATTCAAGAAAGTGTGATGACTGCATCCAAACTAAGGTTGGTGGTCTCTACCCGTACTGTGCAGGACAGGGAGCCATTTAATTACAGAAATTTTAAAGCAGTTGTAGCCCATTTTATCACCTATAGCAAACTCATTTTTAGAGAATGACCCTTTTGGTTATGATATCGATTTCGTAGCCCCATAATTTGGTACCCTCGTGAAGGTTACCGGGCCACCTATGAATTACTCGAGGGAGAGGAAAGAACTGCTTTTGCACTCTTAGCCCAGCACCATGGTTTCAGACCAATCTATGATATTCCTTCTCCAAGTTACTCTTTAACTGAAATTCATCAGAATTATTTGTTTTCATGAGGACATGAAACAAATTAATTAGGGGAGTATGTTGAGTCACGAAATGGGTATGTATTTACTGTTGAATTCACCATTGTTTTCCATAATTCTTATCTCTTTCATATCCTAATATCCTAATATGCTAGAACTATTAAGGATGATGAAGGAATCATGTGCTGCTATGGTTTAACTAACTTCTATCTTTCTTTATACAGTGAAATGGTAAGGGATGATTGTTGTTCCCTAACGTTGGAACAAAGGAACCCGAAAAAATAGAATTAGAACAACAAAATCTGACCAATGGAGAAAGAAGCGCGTCGATTACAGCCAGAGTTAAGAATACATGAATAAGATCAAAGCGAGATATGTCTTAAGTTAGGAATCGGTTATGAATCCCTCAGGATTGGAGATCCTGAGGGATCGTATTTACTGTTTAATTTTTATCTCCGTCTGAATATAAAAGCAAGTGATGATAGAAAGGATGGGGGGAATCTCTTTTATTTTCTAATTTGTAAAACATAATTACAGACTGTGTTTTGGAGAGCACGAATTATTGTATCATTAATTTAGTTCAATGATTAATACATAATTGAGTTTATGTTCTCTCATTTTATTTGAAGTAACGTAGCAGTACCTTCTACTGGCTAAGGGCTCCACCTCTAGTGGAGTTTTGCTGCTTCCTTGTATCATGTTCTGATATTTCCTAGCACTTAATCGGTTTGATAATTTCTTGCCTGTGGGAATCTATTTTATTTAAGTTGTTCCTTATTTCTTGATTTACATTCTGTTCATGTTTTTCATTACTATTGGATTGATTACATTCTGTTTGTGATTCATATTGTTATGCTTTGTGAGATTCCTTAAATAAGCGCATTATATTCTGCAAGAGTTTGATTACTACTTTCGGACTCTCGGAGTGATATTACCCTTTTCTTGATTCCATTCACAATAGATTTAATAGAATTTGGATTTCATAAGCTAAAGTAGAGGTTAGTTATTTCTACTATGCTCTTAGCTGATGATATTGTTATCTCGATTGATCTAAGCTTTGATTTCAATAGAAGACCACACTTTTATGTTTATTTAATATTAATTTCCATTAGAGTCTGTTAGATATTCTCATTTACATTTGTGTTAAGATCTATGCTACAAACCATTACTCTTGAAATAATAGCAGCCACATACTGTGTACACTCTTGAAAGTAGAGGACTTACCCAGATTCATGATTAATGTGAGATAATTAGGAGTTTTAAGAAGCACCTTTTATCATTCAACACCCAAGACTTCGCTGAGCTCTCGGGTGATCCATCAAAAGTAGGTAGGAAGATCCTACCCAAAGTGTGCTGCATGAACCCTATTCTTCTCTTGTATTTGTTGGATCTTCTTTCTTCTTTAAGTTGACAAAACTCCAGGAAGTTTAGATGCTCCTTAAATATTTTAGAGTAGGATTCATATTCTTGGAGATAGTCACCGAGAGTCCCCTCTTTTGGTGTCTCTCATTCTGCTTATTCTCTTGCTAGGAATGTAGGAATGCTACAACATTGTAGATTTGATTGTGTGGATGAATGCTCACACACATAATATGAAGAACTGTGGCTTTCTTCATGTGCAATTATTCTTGAGGGATCTTCATGTCTTTCCCTCCTCATTCCCCTAATTTCTCTTTTCATCCCATGCATAGTTTGAAACAGAGTTTTTGAGAACTCTTTGCTTTTCATTCTTCCAGATAAAGGGGTTTCACTCTTGTCTTCTTTGTCTTCAGTCTAATAAAACTTATTCTGTCCCTTATTTTCATGAAAATATGTATTGGCTTCTTAGAAAGCACAGGCTGTGCCAAGATGATTGCTCCAATACCACTGTAATATTCCCAAATGGGAGATGAAGCAATATAAAAAAGTTATGCGGTAAAATAACGCAGATCATAAAGATTATATCAGGAGGCCAATATGGATAACTTATAAATGTGTTTACAACAGAAAAATTAATGTACAATGAGGCCCATAAAATGTACAATAGGAAATAGAAGACTCCAATAGAATAAAATCCACAAAAAGAGGTGTTGCAACCATGTATTAAGACTAAAACTGCCTTGACAACATTATTTTATGGAGCTACAACGGATTTTGATTACATCTTATATCTAGAGCAAAAAAATGCATGAAAATTCAGATCTATGACAGATCCATACACTATAAAGACTCTTCTTCAGAATCCCCTTGGGGTTTTAAGAAATACATGAAGTACATGGAGTAGATATGAGATCTAAAGCTACAGATCTGCAAAAATATTCAGATATTTAGGAATGTTTTGATCTGATATGATATATACAATAAAATGATCCTCTTAAATGGATATCAAAGGTGAAGGGTAGATCCCCAACACATGAAAATCACTCCTCGAAAAGATGTGCCAAAGTGACCCTGCAACAACACCTACAGAAATAACGCAGATCTGTAAGAGAAATTGCGCTGTAGGGTATGGATAATAGTTGGCCACATGCCAAGATATCAAAATGTAGCTCCAATGATCCAATATTGTCTTACCAATGGGATAGAAGACTTTCCCACTAAAAAGGAGCGTTAAAATGATCTAAATCTGAGTAGATCTAGCCTCCACTTGTTGCAGCTTACAAAGACAACCAAACCCTCAACAAGATCTGCATTGTAGTTGGAAGAAGAAGCTTGGACTTCAACCTGATAGTGGACAAGAAATGAAATACTCTTCCAAGAGGCCTCTCAAGGAAAGAGGTGGGATTCCCGATCAGGAACACCCAGTGCTAAACAACACTATTCTCAGCTAAACAAAAAGAGAATGATATATGTCTAAACAGAAAAATATATTCAGAAAATATAATCACATCAACAACCTTCTCATGCTTCCATCCTCTTCCTTTTATAAGTTGAGAGCTTGCAAACCCTAAACTACCTTCAATGAAATAGCTCCTTTCACATGAGCCATATCCCTCTAAAACTATGTTGTGCCTCATTGATGGCCACTCCTGCAAGACATCGCTGTAGATTTGGTCATGGTTGACCTAGTCAAAATGTTCAACCCCTTTCACACCTAAGGGTGCTTTCTTACATAGCCAAGATATATCCTTTTTCATATTTGTCATTGATTTATTTACTATTTAGGAGTTTTATGATCCTCCTTTACAATTTTATTCATGAAACAGAAAAACAAAACAAAAATGAATATTCCCATTAGCTTAGCACTAATTGGGAATGTTACACAAACCCTCTATCTTTTGAAGAGGCTGTATGTTTCACACAAAAGAATCATGCTCAAGATTCTTCCATAGGAAGAGGTGGCCGAAGAGGAAGAGGAAGAAGGAATTTCAGAGGAAGGGGGGGCAGACAAACTCAAACTGAAAAATCTGATCATCATTGCATACATTGCAATAAAGATTGGCATGATGCATCTACATGTAAGTTGACTTGGGATAAAATTGAGCAGCAAAGAAATCAAGAAAAAGGTAAAACTCATGACAGAGACAAAGGTAAAGCACCTGAATCTGCTCATTATGTTGTATCACATTGTAACAATGGAGTAACTGAAGACTTGTTTGATGCTTCATCTACTTCTTGGAGAAATTATTGGTTGCTAGATTCAGGAGAAACATGTCACATGACTTTTAGAAAAGATTTTTTTGAAGAATTTACTGACAAGCTTGATGGAGTAGTATACTTTGGAGATAAATCTAAACTCAAGCCATCAGGGCTTGGCACAATCAGGCTTAATTTTCCTAGACTTCTAGATCATCTTCTACATGAGGTTCTATACCTCCCTAAGTTGAGGAGAAACTTGTTGTCCTTGGTCCACATCTGCCAGGAAGTAAAATCCATTCACATGTTTGATGTCAAGGTTGAAGTCAGAAAAGAATCAGATCGCTCACTTTTCATAGAGGGAATAGAAGAAGGAAGGCTCCTAAAGTTGCAGGGTACCTCTGCTCATGCACAAAAAATTGCATTCAGTTCTCATCATGATGAAGGCACATTCCCATCAAGTATTTTATGGCATGTTATATTTTTACACTTCAACTATGACAACCTTTGATTTTTGAAGAAAAATGGTGTTGTTGGATTGCCTACAATTCCTAGGAAACTTAAGCAATGTGATGCTTGTATTCTAGGAGAGCATAGCAAACAATCCTTTCATGATTCACATTCCAGAGCACATAGAAAACTTGAGCTTATTCATTCAGATTTATGTGGCCCCATACCTATTTCTTCTACAAATGGAAATAAATATATGATGAAATTTATTGATGATTACACTAGAATGTGTTGGGTTTACTTATAGAGGAACAAATATGATGCTTTTCAAACATTCAAGAATTTTCATGCATGGATTGAAAATGATGCACAATCTAATATTGGCTCTTTATGCGCTGATAATGGAAACGAATACACCTCAAACAAATTTAAAAACTATCTTTTCCAACATGGGATCAAACATCAAACAATTGTGCCCTATAATCCCCAACAGAATGGTGTAGCTGAAAGAATGAACATGACGATTTTAAATATGGTTCGCTCCATGATGTTTTTTAAGAATGTAAAATTTATGTTTTGGGTTGATGGAGTTCTATGTGTTGTGTACATAAATAATATTTGTCCTTCTAATTCAATCAGAAACAAAACTCCTCATGACATGTGGCATGGCCACATTCCTTCAGTAAAGCATTTCAAGGTCTTTGGTTCCACCTGTTATGCTTTGATACCTAACGTACAAATAAATAAACTTGGTGCAAGAAGTCGAAAATGTATCTTCTTGGAGTATTCCAACACCTCCAAAGGATATCGTCTCTATGATGAAGTCAATAATAATTTTGTAGTATCCAGAGATGCCATATTCCTTGAATCTTCCAAGACTGTCAAGGTTGTTGAGCAGAAACTTGATCACTTGGATAGATTCACACATGCAAATTCATTTCAAGAATTTGATAATCAGATTCCACATCATGAAGGGGGTATTCCTAAACTGAATCAATCTGTGGAATCATATTCAGAAGCACTCTCTCCCCCACATGAAGAAGCAACCATGGATGACACCTTGAATGATGTGATTGGCAGAATTGGGAGATTAAATCTTGATGCAATTCCAACTCAGTCAAATGAGAAGCTTGGGCCATCTCAGAAAGGTCCCCCAAAATGGCTGACAAAGACACTTGAAAATTTTCATCTCGATGAGGTTGGAAAGACAGGAACAAGAAGTTCCACCAGGAAAAACGGAGGTCACATAGATAGTTCTGATTCACTTATTGATATGGATATTTCTTATAACTGTGAACTGAATTTGTCTACAGATATTGAACCAAATTCCTTCAAATAATCCGCTTCTCATGATGAATGGAATGAAGCGATGTAAAAGTAGTATGATACCTTGATAAAGAATGTCACTTGGAAGCTGGTTGATCCTCCACTAGCAACGAAACAAATTGGCTGCAAGTGGGTCTATAATAACAAGTACAAAGCGGATGGCTCACTTGAAAAGCACAAAACTAGGCTTGTGGAAAAAGGTTTTGCATAGAAATAAGGGGACAATTATGAGGAAAATTTTTCCCCCACAGAAAAATGAGCCACCATCTGGAAATTGTTTTCCCTAGCAGCTTAGAAGGGTTGAAAAGTCCATATATGGATGTAAAAAACGCCTTTTTTAATGGAGATCTAAAGGAGAAGGTATTTATGTCCTAGCTAGAAGGATTTGTTGTGAAGGGCCAAGAACACAAAGTATGCAAGCTTATAAAATCCTTGTATGGCCTCAAGCAAGCAACGCGAGCCTGTTATGAGAAATTAACTGAGCATCATCTGAAACTTAACTTCAAACATTTTGATCTTGATGATGCAACTTTGTTCGTTATGAAAGTTGGGAAAATAATTCTATATCTTGTGGTGTATGTAGATGATCTTTTGATGACAGGGAACAATGAGAGTTATATTGCATCCATAAAGAAAGAATTGAAGAAAGGTTTTGAAATGACTGACTTGGGCTATGTTCACTACTATCTTGGTATTGAAGTAACTCAACATCCTAAATTTATATTCCTTTCTTGAAAGAACTACATTGGAGATCCTTTGCACAAGTTTGGCATGGATGAAAGCAATCCTTTGCCCACTCCAATGGAACAAAACTTGAAGTTCACATCCATTGAAGGGAAGGAATTCAAGGATGAAACAAAGTATAGACAACTTGTAGGAAGTCTCATCTACTTGACTACTACTAGACTAGACATCTCATTCGCTGTCGGAATCCTCTCCAGGTTTATGCAAAAACCTTGTGAAGGACATTGGTTTGCTACAAAAAGAGTTCTAAAGTACTTGAAGGGGACTCAAGACTTTGGATTCAAATATACACAACTAGGCGACTTTAGCTTGATTAGACACTATGATTCAAACTTTGAAGGGGACAAAGAAACTAGGTATATACTTCAGGTTATATTATGAGTCTTGGAGTAGGAGTTGTCTCCTGGAGATCACGCAAACAGTCAATTCTAGCAGATTCCAAAACTAAGGAAGAATATGTGGCAGCAACTGAAGGGAAAAAGGAAATTGTGCGGCTCGGGAAAATCCTACAAGTTTTGCAGATGAAACAAATGAATCAGAATCCACTCATGATCGACAACACTTCTGCAATCAAGTGGGCCAAGAAGCCAAAGTTCCAAGATCGAACGAAGCAAATCAATACAAAATACCATCTAATTCAACATCATGTTGAGGCCAAAAATATCCATCTACGTCATTTTCCCACAAATGAGTAGAATATAGGCAGCTTCACCAAAGCTCTTGGAAGAGAAACGTTTGAAAAATTCAGAACTATGCTTGGACTCACCAACATCCCTTCATATTAAGGGGGGGAATATTGACACCTAATCCTAAGGGATTGGGTGAAATTGCATAATAGTGTAGATTAGAAAATAAGGAAGTCTAAGAGAAATTGGGAAATGAATCCCAACAATCTCACCTCCATGTATAAATTCATGTACACCCTCTATCAGATTCATATTCTATTTTGTGGAGTTACCTCCTGGCCTGACATCCACCAATGCTTCTCTTAATCCTAAACAATTAAAAAAAAATTCATAAGGACTATAGTATTAGATGGTGGAAAAAACATAGATTACATAAAATATATTCTACTCACAACAAACACACATAGTCTATTCCCCCTGGAAATCCCATGAGGGAGGTTAGGTCCAGGCCCGTACGGGCTCTGATGCTAATTTAAGTTTGCTTAAGACACACAAAACTATGTTTCCTTAAAAAAAAAGAATACAATATAAATATAAGAATCTATGTCGTGAGATGACTAATCTATTTGGATATACAATCTCTTGGTTGAGTGAATATCTCAACTACACATCAATACACGAAGCAAAATAGTTGAAGAGAATCTCTCAACCAACTAGGCCTCAACAAACTCCTAAACACTAGGGATAAACTACTATACTGGGAAACTATCATATTTAACAAGGAATATTATCTAAATAAGATTTAAATAATTATTCCTAGAAAATAATAAGATAAATAAAGGTTTATATAATTAATTTCTTTGTTTTGGGTTAAACATGACTGGGAATAATAATTAAATTATGGTTTAATTAATTATTCCATGAGGAAAATCAAACAAACATGGGTTTGTTTAATATTTCCTTTTGGGGTTTCCTGTTTAGACCATAAACAACCTAATAAATGTGGTTTATTAAGTTATTTAACATAGTGAAGGAAATTTTACTTAGGGTAAAATTGTTCTTACATGGTGTACTTGGGTCCATCTAATGATAATAGGTTAGATGACCAAAAAAATGGTGTAACAGATTGCCCCCCAGCGTGCGAGTGTTAGGAGCAAATCGTATGACCGAAGTACGTTGTAAGAACTCAATCACCAGACATCAAAAGGGAAGTTAGAGAGAGAAATGTGAGGTAGACTAATGTGCTGAAGAACTAGACCCTGAGGAGACGAGACTTACAGGTGCAACAAGTCTCTTTTTATGAGAGGGTACCTGTGCTAAAGGTGGCGGGGGAGGCATACCTATGCCCGCCGAGACAAAGTACAAAAGAATAGTGTGTCCAGTAAACAAGGGACCGAACCATAAAGTACAGCCGGCATAATCATGAGCTAGATAAAAATACAATGAAGAATCCCACATACATGTTGTGCCTGGGATAACAGCCAGGACTTATACAATAATATCTGAGTACATGAGATACAAATACAACCCAAATGCCCCCTGTAAATGGGGAAGGGCTCACAAAATCTGACCGATACATGCAAATCAAAGGGGCGCTGCAAGTGGCTAAGGCTAACATCATCAAATATCTGGAGCTGCATCGAAGGCTGCAAGGAGGAGGTCATCCGGGCATGTGGGGGGCTACCTGCAGGGCCACCCCCTCATGAGGGTTGAGACATCTCACACACACTGAATCACTCAAGACCGCTGTTTATCAACGAACCATCAAGTATACGGATCTCGATCATGCTGAAAAGAGCTGGAGTGGAGAAACAATCAAGTCAAAGGGAAATGAGAGAGCCCTTTGCCTGATCCGAGGCACCGAACAAGAGTGGAAGCTGGAACCAAGGTACACCGCCCTCTAGACCTGTCTTCTGGAATGAAGAAGCTGATGTCGACAGAAGGAGGTCCGCCATAGGTGAGGCAATGAGAGATCCTCAACTAGGGCACGAGAGAAAATAGTAGAGCGACGGACATACTAATACCAATGATGATGGTGGAATGGAGGGGACTGAGTAGCGAATGGATGACTTCCCTTGCTAGAGCATAAAGGGCATGAATGACATGGCACTGACTGACACAATATCATCAGGGATAGGGGATAGTGGGATTGAAGGACATAATGTGCGACACAAGAGAGAGACCAAGCAATGAAGGATGGAGGGCTATAGCGAGGTACAAAGGGACTCGGGATAGACTCCATGAATGCAATGATGACTCAACTTGGATGCTCTAAACAAGGGCGACTTGATGGTGCTGCCACACAGTAAAGTCCCAATGGGGGACCATGAAAACATGAGTACATAATGGTAACTCATGACGAAAATCAACACGAACAAAGACAAGTAAGGAGGCAAAATGGTGCCCCAAGTACAAGTGTCGTAAGTGAAGAAATGCGATTTTAAGGAGAGGTGAAGTGACCCTTTTTGGGAAAAATGTGTCCTGGTGAAGTATCAAATCACAAAAAACTAACAGATACCCATTTGAGGGCTCGGTGATAGCTTTCCAACAGTGCAGACGGTTTGTCAAACGGGGCTACGGTATGGTCGCAGCAGGCGAAAGAAGAAACAAGGGTTCTTCTTTTAATAAGGCAGGTTTCCCTCCAAATTCACTCATTTGCTAGTGTTACTGTGGTGAATGTAGAGAGGAGAGAAGGACCTAAATCTTGCGGCGAGCGTAGCGGACAAACCGACCGTTGGAATCGAGATCCGTCAGTGGCAGGTAAGAGGCCTAACCTTACTCTTTCATTTTGATGGATTGAAAGTTCAATTTAGGGCCCAAAATCTCAGTAACAGACCCTCCTTCATCTCTACAGCCGGGTCACACTTTTTGAGCCAAAAAGTGCAACCTGGGAAGCAGGTTTCAGGGCAAAAATTGCGACCTGTCCCAGAATTGGGCAAACAAGTGTGACCTGTAAGATGAGGGGGTTTTAGTGCTGTTTTATGGCTGAGAGTTGGGTTTTTGTGTTTGGTTATGGTATTCCATATCTGTATGCTGACAAAGATGATATTTTTTTGCAGACATGGCAGATATACAGGTTAACTGGAGAGAGAGAGACCTCGGTACATTACGGGCAGAGATCCAGGCAGATCAGGGTGTCCGTGGTGTGTTGGCCAGGTTTTGGGTTCTAAAGTTTTTGGAGAACCCTTTGATGAGAGCGGGAGAGTCTTTGTTGGCCTAGATTATCAGTTACTGGGATCCATAGCATGAGGTCTTTGTAGTGCAGGGGCACAGGATCGAACTGACAGTCCAGGATGTGTATTTCCTGACGGGTCTCCCGCCACTGGGGATGGTGGGAAACACGCAGCCAATATTACCGCGGGGGCGACATATCATGGAGTTTGTGGAGTGACATTGTCGATCGGGTCTCCAAGTCAAGGGGACTCGGATACCGATCGGGGATCTAGAGAGATTAGAGACCCATGCAGTGGCCGCAGCGGTGCTGCGTATCCTGGGCAACCAGGTGCTCCATCACATCACTGGGGGGAAGATGATGATTGTGGAGAGTGTGTTGAGTGGGAGCTACTATGGGTGGGCCTAAATGATGCTTGTGTCGCTAAAACGACAGTTGTCACTCTACAAGCGGCAAGTGAACCACGATTGCTCGTATGGGACTTTATTGTGCGCCTTCTTCTTTGAGAAGATCCCGACCTTAAGACCTCGTATACAGCTCCCAGATGGGGGCCCGAGAGAGCCCAGGATGCACCGTTGGGGGCGGCTACTGTGTAGAGGAGGAGAGGGGGCGGTCGGATGAGTATTTCGACCTGAGTTCTTTGCCCATTGGGATCAGATGCCGTTATACATTGATGACTATCCCTATAGTGGGATGAGTTATTGTGGAGATTCGGACCTGCCACTTCCGCCTGGTCGAGTATGGGGGCCTGATGGTAAGTGATAGATTACTATTATTGTATGGGCATGTTAAAGTTATTGAATAGTAGATAGGGTACTGATTCATGTACTTTTGGTATGCAGATATAGCTCCGGTAAAACCGGCCGGATATATGGGACGACCGGCAGCATCTGGAGCTGCAGGTCCAAGTGGGTCGAGAGCAGCGCATAATGAGGATGCGGCCGCCCTTCTGGAGGACATCCGCCGTAGATGCAAAAGGTTTCTGACCGGAGTATCAGAGCGCGGGTGGCAGGACTTAGACGACCAGTACATAGAGCCATGTATTGGTCTACCCTTGGAATGGCGAGGTGTCATGTGGCACATGGCAATGGCCGGTCAGGGGATATGTGATCTACGGGCTGCAGGGGCAGAGCCATTGGCTCGGGATCCGCCAGGTAGTGATTAGGTGTGGGGCATGTGGTGCCCCCTAGTGTGTATGTAGGGGCAGATGGTGCCCCCAGTTTTGAGTTGTTTGTAACATGCTATGGGCATGTCATATGTATCAGAGTAGATGGACTCTAAACACATGTTTTGCGACACATATTATGGATATGCATCATTTTTAATGATTATGAATGTTATTGTCTTGTATGAAATGCGTGTGATAAATGCCAATATAGAACATGGTTTGCAATACTATCTACATAGTGATTCTGTTCTCGAGGTACATGGTTGAAAGTTATGGTTTCAAATTCACGTATCAAGAGTTTCACTCGTAAATATCGTCTAAACAGCACATGGTTATGCACACGATAAACACCATTTAGTTGCATGACAAGAAGTAGGGAATCCAAACGAACATGCAGATGGAGGATGCGATGAAAGAGGGCATCGGCTAAGAGACCACACACTGCATCATATTCGGCCTGATTTTTGGTGGCAGTACCAATGCAGACCCCGTTTGAGAGAACAAGGGCATGCAAGGGGGTGAAAATGGCCCAACCTGCCGAGGCTAGATTCCAGGAGTAACGACTTGCACCATCGGCGTAACCGATAAAGGGTGGGGACGGGAGGTCCTGCGGAATGGTGTTACAAGACAACAAATGGGGGGAGGAGATACAATGACGGTAGCGTGAGTGTACAGAAGACATCGAGCGGAAACTGCGAGAGGGAGTGCAATGAGCAGGATGGCTATGGCTCATATACAAACTAGAGGGTGGTATATGAGGGCTATAGGAGGTATGGCGGGGATTCGGGCTGCGGAGGTCAACAAAGATACAGGTGGAGTGATCTCGTGTATTGGTAGAAAAGAGGGGGTTAGGCGAAACAACAGGGGAGGATGCAAGGGGACTGGGCTCCAAAGGTCGCACAGAGGAGGATAGGTAAAGAATGGTCATAGTAGACTCCATCATCTGAACATCAGGGGGGGAATTTCGATGGGAGAGGGGAGATCCTCAGGTTGGCCCGAAGCATACTGCGTGAGTATGGGAGAGGCGGATTGATTTTGTTCAACCTCATACTCTCGGACTACTTCT
The DNA here is from genome assembly GCA_034641835.2 of Pinus albicaulis. Taxonomy (NCBI): domain Eukaryota; kingdom Viridiplantae; phylum Streptophyta; class Pinopsida; order Pinales; family Pinaceae; genus Pinus; species Pinus albicaulis. The sequence goes on from CM076573.1 coordinate 460,087,468, forward strand.
AAAGAGGCGTGGTAATGCATCAGGTGAGGAAAATGGTGGGAGTAATGGCCATGGACACCGCACAAAGCACAGGGTTTGCTAGTGCAAATAGTTTTGGGGTTCTTGGTTACGGACGAGGACGGAAGAGAAGGGTCGGAGACCGTAGAATCATGGAACGTGACTTTAACCATGGGTTGAATGCGGGGCAACTCAAGACAAGTATGGGTGGCGTGAGCGATGACATCGCACAAGGCGCAAGGCTTTGCGGGTAGAGGAGGAGCTGGGTCAGTCGGGGTGGCCTTGTCTTTGGATGCCCCCTTGCAAGCTTTTCCTTTCTTTCCTGGAGCTGTCACCACAGGGGTAGGGTCCGGGGGAGGTGCAGGGGGCATGGTAGCAACGGAGGAAGCAAGGGGGACCGGTTGAACCGGTCTCAAAGTGAGATAAGGTTTGGGGTGACCAGGAGGGGTAGCAGCTGGAGGGTCAAGGTACTAGACAGGTATACCCAGGGTCAGGTTAGGGAGAGAGAGGGTGGTCACGACGGGACTGAATAGACTCCGGGAGGGGGAGCCAAAAAAGGTATCTGACCCGCGGGATAATGACCAGGAGGGACGGCTCCGAGATGATTAAGGCCTGGGGGAACCGATCCAGGGGGATAAAGGGGTTCAGGGATACCAGCTGTAGGAGAAGGGCCAGAAGGAGGAGGTCTAGCTGGCAGAGATGAAGGGCTAGGAGCGGGTTGTGGTGGGTGAGGTTGAGTCTGAGGTTGTTGACTAGCCGAATCAGGTCGCTTAAGGGGAGCCCGAGACGATTGCATCATGCAAACATTCGACAAGCTGGGATCAGAGATATGAGGAGGGGGAAGACCAGGAAAAGTTCCAAGCAGGGAGGAATCTTTGTAGACACCGGGGGAGACACGGGTCAAGGAATCGACGGTTTTCTTATTGGCTACAGAAGAGATGGTCGTCTCCGGGGAGGTCTGAGACGGCGGCTCATGGTAAGACAGTTGATCAATGGTGACTATCTTTCCATTGTGAGGGAAAGACATCTTGCAAAACACCGTGGAAGGGACAGCATACATGGCATAGGTTTAGCTTCGCCCCAATAGAATGTTGTAGTATAGAGGGGCGTCAATGACTTCGACGTCAACGCAAACGGTCTTACCGGCAAGGGTGATAGGATAATTACGAAAAAGGCCAATGGGCTGGGAGGCGTGGCCGTCCCATGCTCGAAGGGTGATCGTGGAAGGGGCCAGCTCAGGAGATCCAAGTTGCTTCCAAACTGAAGCGGACATCACACAGGTGGATGCCCCCTCATCAATTATACACCGAGAAACGTTGGCGTTCCGGATTTTGACTGGGATTTGGAAGGCGATGGAAGCAGGAAGAGGAGGATGGTCTGATTTATGGGCGTCAAAAACAATCATTTGGTCATCAGCAGGATCTACAGCGCCCATGGCAGATAATAGAGCCTTCTTTTGGGAAGGGCACGACTGGAGGAGTTCCAACATGGAAATGGCAGCAGGAGATTGCACCAAATCATCTACTATGCTATACGAATGGGCAGCTCGACCAGAAGCAGCGTTTCGACGTAATGGTCCTTTAGGAATCTTGGTATGGACCTTAAATTTGGGTTGAGGGATATGTAAGGGACCATTGGACGTCGAAAGAGGCTCTGTAGAACCGGAAGAAGAGGACTCGGGGGCAGACTGAGCGGGAGGCTGGGGGTACTGGCGAGACCGAGTTTGAAGGTGAAGGTTGACGATTGGGGATAGATCAGAGCGCATCATAAGGATCTGGTAATCGGAGGAACCAAAAATGGAAGGTGGAGTGGTGACCTGTCCGTCAGGTGGTTGGGTAGCCACGAGTCCTTGCTAAGGGAAAGGATCAGTAAACACAGCTGGTTGAGTAGTGGCCACGTTAGGGGGAGCATGAGGGGAGGCATTTTGTCCTCGCAATGTGGCTTGAGACTCCCACATCTGCCGCATTTGTGGTAAGAGGGGACAATCATGAGTGTAATGACCGTAAACACTGCAACACGAACAAGGCTTATTTGTGCAAAGAGGCCTGTCTGGCTTGGGCTGAGTGCCCTGTTGCTGGTTGGTAGTGTTAGGGTCAATACCTTGAGGATTGGGTCCACGAGTACCAGGGGCAGATTGATTTGGATTGCCTCTCCGCCTTCTTTGAGAAGGGGGATTAGTCATGCCCTGCTGTGCAAATACTTGCCTGGGAGGGGGCTGTAGGTGTTGTTGCTGGGGTTGAGGAGGCAAGGGAGGTGGAAGCGCATATGCTGGAGGAGCTAGCGCACCAAGCTGCAGATAAGGGTAATGGTTAGGTTGGGCAACATTGAGGTAAGCAGGAGGTTGGGAAAAAGGATGAGGCGTGCCGTATCCTAGATACATGCGACCTAGAGGGGGAAAAGTGTTAGAGGTGCTGGCCCCTCCCTGAGGAAGACCATAGCCCATAGGAGGTTGAGCATACGGATGGGAAAGCGCTCCAACGATACCATCGGCGGAATGGGATGCCCCTGGGGAATTAGCGCCTCTGGGCCTGGGGAGGTCAGGAAGGACGCTATAAACATAACCAGACTGAGCATAGATCAGGTCATATTTCAAGGCTATTTGGAGGGCGGCTTCTTCGGTTTGAGGGAAATGGGAGGTGACATCTTTGCTAATGGGAGCTAAGAGAGAGCGAAGGAACCAGTCCATATAGATCTGATCTTCGAAGGGGGGAGCTCGACATAAGCTTTGTCTTCGTCACCATTCCTGAACATGAGCGGAAAGGCGGGTCGAAGAGGTTTGCTTGAAAGAGGTCAAAAGCTCCGTACCAGTATCGTATCGGAGAGGGAGCTAGAAGTAAGATAAAAAGGCGTGGGCAATGGTCGCAAAGGTGGTATGGGAAGAGGTGGCTTGGTCAACATACCATTTAGAAGCTTCATCGGTAAGCGTGCATTGGAACAATCGAAGACGGATGGAGTCATTGGTAATGGAATTGGAGGAACACCACATGTGGAAAGATCGGACATGATTGGTTGGATCTTCTCCAGCAAGGCCTTCGAACTTAGGGATGTTGGAGGGGAGCTTGGTTGGCATAGCAGGCCAACCAACATCGTGGTGGATAGGGTCATTGATCAACTGATTGAAATCGGGGAGGCTGAGGCCTGCGATGTACGGCAGCAAGGGTGTGGCCGAGGTAGTTCCTGTGGCGGTTCCGCTAGTAGTAGTTCCGGCATTAGGGCCGGGAGCACCGCTAGCATTAGGCCCTGGACCAGACATAGTGAAGGTGATAGGGGGAGAACCAGAAGGAAAAGGAGAACCCAAAGAATCAAAAGAGGAGTCGGAGTGTGGACTCGGAGGAGGACTGGCTCGACGACGGCGGGACGGAGCAGGTCGATCGACCAAAAACTGAGGGTGAAGGCCAAGAAGTCTCCGGGAAGTGCGCCTTGGGGGTGCAATGATGACAACACAAACACGGTACAAGGGGAAGAAGAATGACCATAAGGGCAAGGAGGTGCAGAATCAAGTGATTACAATGTCGAAACAAGGGCAGATAGGTGCAGTGTCAATTGATTTTAAAGTCTTTGCCTGGCGGTGTAAACCAGGCTCTTCTTCGCTTAGGGTGAGTGTGTGGCATGTGTTAATTTTAATTTTTAAACCCTTTTCGTTTTGAGAGCAAGAGAAAAAGTGTGTTGCGTAACTGAAAATAAATCTGCAGAGAACAGTATATAATGCTGAAATAACAGAAAAATAACAGCTAATAGTGCATCGATTCAACCCAAGAAGGTGGGTCACTCAAAACTAATCTAAAAGAGGGCAAAAATCTAGTCAAAACACACTTAAAAAGAGGCCAATAGATCTAGGGTCAAAAGGGACAGGGATCTAAAGGATAAAGCTGCTGAAAAGAGGTGCAGATCACAGCCAAGAGGCAGAGGCAAGGTGGCTGGAGAAAAGGAGGAAATCAGTAAAAAGAAGAAGGGGCAAGGAGGAGGCCCTAAAAGTAGATCCAAACAAATCTGCAGGAGGTGATTTGAGAGGGATAAGAGCTGATTAAAAGGGATCTGAAACGGAGGTATTAGATCTGGAAAAAGGGAAGGCTGAAACTCTGAAAAATCAGACACCTGAAGCAGCTAAAACTCTTCCACCAAAGGTGGAGGGTACTGAAGCCCTAGGGGGCTAGGTTCCCACTTAGATGAGCAAAACAGATCAGGAATAGGTCGAAACGGGCTGAGACAGAGGCTGGAAAACCCTAACAGAAGCTTCAGAAAAACCTAGAAAAATTGCAGAAAAACAACTAAAAAATTCTCAAGTCATATGTTCTGACCTGTTTTCAGTGCAGATCGCAGAAAAGAGGCTGAAAAGTGCAACCCGGAGGTCCAGGTCGCAGTTTTTCGGCCGAAAAGTGTGACCTCCAGTTCCGGCTATCTCGGCGGTATATTTGCGGAAAAGTTGCCATCTCAGTTGTGGCTGATGTTTGTCACCTGCACAATAGGGCCAGAAACACGCAGAAGTTAGAAATTTTAATGTTTTAGGGTTTTATAGGTGAAAAACCACATGAAAATAGGAAAAAAAAAAGATGAAAAGAAACCCTAGGGTCTGAAGTAGCTGGATATGCAGGAATATGAAAAACGACAGCGGTCGTAATTGAAAACCCGTGTGGAGTCGCCAATTGTTAGTATGAATCCTTTGTCGAAGTGTACGAAAAAAGACCACTTTAGCTACGCATAACTAATAGCCCTAACATCAAAGGTGGCTGCCAATATCTTCAGATCTGCAGTTAGTTGATCAAGACAAGAGCTGCAAAAAACCAGATCTATGCATAGAAAGACATTAAGCAGTAAAAAGAAGGTTTTGCTCCATATATCCAATAGACAAGACAAGAAAAAATTTTGAAAGAATTTTTTGTATTAAGGGCACCTGGGAGGAAAACAAGAAGATGTTTCCAATTCTCCTCAATGGGATGGGTTCTTGGAAGTCCTCAGCACTTCAGATCTAGAATCTCTCTCTCTTGTTGGTGTAGAAAACCCAGACAAAGATAGAACTCAAAGGGAGCTCACACAGCAAATAATGTAGAATGTGACCAAGTGTATAGATCCATAGTGATCTAATAGGCAACAAAAGGTGAAGAATGGTAGGAAAAACCCTCCTATTTATAACAAAATATTGGGGTCATTCTAGATCTTGGTGCATGATTAAAATAATGTTAACCAAATCTAGATCCACCTTTCATGGAATATTTTATTATATTTGTTGGAGGGAAAAAGTATTTTACTTGGGTCAAATCCCTTTATTTGTCAAAAATAAATAAATAAATGATTTATTTATCTTTTTAAGGAAGTGGTTGAAAGATAATCAAATAAATAATGATTTATTTAATTATTTGTGGGTGATTTGGTCATATTTAACAAGGAATATGATCTAAATAAGATTTAAATAATTATTCCTAGAAAATAATAAGATAAATAATGGTTTATCTAATTAATTTCTTTGTTTTGGGTTAAACATGACTCGGAATAATAATTAAATTATGGTTTAATTAATTATTCCATGAGGAAAATCAAACAAACATGGGTTTGTTTAATATTTCCTTTTGGGGTTTCCTATTTAGACCATAAACAACCTAATAAATGTGGTTTATTAAGTTATTTATCATAGTGAAGGAAATTTTACTTAGGGTAAAATTGGTCTTACATAGTGTACTTGGGTCCATCTAATGATAATAGGTTAGATGACCAAAAAATGGTGTAACAACAACTTAGATAGTATGAATTATATTTTCCAAGTGGGAAGTACTCTAGGTTTCTCGTGTTTACATTCCAAGTAAAAAATAAATAAATAAACTATTATTAATAATTAAACCAACATAGATCCATCTTAAGAAAACCTCTTTTAGAGTGAAAAGATATTTGATCCCTCTTAACACTTGGTATATCTAGAGTTAAAATGGATCTTGGTTGGTGTTACAGGACAAATGACCTCCTCATCAGCTCAGAGGAGAAGGTAACATGGAAGGAAGAAAATGACCTATACAAGACCCATTTTTTCCAAGGTAACACATCCCAAGAATAGCTAGGAAGAGTTATAACACACCCTAGCCATGCGAAGTGAGTGTTAATGCCTAGGGTAACACTCTGTCCTGCCCAAGGGGCAGAATTATTTGCGTTTGAATGTGAAAAAGGATATATCTTGTGGAAAACTGACTGGAATTTCCAGCTTTTCTTCAGAAAGAGTCAGTTCAAAATTAGAAACTAATGACACAAACCTTTTATTAGACATTTCCAAGCACAACTGAACTCCTATGGAAGGCAAAAGAAAAGAAAAACTGGGACACATCTAGATCTTTCCTGATTTGAACTGGTTGAAAGAGTTGGCAAGGTTTGTCCTCTCCATTTCCGATAAATTGGAGGTGTGGGCTCTTGGTCTAAGGTCCAAGGTTTGAATATGTGTGGAGCAGAATTTCATTGTTGTAGTGTGAGGCTTGAAGATCGGCGATGTTCATTGAGGACTCTTTGCCTTGAGAATTATCACACTCGGAGATAGAGAAAGAGAGAGAGGAATTGGAAGGCTACGGAGGGCTTAGTACAACTGACGGTTGTAATCCTCCTTTTTATAAATCAATAGAACTGTATCTGTTTTGCTCATTCAATACATCAGCGTCACATTTGTTGTTCATTTGTCTATGTGGCATGATATGAATGGCTTAGATCTAAATAGTTTAATGTCAGTTATACACTAGTTTAATTTTTAGGACGCTATACTGTTGTGAAGATTACACGGGTGCTTTGATTGGTTGCAGGATTTAGATTTGGAGTTAGTGAGGAAGGAATTATACCCCACCTCTTAGCGCTCTCCATAGGATCTATTGTCTGCAAAGAGGTAATCATTCCAAATATTTCTTTGTCAATTATATATTAGTATGAACATGTATGTAGTACCTTTGGAACTTTACAACTAATCTTACAGTTTTGCCTCAGGCACCAGAAAGCCCTGAGAGGAATATTCAAAAACCACCACCCAAGCATATTACCCTATAGCAGAAACGGTGACTCCACTGGGGAGTTAACCCCAAGATTCTGGATTGTTCCTATGTCTTTACCTTTCGCCCTCTATTCACATATCCTTTTGACTAGTTTATAAGCTCAGTAATCATCTCAGTAGCTCACAGAGTCCATAATAGACCCTGCCTAGCCATCTGTACAACTTTACCTTGAGTAACGCTCCCCTTGAGAGTGTTTTAGTGTGTTAAAATGATTCTTTTTTTGAGATACAGTGCATTAGTCCCATCATTAATGCTCTGTAGTCTCTGCTTGTCAGCATTACCCAGCCAAAATATGTTGTTTACACACCTGTTGCGTTTCCCTTTGGCTGTGGAGTTATTGGCTACCAGATTAGCTTCCTTTACTGGATCCCTGTGCTTGGTTACCAGTTAGCATTTTTTTAGTTCTTGTTTAAAAAATTTAATGTTAGTAGCATCTACTTTTTGAAGAAGATTTTTTTTTGGTTTTCTAAACATAGCTGAATTCATTTTGAAATTTTGGTTAAAAATATGTTAGAGAGGATAGATAGATGTCTGAATCTCTAAGGTTGAACTGTGTTATTTGAATGTTTGGTACATACATGTTGGAAAGATATCTCCCTACATAATAAACTCTTCATTGAATTGAATATTTAGAGCATGTTTCTGCATGGTTTTTTGATTTAGAGTCTCATCACATTTCATACATCCACTCCCCCTCTGCAAGACTAATAATCAAGTACACTAAGAATCAAGCAATAATAAAATTAATGATATAAATTTTTCTGAGCTCACACCAATAGTAGTTCAGGCTAGGATCTTGGGGTAGGAGAAGTGAGAAAATCACCTAAGATCTCAAAACTTGAAACTAGAGTCATTAAAAGGTGAAATCCTACTGCACTCATACTTTCGGGACCACTCCACTACCACCAGAGCTAAGTGCGAGACAACACCAGGGTGCATAAGCAAGTAGCCCACCTTCAAGTGCATTTAGTGGGCATGCTATATATTAGGGTTCCCTTCGGGGATGTCGAAACTAGATCGGGAATCTAGGTGTTCTGCCCATATAGCGTGCTGTCTACAACCATGATCCCCCTGAAAATGTCTATGATTTGAAGTATCTTTAGTTGCCATACTTTTTAGGGACTTACAAAAGGTGATTGGGGCGGGCTGCCCTGGTACCTAAAAATAGACAGACCTACTCTGTCTTCAGTCTTTGGGAGGGTACTCGTCTTCATGAGAGTGCCTACACCTATTATCTGAGGTTCGGATGAAGCTCTAAAGTAACCGTAACTGTAATTTTGACCAATTCTCTCTGTATGCTATTGTGATAATGGGTTTCATCTCTAGCAAACGATAGTACTCAGATGGGGTCATACTAGTTTTGGCTGCTTGCTTGACTGATTTTAGAAGTCTTTTTTATTTTTTCCTTTTTAGGTGTTCGATTACTATCACTGAGACTTTATAATACATCACAATAATTAAAATTTGATAAAATTAAACCGGTCAATGTGGTGTCCTTCAACCCTTGTCGTATTTCTTGACGACAACGAGGTCTCCCTACCTTGACACCGGTGGAGGAGTCGAGTCTCGGTGAGCCAGTGCCTTCTCCGGAAGAGCAGTCTCGAGTGACAACCCTTGATTTTCATATAGCTCCATATCATATGGAGTTTCCAGAGGATCCTTTTACAGAAGGAGTCATACGTCCTTAAAATGCTCCTCTCACTGACCTGTTGGGGCCATTGTTAGTTCAGGTTACACCAGGCCAAGATATGTCTTCGACTACACCAACATATGTTTCACAATTGGTGCCCATGGGGTCGATGCCGTTGGTAACCAACTCTGGTCCACCAACATCTTCCTCACCAGTTTTTAGTTCTATGACAATGATTGGAAACCCCAATAGCCAGGCTATACCTGGCCCCAATAATCCGATCACCTCGACTGTTAGCGGACCTCCGAACCCATCAGGATCTTCTCCTATTGTGACTATGCCAAGACCCACGGTTTCCACTCTCGCTAGCGGGGCTACTTCGGTTCCTTTTAGAAAACCTTTCGGTTGGAACCCTTTGTTGAGTTCAAACCCTTTGGATATCATGCTAGGGGGCAGTGTCACCAATACATATATGCCTTGGGGCACTTCGGTACCACAAAAATCATTAGGACAAATAGGACATCCCATTGTGAACGTTTCTCCTTTGAGTGGTCAAAATTCTAGTGTAGGGTCTATGTCGATGATTAACTATGCGAATAACAGTATTCATTTGGCTAACTCTATCATGTCCATATGGGCAAACCAACCCCAAAGTCAACTTGGGCAAGGGGGAAACTATTACACTGGGGGTAACCAACAGTTCACCCCCCAGTACAACATAACCTACAGACAGAAATCATACACCCCTACACCCCCACTCACTAGGAACTTTTACCAACAAAGTCCTACTTATCCTATTGGTAGCACATTGATGGGTGGACCCTACGGTCTAGATGGTCAGCCAATACTTCCTTGGCTAGATTCAAGGGAAAAGACGCAATTTCCATTTTTCGCAGCTCTAGAAATCCCTGACCTCTACAAAATGACCAATGATCCCATCAACCACAACCCACTCTAACCTCCAGTACTGCACAAGATTTCGTCTAACATCCCTAAATTCAAAGGGAAACAAGGGAACGATCTGGTTACACACGTCACCACCTTTCATCTATGGTTTGTTTCTAACTCCATGGTTGATGATAGTATCCGGCTTAGAATATTTCTCTGCACTCTCATAGGTGACGCTGCCAAATGGTACATTGAGTTACCACATGGGGCCGTCAATACTTTTTTCGCCTTAGCTACGAGATTTATTAAAAACTTCCAACTGCCTATTCGATATGAAACTGGCACATAACTCTTAACCTCACTGCGCGAAGACACCGCCACCCACATCTCTGATCACATTCATGAATGGAGATGTAGGCGGCGGCTCATCCAAGCACCAATCCCAGATCATCTCTTATCCAACATGTTTTGTAAGGCTCTCTTACCACCCCTAGCTAAGGACGTTTTCTTGTTTGGTGCGGTCACAGAAGACCAATCCATCCGTCGTGTGCAACATTTAGATATTATCTATTCACAATCTGGCACGATGTGTGACTTAGTAATCCAAATACTCCCGCTACTCAATTACTCAGAGCGCACGTCGACGGGCTCATTGGTGCCACCTCTAGAGTAGCCATAAAAATATTAGTGGACAAACCTCCCAAACATCTTCGACTGCCACCGCTCCTAACCAATCAACTACTCTTCCTAGCGCTGAGGTAAACTCTGTGCAGTCTACACAAAAACCTAGCGACAAGAAAAATAAGAAAAAGAAAAACACCTCTCCTTCTGAAGAGAAGACCAGTACTCAAAATAATCCCAATCAGAAAAATGCTGCTAAGAATGACAAAGGAAAGGAGAAACCCATGAGATTTCCTTGTACAATTTCTACAGAGGACCACTCGACATACAAATGTCCTCGGCTACAAGAATGCACAAATTTTATCACAAACAAGGACTCTGGGAGGACACTTGCCATCCTTTACAATTCCTTCCCTAATCCACAATAGCAATAGTAACACATGATTGAAAACCCACCACAACCCCCGCAAAGGGGCAATAGTGGTACTCATCCTTCCGGTGAAGGATCATTTGCCATTTATGACGTAGAAAGTGTTGAGCTCCAAACCTGAGCTAAAATCTATGAAAATCTGGTCATTTAGGCTCAAGGACCTGGTACAAGTTTGAATCCACCACCGCCCAATGATTTTCATATCGAAAGGCCTGCTGCTGACCCCGTGATTCGTCCCCCCAAAGGGAAACTTCGACGCAAGAATCATAACATCTCTACACGTGCTGCCCAAAACTACAACATTGTAGAAGATTTGGTGCAAGCACCGTCAGCCATGTTTTCACTTGAAGTATTGCAAACATGTCCAACACAAAGGAAAGATCTGCTTTCGGCCATTGGTGGAATAAACCCCCAGGATTCTACGCTAGCCATATTCAACATGGAGAAATCCAATCCTCGCCTCTCACACCAACTTGCTTTCCAAGTACAAGTTGTGTTCTAAAGGGAGACCAATCCATCACATTGCCATAGATGAAGGTGCTTTGACTTGCGTTATGTCACGTGCTGGCTCACTTTGGGTTCTCCCACTTTGTCTCCACCGTCGAATTCCCTTAAATATTTCGATGGCCACACTTTCCTCCCAAAAGTCTACCTTGCTAGCTTTCCCATTTCACTTAGTGGGAAAACAATAACGGTGGACATAGAATTCATAGATCGTCATCTCATCTATAATCTGTTGCTAGGTTGTAGTAGGTCTTACGCAATGACTGCCATTGTCTCTTCGGTTTTCCAACTCATCCTCTTTCCATTGGATGGGAAAATAGTTACAGTGGATCAGTTATCATTTTGCACCCCCCGATTATTCCACGTTACCTAGTAACATCGTACCCCTAGTAGGAGGCATTCCTGACTCATATTTCAGTGTTAGTACCGGTCTTCTGATGATGGGTTGTTTTCCTCTCTAGCCGCCTGAGGTTACACACACGATTGCAATGATATCCACCATTGCGGATGGCTCTATCTATCCATGGATCCTATCGACGCCTTCAAAAATTTATTCCTATAGAGATCAGATGCCGCTATCACCAGACAAGTTGGCTTATCAAGCCATCCAAATAGCATTTGAACCCTCCACTACTTTGGTTTCGATCAATGGAACCACCCTCTCGCCCATCACAGTTCCTTCTAAGGATCTTATTGATGAAGTCCTTCCTACGGACGAAACTATTCGAGAGATCATGTCTCTAGAAGAATGACCATGGGGGGAGTTCCATCATTGCACTTTGATGTTTAATTCGGATGTGATCACTACTAAAATCCAATATTTTGACCCATCTGAGATCGTTCCCTCCGCTTAAATGACTATTCAAGCTATCGATATGGAAGGGAACATGGGAAATATTTCCAAGATTATTATCATAGATATCTCAGTCAAAATGAGTATCGTGGAAAATATTCAGATTGGAGTCAATTGCAATCCCGAGGAAATTTCACGCTTCACATCCCCTTTTAAGGAATTTCCCAATTTTTTTGCTTGGTCTTACGACGAAATTCCCAGCATAGATACATCTATCGTTGAGTACAAAATCAAGATTTATGATAATTCCAAGCCTATTAAGCAAAGAATCCGACCTGTCCACCCTTGCAAAGTAGCTTCCAACAAGACTGAAGTCGAAAAACTCTTACACTCTAGTTTCATCTATCCCGTTCCTCTAACGGAATGGGTTTCCAATCTGGTTCCCGTAGATAAAAAATAAGGCACCATCCGGGTCTGTGTTGATTATCGTGATCTAAAGACCACCTGTCCAAAAGACAATTATCCTACACCATTTCTAGATCATATTCTCGATGACTGTTTCAAATGTGAATATTTATCCTTTAAGGATGGCTTCTCGGGATACAACCAGATAGCGATTGAAAAAAATGGCCAGCATAAAACTGCCTTCATTTGTCCGTGGGGCACATTTGCGTATTGTAAACTCCCATTCGGTCTGAAGAATGCAGGAGCAAATTTTCAAAGGGCTATGGACTATGCATCTCACGATATCTGACATATTATACAAGCTTACTTGGATGACCTTCCGTCTCACTCCAAGAAGAAAACCCATCACCTTGTGCATCTTAAACAAATCTTCACTTGGTGTAGGTTCTAAAACATACGTATGAATCTGAATAAGTGCATATTTTTCATCGAGTCTAGACGTCTTCTTGGCTTCATTGTTTCCAAGCACGTGATCAGGGTTGATCCCGATAATGTTAAGGTGATCATTGAATTACCTGCACCACAATCCATTCTGCAACTCCTGTTAGCCACTTATAATATTTGTTATACAAAAAGGTGGCTAAGAATTTTTGAGCCTTCAAGGAACAAATTTCATTGCTAAAAATTTTTGGCTCTTGAAGACTCTTGGAGGTCTCATGCCTCTGTCCAAAATCTTCATTGCTGTTCCCATTTTATACTCAGAAATTCTGCTAATTTCATGAGGAAAGACTTCTGAAAAACCATCATTTTTCCTCTTCTCCCACTCAAATCAAACCTTCATTTGCTCCCCTTTTTTCTCCATAAAACTCCTTTGTTATCATGATTTATCTTCTTCCCTTCATGAAAATCACTTTTACAAAGTTAAAGACTCACTCTTTAACCTTACCGAAACCCCCAAAACCATTGAAAACTTTGTAAGATTTCATAAAAACAAGTCTTTATTACTAAGGACTTAAGCCCCCTTGGGCTAAGTCTTTAAACCACTTCCCCCACATGCCCGCACCCTAGAACCAGGTGCTAAACCCCTCACAGCGCTTATCGCATCGCAAGATTTCAAGTACGCAAGTCTTTTCCATGGTCTGAAAGTTTCGATGCGATTAACCTTTCTGTTATAAGACCCCCGATTATATTATTTTTCATATAAACCATAAAGCCCGCCTCGGCATTTAAACATTGTGATATTTCGTTCCCGATCCATTTTTATTTTGTAAAGTCTTAAAACCCACTTTCCCAAAGTTTAAACTAAAAAAACCAAAGTCACGTGTTGAATATTTAAATGGGTAGATTAAAAGACTAATCACGCAATCGTAATTGGATGAAAATACAATGGGTTGATTGAAAAGGCTGCATCAAAATTTCTGATGCGATCAGGACTTATACGTATAAACTCTCCCCCCACCTTTTCATTTCATATGACTTTCCACCAGGGACCAAGTGTTAAATATCCCGGGCGCCAATCACATTGCAAATATTCAAATGGGTTGATTGAAAGACCAGGCCCGATGGCCTGATTGTGATTGGCCCTTTTGTTTTATCTATGCCCCAGGAATATTAGGTTCCGTAAATTCCAAAGGCCCAACAGTCACGATCTTTTGGCCTATGGTTATCAAAGGGAAAGGGATTAAAAGGGCTCCACTCCACGTTTTATCAATGCTTTATGGGCGCCGATACCATAAAGAGCCCCGCGCGCCCTGCACATTGACAAGACACTGTTTTATTAAAAACACAGTTAAAGAGTATCAGTCTTGAAGACGAGCGCGGCAGAAACAGAAGATTGAAGACAGATTTGGGAATTAGGGCTAAGAATGATTATCAAAATCCTAATTCCCAGAAATAAAACACAATTAAAAGAAAATCATAAGTTTTTAATTGACAGAAAGGCCTCCACCGCCTCAATTGAGGCGAATTGATTCCTCAGCTACCATAAGTGCCACTTGTGCCTCAAATCATTTAAAAGAGAGGCCAAAGTTATTGATCAAATGAAGATAATCACCTCAGCACAGCCAGAGAGTTACTACTGCAAGGAAACTTAATGCAAAAAATATCTGCAGAGTTACTCCAAATATGACACAAAGCCTTAAAGTCAATAAAAGCTCCCACCGAGCTTAATTCATAAATGTAAAATAGTTAATCCAGACATAATGTTTGTTAACTTCTCCATCGAGCCCCTCAAAGGCCGAGAATTCTTGAATCTGTATTAATTGTCCTGAGAGATATTTTATCACATCTCACCTCCTCATTCTTCTGTAAATACCTCTGTAGAATATGAGAAACTGTTGGTTGCAGAACTTTGAAATACATTTGAGCTTAAACTTCTGATTGTAAATAGTGTTCACTGGCGCTTGGAGCTCTACTTGTGATAGATTATTTAGGCTGGATAGTCAAGATGATTTCTGAACTGAAACATTGGACTTGAAGACTGTAACTAGTTTGACATCAATAAACAAGCTGTTTCTTGGGATCCTGGTCTATATCACTGGTGAAGTGCTTCTTTCTTTGTTATTGTTTTCCTTCTATGTATGTCATATTGTTTCACTATTCTTTGATAAAGGACAGCATTTATAGAGTTAGGACCTACTGTATATCAGTAACCTTCTCTAACTGAAAGCTTTATCTCAATGTTTCCTCTAACTTGTTTAGTTAAAATTATTTAATGCAGTTTAAGCAGTTAGGAATGCTCGAGTTCCAATCTCTTTATTTTACCTTTTAAACATTGTTCTTGAAAGTTATTTTCCTTATTTTCTTATTAAAGTTAGACTAGAAAGTGATGGTTTGCCCTGCCTCTAGCTTCTATTCTCCAAAGGCAGATTCTGAAAGTTTCCCTTGGTGTTGTCTAAAAGAAGACTAGGTTTAAAAGTACTTTTTCTGATCTTAAGATGAACTTTGTTTTCTCTTATATGTTTTCACACTTTCTGAAAGTAATCATGTGGATTACTGGATTATTTGTCAATTAAGCTACTTTAATACAAACTTGCCCAAGAATTCAATGGTTGGCCCTGCACTTGGTTGGTTTTAAACAATTACTTAAGAGGCTTTTTCTTGTTTTGACTGACTATAAATTCCTTGTGAAATTATTATCAGTTTCCATCCCTCCAACACTTTATTGTTTCCATTCCATCATTTCAATCTCAATGATCTTGTGAAATAGATGACTTGCCCCTTGGATCACTCTTGATGTTGTTGTTCAATTAAATCCCTGATATGACTCCATAGCCCAATGGACTAAAAACCAGCGTTATATCTATCTTTTAACCTAGTTGTTCTATCCACTTGCAACTTCTCACCTTTGAAACTCTTTTCACTTAGAACTTTCCCCTCAAAATAATAATAAAAAAATAAGCTAAACCCCAGCCTCCATAACTTTCCTAAATCTGTTCCCCCAAACTCCAAAGACAAATCCATCTTTGTACTTATTGGAGAGATCCTTTCTGCGGATTCGCGGGAGGGCTAGATCCTAGAACCCAAAGTCGGCTGAAATGATGTTGCTTCGCTGAGTCGGACTTTTCCAATCTTGCTGATTCTGATTCCTAACATTACGGCGACTCCTTCGGGACTCAAACCCCCGAGTCATTTTCATTTATAAAACCTTGTGAGTTAAAGCAACCTTTCCAAGCACTACCAAGTAATGGTAATCATGGTAAAACTTGTGTTGAATCAGTGACAAACTAGGCAAACCCTAGGATTCTCCTCATTCTTTATCTAACCTTGAAAGATCAGCTGAATTTTCCATAAGAGTAGACTGTCTTTGTCTCATAACCGTAGCTAAGTTGTGAAATAGATTTAAGATATTCTTAGAAACCACACAACTGAAAAATAACTCAGAAAACCGAAAAAATATCCTGGATTCGTATTTAATAAACATGGTAGTGGACCATAAAACCTTTTACCTCTAAAAAGAGCTAAAAAATTCCACTTGGCGACTCCACAATCCTGAACAGACCTTAATACTCCACTGGGAAGAACTCTTATCATTTTGGTATCATTCAAACTCAGTCAGAGGACTGCAGGATTAAAATTTGTGTAAACAGACTAGTTAACCTCTTAAAGATTGTCATACCTGGTTGAACTTGTATTTTTTATTTGGGTCTGAAAAACAGAGCATAGTTGATAACTTGAAAAGTATCCTTAGGAAGTCTCCTACGATTAAATTATCAACTGTTTCGGATCACCCTTGAAGGCTAATTCGGTTCACCGAAAACCTTGTAGATCTACAAGAAACATATGGTGGTGAAACCATAAAACATTTTACCTCCTTGCGAGCTAAAATTTTTGAAATTTTCCACTGGCGACTCCACACTACGAAACTCCCCACTCAGACAAATGACTCCACTGGTAGAAGACCCTGAACTGATTGACCAAACACAATGACCTCTTTCTTGATTTACAAACATGATTCCAAGAATACAATGAAGATATGCCCCAATGAGTAGAGATCATATCCCTGGATTTCCACATAAGATGCCCCAGGTGAATTGGGATAACAACCTGCCTGTTTTTCAAGGTGAAAAGTTTGATGACCCTTTATTACATCTCATCAAATTTCATATACATGTATGGAGGTTGAAAGTTGAATGGCATGAATACCGCCTAATGAAAATGTTCATGTTAACATTAGAAGGAAAAGCTAGGGATTGGTATGAATGCTTGAGATATAGTAGTTTGTTTTCTTTAAGAGACCTTGAAAATGTGTTCTATGAGAACTATAAAGAAAACACTAAATCAATATCATTGGGTGCAATATATTATGATCCATCACAAAACATCACCCAACACATTATAGATAATGAGGAAGCTTTGGAAGAGATACATCCTGAGATCTTTTAACAACCATTCATGAGTTTAATCTCCTATTGAAAAATTTTAAGAACATAGATGAATCAGTTGAGGAAGAGATTGTCCAAGAAATAATGGACGTTCCTCAAGATATCCCTGAAAAATCAGATATTTATTCATCATCCCTTATAGCTGAGGCTCAAGAAGACATTCAGCCTCAAAATTATTCTTCACAAGAGACAGAGAACTGTTTTACTTCTGTTCAAAGGGACATGGAAACATCTTCCCCTTTGACAAAGAAGGAAATAGATTAGACTATTTATAAACAGTCAGTATCTGAAACTTTTTGCAAAACAAACACTCTTTCCCATTCACATAGAGAACTTTGTTGTACAGATTTAGAAAGTTCTTTTGTGGATCAGAATGAAGAAGGACCTACTGATATCCCAATATGTTTCACTGATGAAAACGTTTATTATAATAATTTTCAAACTTCAATCAGTCTGATGATGATGATTTCCAAGCAGAAACTAATCATGTAGGGAAACCGACATTTGATTGGTGTTATGAGTTTCACCATCATCAACTTGAAAGCCGCAATCATCCTTTTCGATCCATCATAAAAAGCTTTCACTTAATTGGGAATCAGCAGCCTTTCAACTCAGAAGGTGAAGAGAAGAGTAATGAAGAAATTTTTGAGCAAGAGGAAACCATTGAATACACCCCTACTCAAGAATATAATAACCTCTTCACAGAGTTCAGCCCACTAAATCCAAGCATACCAGGGCTACAAGAGGACAACA
The DNA here is from genome assembly GCA_034641835.2 of Pinus albicaulis. Taxonomy (NCBI): domain Eukaryota; kingdom Viridiplantae; phylum Streptophyta; class Pinopsida; order Pinales; family Pinaceae; genus Pinus; species Pinus albicaulis. The sequence goes on from CM076573.1 coordinate 460,105,385, forward strand.
CTACCAAATATGATGAGTCCTCTACTTCAGATGATGGCGAAGAAAAGGGAGAGAAACAGATAGAGGACTATCCTACTGTGGATATACCCTCTTTTCAAGAAGAAAATTCTCCTATCATTGATATAAATCTACCATTTAAAGAACCTAAATTTATATCAGAAGCAAACATAAATTTAGAGAAAGAAGATATTTCATTGTTTGCTATTATGCAGGTTAAGGATGATGATGCTTCCAAACAACTTTCTGAAGATATGCTCCTCAAAGCTGAAGTCTTGGAAGCAGACAATCTGCCAGACATGGAGGGCCAAAAATAAGAGAATCTTCATCTTTTCTTTGTTGATCCTATGGAAAAGTGTGTGGAAATCCCAACTGGCTCAAATTATCAAGCAGTGATCCTTTGTGAGAGCCAGAGACATGAAAATTTGTCACCTTATGTGATAGCCTTGATATTGAAGGTTAATCTTCAATATGTCCTATGGATACCTCTGACAAGCAACCAGAGTTTCTAATTCTTCTTGACATTACTCAGTTGGCTACATTGGCATTTTTGTATCATATGATAAATGTAAATACTCCATGTTTAGAATAGGTTAGATAGGAATGTCAATAAAGCTTAGTTTTGAGCATGTAGTTAGTTGTTGTTTTTTTCTTTGAAGAAAAATCAAAGATTCAAAAATACAAAAACAAAGAAAACAAAGAAAAGAGGGCAGATTGTCAAAACAAGAAAGGTATAACCCCATACCAAAAAGAGAAACAAATCTGAAAGTGTACAGGCTTAAATGACACTCCTGAAAGACACACTTCTAGTTAGTCAAACAACCTAATCTTGACTAATTATCTTTAAATTTTCTGCTAATAGGATAGTGAATTCGATTTGCCAAACTGTTAAATCTTGGCTTATTAGTAGATAGTTTAGGATAGAAATTAAAGGTTCAAACATGTTCAAAATCTGAACCTAAGTTTCCAAAAGAGAGATGACTCAAATTTGTTTTATTTTTCTGAGTCAAAAAGAAGTAAATCTGGTTCTAATTAGCTCAAAATCTGAACCAGAGAAAAAGGAAGAAACAACTCAAACAAGAGCCAAAACAGAGCTGAAAAAAGAGAAGGCCACGATGAGATATTTTTAGATCTTAAGCCTTCCATTTTGTTTTAAATTTTCTGCAAAATAAATGTCTATGTGCAGCTTGTTTTTATGCCATAGACCAGCATCAAGTTAGACTGTTTAATCTTGACTTGAATGCTTTTAATTTATGTTGTAGAAATTAGAGAATAAAATCTGTTAGACTATTTAATCCTAACAGATCGATATAATAGGTAGAGAATCATATGGGCTCAACTGTTTAATCTGAGTTCATGGAGAAATAAGGAGTAGAAATAGATTAGATTTCCTGATTTCAAAAGAATAAAATGTTGTGAAAAGAGTTTTCCAATCCAAGTGCACTCTAATGAAGAAAAAATGCTAGATCAGTAGGATTGGGTAGGTAGAAACTTTGTATTGACGAAGGTCCATTGTTTTGATAGCTGCTAAATATGTTTTCAGAGAAGATCATCCCAGCAAAGGAAGGGCAGCCCAATGGATCAGGCACAGGTCAGCCTCCCAGAGAACATAATGGATGTGGCACAGGTCAGCCTCCCAGAGAATGCAAATCTAAAGTTATTGATGCCTTCAAGAAGGCATCATCCCCAAGTGGAGCCACTGTTATCCACCTATAATATTTGTTATAGCAAAAGGTGGCTCAGACTTTTTGAGCCTTCAAGGAAAATATTTCATTGCTAAAAATTGTTGGCTCTTGAAGACTCTTGGAGGTCTCATGCCTCTGTCCAAAATATTCATTGCTGTTCCCATTTTATACTCAGAAATTCTACTAATTTCATGAGGAAAGACTTCTGAAAAACCATCATTTTCCCCCTTCTCCCACTCAAATATAACCTTCATTTTCTTCTCTTTTTTCTCCATAAAACTCCTTTGTTATCATGATTTCTATTCTTCCCTTCATGAAAATCACTTTTACAAAGTTAAAGACTCACTCTTTAACCTTACTGAAACCCCCAAAACCATTAAAAAATTTCAAAGATTTAATAAAAACAAGTCTTTATTACTAAGGACTTAAGCCCCCTTGGGCTAAGTCTTTAAACCACTTCCCCCACATGCCCACACCCTAGAACCAAGTGCTAAACCCCTCACAGCGTTTATCACATCGCAAGATTTCAAGTACGCAAGTCTTTTCCATGGTTCGAAAGTTCCGATGCGATTAACCTTTCTGTTATAAGACCCCCGATTATATTATTTTTCATATAAACCATAAAGCCTGCCTTGCTACCTAAGCCTTGTGATATTTCGTTCCCAATCCGTTTTTCTTTTGTAAAGTCTTAAGACCCACTTTCCAAAAGTTTAAACTAAAAATACCAAAGTCACGTGTTGAATATTTAAATGGGTAGATTGAAAGACCGATCGGGCAATCATAATCAGAGAAAAATACAATGGGTTGATTGAAAAGGCCGCATCAAACTTTCTGATGCGATCAGGACTTATACGTATAAACTCTCCCCCCACCATTTCATTTCATATGACTTTCCACCAGGGACCAAGTGTTAAAGATCCCGGGTGCCAATCGCATCGCAAATATTCAAATGGGTTGATTGAAAGACCAGGTTTGATGGCCCGATTACGATTGGACCTTTTGTTTTATGTATGCCCTAGGCATATTACGTTCCGTAAATTCCAAAGGCCCCGCAGTTGGGCACCTATCCACCTTATACATATTTTCCGCCCCCAAAGCATAAAACCTTTTTTTTATTCCAAAGTTTGATTTTTTATATATTATAAGGGTCTTACCGCCGGTCTATTCTAAAACAAATCCCCGCCGTTGATCGAAAGCCGATCAAGCGGGCAACGCTCCATTGCATCGGAGTTTTTCAATCGCATCGCAACTTTCACATTGCATCCACTTGTTTCTCTCGTCGATTGGCCATACCTCGATTCATTCTCCACCGTTGATCTAACCTTTAGATCGATGGCTTGTGCTTTGTCGCATCGCATGTTTCAATCACTCCATTCGCTCGCCACCCCCAATTGCGATTCTCCGATTGAATCCGGACCGTCCACGTGTCCAGATCAGACGGTCCAAAATCACTCCACCTTATTCTTCTCCCGCTCTCCTTTTTTCCTTTCTACGCAGATCTCCACCGTTGGATGCTTTCATCCAATGGCTACGCTCCTCCCCGAAGCCTCAAAAGTAGTTTAACCTAATTACGTAGGATTTCTTAATGTTTTGTTTGTTTCGTAGGGTTTTCCCATACTGCAAAGGAAAATAAGACCAAATGTCACGATCTTCTGGCCTATGGTTATCAAAGGGAAAGGGATTAAAAGGGCTCCACTCCACGTTTTATCAACGCTTTATGGGCGTCGATACCATAAAGAGCCCTACGCGGCCCTGCACATCGACAAGACATTGTTTTATTAAAAACACAGTTAAAGAGTATCAGTCTTGAAGACGAGTGCAACAGAAATAGAAGATTGAAGAAAGATTTGGGAATTACGGCTAAGAATGATTATCAAAAGCCTAATTCCCAGAAATAAAACACAATTAAAAGAAAATAATAAGTGTTTAACTGACAGAAAGGCCTCCACCGCCTCAATTGAGGCGAATTGATTCCTCAGCTACCATAAGTACCACCTGTGCCTCAAAGCATTCAAAACAGAGGCCAAAGTTATTGATCAAATGAAGATAATCGCCTCTGCGCAGCCATAGAGTTACTACTGCAAGGAAACTTAATGCAAAAAATATCTGCAGAGTTACTCCAAATATGACACAAAGCCTTAAAGTCAATAAAAGCTCCCACCGAGCTTAATTCATAAATGTAAAACAGTTAATGTAGACATAATGTTTGTTAACTTCTCCATCAAGCCCCTCAAAGGCCGAGAAGTCTTGAATCTGTATTAATGGTCCTGAGAGATCTTTTATCACATCTCACCTCCTCATTCTTCTATAAATACCTCTGTAGAAGATGAGAAACTGTTGGTTGCAGAACTTTGAAATACATTTGAGCTTAAACTTTTGATTGTAAATAGTGTTCACTGGCCCTTGGAGCTCTGCTTGTGATAGATTAGTTAGGTTGGATAGTGAAGATGATTGCTGAACTGAAACATTGGACTTGAAGACTTTAACTGGTTTGACATCAATAAACAAGTTGTTTCTTGGGATCCTGGTCTATATCACTGGTGAAGTGCCCCTTTCTTTGTTATTGTTTTCCTTATATGTATGTCATATTGTCCACTATTCTCTGATAAAGAACAACATTTATAGAGTTAGGACCTACTGTATATCAGTAACCTTCTCTGACTAAAAAGCTTTATCTCAATGTTTTCCTCCAAATTGTTTATTTAAGAATGATTTAATACAGTTTAAGCAGTTAGGAATGCTGGAGTTCCCTCGTCCTACTATTTTCTTTAAACATTGTTCTTGAAATTTATTTTCCTTATTTTCTTATTAAAGTTAGATTAAAAAGTGATGGTTGGCCCTGTTTCTAGCTTCTATTCTCCAAAGGCAGATTTTGAAAGTTTCCCTTGGTGTTGACCGAAAGAAGAGTAGGTTTAAAAGTAATTTATCTAATCTTAAGTTACACTTTGTTTCTCTTATGTGTTTTCATACTTTCTGAAGGTAATTATGCGGATTACTGGATTGTTTGTCAATTAAGCTGCTTTAATACAGACTTGCCCAAGAAGTTTATGGTTAGCCCTGTTCTTGGTTGGTTTTAAACAGTTACTTAAGAGGATTTTCTTGTTTGGACTGACTATAAATCCTTGTGAAATTACTATCAGTTTCTACCCCTCCAACACTTTACTATTTCCATTCCATCATTTTAATATCAATAATCTTGTGATATAGATGACTTGCCCCTTGGATCACTCTTGATGTTGTTGCTCAATTAAAGCCCTGTTATGACTCCATAGCCCAATGGACTAAAAAAAAGCGTTATATCTATCTTTTTAACCATAGCTGTTCTATCCACTTGCAACTTCTCACCTTTGAAACTTTTTGCACTTAGAACTTTCTGCTCAAAATAACAATCATGCTCAATCATCCAAAAAACAAACAAAACCCTTGGCCTTCATAACTAGCCTAAAATCATTACCCCAAACATCAAAGACAAATCCATCTTTGTACTTATTGGAGAGATCCCTCTCTAGATTTAGGAGGGCTAGATATTAGAATCCCAAAGTTGGTTGAAACGATGTTGTTTCTGCAGTTTTAGTCTCACCAATCTGCTAAAATTACAGATTCCTAACAACTCCAACGTTTGCAAGGGAATGCAAACTTCTTACGTCGTTTCATAGTAAACTATTCCGAGATGACTAAAGGCTTTATGTGCTTGCTTAAAAAAGGGATATCATATCTGTGGGATGACCAAGCTCAACTGTTGTTTGACGCCTTGAAATGAGCACTTGTTTCCGTCCCACTTCTTAGTGCCCCTAACTATTCACGCGACTTTCTTCTCTATCTAGAAGCCTCACCATCCTCGATAGGAATGGTTTTTGTTCAAGTTCACAACTAATATAGTGAGCATGTGATATATTATATGTCAAAAGGTCTCATTGGACCCAAACTACGATATTCACATGTGGAGGATAGTGTTGTTGAGCACTAGGGTGTTCCTGTTCGGGAAGCCCACCTCTTCCATTGAGGAGATTTTGGAAGAGTCTTGCTGATCTCATCTACTATCAGGCATTTTTCCAAGCTCATATTCCAACTACAACGCAGATCCTGTTGAGGGTTCGGTTGTCCTTGTAAGCTGCAGCAAGTGGAGGCTAGATCTGCTCAGATATAGGCCATTCCAGGGCCTCTTTTCATTGGGAAAGTCTTCTATCCCATGGGAAAGAGAGTTATGAACCTTTGGAGCTGATATTTCAGATCTTGGCATCAAGAAAACCCAGTGCTTCAACCTACAGCGTATTTTTCCTTCCAGGACTGCGTTATTTGCAAGAAGGAAGTTGCAGGGTGTTTTGTCACACTTTTGAGGAGAGATCTCTGGTGTTGGGGTTCTACCCTTCACTATGGTGATCCATGGATTATATTTATAATCCATGTTCTGTATAGATCTGATATTCTTCTATTGTAATCATCTTCAGAAATTTCTGAACACTACTATAGATCTACTACTTTAGATCTTAGATCTACTCTCTGGGTTGCATGTTTTGATCAAAACCCCAAGGGGATCTTGTAAAGGAGCCTTTCTAGTGTACAGATCTAAAATAGGTCTGATATTTTGTACACATATATGATCTAGATCTAGAGTGTAATATACAACTACTGCAACTCTTATAAATAACGTTGTCAAGCCATTTTTCAGTCAATACATTTGATGCAACCCTCTTTCTTGAGGAATTTCTTCTATTCTTGTCTTCTACATTCTGTTGTATACTGTAAGGGCCTCATTATGGATATGATTTATTTCTGTATATATGAAATTTGATCCCTCTTATTTCTCTCCTACTCATGCTCCCAAAAATTACGTTATTTTCCTACAGTACTCTTGCATATTGTTGCAGCGCCATTCTTGCGTGTTTTTAAGCTATACTAGGTGTGGGAGGTCTGTTTATCTCACCTAGTTTGATTTTTTTTTGTTCCCCTTTTGTATTTAGATGCTAGATCTCCAGATCTAAGGGATCCAAGGGTTGAAAACTCATTTCAGTGAAGATACTTCTAAAAAGTGCGTTATTCCAGCAGGTATTGCTGAGTGTTCCCATTTGGGGATATTACAGTACTGGATGAAAATACCTGGAACGAGTGGGTTCATAGTTTTATTCACTCGTTGGGGCCAGTACCCACCACCTTGTATCTAGAAGTTGAGTTACACCAAGGCACTCACCACTGGATTACGATGATGGAGGATTTCCTGGAAACCTGTGGGACATAGATGCCCTTGTATTTGACGAATCCAAACCCTGAAAGGAATGTGCTGCGCTGGCCTGGGATGCGCAGATGAAAGTCATCGTCAACTGCAGGAAATTATCAATAGATGATAATGAAGATGACTTGAGAAATGTTAACATCCCTAAATTTGAAGGAGAGTGCGTAGTTGCAGGGCCCGCATTAGGGATGGTGTATGTCACTAAACCTATGAAATTGAAGGAATTCATTGGGACAGAAGAGAAACCCAAGTTGGCCAAAATTGGGGACTACTGGGATAATGATATAGTAGGAAATATTGTGGAGCTACTGACAGAGTATTAGGACCTGTTTCCTACGAAGATCTCTGAGCTCAAGGGAATTGTAGGGGACCTAGGTGTTATGAAGATCACATTGAAACCACATGCACGCCCTGTCAAGCAACACCCATACTGATTGAATCCCAAATATAAGTAGAAAGTAAAGGAGTAATTAGAAAAGATGGTGGTTGTGGGCATCAATGAGCCTGTAGAACAGTCTGATTGGGTAAGACCAATGGTGGCTCAAGAGTACAAGTCCATGGTGGAGGCCTTGCAATCAGGATTACAGGTGTTACAGCTAAAGACAGACACTCTACAAGTGAGCGTGGATCAAGCGAGGCTGGTGCAAGGGAGCCTGCCAACCACCACAATCATCACAACACCTGAGAGAAGAGTCTGTCCCTTCCCGGGCGCAGCCATGACCCTAGAATATCCATAGCTGTGCACGCAAGTGCAAACTTGCCCTGAGGTCGTCATTGACCTCACGAAGTTGCCCAGTGGAAAGCTTCACACTCTCCACATATTTATTTCCACCGAACTGCAAAGCAGAGAGGTGCGTGCATGAAAACAACTAATTGAAGTCAAGTAGATTTCAACAACGAAGAAAACATAATCAATCCAGGCTCAAACAGTATAGCAGGTGTTCGTAGCTTAGCGCATGGAAATAGAAAACCTAATCTACACATTTTGTGATGAAATTCCATAAGTGTTCATCCAGGCCTCTACCATGCCGCAAGAGAATATTGAAAGCCTAGTCGTCATGCTCAAGGCTTCCAGATCAGAGATCCAGATGGTGAAGGCAAACTTTGAGTAGCAAATTTCTGTATTGTAGGCTAAGCTGCAGCCTTAGACCCCTCCGGAGGTGCGTGTGCAATGAACCGCCCTAGTTAAAATCACATTTGCAAGCATCTCTGCCAATTTTGACAAGGGCTCAGAACTTTTGGAGACCGCCATGGGACTGTGGACCTCTGTGCAGACATATCCACTTGTCAAAATGATTACCTGAGAGTTGTGCGCCAAAGAAAAGGAATTCAATGATCTATAGGAGGCCTTGCCCATGTTCATTCCTGCCCAGAACATGGCATTCCTTCAGACCAGTTAGGCACTGCGAGATGAGGTTGAGGAGCTTCACCAAAATAAGCATATTGTCACTAATCACATGAAGCCATGGGTATACGAGGCAATAATGTTGTCTTAGGACCTGGATGATGCAGTAAGAACTCTTAATGAGACATTGCAGAGTGTCACCTTGGCCACAGAAGGGCTGACTTCGGAGAAGCTAGTGGAGACCATGCAGAGCACACCGGGCCAGAGTGCTGGTGTCTTGGTGCCCTTTGCTATTTCTGTTGAAGAGCTCAAAAACAAGATGAAGAACCCATTGCCACTCTGACTCGGGACGAGCCACAAGATTTTGTTGGGGGCCTGTTGGAGCAGGGTCCCCTAAGTACGAGCTTTGAAGACCATTTTGATATAATTTTGTAGTATATTTTGTAAGTTTAGTCATGCGCAGCACAATTCAAGGGGCTTTGGGGCAGGTTAAATCCCCTCATGAGTTGTAATGGGTAAAAAGGTTAGAACAAGGGGCCGCAAACCACGGTTTTCAGACCCCAGATTAGCGCAAGCTAAAGTATAAATAGGAGTCTAGATCAAGTCGAACAAGCCAGTTTTTGGATAAGTTTGAATGATTGATGATAGATCTGGTTGCGTTGTGATATTTTGTGCGGATTTGTCTAGTTAAAAGGCTGTTGTTGGCTGTGTGTGCAAAGATCTTAGTCCTGCTGTGTGCGGACCCCGCTGGCTGTGTGCGCGGGTGAACTGAAGGGTTTTGTATAAAGGATTTGAATTGTTATGAATAAAGAATTTTTGTGGCTGATATCTGAGTCTGAAATGCATCTACTGTTTATGTTATGATTGCTTCTGCATATTATTTCCGATTCCTATATTATATCTGTTTAGATCACTTGCGCAACTGCTTATGGTTTTAGATGAATGGTTAGTGAATGGATTTGATGATATTTGGTGTTAATCCTATCTGTTAAGGGCTATTACATGGATTATAGACTCTATTTTAGCTTGTGTGCCAGATATAGTGTATAATTGACCTAAATCTGTTTGTTAAGGGTTTCCTGGTTAGGGCTTCTTTGCGGGGGTCTCTTCATGGTTGTTTTGGATCGAAGGGAACCCACATCATTTAAATCTCTCTCAGGGTGTGGAAATATTGTTCAACCACTCCCCATACTACTTCAGGTGATACTTTGACTTGCACAAGCAAGTCACTGCTGAAAGGGCCAGTAGTAAGAGGGTTTTCTTGGTTAACTTTAACTCCAAACCTGGGTCAGGACCCCTCAAGCCAAAAAAACCCCTTGAATGTTAGCAGGGCCAACACCGTCAATGTTGTGGCTCATTTTCATTTATTTTCAAGATATTTTTCATTAAAAATAATATATATGTTAGAAAATGAAAAAATGTAAAAAAAAAAATTATATGATGAGAAAAGAATTTTGTTTTATATGTTGGTGTATTAACCTATGTGTAGAGATGTGAAGGTGGGTCCAACCATTTGGTTAACGATTGTGTAACTCACCGAGCAGGATTTAAAATAAATGCAGTTGATTTGGAACAGAGGAAACCCGTGGGCACAAATAGCCCGGAGTATAGCATCAAGGGTGCCTATGTAGTTGACCCTATCGATAGCTCATTGACTGTGATCAACGATTCACAATCACTACAGGGGTAGACCTCCAGTGACTCTAGTGTACCCCAGGGTTCTCTTGCGGTGACGTAAACAACTTCTAATGCAAGCAAGCCAGTTAATCTATCATGTCACATGTCCGTTATGTGTCAAGTCATGCATTTAATTTTCCTATGTTTTCAAAATCCCTCGCCATTTATAAAATATGTTCAAAGTTCCGTATTTTCACTTATTGGTTTTCAGTCCTAATTTTCCAAGAGTCGTCTAAGTCATTTAACCTCTCACCTCTGCATTTGTACAGTTGTCGCCCTGAGTAAATCTATGGCTAAACAATTGTCCCTTTTCGGCTCTTCCATCCACATTCCGCTTAAGCATACATAACAATATGTAAAGGATACCCTGTGCACAATTGAGCACCTACCTTTCTATCAACAAGACTTACTCAATGAGAATAATTCTCTCGTTTACTCATCCATGGTCAAGTCTGGTGTTATGTCTACATGTGTCTCGAAAACCCATCTTTTTTTGGAATTTGTACATTGGCTAGTATCAACATTGTACCCTAGCAAGTGCTTTGTGATGAATAATTTGGGAGAAATTGTTCTTCAAGTCACATCTTTGTTAATCCGTCAAGCCCTCTGTTATCCTGAGTCAGAGTCTTATGTAAATTTTATTGAAGAATCATTGGTGGAAATCTATGACACTCTTGTAGGGCAAGATTTTACATAGGTGATATTCTTTCTAAAGCCAGAAGCAAGACGTTTCTCTCCAGATGATAAAGAGCTTCCCTTGGAGATTTTTGATATAGAGGTCAAGACCGTACTGCAATTTTTGTCAAATATACTTGGGAAGGAGGATGCTGCTCGAATTGATAGGTCGGTGCTTGGGTTATTTGCTTTAAATATGAAGCCCAATGTGGTGTTGGACATTCCTTCCTATTGGCAAGAGAACATAATGCTCAGCTTCTGAGCTTGTCCCTCACTGGGTCTTTCAGGTTTCCCTCACTGATTACTTATTTATTTTTATATCAAAATATAGAAGAATTTATACATTTGGGGTTGAATATTGTAGATTCAAATAAGAAAAGGAAATAAGTGGTGTTTTGGATAGATGTAATAAGAAATGAACTTATTGATGGAGGGTTGTTTGATTTTTCTGCTTATTTCATGCCAATTTCCTATAATATTTTGAATGGAATTACTCCTCCATGTTTTCTGCCGAAGGCCCAGGAGTTTCTTCAACTCAATGTTAATTGCAAATTTGGAGATTGATTTGTGTATGATGATTATTCAGAAATTAGGTTGTATGGAGCTAGGATTGAGCCTTATAGATTGCCCAACTTTGTCCCCATGAGAATTTTTCCTTGGATTTTATTATACAAAGCTTGAAATTATATCAGATACATTTTGTTCCAATGAAGAAAGGTCATCTATTTAAGTTTACTATGACTGTTGGACCACTCATAGTAAATATGAGACAAGTAGCAAATGAGGGAAATCGAATGTTAGAAAGCATAAATTTTTTATTAGGTGAGAAATGGGCTTATGATCCACAGAAGGTAATTTCTAACAAGAGAATTGAAAATGGTTATTCTACTTTTGTTCATGACAGTAAGCCTGAAATTGAGAAGATAGCTAAGAAAGGTTTTGCAGGCTCTGGTAGTACTAGCATTCAGACTCCAATCATCACTGAAAGGGTAAGTAAAAGAAGTAAAGAAAAGGTTGTTGATTCTGAGGATGAAGAACAAAGAGCTAAGTTAACTAAAGAGATACCAAACATACAACTTGGTTTTTTAATTCAATTAGGAGATACTCAAAATGCGCTAGCTTCACCATCAAGATATGAAGTTGTTCATGATCAGGTACCTTTGGTCAAGAAGGTCTTTGCCCAAATTGCAGAAAAGAACGAGAATATCAAAGCAAGTGTGGAGGCTCAAGTTGAGTATCAGATTACTCTTGATCAGACCAGATTGTTGACTGCTATGTATTTAGAAAGGGATCAGTTGAAAATTGTCTTCTCTCACCCATCTAAAATGACAGTAGGGTCACCCATCAATTTTAAAACTGTAAATCTAAATATTGATACTAGAAAGATCCCTTTACTTGATAAAGTTAACTTACACATGCAAACCGGTCAATTGATTGTTAATGACTTAACTAAAACCAGTGCAACTGCTTATAAGGCAGAGAATATGTTGGGAAAATTAATCAAGAAGATAAATTTAGAGAAAGCTAATTTCAGGGCTCTTTCAACTCAAAATGAAGAATTCAAAAAAATAATTGTAAGAGTTGGAGTGGATCCCAATGCTAGATCAGTTGTGCAAAAATTATTACAAAGTGCAGAATCGGAAATTAATGTGTTGAAGAAAAAGCTAAAACTACATACTGGAGAGAACGTAATGGCAGCAAAGGTGGCAGAGGTAGAAAATGAGAAGGAAAATATTTTACAACAACTGTTGCCAAAATATGAGGAAATTTCTAGATTAAAGGAGACAGTGGTTAATCTGCGAGGTCATACTGAGTCACATGTTTGCACCATAGTCTTGTCATCTAGAGATGATGATCCAATAGCTAGATTGTCCCAATTGAGCACATAATCGAAGATGGCAGAGGTTGATCTCAAGAAAACTCAGAGTGATCTTGATACATCAATGAAAATAATGCATGCCAAAGATGGGGAAGTTAATAAATATAAATCCGATTTCCACACATTTTATGAAGAGATTAAGAGTCTTAAAGAAAAAGTAAAGGGAAACATGTCTCTAATTCAAGAAAAGGATATTGTGTGGAATGAGATTATTGAGGTATTGAAAACAATTTGGGAATCACTGATTATAGTTTCATAGGAAAAAATCATAATCAGATATTTACAGGAGCTTATCCTTGCTGATAAGCAGAAGTTACTTAACAGAGCTCTATGAGAAAAAAGGTTTATTGATTTTGTTAATTCCAAGATAGATCAAGAGCTAGAGGAGCATGAAATAAAAGATAGAACATTATTTGTTTTAGAAATCAATAAGTTGATTGTGAAGAATGCTTACAGGAAATCAGAGAGAAGAAATTGACAGAGATCAAACAGGTTGTGGATAAATTCAATGTCATGTTTGAAAAAAGTATGAGAGCTGATTTTCCATCGTGCTAGGATATGCAAGGAAATTTTCTATCTTGGGATTCATATGAGAATTTGTTAGTGGGAGAAAAAAGCAAGATTGATAATACTCATGAAAAACCTGCAGTCTTAAAAGGAGCCACAATTGTCAATTTCTTACATAGACATTTTCATTTCTTATGTATGGTTAAGACCTATTTGTGGAAAGGCATACTTTTACTAGGATCATTTCTTTTAGACTAGAGTACCACAAGTTGGTCAATTCTCCTAATACCAACATTGAAATCTGGAAAAAATGTAGGGCATGGATGATTGATCTACCAGGAGACACATCAACACCTCAGGGAGTTACATCAACACCTCAGGGAAACACATCAACAAAAAATCAGATTCAACAAATAGATTTATATTCCAAGTTTTGTCTATCTTTCTCTGTTTAAAGATCGAAGATGTAATGATGTCCTCATTTGCAATGTAATAAGTGGTTTAGATAGTTTAGTTATTTTGATTAGTTTCAATAAGCTATAGCAGTTACAAACTATTTTTGTATCTATTTAAGCAAGATAGTAAGAATGAGGAGGGTTCCGAGTTTTGGACCTCTAGAAGACTACAATTTTGTTCTCACTTTTCTAAGAAATCAATGAAAGAAGCATCAAGTTTCATGCAACTGTTGATGGCGATTTGTTTTTCCTGTATCATTTTGTGTCCTTCTTCTTTGAATGAAGTGAAGTAAAGTAGTTGTCAGTCTGTTAATTTCATATGTGAGCAAGAGCTAAATAACCTTAATATGCGCTCCTTCACTCCAACTATTCTTTCTACATAAATTCCTTCTGAGATTTAAGGTGATAGATTCTGTGTTACAACATATCATTTTAAGTTTCTTCTACAATTATTCTTTTCATTCATATATCAATAGTTAATGGCATTGTTGAATCTTTCATTATATCAGATTATTGAGGGTTTTAAAGAACTAATTTCCAAAGGGATTGAACAAATACCACATGATATAATTAATTTTGTGACATATATTTCTAAAAATTTCTTAAGCACTGATTCCTTTCCATAGCCAAGGGATTGTCTATTAAGAACCAACAATCAACACAACAAAAATAAACTTTCCCTAAATAGTCTAATCAACAGTGGTCAAACTATAAGCAAACAACCTCCAGTCAGTTTGGTCAAGCGAGTAAGGAACTCGACCACTTGAACAGGTCAAATATTGATCCGGGCTAATGCATAAACGAAATAGAATATATATACAAACATAAACACAAATATTCAACATAAATAAATCTTCATTTCATTAATATCAAAGAACTGAAAGATGCTTAGATACAAAATGGAAATAAACTAGCTCAGACGATGGTAGCTTATCTATGAGAAGAGATGTGGTGACTATATGCCTTTGAAGTATGTTACATTGAGGATCAAGGGCCTTTTTATTATTGAACAAAAAATCGAAATCATAAACAACCAAAACCCTAACCATAGGAGATGGAACACCAAGAGTTTGTGGGCCCCATTGAGGTTAGTTGGATAACCAACTAACATGGGGTCGTAACATGGTCATATGATCTCTGTTTGATGCATATGATACCCTTTTAGAAAATTCTCTCTAGGTACTAAAATATTTGCAGCAGCCAATTGCCAATCAGACCTCATAAAATGCCACTTAGGGGGTCAAAATGTCTCTTGAAGTTTAAGACCCGAAAAACTTCTACAAATAGTAAATTATACTATAATTAAGGAAATTGATGAAACAACTGGAGGTCCAGGTGGAACAAGTGAGTGGCGACCAATATCCACCTAGCTAATTCCTCCCTCCTTAGGAATTAATGGTCCCCATTACGTATATAGCCTCCATGAGGTGAGGAAATTTTTGTTGAACTTGGTCCCTGGTAAGTGACTTTCCTTGGTGAAGGAGTTGGCCTATTTTGACAAATCTATATAGCTAGATACTCTAATGGCGAGGGTTCTTCATTTGTGTGTCCATGATCCTATTAGTTGTTCCCTACTCAATATAGGTTTGGTTGAGCTCTGTTGGTGTTAGCTGCTCAACAATGTTAGATGTATCAAACAATGGGGGAAAGTATGGTCACAAAGATCCACCTTGAATATTGGGTGCAGGAAAAGGAATGGTGGAGTGATGAGCATGAAAGCATTGTATCCTATGGACTTAGTGATAGTGTAAGTCTTATAACAAAGTGAGTGAAGCTTGCGGTGGGACCCAATGAGACAATCCTTTTGCAAATGTAACCAAACTTTTTCGCCCACCTAGAACTTGTGTGGCACCCGATGCTAATCATGACATTGTTTTTACTTAAAATTTTCTTTGTCCAATATGTTATGGACATGCTAGCAGATGTACTAAATGCATTTAATGAAGTTGGTAGTTCTGTTAGCTTTAGACTAGACATGAGTCAAATATGCCTGAGAAATTGCAAGGGGTATGGAAACATCCATGGGACATAGTCACTGGAATCCCAACCCCACCTGAAAGGGGTTGTGGCCAGTTGAGTTGTGGAGAGATCTATTGTAGTTGTGTTGGACATAGGGAAGGATTTCATTCCATGTGCGTGGATGCTTCAAGTTGTACATGTGCAGAATGTGCACGATCATCCTGTTGACGACCTCTGTTTGACCATCAGTTTCGAGGTGGAAGGTCATGGAATTGGTGAGCTTGGTATCCAACAACGACTAGAGGTTTAACCATAATGTACTTAGGAACCTAATATCCTGATATGAGATAATGGATTGTGGGATCCAAAAGTGTACCCATACTCATTCAAAGAATATTTTGGTAGTGGATTATGCTATGGTACTCTTCTCGCAGGTCGCTAGAATGGCTATCTTAGAGAATCTATTGACGACCATGAAAACACAGTCATTTCCATGCTTGTTAGAAGGAAGGCTTTACATGTAATCCATGGAGATGGATTCCTAGGGCCAAATTGGAGTAGGAAGAGGAGTATACAGGCCTTTCTTATTGATTGTAGGTTTGGAAATGGCGCATGTAATGCAGTATCTAATGTACTTCCCAACATTCGTTGAAGGTTCTGAAAATAAAAATACGTCTGCAACATTGGCACTATTGTTTTCTACCACAAAATTTCCAACGACCCGACTGTAGTGCACCTCCCAAATAATCTTTCAACATTTTCTTAAAGGAACACAAAGGTGTCTCGGGTGGCATAATAGAGCATCCTGGAGGTGAAATTATGGAACTTGCTTGCCTTCTAGGAGCCTTTTCTATGTGGTACTGAATTCTAGATCACTCTTGTAAAGATGTGGCCATCTTTAAGTCTCGTGCCCACAAGAGTCAACCACAGTGGTCAGAACCATAACCGGAGGTCAGATGAAGAAGTATGCAACCTTATTGGTGCTTCCCTTCTATTAATTAATGTTCAAATGGAATTTTTGTAGATATTTGGATCATTTCTGATGTCGATCATTCTGCAACTTTCCTTGTGTTTGTATGAACTACAGGGGTCAGTGGTCTATGTGGACTACCATTTCCTTCCCCGGAATGTAATTATTCCATTGTAGGCAGGCTCACACAATGAAATGCATCTATTTGTCATAGGTGGGATACTTTCAGACCATAGCTGAAATTGTCTCATTGTGATATGTCACCAGATGCACCTGTTGGGTAAGAACTGCACCAATGGCATAGTCAAAGGCATATGTCTAAATTTAACTCAACAAATTCTTTTTATTGGGAATCAAACCGAAACAAATTTTCTTTCACTCCACCCTTGGTAACTTGAATCAAAGGCCAAGTGATATGTGACAATCCCAAAACGAACCTGTGATAGAAATTTTCATGACCCAGAAATCTACAGGGCTTTGTGAGAGTGGTTGGGGATGTCCAATCCTGAATAACTTGTATCTTGGCTATGTCCACATGCACACCTTTCTCATCAATGATGTACCGTAGATATTGAAGTTGGGTCATACCAAAAGTGAATTTCTCCAAATTGACATACAATTTGTGTTGTCGTAGGTTTTGGAGGACCCGTTGAATATGGTGTAGGTGCTCTTCCCAACTCTAGCTGAATCAGGATGTCGTCCAAATACACTACCACGAACAAGTTGGTAAAGGGATATGTCACCCGTCAATCTCATGAAGCTTGTGGGGGAATTCGTAAACCCAAAAGGCATTCCAAACCATTCGAAATGTCCCTCCTTGGATTTGAAGGCAGTCTTCAACATATCAGAGGGTTCAATTGGTACCTAGTGATAACTAGACTTCAAGGTATCAATCTTGCTGAAATATTTCCCCCCTTAATCTAGTCCAGAAGGTCATTAATCTGTGGAAGTGGATACCTATTATAGAAAGTGATCTTATTCAACGCTTAATAGTCAATATAGATCCTCTAGGTTATGTCCTTCTTCTGTACCAACACAATCGAGCTCCCACAGGGTGATGAACTTGGCAAGATCTGCCCTTTTTGCAACAAATCCTGAATCTACCTCTTAATTTCTTCGTTCTCCATAATAATGAATCGGTAGATTGGTCCATTGGGTAGCACCATGCATAGAGTCAGATCGATGGAATGCTTGACCTGACAGTGTAGGGGTACCCCTGTGGGTGAGGTGAAGATATCCCTATACTCCTCCATGAACTTGTCCATCTACTGCTTCCATGCAAAGGAGCCCTGTCCGGAGGTTGTCAATGTGGAAAAAATACTCCTCTTCCTCTAAGGGAGGATCATAAGGAATAGAAAATTTCCCGGTCTGGGAAATGATCTTCCTGCATTGTTTAATAGAGATCAAAGAAAAGACAGTTGGTCGCACTACCTATGGTATTATATACAATTTCTGACCCAAAGTAATAATAACATAATGAGGTCTAGAATCATATAAAACATGATGCTTCCATAGGTATTACTGACCTAATAAAACCTCACAGACTTCCATATGGGAAACATCGCACAATACCTAATCTGCAAAGGGCTTGTTTCTATAAGGCAGGTGACATTATTGGATGACACATACATATCTCCCTTGGTGGAGCCACCTAATGGTGTATGATTGTGGGTGCAACATTGTTGGAAGCTTCAATCTCTTAATGACATTGGCTAAGATCAGGTTCTTTTGGCTTCCATTGTCAACAATGAACTGCACTGGTGAACCCTTTACCCACATCTGCGAGTGGAAGAGGCGCTCCCCCTCCTTTGGGTCCTCAGGTTCCACCTTCTGGAGCTTGGTCATGGCTACAGTCGTAGTGGGTTCATCATTAATGATCTACTTTCCCTTGTCAGTTCCCTTTTCGGGTTACGACTAAGAATTAGAGCATACATCTGCCTCTGAGTCTTTTACCTTGGCCACCATCGCTTGCTTTTCATGACATTTGTTCGTGTTGTGAGTGGGAGTTTTATGGAACTCACACACTTTTCTAGTGTCCTTCTTCACCTTCTCATTATTATTGGGTTGTGACTTCGAGGAGTTGTCCCAGGGGTCGCGTCCTGGCTCTTCCCTTTTCTTTTTGTCTTGGGGGTGCCTTTACTCTGATTTGGGTTCGTCGATCCAAAGTCTCACTTCTTCTGCTTGAATTTCTACTCAATGTTGGCAGCATATCAGTATGATGCACTAAGCGAGGAGATGTCAAGGAACTCCATTTCCTCTTAAATTTATTTGTGCAAAAAATAATAGCATTTGAGCACCAAATGTTTCTCAAATTATTTGATACCCAAATTTTTGCACAGGGTATGGAAACGATTCGTCAGCTCATGCACATCTTGATCCCTTTACTGTTGCAACGTATTCCATTGTATGTACTTGTCTTCATAGCTCCCCATAGGGTAATATTGTTCATTGAAAGCGCCTCGAAAAGTGTTCCAAGAGGGTATGACTGAAAACATAGAGGGTTCCTTGGCATGTCTCTCACAGTAATTTTCCCACCAGTCCTTGACACAAGGGATGACTTTAAGCAGTGCAAAAGTAATCTTCTCCCTATCGGAGAAATTATGGACCGAAAATAACCTTCCAACAAATTATACCATTTATCTACAACATATGCATTTATTTGACCTTCGAATATAGGGATATCGAAGTTAACTTGTACCTTAAAGGGGGTGGCACCTTTGAAATGACTACTGGATGAAGATGCATTGTCGGTTGGCATCTGCCAATGGAACTGGGAAAAGTTGTCCATCATTTAGTTCCTCTGTCGCTCGAGGACTTATTCGAGAAAAAATTTGATGGGATCACATGCTCCCTATTCTTTCGTTTCTTCCAACATGGGAGGTTTTCGGTGTCGGTGGATCCGGTCTCGCAAGGGTTCAACCAGTTCGAGTCCCAACTCCTTATATCTCGACCTCATTGGGGACATGCACAAAAAAACAGAGGAAGAGAAGATGGATCTAATACGATTGATCCACACTTATGCATGAGAGAAAAAAATACATATATAAACATAAACACATAGACAAATAAATCTTCATTTCACTAATATCAAAGAATTGAAAGATGCTTACATATAGAATGGAAAAAAACTAGCTCGATTGATGGTAGCTTATCTATGAGGAGATATGTGGTGGCTACATTAATCCTATGAACTATGTCACAATGAGGCTCAAGGGCCTTTTTATTATTGAACAACAAAGGGAAACCCTAAAAAACCAAAACCCTAACCCTAGGAGATGGAACATCAAGAGTTTGTGGGCCCTGTTAGGGTTAGTTGGACAACCAACTTCCCAGGGTTGTAACTTGGTCATATGATCTCTATTTGGCGCATACAATACCTTGTTAGAAAGGTCTCTCTGGGTAATACAATATTTGTGTCTTTCCTACAGCTACAAGCCTGCTGCAAACCTAAAAAAAATGTTGTTAATGGGTCAAAACAACTCTAGAAGTTCAGGACCCGAAAAACTCCTAAAAATAGTAAATTGTGCTTGAATAAAGGAAACTAATGAAACAACTGGAGGTCTAGGTGGAATAGGTGGGTGACCACCAATATCCACCTACATAAAAATTCAACCCATAATAGAGATGAAAAATAATAAAACAAAGGCAATGCTTCTATTGTCAAAGCTTGTAACTATGCCTACAGTGAATGTTGGTCAACCTGCCATAATTCCTCGTTTTGTGTGCCAATGGTTGCGCCTTTCCCAAACATAATTTCTCAAGTAAAATCACATTCAAATAGTCTTTGAATTTCCTCAATCAACATTGGTCAGAGTGAGCTATAGGAATTCAATGGAAGAAAAAAACAGAACTGCTAAGGAACCCTTTGCACGAGTCGAAAGAAGAAGTTGCCTGAGGTTGTACCAACCAAATAAAATGTGAGAGAGAATATGTGTGAGTGAGATAATGCCAAAATGAGGTGAAATTTACTTATATTTATAGTGGCTTTTTTGGGGTGAAGGGTCATTTCTATTCACCAATGGGGCTGACTTGAAGAGGGGCAGACTTGTGGAGATGAGGCCAACTTGAAAATGAGGCATTTGGAGGTGTCAAAAAATTCTATTTTTTGAGGTGAAGGGAGATGCGATCAAGGGAAGTTTAATGGAGTGATGAGCCATCAAAGGAGGGGATTCTAGGAAGGGGAATTAGCCCATAATTGCATTCTTTAATACATGCTCAACGACCAATTCAACTTCCATCAACGAGGAACACAAGAAAATATCAAGGCTGATGTACCATATATTTCTGACACAAAATCTGTTTCTGACATTGAATCACAAATCACAACGGTACACAAGCAATCATGTGCTATATTAGTGTTGTACTACTCATCTCAGATATCATAATAGATCTGATTAGTTTCACCTCAAATAAGTTAATTACAATATTTCAAAAAGAGCATTTTCCATCTCCGAAAATATCAGATTTCTTCACTCGATTTAATGAGTGAAGCCTCATTTTTCCACAACCTTATTCAAACCCACATGATAACTTCATTTCTCACTCGTTGCTTCTTTTTGTTGCTTCTACTAGTCACCTTAACACACAATTCATCTATTTTGATGCCTTCACCCATACCTCTTAAATGCTCACAACATATATCTTTCTCATGTCCTTGCTCAACATGAGCTTATTTTCACTTCACACTCTCGCCCAGTAAACTATATTAACTAGGGAATTTTCCTTACACAAATTTATGCCAAACGAATCCCATGTAAAATTAACATATATTCACTGACAAATCTAGAACACAAAGTCAAACCAATCATAGAAGGAAATTCCAAACAAAACCCATGGACATATAATATATGTTCATTGACAAATCCACGACACAAAGTCAAACCAATCATAGAAGGAAATTCCAAAAAAAACCGATGGACATATAATATATGTTCATTGACAAATCCGCGACACAAAGTCAAACCAACCATAGAAGGAAATTACAGATAAATCATAGCAACACTTCATAAAAAAATCTATTCTCACCTACACTAATTTTACATATGTACAAAGGATCATGAAGCCATCTCATGAGAGATTCAAACATTTACACAAATTTTACATATGTACAAAGGATCATGGAACCCTTCAATGAGAGACTCAAGTATTTATTAGTTCTAATATTATGTAGATAAATGGAGAATATACATGATTGCCACAAACAAAACATTGTGTTGAGCATTACATTCAACCATTATCTATATCTATATATATATATATATATAGATATATATTACTATAAACACACTATTTTAGCATCTCAACCACACATCAAAATAAAAGACAATTAGTTAGGTTTTTATATATCTAACAAAATGAGAGCTTTTCCAGAATGAAAACTCAAGGAAATGGTAAGCATGGCAAGATTTGAAATAGAAAGTAAGCTTAAAGAATAAACTTTGGCCTAAAACATGCATAATGAAATAAGAATTTGGAGGTGGATAGAGTTTACCACTTGGATGCATAGACTACTAAGTGTAGATTGTGTTATTTGAAGCATTTCGTAGAACTGCCATGAGATTACCCTGCAAAGACAGAGGCGTTACAATGAAACGTAGTGGAAACATTTATGAAAGTCAAAAGGAAAAATATATGTTGAAAAATGATTGCATGCAAAGTCGTCATGAGCTTGGAGACAAAGCGTAAGGAAAAGTAACATTGAGTTGAGCCAAAATATTTTCTATGTAAATGAGTCTATGACTAAAAAGGAAGTGTTGGTGGGGCACTTGTTGGGTGTTGATTACACTTGCAAGTGGGGGATCCGGTGCGTCTGAGATGAAGGAGAAGTTCAATGATCGATGGATGTATTAGGTTGCATAGGAAGGTGATAGCTACGTTGTTGTTGCTTGCCTACAGTTGCAGATTTGACACAATTGAAGTAGCATTTAGGATCTGGTAAAAATTTGTATCATGAATGCAGTGAGACTTTAATATGGTGTTTATATTCCACATACTAGATCTCGCCATTGTGATTCAGGTACGGGTCAAAATATTTTCAGGTCTAGGGGACTCTTGAAGCTAGCTAGTTCTTCTTGCGTGTAGAAAGAAAATAGTGTTTTCCATTAATATAGTAGCTCTTTCTCCATTCTTCATAACCTCGTTCATGGATAATTTGGGATTATGGTTGCTATTCTTATAAGACCATTATATCAAATGCAGCAAATGCTAAGCCTATTTTCCGTCTCTACAAACAAAAGACCATTATATTATAAGGAGTTGGAGGAAATTGTTCCTTGAGGTGAAGTGGAGGGAATCTTTCTGATGTTAAGGGACTACCTTCTAATGTCAGGTAACAGATGGATACCTACTCTTGCTAGTGATGAGTGATGGGCCAAATGAAAGTAAAGGTATAAGATAAAGTAAAATCCACCACACAGACAAAATAAAACAGATTTCACTTAGACTGTAAATAACACAGAGTCTAAACTCATAAATTACCTGCAGTAAGGAGCCATGGTAAAAAAATAATGCATTGTACTAACCAGACATAAAAAATTTAGAATGAGTGCGCAAATACTTTGGATTATTTTTCATTAAAAAGAAAAAAAATATGCATTTACAAAATAACGGGAGACTTAAGCTCCATTCACCCAAAGTGAAACCAAGATTTTACAGAGATTTACAAGCTCTGTTTTTACACGCCCACCTATTTTAGCTCCGGGCATTCGACTTCAAGCCAAAGAACTAAAACTATATGTTATAACATCACTAAAAAAACACACATTAATGCATTAATTTTATGACAGGATAAACATTCAACCAAAATATGGGTGTACATACCCAAAATTAGTTTTCGACACTTTCAGACACTGTGCAGTACATACTCCTTCCTGCTTAGTACACCCTGGAATTTACAACTTACACCTATTCATGTGACTTTGTCTTTATTTAATCAATTTAATTAAAGAGGCAAAACGAGAATAACTACTTTGCATATACAACCTAACTTTTAATTTGTGAATATTATTAAAAATATTTTAGAATATTTCATGGTGTTTAAATTCCTACCATTCACCTAATAATTATTGATAACTAAATTAAAATGTTAGAAGCCCTATTGTGAAATATACATGGGCATTGACCTAATTAAATTTTGAACTTTATTATAATTCTCTCTCTATTTTTTTTAATTATTGTTATTAACTTAGCACACTTTGTGCTCTCCTCATGCTCCTAGGATATTTGGATTAAACTTCAATTTGACATCAATCTCTGGTATCCACTCCCCTACTGAGACTTGTCCATTGCTTTAGGGTGTGCTCCATGTTAAATCTTGTGCTTTTTTAATCTATCATTGAATCCTTTCTTTATCACCAAAGGTTCATTCATTCCATGACATCCATGGGCCAATTTTATAAGCTATGGATAATGTAATATAACTTGCTATGTATACTCACCTACTTCTTATCACCATAAAGATCTAGGTAAGCATACTATGTGCATACCATGAATTTGTAATACATTCTTTTATTACTTAATTTTAGAGACCTCACTAGCCTCCACATGGACTTAATAAAGTAAACCCAATTTATCCTTTTTTTTTTACAAGATTATCGAGTGAAAATCCCTCATAGCTCTCGTTATAAGCAACCTAGCTCAGTTGAATGCTCTCTATGTATGCACTTGTCCACCTCTCTGCGACACGAACTAGTAAGGGTCAGTGTCAATAAAAAGTGTCCTTAACAAGCCCATATTCTATTTTATATATCTATCGATGACTATATATATACTGGGATGGCAGATGCATATATAGATCTAGCTATGAGCGTTCACATGAAAATTTTAAATATTTTCATAACAATTACATTCTCATTTGCAAGAGATCATGAATGTAACTTTTGGAAAATTATGTGATGAGAGTATAATGAAACCCTAGAAACCAAATAATGTTTCCTCCTTCTGTTATTAGTGATTATGTGGCAATGGGATGCTCATTTCCTCTAATTTTTGGATGTTCCTCTTGCTCATTTCATCACAAAATTGAATTGCGTTGAAGACATCAACAATGCATCTCAAATAAGGTGGTGTTCTTCCTCACTTCAACCTGAACTATTATGTATGTCCTTTATTGTTGCATCCATCTCTCTTTAGCCCTACCTTTTATGTGTCCAATTGATTTTTCAACACATACAACATGGAACCATACCTAATTCATCTCCTCCACATATTTCCCTCCTTCACAAGAGCAATCAAACCATCATGGATTACTTGGTTTTTTTTATCCTACCACCACCATAACACTTCAAATGCCCTTGGCCCTAAGTGAGCATTTTGATGGTAGAGAGAGAGAGGGCCATGTTGAGCCTAGATTTGTAAGATTTGATCCCACTTAACATTTAATAGATCCCATAATGGAATGCTTATCAAGCTTGGGCACCCCTAATTGGGATATTTTTTAATTCCCCCAAAATGGCTTTCATCTTCAATCTGTCCCATGGGATTTGAACCTAAAACTTAGTAGAGACTAAACTCAAACAAACAACTATCTATACTTCATAGGTAAAAGATAATCATATTTCATTATTATTGAAATATAGATAAAAGATAATTATATTTCATTATTATTGTGTATACATCGTATAATTCCATACAAAATGTATTATTTAGTTAACATAAAAATTGACCATTTAAAAAAACAAAACTTTAAAATTTGATATCAATAATTTTAAAATCATATAAATTTATAAATTACCATTTTAAATATTATTTTTTAATTTATTTTTATAAAAATAATAAATATTTTAAGAAGATAAATGTGGGTAAGATAATTCTATATCACAAAAGGATTATTGAATCAATTTATGGGTGGCAATATAGTTAATAATAAAAATTATAATGGAAGCCCATGCAATACTTCAATGTATCACTTTACTCTTCGCTTTAAAAAGGATAATGGAAGCCCATGCAATACCTCAATGCATCATTTTAGTCTTAGTTATATAGATAAAGAAGTTAAAAGTATTGTGAGATCATTAAACATTTGGTCTTATTGTTCCTCCTTTAAACTCTCTCCTTAAATAAGAGGTTAGAGAGTTTTTTATTAAAAAAAATTGTAGTACGAAAAGTAACCCTTACATAATTTATCTAGCTCCATCAAACTAAATATTTTGAGTTCCAAAACACATCCAGTAAGCTTGTGACACATTTCCCAGTATAAAAAATATGTCTACTAAATATCCTGACAAGGGAACCTCAAAACAAACTAAATAATCACTGCATTACAGACAAAATTTATTAACTCAGTGCCAATCCCCAGAACAGATTAACCTAGATGGTTAGAGATCAGTTCGACCTTCCTCATAGCTTCATCCTCTGTCTTGGGGTCCTATGGAGCAAAAAAGAGCCTGGCAATGTATAAGTCCTCCATCTCTGCCAGCTTGCAATGAATTGTCTGCATAAGCTCACACTAGAGCCGATCAATTTTGGTTTGCATAAGATCACTTAACTCACACTAGAGTCGATCAATTTTGGTTTGCAAAAGCTGAAGATTAGAGTTGACAACCAACTGCAAGGAATTACGTGCCTTCTCCTATGCTTCCTATCTTTTTTTATAACCAAGTTGCATGATCTCCATCACAGTAAGAGCCCTATCCAGAATTGAGGTAATATCCAGAGAGTCAAGATCACAGGAAGGAGAAACCATGGTGTCCATGTCATATATGTCCAGCGACGACACCAGTTTACAAAGAGATACTCAAATACGACCAAAGAAAATAGAATTAGACTATTCCCAACATGGAATCCAGAGGGGGATATATATACCAAATTTATAGATGCAAGTCTGAGAAATCCTACTACGAAAACATACTATGTGGCCTCTGGTGACCTGCACACCCTCCATTGAATATGAACCTGAGAGATTTAGGATGAAACCACTGGGAGATCCTCACGGGAAAAACCACTTGCTGTAACAAAAATAAGGAAGTGACTCTGCCATAGTGCAAATTAATTGATTTCGTATCAGCATTCTAATTATCCTTTGACCAACACAGGTATTATAATGCACCATGCAGAGCGGGAAGTAGTGTATTTGACAAGTGTTGATGATGAAATGACAAGATTACCCTTCATGAGATGATTGAGGTCTATCCATAAGTCATGACTTCCAAACCAATCTGGACAACAATTCCGATGAATTCTATTGTTATATTATCCCATGGTTTGAACAAGAATTGGCATTCCTCCTTATTAATTGTTCGTAAATTGACATAATTGATCCCATTATATGGTTTTGAATCCTCATGGAAAAGGGGAAAAGGGGAATTTATTGTATTCTGTTTCTTGTGGCATTTTTGATTCTTGATTTTCTAATATATTTATATTTGTTGAGTAATTTAAATTCATTTATATATGCATGAGATCAATCTTAACAAATTTTTGGAGTTGGAGAAGGATCCTCGCTTCTATAGAAGAGGAATTTACTTTAGAGCGACACAAATCCTTTTAGACTTGCCAAATGACTATCATTGAATCACCAAATATCACGATTTATTGAATTTTTTGATCAATTTCTATATTTAGTCCTTTCCATAAAGAAAGAAACTCAACCTGGTTATTTGTTGTTGTTCCCAATCCCTACGCAAATTGTATCTTTATTTGTCCATTGGGGCCAATAATCACCCCTCCTACTCATGCCATCCCTATCACGCAGGGACTACTTAATCAACATATGAGTGGAGTTTTGGAACCCTATTCAATAACATGTGAAAGCCTATAGAGTACTTCAAGATCTCAATTTAGCATCTAGTTTATAGATAAATATGTTAAGAGTATTGGAAGATTCTAGGTTGATCATTAAACATATAATTTTTAGTGTACCCCCCTTATACTTTTGCCTCTCGGCCATCATTTCTAGGATACAACATCTCTCTAGGCATTTTTAATCATTAGAGTAGTTTCACATACTCTCATATATAAATAGAATTTCTAATGTCAAATGGGGGTTCTCTACTTTTATAATTGTCAGTATGAACAAGTCATTCCTTGATAATATCTTCACAACTCCCTCATCTCTCAAGTCACAAGAGAGCAAAGGAGGACTATATATTTCAGCTTTCAGGGCTATGATAAAGAAATCATAAGACATCCTCCACAAAGAGGTTAAATTTTATGGGTAACTCTACCTATGGGTGAAAACATTTTATGGCCTCTTTCATATGAAAGGTAATCTTTCCATGATATTTGATATTTTTTAACCTGTCAATTAATTATTATGTATTATATGTGTTTTCAATAATTTTTAATATGAATACAAATCAATCTATGCATTGAAATTATTACATAATAAAAAAAAAATGAATTTTAATCCATATTATCGTAGTGTTGAAAAAATGCAAAATTATTATGGATTGTAATTAATGTAAAATATAGAGTTTGGATAAATAGAAAAGGGAATGAATACATGATGTACACATTATCAAACAGTAACCAATAACCTTACAAACAAACTTGTATATTCTCCAAGTATGATAAACTTTTTCGAGTATGATGAAATTGTAAAACTTTATATAAAATATTTGATATGTTATACATTATATCAAATATAATAGTATTCCAAGACTAAACATATACTTGAATATTTAAAATTAATTTTCTCTCAACATCATTCCAAATTTCATATACTCTATACTATTCTACATTTGACGAATCAAGTCCTGCTAATTACACTCACATCAAAGCATCTAATGTAGCCAATACTAGTTTTGTTCATCTTACATCCATTATAATGTTTTGTCTTGAAAATCCCCTCTCATATGCAATAGTGCTTGTAGGAATAGTAAGTATTTATTACCACAACTTTAACATGTTTGGAAAATTTGTATGTAACTTTGTGACACAAAAAAACCCTCCAATTATCTTTCATGGATGATCCTCACAATTAACACAAAGAGTATCAACAAATGCATGACAACTCTTTTAGACAAGCTTCAAAATAAAATAATGTTTTGTTTTCTTTGCTCTAACATAAAGTATGTTGCAGTTGATGAAATTTTTTTCCAATCCAATGCTTTGAATTCTCCTCTTCCATGAAAATCTTATAATAATGACAAGGGTTGAACAACCTTACAGAGATAAAAAATCAAAATGAGATAATTTTCCATTCAAACTCCCTAAAATTGTTTGCACGTATTCTTTTGCAAGTTGTTTGCAACTCTCTAGTCAACCATTTATGCAAGGTTTTCATAATTGTTTTTATATATTAACATAATTATATTATGCATGTGGATTTTCTATAAATCACAATTCATTCATATGAACAAGTCCCTCTTTATCACAAATCTCTAGATAGTCATATTTAGAAGCATCTAAAAGTTTGGATAATTAACATGTACCATCTACAAATGTGTTTCTTCTTAAAAATCACATTTTTAAAGTGCTTATAGTAGCATTTATGCTTGCCTCTAAATAGGTAACATCAACATACTCCTCTTGGAATATTTTATTTAAATAGTTTAGCTCATATGTTGCACCTGCAAGCATATGTAAACAAAATTGAACTAAAAATATCCTTGTGTTATCATACCATGAGTTATTCCTTTCATGTTCCTACAAATTCAATACGAGAGGCATAAATTCAACAAGCCTTTCAATGAATTGTCCTCTTGAAATCCATTTAACTCCATGGATTTGAGGAGATTGAATAGTTTTAAGTTGCATAAGTTCTTGTAGAGAAATAATTTGACTTTAGAAAAATGTCTTCTGAATCCATCACATGAATGTATTGGTTGAAACTAATACATTCACGTGATGGATCTGGAAGACAATATTATAAATTATTCTACTCACAGAAGCCTACATTCAGTCATAAATTTGACTATCTATTTTAATAGAATTTGTCACCCATGAATATACCTTGTTTGCCAAATTCTAAACAAATAATAATTTAGATAGTTTTTTCGAAGCATCTAATGCAACCAAAGCTTTATGGTGAGTAATTTAATGAATACCTATAACATTAGGTACATCATTGTTCAAAAAATTAACAAATCAATTTTTCTTGCCAACCATTGATGAAGCACTATATGTGTAAATTGCTATTAATATTTTATTTGAAAGGCCTCTTGCTTTGTTTAAATCATTGATTGCATGAT
Source organism: Pinus albicaulis (assembly GCA_034641835.2). Classification (NCBI taxonomy): domain Eukaryota; kingdom Viridiplantae; phylum Streptophyta; class Pinopsida; order Pinales; family Pinaceae; genus Pinus; species Pinus albicaulis. Next base: position 460,134,894 of record CM076573.1, read on the forward strand.
ATGTTTTTCTCTATCTTCCATTACAAACATTTATGAGCTTTAGAAATTGTGAAATTGGAGGCCCCAACCATTTTGAGTCTAGAAATGAGGCATAAACCACAATATATTTCTCTAAGATATGATTTATACTTTCATTGAAAATCAATAATAAAGGACTATCCAACATTAATGTAGTTTTAACCTCTTGAATATACTCGGATGTAGTAAATATGAATTATTTTACATCCATCTAATTTATACGGTGTGTGGCATTTTATTCTTTGGAATGTTTGGTTTATGTAAAGACATTGAAAATGAGAAAAGAGATTCATATTTAAGATAGGTGAATCTTATTGCAGAGTCCAATAAACTATTTCATAGTTGTGATGACTCTTTCCTTGTTTGTATTATCATTATATGCTATGTTTTATCTAATGAGCTGTGATTCCCTTTCATTTCAATATATCTATTTTTCCTGTGAAATTTTATGGATGTTTGAATTTTTTGATTTGTGTAACTTCAGAGGTACTCCCACACCCTAGGTACAAGGTTTAGGAGAAGTTTGACCCACATGGGTTTTGTGGGAATGTGTACCCAAGCAGTGGGTTTTGCACCCAAAGTTGTGGGCATGAAATCAAGTGGATTTTTGGATGGTTTGATCATTGAGAGCATGTGGGGCACCCTTGAGGGGCCTGAGGGGCATGAAAGGCTTCAATGAGGTGGCATTGGATGAACGAAAATTATTGTATCTCTTGAGTTATCTATGTTTTAGCTACAAACGCAAGTGGGCTTTGTTGAAGTAGTGTCTCTTGTGGGCTAAAAGACTCCAATAAGATTAAAATAAGAAGAGATTAAGTTAGTTCATCCACAAGTGCATTCATAATAAGAAAACAAGCCTAGGAGTCATTAACCTTAGAAGACGAGTTATGTAGGTTTTAACCCTGTACATAATTTATTTGCAAACAAATTCTTAAAAACATAAAATAAACAATAGTGAGAGCATAAAACATAAAACACATATACACAAATATTTTCCCCTGGATCCCAAATCAAGATTACCATCTTGATTTTTCATTATATTTATTTTAATGTTACAACACATATATATACATGTTGAAGCATTCATAAACCCCAATCCATTAACCCTGGATTAGAACATAACCACAATTCCCTTGATCGGATCTACAAAATACCATGAATAAAAAATGATCATGCCCAAAATCATGTGCAAACCCATGCACAAAACCATAGGTGGGTCTGCCCACCTAATATAGGGTCCAAAAAAAAAATCCTGGGGCACTGCCTCGTATCCCATGCAAGGGGGCTACCGTCCCCCTGTTGTGCCTGACGCAAGCAGAGGAGGACTTCCACCCCCCACTTCACACCTGCTTCTAACCATGGAAAGAATATAACCAATGCACCCAACAAGTTGGATAGGAGAGATGGATGTTTTATGTTATGGTTTTGACTCAATTTCTAGTTTATATCAAATGAGGGGATCTAGCCGAAGTCATATCTATTGAAGCATGATTACAAACATAATAGAAATAAACTAGCTCAGGTGATCGTAGATTATATTTGAGAAGAGATGTGGCAGCTACATGCCTTCGAATCATGTTACAATGAGGCTCAAGGGAATTATTATTATTGAAAAACAAGGTAAAACCCTAAACAACCAAAACCCTAATCCCAACAGATGGAACACCAAGAGTTGTGGGCCTCGTTGGGGTTAGTTTGGCATCCAACATCTCGGGGTCATAACTTGGTCATATTATCTCTGTTTGGCCTGTATGATACCTCAATGGAAATATATCTCCAAGTAATACATAATTCATCATAGGCCCCTACATATTATTACAAGCCTGCTGCGGACATAAAAAAACGTTGTTTAGGGGGTCAAAACTGCTCTGGAAGTTAAAGACCCGAAAAACTACTAAAAATAGTAAATATTTCTATAAACAAGGAAACTTATGGAACTGACTAGATGCATAGGTGGACTATGCGGGTGGCCATGAATATATGCCTATATTAGTCCTCCCTCCTTTGGAAGAAATGGTCCCCATTGTGTGTAGATCCTCCATGAAGTGAGGACATTTCTGTTGAGCCTAGTCCCTCGTGACCCACTTACCCTAGTGAAGGAGTTGGCCTTCTTTGACAACTAGATTGAGATGGATCCTATGTTGGCGAGTGTTCTTTATATGTGTGTCCATGATACAATTATTTGTGAATGTTCCATGGAGTATGGGTGAAACTATGTTGGTGTGAGTTGTTCTACAATGTCTGTCCAGTAATGGTGGAAAGTATGGTCAAAGGCGGTACACATTGAACAATGGGTGCATGCCAAGGAATGGTGGAATGTTGAGCTCAAAGGAATTTTCCCCTACAACCTTGGTGATGGTGTAGGAACCATATCATACAAGGCGAAGATTGCAATGTGGCCTAGTGAGGAACTCCTTCTACAAATGTAGCCACAATTTGTTGCCCACCTGGAACTTGTGTGGCACCCGATGTTGATCATGTCGCTACTTGCACTTAACATCAACTCTGTACAATATGTCATAGAATTGTTGATGAATGTGTTGAATGTGCTCAATGAAGATGTTAGCTTTGTCAGCTTTAGACTACACATGAGCTGAATCTACCTGAGTAGCTGCAAATGGTATGGCCACATCAATGGGACATAGTGGTTGGAATCCCAACCCCACCTAAAAGGGGTTGTGGCTAGTTGAGCTATGGAGAGCCCTGTTGTAGCTATGCTAGATATAAGGGATGATTTTGTCCCATTTTCTTGGATGCTTCAAGTTGTAAATGCATATAATGTGTACGATCATCCTGTTGATGACCTTTGTTTGACAATCAGTTTGGGGGTAGAAATTTGTGGACTTAGTGAGCTTGGTATCAAACATCGACCAGAAACTTGACCAAAATGTAATTAGGAACCTGTTGACATGATCTAAGATAATGGATCGTGGGATCCCAAAGTGTTCCCACACTTGTTCAAAGAAGAGTTTAGCAGTGGCTTCTACGGTGATACTCTTCTTGTGAATTCATCCCAAGATATATTTGTTCACTACGACTCCCTAAAATGTATTTTTTAAATTCATCAAGCACATTTCCTATTTCAGCCCTACTTACTGTTTCAGCTACAGATTTATTAATTCTAGAGACAACATGATCTCTTAAACTGTTTCCAACTTGTAACTTACCTCTTAAAATATTTATGCATATTTCAGAAATTTATGGTCATGATAACTGAGAAATATCTACTTTTCCCATCATGTTGATCATATTTATCCATTCATCTCTAATGGATTTTAATATGGGAGCTTTCAAAGTATCTTCATCCAAATTTTCCATTTTAGCTCTCTTAATATTATAACTAAATCTTTCAATTAATTCCTCAAGATTTTCATCTTCTCTTTGCATCATTTTAAAAAATTAATCCTTACTATTATGGGGCATGCAATAATCCTTATATTTTGTGAAGAATGTAGTTTTCATTTCTTTCCATGTTCTAATAGATTTTTTTATTAATCACATGAACCATTTTAATGTTTCATCTTTAAGAGTTGTTGGAACCAATTTCAAATTTTGAGAATCAAGAAAATAGTCATAAGATATACATAAAACATCGAACTCAAAAAGAAATGTTTCAATATTCTCACTTATTAATCCATGGAAGTTAGGAAGGATAGAGGGTGAGATATTTTTCATTGTTGATGTAGTATCTTCATCGAAGATAGGAAACCCATCAGGATCTAGTTCTCCTCTTCCTCTTCCTCTTCCTTTACCTCTTCCTCTTTCTCCACCTCCAATCCTAGGTACACCTCCTCCAATTCTCAAATTTTCATCATTTACATTGTATAGTTCTCCTTCTCCTTCCCCAACCATTGTAGATTCTTCAGAACTAATGTAAGGTTCCAAAATGGAATTTTTTTGTTCTTCTTTTAGTTCTTCCAGTTCCTCTACCAATGGTATATTAAAATAGGTTTATTTTTCCTCTTCTTCACTAGGGACTTCTAGTTCTTGGACTAGAATTTTTTCTCCACTTGAATTTATGAAAATTATTCCTTCTTTTGGGGATGTAGGATCTTCTTCTTCTACAACTGCCTCGTTGATGAAGTTGGTGAATTTCTAGGTTGGATTTCAAATCTCACTACCTCATGAAGTGTATGTCTGCCTGCAATGAATGGTATGTGAGTTTGGGTGGATGGTCTGGCACTACAAGGTCGTGATGGGGTGAGTGGTATTGCTGGAATTAAACTTCTACCTCTAGCTACAAATATTCCTCTAGAATCTCTTTCCCTATGCATATCATTTTTCTGGTTGTGTGTGTGTGTGTGTGTGTGTGTTTTAAGAAAGAAAAAGGATCATATTTACACTTCCCCAGCAAAGACGCCAATTTTTTTGTCAATCTAATGGTCTTAAATTCCTTACATACATTATCAACCGGAGTTGGTAAAATTGTGAAGTGCAAGTGCACTATATATGATAGAAGCCACTTTTTATTAATTTGTTTTATTGATGTGATGATTGAGTTTTTGGAAATTACTTCTAAGGATGCTTTTTATTCTTATGTTCCTAATGAAATTGATGTATCTAAATCACAATAAAGTTCCTAACATTTTCTTACTCCTAATGAAATCAAAATTCTCTTTACTCTTGCAAAATAGAACTAAAGCAGACTCTCACTATTTCATTAAGAAACTTAACCAATCTATTGTTAGTCTCTAAGAACAAAGTTACTTAACTATTGTTCTAATAGTCCTTTGCATAAAGACAAATTTGAATTATAGAAATGAAAACCACACATCTTCCCATTCATGCTTTAAAATGAAATATTATGGAAATGAAAAATTGTAAAGAAATCACTCATGCTCTGAAAATAAATCACTCATATTCGAAAATGAAATCACTCAATTCTTTGAAATAAATCACTCAATGCTCTGAAATAAAACTATGAGGAAATCTATGAAGAATGATTACTCTACAATTGATAATTCCAAAGGAAAGACTAAAGAAATCTTGCCATAACTATCTATTTAAAAATGATCATACAATATGTAAATAACTGCATCAATGATAAAACAAAATTATGAAAATAATTGCATCAAATAATAAAAGGAAATCATAGAAACAACTACAACAAATGATAGAAGGAAATTATGGAAACAACTACATCAAATGATAAAAGGAAATTACGAAAACAACTACATCAAATGATAAAAGGAAAACATAAAAATGTAGAACCTTCACTGTTTACAGGGGCCCTCCATAAACAGGCGGTCTCAGAGCTTTAAATGAACAATTAGCTACGTATCAAGTATTCAAAGAAATTCTTCATTAAAAAAAGATGAAAACAGAGTTCTTAACACATCACTGTCACATTATAAAATTACACACCCTTTAGGTTTGTTTGCACAATATTTATAAAAGCCCGTGTTCATAATTGTTCGAAGCTTTCATGCCTACTTAAGCTAAAAATTCTCTAATTTTGACCTCTAAAAATAGCATAATATCACCTATTCACGATTTTTTATTTGTCAAAGAAAATCGTGAATGCGTGAACATCTAGAACTCTCTCTCGCCTATTCAACAACGTGTTGACCTGCACCTTTGACCACGCAATCGAACAATTTCCTTTGTGATATGGCTCATATGAATAGGAGGAAATCCTTGAGGAGAACAGTTCCCACACGTCCATATACTTCTTCACTTAGCTAGCACATAAGAGTCTCGTAAACCATGGAGTTGTCTATAGAAACGCAAATTAGCTACAGAATCATGTCAATTCCGTAGCTCATACAAATGTTAACTTAAAAATAAGGACCATTATTAAATATGAAAGAAAAGACAATTAAATACCTTGCTATGTCAAAAACCTGTAGTTTTGCACTTATTTGAGTTGATGATTATGGTCAAAAAGAGGAAAAATAGGTAGAAGAGAGTGTCAAAATGAAGCAATCATGAGGCTCTATAGTACGTATGGTGCTATGTGCGTGTTGAATATGAAATGTTATGTACATATGGTTTTTTGTGCATGATGTACATATGGTGCTATGTACATTTGGTGTTGTGTGCATGATTATACATATGGTGTTGTGTGCATGTGGTGATGTGTACATGTTGTACATGTGGTGTTGTGTGCAGGTGGTGTCGTGTACATGTCATGCATGTGGCACAGTGTACATGTGGTGTCATGTACATGTCGTGCATGTGGTGCTGTGTACATGTGGTATTGTGTAGACATTGTACAGGTGGTGTGGTGTACATTTGGCCTTGCATACACATTGTGTAGGTGGTGTCATGTACATGTGATGCTGAATACACATTGTATAGGTAGTGTTGTGTATAGGTGGTACTATGAACATGTTGTGCATATGGTACTGGTATACATGTGGTATTTTGTGCATTTCGTGCATGTTGTGTTGCAGCCATGCAAAGCTAGATATGTGCATGGTGTAGTCATGGTATCATGACATGTGTATTCGTTGTGTTGTATTTTGTAGGTGTATTTTTGTATGTCGGTGTAGACGTGTGTATTGTGTTGTATCGTACACTGGGTATAGGTATATATGTTGTATGCCAGTGTAGGCATATGTATTGTGTTGTATTTTACATTGTATGTAGATGTATGTGTTGTGTCATATGTCGGATGTCGGTTTATGTGTTGTGTTATATGTCAAATGTATGTTTAGGTATTGTGTTGTGTGATACACCACGTGTGGGTGTATGTATTGTGTGGTGTTGTACGCTTGGTGTGGATGTACGTGTTATATAGTATGTGCATTGTTGTGTTGATTTAATCACATATTAATTTGACTAAATCGCAACATTAATTTTCAACCCAGGGTAGCTATGTTTATTTCAAAGGAGTGTACACTATATGTGCCGATACACTTCAACCAAGAGAAAAAAGAATGAAGACAGAAATATATGTCGTTGGAATTAATTGAAAAAAGTAACATTCATGCGGAAATCATAAATTATCTTACAAAAATAAAACCACACTTCATGTTACGAAGAAAAAGGCGTGCCACACACCACACTACCGACTAGGCCGGTAAACTGGACAATATACTCAATTCAATATGCAAGAAATAATAATTGATATACCACAATACTACTGCAATCCCTGCTAAAGAGGAGGGCCCTTCCTCCGTACTAGGGCACAGGGATGAAATGTGAATTTATTAAGGTCCCAACGCTATATTTGGCCTAACATCAGCGACAATGTCTTTGTATTAAGGATTTATGAATTACAGAAACAAAATGAAGATAATATACTCTATGTCTGTCCCTTTTCATCTGGGATTGAGTCCTCTTTATAAGTTTTACATGTCCAAAATAAGAAATTAGATCAGTCATGATAATCTCACGATTCTCATGTTGATCAAAATAGAAATAGTTACAACAATTCCAAATACAGGACTTATTACTGTTACATCATTGATTAAAATCATAACCTTCTTGATTCCCTATATTTCTATAGATAATATAATAAATACGACAACTGTCTTCTTGGAATAGTTCCCAGAATTGTGGACAGTTGTATTAGAGTCAACATCCCACGGTGTAAAAACATTTCTGTGTTGTGTAACAACAATGCTTGAGGTATAACAATGACGAACAAAGGTGTAATAACAACGAATTAAGGTGTAACGACCATGGTGTGGAGCAGCAAGTACTCATAACTCATTTGTAATTCATCACTCCGTTGTCCACCCTTTAGTCAGGAACCTTGGAGTAGGGCATAAAAGACACAGAGCTAGAAAACTTCCTCCAAAATCAGCTTAAGTAGTCATCAAAAGACATCACCTTAATCATATTTAAAAAAAATGGAAAAATAATATGTCATGACAAAAATGGAGTCTCATCACCAGGAAAAAGGTAATTATGGTGTAAAATTACACATGTTCATAGGTGAAATGGTCAAGGATGGGGGAAAATATTTCTAAAATACACTCAAAACCTGCACCCAACATCTCCCCCAAACTAAAGCAATTGCATGTCCTCATGCAAAATACCTCAGAGCCTGTCGTTATACCTCTTATGTAGCTATGTCATATTATAGGTGTAAGCAATGTCCTCCTCAGTAGATCAATAGCCCTGGGTGGCCATCAATTGGTGTGGCCAAGATTCCTCCTCATAATTACACAATTGATACTCAAGCTAGTATTCCTCTATTGGCAACCAAATCAAGGGATACTTAAACTTGAGGTCTATCCAAAAGGCGCCCAACTAATCCACCACCCTGGCATACTCTGAAACCTGTGTAACAGTAATCATGAAATTTCGAAAAAAAAATGGGTCTCTCTCCTGCAGTTCTGCACTACTGACCTCAGTGCATTTGTGGCACCTTGTTAGTGCCTGACTTTTCATATATGAAAAAATGTTTAGGCACAGTTTCATAATCCTTCTCATGTAGATGGCTGCATGTTCCCTGATATCCTGAATCTTCAAAAATATCTTAAGAAGTCATCTTAATTTGGCGACATACCTGGTTCAGCCCAGATCATTAATGTCACCTTTTCTTCATTTTCATCCACCGATTTCGTAGTCGTGTGCCATTCTATTTGATTTTTCATAAAGTAAATAAAGGTGTGCAACTACAAGTTACCTATAAGAGAGAGAATATACGCTGCAATGAGCATGCTATCATGTTCACAAATTATATTATGGAGAAAGGGCTTGTGAAGAAAGCTTTGATCATGGAAATCACAAGCATGAAAAGCATCAAAAAATGTTCGGGTAGAGTTACCCACATATGGTCTATTCTCATAGATCGCCTTCAACTGAAATAAGAAAAATTGTTCCCATAGAAAAAATGGGTAGGATGGAGAGGGTCGTCTACATCCCATCAGATTTAGGGAAAGTTCATAAAAATGTTTTTTTATCATTGGTTAGATCCTGGACCTGATGCTACAATATCTACAACTGCTCCTCCCTTTTCTTCCCAACTAGCTCTTTTACCCATCTTTCTCGTTTTTCTGCAAGTTCCTTCTTAGCATGTTTCTCCTTGAGAAAATTTATTATTTTCTGGTGTGTCGCCGACGAGATCACTCCTTCCTACAACAAGAGTGTCTGTCGTTTCCACTTATGTAATTCTGAAATCAATAAAATTTTCTCCGAACACCATTCTACTTCAGGGTCTAGTGTTTCCTTACATGCAACATCCCTTGGGGGTGTAATAGCATCCTGAGGATTGGGATGCTCCGTTTTAGTTGTTGTTTCTTGTGTAACAACATCGACATTAATAGGTTCTTGTGTATCAACCTCTTCTTTTCATCTCTCAGTAGCTTTTGCCTCTACTATTGGTTCTTGTGTAATAGTAGTGTCGTCATTAGGTTCTTGTGTATCAGCTCCCAAGTCGATACCCGTGGGACACTCTGTTTCAACTGTTGGTTCTTGTGTATCAGCAGCATCATCAACGAGTTCTTGTGAAACATCTTCTCAGGGTTCGATCTGTGTTTCCTTTGGGATGGTGATTGCCACACATACTTTGTATCCCATTTCTGCCAGGTTTATGGTGCATGCCACACACACAGGAGAGTCAACCTTTATTTTTTATACTACGTCTGTTAGGGTATCCAAACCTGGAACCCTTGCCTCTGCTATGCTTTCTTATAATTTTTGTCTTAATTCTTCGTTTTCTTCTTCTAAATTTTTAATTCTAGGCAGAAAATACTGAGTTTCATCCTTACCTGGCAGAGGTTCTTCTTCCAGATGAGGTTGTTTTCCTTCTTTCTTCTCCCTTGTATCCTGGCTTGGTTCTTTGCTAGGAAAATGTTCTAGCCACGAGCTAAATTTTACCCATTTCTTCGGTATCCTGCCTCTTATCAACTTTTTCAAAGATTTTTTCTTCGTTTTTCTCCCTCAGGATTAGCCTCGTTCTCCAGTATCCTCTATTTCTTTTGGGGAATCAGGGATTTCAGTTTTCCTTTTCCAGGAGCTTATTTCCTTTCGACTTATAAATTCATCCCAAATTATGCCTTGTTGTTCCAATGTGTCCAGTACAATTAACTTGATGAGACCATGATTATTTACATAGGCCTCTGGTTGTATAGAAGTTTTCATTACCGTAGAGATGTGCTTGATATTTTCTAACAAGAAATAAGGTAGATTAATCAGTTGCTTATGTTGCAGGTGAGTCAACAATGGAAAATAGTAATTGAATACAATCGTTTCCCTTCCTTTGTAGGTGATGTACTTGATAATGTACATGGAAGCATCTCCCCACGGCTCTGGGAGTGATAATACGTTAATGCCCCTAAATTTCTTTTCCAATTTTTCCTCTCCTCGAAGGAACTCTGTCTTCAGAGAGGGGTCATTGCTTTTTCTATGAAACCATTTTTTTCCCACATTCTGTAGTGATGTCACCTGGGAAATAAATTCTTCTGTTACTTCCATCTTCAACCCCCAAACTTCTGTCTGGTTTCCACTTAGGTTTTGAGAAAACTCCATGGCCACCGACTCATCGCATCCCTTAAGCCGTTTGAAGAATTTGAACCAACTTGCTTCCTTGAAGACTTGGCATGCCTCGGGGAAATTCTCCAGTGCGTCAGTCGAATTGGGCTCCTATTAGACTGCAACTCCTCCCATTTCTATCCCAACGCTTTGTACTCTTCTCTTCTGAGAATTTTGAAGCGAAAATGCAATACTTCACTGAGGTCAACGTTGGGGCAGTAAGGTGAGTAATAAAGTGAGAATTTTAGGTTAAGGATAATCATACACAATTATGGTTTCATTATTGACCTGGATCATGGGGATATGACATTAAATACTTTTTAATTTTTGGCATGAAGGGACAATGATGACGACACTTTCTAGATTAAACTCGAGATCATAGATTACAAAATGACTCGCGGGGGGGGGCCCCCCCCCCCCCAAGTTTAATGCGACCTCCGTCCTCAGCCGTCAAAAGGTACCATATTAATTTCCATAATCGTTAAATAAAGGGCGGACGTGATATACCTTTAATGATTTACCTGATGTGATGTGGCAGGAAAGGACTGGCACAAGGATGGTGACGTAACCAATTCCGACAGTGATGTGCTAGTTGTGTAAATTTTCTCCCATAGCATAGTGCTGTGGGATGCTCCTATTTTTTTTGCGGTTGAAAGTGTTTCGCTGATGTGGTTGCTTATGGATTAACAGTTGTTAAATGTGTAACAACAGATCTAATTTTGCTATTTCTTTAGCCATTTCTTATTTACATAAAAAAAATAATTACAGGGAAAATTTATATAAATAAAAAAATATTCTAACAGTTCCTGTAACAACATAAAATAGTATATATGTGATTTACATAATGTTGTTACAAGGGAAAGAAAATAGAAGATACACCGATTGCCACATAGTGATTTTCAGCTGTAACAATTAATCTTACTGCACCGCAGGGAGTTTTTCACAGTCAGATCTTTATTATTACTTATTTATTTTATTTATTTATTTATATATATGTATATATATATATATATATATATATATATATATATATATATATATATATATATATATATATATATTATTGTTTTTCTTTAACATGTGTAATAGCCGCCACATAGTGGTTTTTAGCTGTTACACTTATTGGAAAATTTAGATTTATTGCAGCACTGAGGGGTTTCCCTTTTCTTCTGTAATTTAGAGATTAGAGTCCGTGACAATGTTAATAAATGAATCCTTTGAAGCAGGTTTATGATATGACTGAAGACGGTGCCCATTTGAAAGTAACGGTGTTATTGCACTGTCAATGGTAATTAAACTCACGGTTCCACTGTCAAAAATAGTATCACCTTCTTAAGGACCTAGCCATCTGGTGCAGAGCTTACCCTTGAAATCCTTGAGTCTCGAATCATATAGGAGAGCCCAATATCCTTTTAAGAAATTTCTTCTTTTTGATGAATCTATCGTGCCACTTAGCTCTCTATTGTTGGATGTTTTCTAGTTCAACCATTGCTTTTGTGTTGTTGTGAGATCCAAGTTCACTTGTAATGTCGTTCTCAATGTCTCGATCTCGAACTCTATGGGGAATAAAGGATTTTTACCATACACTAGTTAATATGGTGAGAATATTGTAGTATTCCTCCATGTAGTCCTATATGTCCACAACACTTCTAGAAGATTATTAGCCCAATCCCTCGGGTGGATGGCCACAGTCTTGGTAAGAATCCCCTCAATAACCTTGTCCATGCTCCGCAGCTATCTGTTTGCTTGTGGGTGATAAGGTGAAGTGATTCTATGAAAAATATTATACTTTTCAACTAGATTTTGAATTAAGTGAGATGTAAATTGGGGTCATCTGTCTATCACTATTTATTTGGGTATCCCAAAGAGAGAAAAGATGTATTAAAACAAAAAGTATGAAACAAACTGTTTTGTGGCTTTGGTTAATGATTTTTCCTCAACCTGTTTTGTGACATAATCTGTGCAAACCAAGATATTGGACTTAGCTGAGATGATGGGATAATTGGTCCCACAAAATCTAGAGCCAATTTCTCGAAGGGTTCCAAAAATCGTTGAGGTTGTAACGACATCTCATCTTATTGCAGTGGTTTACCCATTCTTTGGTAGCTATCACACCCTTTCACAAACTTATTAGCATCCTAAACTATTGTTGGCCAATAGTACCCTGTCAAAATCACCTTATATCTTGTCTACTTGTTTGTGAAGTGCCCTCCACAGGGTTCCTCATGATAGGCTCCAAGAATATCAAAAATTTTGTCCTCCCTGACACAACGTCTGATTTGAAAATATGGTATGGTGTGATAGAGATTCCCTTCTATCCACGAGTAAGTAGTTCTTTGTTGTATGATATTTTTCATTTCTCTAGGGGATAAGTATTGCAGGAACTTCCCTATAGCAAGGTAATTAGCTATGTCTGCATACCACAGTGAGTGAGTCGAAATAGAAAAAATATATTCATTAGGAAAATAATCCTCCGTAGGTACACAATCATCACCAATATTTAGTCTAGAGAGAAAATCAACAACTACATTATCTTTCCCAAGTTTATCTAGGATTTTGATATAAAATTCCTGTAACAGCAATAACCAGCGTGTAACCCTACCATTAGTACAAATACTCCATGCGTACAAATAATTGATACTTGGTGATGTAATGTCGAAATTTGTTGATAGCATGCACCACTACAAGGAATTCTTTCTCAATCACAGTATAGTTGAGTTAAGTTGGAGTCAATTTCTTGCTTATATAATAGATAGCATTAGGATTCCTATCCTCCAACTAGCCCAAAACATCACCCATAACAATTTCAGATGCATCAGTAGCTATGTGAAACGACAGTTTTCAGTTTGGTCCATGCAAAACAGGGGTTGTTGATACATAGTCTTTCAATTTCAAAAAGGCCTACTCGCATTTCCCTGTCCACACAAATTCCACATCTTTTATAAGTAAAGAGAATAGAGGCAACACAATCCTCGATTTTTTTTTTATAAATATCCTATAATACATCACATGCCGAAGAAAGCTACGCACCTATTTTTGTGTCTTAGGGGTTGGGATTTTTGAGATTACCTCTATCTTAGCAGGGCCTACCTTGATTCCATTAGTAGAGATGAAATGTCCCAACACGATCCCTTCCTTCATCATCATGTGACACTTCTTAGTACTAAAAGAAACATTAGTCTGCACACAATGTTCTAACACTTTTTCTGAATTACCTAATGTTGTTTCAAAGGCATCACCGTAAGGTGTGAAGTCATCCATAAATATTTCGAGACATTCATTAAACATATCCGATAAAATTCCCAGTATTTCCCTCCGGAAAGTTGTTGGTGAATTACAAAGACCAAAAGGGAGGACTCGGTATGAAAAAGTTCCCAAGGGGAAAGTAAAGGTTTTTTTATCATGATCTTCTGGGGTGATCTGTATCTGATTGTAGCCACTAAGCCCATCTAAGAATGAGAATTATTTCTTCCCAGAAAGAGTATCAAGGACATGATCTATAAATGGTAAAGGAAAATGGTCCTTTTGAGTGGCTTTATTAAGTTATTTATAATCCACACAAACTCTCCACTTACCATTCTTTTTAGGAACGATGACAATCAGAGACTCCACTGAATATCAGATATTGGATAGATGAAGTTAGCATTTAGGATCTTATGCAATAATTATTTCACTACCTCCTTTAGTGCAGGGTTCATGCATCAATGCAGACGTCTGACTAGATTGCAGGCATCTTTCAGATAAATTTGGCGAGTGCACAGGTTGGGGTGAATCCCCTTCATGTCCTTATAATCCCATGCAAATGCTTTCTTGTATTCTTACAATAGTTGTAACAACAGTTTGGTTTTCTCAACAGTCAGGTTGGGATTAATATTCAAATGCTTCCATGGTTCTATTTCAACTGGACTACTGTTAGTATGGGGAGTGGTTCTCATCTGCTCAAAGCTCTCATATTCTACCTCATCTTCCTCCCCAGAGTTCTCAATAGTAGTGACAAAAATTGCGCTACTAATAAATCCATTTATGATATCATCCTCTGTCTCATCCTTAAAATACTAAACTTTTCCAAGGGTAAGAATTGGCAAGGAAAGGGTGAATTTAGGCTCAAATTCATCCCACCATGGATTGTTAAAATCCATTGGCTTTGATGGAGGGTAAGGATTAAGGTTTTTTGTAGCTTGGCCATCCAAAATTATCATGGATCTAAATCTACATCTTATTAATGCATCTGCAGTAGCTAGCGAAGGACTTCCTAAAATCAAAGGGTGCCCTCCCAAGTTGGATTTGGTTTGCAAGATAAGGAAATCAACCGGATACCTCCAGGAGGAAAAGTGATGACTATATCCCCTAATAACCCCTTGGTTTTAACATGGGACATGTCTACTAATTCAAGCATCGTAGGTGTGTGTCTAAGCCCATGGAATCCCAAGGTGGTGAAGAGGTCATTCGTAATTATGTTATTGGCTGCTCCTAAATCGATCAGTGTATTTATTATGGGCTTGTCGTTGATATAAAAAGTTACTGTAAGATTCCCTGGATCATTATACTTGGTCAGGAGGAGTTGATCATTCATTAATTCAGACAATTTTCCCATAAAATGTATATTAGTGGGATCCTTAGGCTTCCTCCCAGGTCTTTTAATGCATAGGTTTCACACTGTTTTGGCATATATTGGTACTTCATTAAGAGGTTGCAGTAGAGGGATCCATAGGTGAAAAATTTTCAACTCCCTAAGAAAATATGATTCAGGTTGTTAGGTCGTTCCGGTCTCGATTAGTCTTTGGGGATATGAAGGATCTTGACTTATAACAACCGAATCGACTGTTACAGGTGTATCGTCTTTACTTGATTTGGATGTTACATGAGAAACAATTCTTCCTGAATTAGTTGTTACAAGTGTAACATTCCATCTTGTGTCAGCTACTACAAGTGTAACAGTCACCTCAAGATCTATAGTATTTTCCTTGGGAGACTCACATTCCTCTTCAGTGATGATAGGGGAACGTTTTGAATTAATCACTTTTCCCGACCGAAGCTAAATTTCGTTAAGTCCAATTGGAGTAATGAAATAAGTTTGGAAGGTAGTCAGGGCCCCTATACTCTGGGATGCATTATTATTTGGGTTAGGATTAGGTTTCATAGGTAATTAGGGTCGCACAGGAAGTGTAGGAACAAGATTTTGGAGAGGAGGTAGTTGTAACTGTTGTTGCATCGAGAATGCAGTAGAGGCTAGACCCTGGGCATTTCCCCTCCAGTTCTGACTCGAAGGATATGGTTGAGATGGAGGATACTGAATATGTGGAGTGGGAGACTATTGGTTCCAGGGTGAAGGGGAATTTGCTAGAGAATAGGTAGAGTATTGCCATGGAAATTGCTAACCATGTGCATTATTCCATGAATTAAAAGAAGAAAATTCTTTAGGCATATCTGGAGGCCATGGCTACCATGGTTTCCTAGATCCAATGAAATAGGAGGACTGAACATCTTCATTTGACTCTCTAAGTACCGCTTTTAATTTGGGATGCTCTGGGCACTGGCTTGTAGAATTATCTAATTCACAAATATTTCACAAGCTGATGTTGTTCATTTCGCACTCCCTCAAGGGTTGTTTCTTTCTGCATTTTGAAAAAAACACATCTAGAGATGCATCAAATTCTTCATGTGCTTTCTTGACATTAACTTTTGTTGTCATTATCTGAGCATATTAGGTGCTAAGGAGATCGGTTTTAAACTTTTCAAATAAATTCCCGATCTCTGCCCTGGTCATGCCCTCACTTACGGATTTATCTACTCGGACCAAAGGGTCGGGCCATACCGAAATTCTTCCCTTAGATGATCCTCTCGAACTTCTCAGACAAAGTCTTATTATTTCATCAAATGATTCCTGAGATATGTCCCCTTTTCCGAGTAAATTCAGGTGCTCTAGGAAATCATCTCTCATGCCCCTTATAAATATGGATTTCAATATTTCGGGAGAAAAATAACTAAATTTAGATCTCTGCAAATTATAGTGAAATCGCTCCACATAATCTTCCAATATCTCATCTTCTTTTTGTGTTATTATGAATATTTATTCCCTCAAAACCTTGGTATGGAAATAATCTAGATAATTGAAAAGAAACTTCTCTCTCATGTTGCCCCATGTATGAATAGTAGCAACACCCAGTCCCATAAACCATCTCAATGCTTCTCAATTTAGACTAGTAGGGAATAATTTTATCTTTTGTGTGTCTACGATATAATCATAACTTATGCATAGGACATCAGATTCAAATAGGAAGGAATCTGGATCTTCTATTTCCATTCCTTGAAAATATGGAAGAGACGACAAAGGAATATTTTTCATGGGAGTTTTTCCTCTTAATTCTTGTATTGGAAACTCAAAGGTAGTGACAGTGCCATATGTCTTATCATTTTTATCCCCCATAATTGAACCTCTTGATTATTGATGTGTTGAATCTCCTTCAGAATGCTCAGGAAGTTGTCTTATAGGTGAGGGATTATGAGATGACAGGTTAAGCTTCTCTATATTTGGTTGCTTCACCGCACTGCCTAAATCTAGATGATGATATCCAAATAATTACTTTTCCAACTCAGGCCCTTGGTGCTCCCCACTAGTCTCCCCTTGGCCTTCAAGCTTCATATCCTGTTTAGTATCTTTCCACTACTGCACTTGATCCAGACTCCCAATCTTAGGAGTGGCTATATCTATTAAGGGATGTTGAGGTCTAGAGATAGAGGGACCAGATGCTCTCAGCTTAGGTGCGACAACAAATTTTTGTGCCCTTGTTATCCTTGTATCCCTATATGAAATGGACTATTCCTTTTCTTCTTTTGAAATCAGATCCCAAATAAATATCTTCCTCCCCAAATCTACACTCTTATTTACCTTCTTATGCCTCATTTTTCCTGTGACTAATTAGAATGGGGGTGTTTTGGTTTCTCTATTATTCCTACGTCTTCACACATGGATCCTATGTGTATTAACTCACACCCTAAATTTCCTAGCCTCTACAGTGGTGAGCCCACCTAGCTATGTTAGAGCGATGCGCAGGTTCTTACCTCTCATCTTACCGCCCAAAAACTATAGAGTTGACGACATGCTCTAAGAAAAATTGAAATTCCACACCTTAAGTGCCCTAGTGGTCACAGTGGTGATCTTGCCCAAGTATGTTAGAGCGATGCATAGGTTCTTACCTCTTGTATTACCATCCAACCATTTTTCACTAGAGACACTATATCATTAAACAAACAGCTTGGATGATAGTACCGTCAACTGCCTTCCCCGGAACCGAGGCCAAAATGTTGTGTCGATTCAATCATGTATTAATTTGACTAAATCACATCATTAATTGTCAACCCAGGGTAGGTGTGTTTATTTCAAAGGAGTGTACACTATATGTGCCATACACTTCAGTCAAGAGCGAACTGTATGAAGACATAAATAAATGTCACTGGACTTAATTGCAGAAAGTAACATTCATGCAGAAATCAGAAATTATCTTACAGAAATAAAACCACACTTCATGTTACCAAGAAAAAGGCACGCCACACACACACTACCAACTAGGCTGGTAAACTAGACAGTATACTCAATTAATATGCAAGAAATAATAATCGATCTACCACAATACTACTGCTACTACTGCAATCCCTACTAAAGAGGAGGGGATTTCCTCCCTAGCAGGGCACAGAGATGAAATGACAATTTATTAAGGTCCCAACACTATATTCAAAAACATCAGCAATGCTGTCTTTGTATCAAGGATTTATAAATTACAGAAACAAAATGAAGATATTATACTCTATGTCCGTCCCTTTTCACATGGGACTGAGTTGTCTTTATAAGTTTTACAGGTCCAAAATAAGAAAGAAGATAAGTCATGTGAATCTCATGATTCTCAAGCTGATCAAAATAGAAATAGTTACAAAATGATCCGAATACATGGCTTATTATTGTTACATCATCGATTAAAATCACAATCTTCTTGATTCCCTAGCTATCTATAGATAACATAATTCATGCGACAATTGTCTTCGTGGAATAATACCCACGATCTTGGAAAGTTGTACTAGAGTCAGCATCCCGCGGTGTAACAAAATTTTTGTGATGTGTAACAACGATGCTTGAGGTGTAACAACGATGGCCTAGGGTGTAACAACAATAGCATGAGATGTAACAACCATGGTCTGGAGCAACAATTGCTCAGAAATCCTTTGTAACTCATCACTTTGTTCTCCACCCTTTAGTCAGGAACCTTGGAGTAATGCCTGAAAGACATAGAGCCAGAAAACGTCCTCCAAAATCACCTTGATTAGTCATCAAAATACATCACCTCATTCATATTTAACAAAAATGTAAAATAATATGTCATGAAAAAAATGGAGTCTCATCACCAGGAAAAAGGTAATTATGGACTAAAAGTACTCAGGTTCAGAGTTGAAATGGTCAAGGATAGGGGAAAGAGGTGTTTGAAATACACTCAAAACTTGCACCCAACATGTATGTGTACATTAGTGAAGAGAAGAAAGGGCATTGGGTGCTTTCCAAGTGTGGCAACCGATCTGGTGTGTTTACAGAAAGACCAAAGGCAAAAGTAAGGATCAATGAAGGATAGGTATTGGTATTTATTTAATTTTGATTATGCATGTGATCTGTGATTCTGACTTATGATGGTTACATGTGATTTATTATTATGGTTTATGGTGATTTCATGATATTCATGATTTTAATTTATGATGGTTGTGTTTTGAGCTAACCAGAAGTTATATATTTATTCATGATGATTTGATCAAACTGTTAGTTTGACTTGTGTGACAGGAAGTAAACATAAGTGAAAGTGTAATTTATTTATGGGATACCAATGAGGTATGATGTGAATTTATTTCAATTTATTTTGAATCTAATGGAAACTATGTTCTTGGTACATGAAGCATGGAAATGCCCCATTGGGTGGTTGAAACCAATTAGAAGCATTAAAAGTAACAACAAAATGAATTGAAACATGCAGCAGTATGTTGGTAAAGCACTTTAGGAGCAGGTCCATTGTGGGACAATGGTACCCAATAGTGTCCATTGATTTCCATGAGCATGCTATGACTGGTATGATGGGTCGAGGTAGGTGTATGCCTTGGTTGTTTGACCTTTTGATGCAAGGAAGCCTTACCAAGGGATGAACTACCCGGGATGGGGGTGCCAGCGAAACTCGGAAGGTGAGTGATTGCATGGAAGGGATTGACCAGATTGCTTGAGGGACTGTGTAGCAAAGAATGGAAGGTTGAACATATATTTTTTTTGTTCATTAGAATTTCCAAATGGAATCAAATGCACATTGGGAGTGTGTCCTAGAACAATGAGCCAATAACTGTTTATTGAGAGGACAAGTGGCCTAGGATTGTAGTGCTAGACATTGGATGCAACTTTGACTTTGAAAGGATTCTGGACTTCCTAGGAAGGAGGTGAATCCTAATACTACTTTTGAGGGTGGATGTGTGAGCCTCTAGATTCCCTTGTTTATTGATATTTGCATCATATCCTTCTATTTGTTGGTTGAGAAAATGTGTATATGTGTGTATGTGTATATTATTGTAAATGATATATCAAGCTGGTTTATAAAGCTCCATATATAGTATGGTTATTTGTTGGTTGAAGAAAATGTGCTTAAGTATATGTGGTTGTTATTGTAAATATTGTAATGAGTAGTGTTATAAAGCTCCAGTAGATAGTATGATTGGCTTGCTTCAGCAGTGATCATTGTAAATATTGCAACAGGTCATGTTATAAATATCCATGGGCAGTATGTTTTTTTCTTCGATGGTTTTGCTGGGTGTAGGTGTCATTGAACACCGAGGATGATGTTCCCCCAAGGGTGAGGGTTTTGTAATAGCCTTGGTTAAAAATCCATGTAAAAATATATAATACCACAGTGATGGGAAACATATTCCAAGCTAAATGGTGGGAAAAACATCCTAGTGGGTGTTCATTTGGTTTATTATGGCTAAGGAAATTGGCAAAGGTAATGGAAAAGGCTTTAGAAAGGAAAAGTGGAATTTATTGGAATTTAATTATGAAAATAATGAAAATTAGGAGAAAAGGAAGTTCAAAGGTCACAGGTTGCACGTGAGGAGGAAATTGAAGGAAAGTAATGGAAAATGAATAAAATAGAGACCTCATTAATAAAAATGCTTCTGAGGATCAAATGGAAGGACTTGGTCAGTTCAATTTTTTAGATCTCATTATTATCTCTCTCTCTCATACTCTTGAGCACTTAGAGTATTCTTGGATCATGCTTGGAGAGTGTGGCATATTTGGAGATTTGGATCAAGCAGGAAAATAAATAGCGGGAAAGCACAAGAGGACATCTGGATCAACATATATAGCAGGTTCTGAGTACAGGTACCGAGTTGGATTTATGATTTCCTCACTAGTTTTAGCATGCATGGTATTGCATGTGGTTTCTTGGTTATGGTCTGTCATTGGCATGGATGATTTCCTGGATTGACGATGGATTTTCCTAGCGTTTCCATTTATTGGATAGCCATGGTGATTGTGGGTTTATTTCCATTCTTTGTTTTCTGGTTGGTTCTCATGATTCCTTTATTTGTGGGTTGATTTATTAGTTCCTGGAGCCTTGGTTTGAAAAATTATCTGGAGCCCAACAGACAGTTGTTGGGTTGAATTACTAGTCCTAGATACTTGGTTGGAAATATTCTCTGGAGCCCTAGGTGGATTGAGTTACTAGTTTCGAAGCCTTGGTTGGACAAACGCTCTGGAGCCTGGAAACAACTGGGGTTTATTTACTAGTCCTGGAGCCTTGGTTGGAACAAATTCTTTGGAGCCTTGGACATCTTGGGGAGAGACCAATCCATGATAGTTAGTGATTTCCGACATTGAGGTGGAATGGATGGTTAGTGATGTCCGAATGTGAGGTGGAATCATTGAGGGTTGAGGCAAGTTGGCCTATGGAGCCTTTGTTTGATTGGTGTTTTTTATAAAGTCCCACATTCATGCTTGGAATATATCACGGGGGTGACCAAATGAAGTGATATTTGGATTAGCCATGTCTATGGTCCGGTGGAATGTGGAAGTCCCAAACCTGGTTGCAATTTTCTTATGGAAATAAGAGCTATTTTGATGAGTAAATATATTGGTTATTGTTGAGAGTTTTAATTGGTGAATTAAAGCTCTTAATATTTAATTTTTCAATCCAGGCTCGTAAACACAAGCTACACTGCACTTCTTGATTCAAGTTATAGGTCAGAGCTTAAATGTTTCTTTTATAATGATTAATTCAGAAATGAGACACACAAATACTCATAAACACGCAAATTTCAGAAAAGAGATCAGTTCATCATTCTAAGCAGGATCAATAATTGAACTTGACTTGAGCACTTAACCCTTTATTTAATTTATCTCGTGATTGAATTGAAATCAAAACCTAATTACTCTAAAGCAAATACCTAGTCTTCAACAAACTTCAATTCAATATTTCTTGCAAAAATTCCAAAACCCTAATTCCAACTTTCATAAGGCACACTCGGAAGAAACTGATTAATCTAAATGCACCTGCAAATTGATCTTACGCTCACATGATGAATTTATAGATACTAATGGTTTCCTTACTTAGACCCTAGGATAAGACACTTTATACCAATTCCACTACCTTAACATTAATCAAGAGATTGCAACATCAAATTGTTTGAAATGTTTGTTTCACACACCTATTAACTAAAGTGGACAACTCAATATTTCATGCTCGGTCTATGATCTACTCTATGACAATTTCGTTTATAAAACCCTAGTTCCACTTTTAAAATCCACTGAGATGAACCTGCGCTACTTAAGCACACAACTGTACTCAAGAAATCATATTGCAATTACAGTTGTCATCATTTAAATCATGAAACCGAACTCTGGCAATTTTACCCAAAAGCCTTCAGCAATCAACACTCTGCTTTCTTAAATAACAAGATAAGATATGCTAATCTAAGAAAGCGCACACACTACACTCAGATATCGTAATGAAACTAATTCAACCTAGGAACCAAGATTTTGATTAACAGGCTAATGCAAATCTCAATGGGAAATCATTCACCTACTTCAATCAAATTGCAATGTATCTATTTTAGACAATGCTCTGGAGTCTCATACTGACAATCACTTCTAAACTGAGTTGTAAAGGCTAGAATCACTTCATCACACTTCACTCTTATACGCTGGAAAATTCCCAAATTGCATAAAAGAATAAAATCCCTAATCTAGTTTACAAACTCAGAAAAGATCTTAAAACCTACCTTGCACACAATTCTACCATTTCAAATTCAAGTTGAATCCCTAAAATAACATTCCTATCGACTCGATACCTCTACTGGAAATGGAAATGAACACTGGCACTTGAAAAATAATTAAGAAATCTTGACTCAGTAATTCAAATGAAACACATTCTAAAATCCTTCTACAATCCTACCTGTGGGAAACCAATGAGATCCTACTGCTCAACTTAAATAACAGAAAGAAAATCCTATTTAAATTTCGCACAAAAAATGGTGAAGGCTATGTTTTTATAGCCAGCATAGAGGCATTAGTTCACATTCTGTATAAATTGAATTTCATTCTAGTTGAAAGAGTCAACAAATCAATTTTAAAATTTAATACTGGATCTGGATTTTCGATCTGCCTATGGTTTAATTGGTATGATTACCTCTGATATTAATTTAGGAAATAATATTGCCGGACAAAAATGCACTTCCCAACATCATGGAAAAATGGAATTATATTCAAATTCAGATGTTTTAAAAAGATGGGATTATGAGTCCATTGTTGAACTACTTCCATTAACCAACAAAACTATGAAAACTGATGCATTCAATCCATTCTCCACCTAGTTGATCAATCTCAGAGGTTTAGTCTCATCCCACGCATTTTCTAGGAAACATACAAGATTAATTCAAATAACAAAATCAGAAAATGGAATTCCTGTTAACAAGACAGCGTTGGTAAAGCTTAAGTGCAATTCCGAGGGGCAACACTTGGAAAGAGGATCAACGAACACCTATAGCATTAATTTCCAACACCAGAACTATGAAATTCTTTAATGCACACACTTAATATACCTAGCTACATGACAACACATGAAATCATTTATAAAAATTCAATCCAATCATCACTTCATGAAATAAAATTGATTCCTCAGCACAACTGTAAAATAACTAGAAAATTAATCAAATGCACCTACAGATTACTTCTAGCTATGCTTCCAGGAGCTGATCCGGTTGTGGTGGACCCTTGCCAAACCTGAGTAATCTTAGGAATTACAGAGGTGGACTACGCTTCAACAAATCGAATTCAAGAACTCATAAAAATCGACAACACTTCCAAAATCAAATTAACAACACAGCATGGAAATTACAGCTTCGGATTTCATTAATGGAGGATTAAATCACAGTCTTCAGCCTTGATTACATAAATCAAATTGGAATATCCACACCCCCAAAACATATTACAAGTCTTGGAAATTATAGGCATCGTGGTTTCAGAAATAACATCAGTTCTGTGCGTTGAAAACCAATTGATATGAAAAATTCTTCAAATCTTGCATACTTAGCATTAAAATCTTCTATATTTTAACTGTCTTATGTCTAACAAAACTGCATACTGATATAACAACATGCCATTCTAAATTTGTCAACTAATCCCATCTGCGCGGTCAATGGCCATATGGTTATACCATCGACAAAATGAAACTATTGAAGCATAGGCTAGAACATCGAGTTTATGGAATGTTGAGCTAGAGCTTCAGGTATGTTGGATCAGCATTGGCTGGAACATTGAGCTGTTGGAATGTTGAGCAAGTCCTGTAGGAAATTCCACACTATACCCATAATGATAAGTTAATAATAGGCATGTAGCTCAAAATACCAAAATTAGCCATAGGATAGTAAAAATAATTATACTTGTAATGCTTTTTACCTCAGATAATAGTTGATGAAAGCCAGATTGAGGATAAAGTGAGGAAAAATGAGTACATATTTGTTCAAAACAAAGTAAAAAAGGGCAAGGAAGGTAAATAAAAGAAGACAAAAGAAGGGCTCAACATCTTGAATTAGTCCTTAGGTTGATAGCTGATTATATTTAGGACATATGAAGGACAAATAGGGAATAAAGGAATTCATATTTGACCATAACAGGGTTGTTTGGGGGATTTTGAGAAATCTGGAAAATTTCAAAAATTAGCCTCAAGCCCCCCTGAATATCTCCAAAACTGTAAGGTAGTTTTCAAAACTGTTATAGGGTTAGTAAACTGGCTATACTAGATCAAATCCCATGTGTCGAAATGTCTTCCTTCGCCTTCATCTACATGTAAATCAAGGTGTAAGTTGGTAGTATAGATTTTTTTACAAATTTGGAAAATTTGGGTAATTTCCTTCTAGAGACCCATATGAGTGAGCTGGGTGGAATCCAACTTATGGAGAAGTATCATAATATAAATTTTGATAATAACCTCTCCCGGATTCTTCGGAAGCATGCCGAAAGTGCAAAAGCCCCAAATTAGGCATTCCCATATTTAACTCGCTTGTGAGGGATTTCAGCGATAGAATCCTGTACCAAATGTACTTCAACAAAACCGTCATCAGTAAAACATGAAAAAATCATCTTTAATCATAGAGAAGTGAAGAAATTGATGATAATCAACCATAGAGAGTATTTGGCGAAAAGTGACAGAATTAGGGTATAGCATAGGCTAAAAACCTAGGGTTTTAGGGTATAAACAGTGATGTTTCATGATGAAAACATGGGCATATACGAGGCCCAACATCCCCCCATGCTTGAGGTTTTGCATTTCCTCATGCAAACAAATACTTTACTCATATCTAGGTTTTTATGGCTTCATGGCTTTTAGGTAGGGTTAGGTCTTGTGAAGCAGCACTGCATGAAGATTTGATTGCCATAGGTTTGATTTTAAGAGCGATACAAATCGAGGAAAAAAATATATATATGGTAGGAGGAAAATGACGAATAGGATGATAGGTGAAAATGGAAATGTTAGATGAGATGAGGCATTAATGGAGATGGGAAAACATGTGTTTGCATGCTCTATTTTTGCGAGGCCAATGCTTATGAATGGTTTCTTCATGAAAGGCAGCCATAAATGCACCCTCTATTGGATTCAATTGACAATATGTGTGAATATAGGAGGGGAAGGCATTGTAGTTACTACTTTTGTTTACATGAACCATTATGATTATGACCTAGAGTAGCATGCAAATGGAAGTTATATGGAAAACCAAATATATGGAATATGTGGTGGTTAATCATCTCAACTTTCTTAAATATCTTAAGCAATTAAAGAATATTAAGCCACCTCTACCTCAATTTTTACCCCTTTTGTTGATGTCCTTGGTGCTGCAAGATGAAGTAAATGGTGGAATGGCTTAAGCTGATGTGATTGTTGATATGATCTGCTGAAGGGAAAAAAGGTCTCAATATCCACGTTATCCTGAAAATGTTGATGCATGTGTGATTTCATACGGCTTCCTGAAAAAAACACAAGCACCATCATCAATATTTATTTTCATGCAAAATTTATCGAAATAAAGGAAATAAGTTAAATAATTAACACTTACTTGATCATGCTGCAATCCCAACAATTGTGAAAAATGATAGTGAGAACCATGAGTAAGCACAGGGTGAAAATATGAATCAAACCTGACAATTCTCATCATTTTTTCCTAACATCTCCCCCCCCCCCCCCCATGCCTATCATCTTTCATGTCCTTATGCAAGCAAAACCTCTGACAGAGACCAAGACTAAAGGGCTAGGGTTTCTATATTAAAGTCATGCTTCATTGACTTGAACCATAGGGCTAATTGTGAGAACTCCAAAGCACACTACCGAAGGATATTAAAGCCATTCCTAGAGAGATATAATAGTGATTTCAAGGAAAAGACAAAAACAACCAAGTAAATCATAGTGTAGAATTAATTTTGATACCATGGGCATGGCCCTGCTACCAGCAGATGACTACAACCTCGACAAGGATGCCTTTTAACCTAACGAAATGTTTGTGTCCCACTTAATAGATATAGATTCAGAGTTAGCTTATTTGACTTTTAGATAAAGTCCACTATCCTAGCTTGGTAACCAGCTGATGGCAGTGCCACTCACAAGAAGTAACATGGATGAACAGGCTGGCTCGTGATGAGACCTCTTGTCTTCCAGCTTTTTGGCTGAAAGCCATTACTCTGGCTTGGTGACCAGGAGTAGTAATTTCATGCATGTTAGGTCTCATGATCGTGGTAGGTCGGCTCATTATAAGACCTCCTATCCTCCCATAAATATTTTTGTAGACTCTGATTATGATTAACCTTAGAGGTTACTTAATAAGTGGGGAGACAAATATACTCCTTAAGAGCACAGGATGGTGTGAAAAGTTTTTAATTACTAATCTTTACTTGTTGATCCTTCTACCCTAAAGACTCAAGAAAAGAAAACAACTCAAATAATGAATGGAATATTCCTCGAGTAGGTCATGCTAGGGTTCTTATGAGAGCTCATTAGTGTTTTATAGGAGTGGTCCACCATAGGAGGATTTTCATCAATACCTTCAAAGAGAAACTTGAAAAGATTCTTGGATGATAGTTTATTAATCTCTATGAGTGGGAAGTATAGCAATAACAATTCCCCTAACTGACCCAATGAATAATCTCAACCAATAATCAAAGTCACTTTATAAAATATGAGGTATTAAGAGTGAATTTCTTTCGACAAGTCTTACCACAGGAGTGCATAATGACAAAAATTTCAATGGTTATGCCTTAGGAATTTCAATTTCAAGAGTGATGTCGTAACAACAATTTTATTTCATATAAAAATTTTATTCATTTCTACCCTACCCTAATCTAGAGAGAGGAAGGTCTCCTTCAAGTGTAGGAGTACTTCCAATGCAGCCATGTTCGTTACAACATTCTAAATATACTCACACTCAGTTTGAAAGAATAAACTTCAACACGTACCAGAGTATGAGAAACCAGTTTCTTCAATTGATATGGTACCAAGAGTATTTGAAGATGAGAGTCGTAATTTAACTGGATAGTGACCTAGAACCAATGCTCGATGTAGTCCTGGTGGTATTGGCTCATTTCTTCATTTGGGCCACTCTAGATGTCTTCCTTGGTCATGCCAGAAGAACTTGGATAATCAGTATATAGAATGCACACAAGGCTTTTTGTTGGGCATGGTGAAATCTTAGGTTTAGCTGGATGCTCCCCATCATATTTGGTAAATGATTCATCGATCTCCTTGGTAGATAGACAAGATGAATCAAGGGAGACTTCCAAATCCTTTTCCAATGGTGGAGAGACACATAATTTCTTGAATGTGGTGAAGATGAACTCTTCCTGAGAGGCAGATATCCCAGCTACTGCTAGGACTTGAGAAAGTATTTCGAGGGACATTATTCAAGCTCTCGGTCATTCTTCAATTTCTCTTATTGATTGATGTTCCCTGTCCGTAGCATGGATTAGTACAAGTAGGTTCTTACAGCACCCCAAAAATGTTTTGTCGTTCAAAGCTTGAATTTTTTATCTAAATGAATTAAAAAATGCTGATTGCAAGAAAAATAGCACTGGAAATAAATCTACCTTTACTTCTATGCATAAATAAAAAGGAAATAAAAACTCAAGAACAAGCAGTAATCGGTCAGACTTTGGAGCAACCCCAGAAAAGTGGATGCGTGGCTTTTCAATCACGTCTTATCGTACACTCTCTGCCCTCTGACAGCCCTGCAAGATCCTGAAATTGATAATAGTTACTTGAATAAAAAATTGCAACTCCCCGACAATGGTGCCAAAATGTTGAGAGTTTTAATTGGTGAATTAAAGCTCTTAATATTTAATTTGTCAATCCGGCTCATAAACACAA
This sequence comes from Pinus albicaulis, assembly GCA_034641835.2. Taxonomy (NCBI): domain Eukaryota; kingdom Viridiplantae; phylum Streptophyta; class Pinopsida; order Pinales; family Pinaceae; genus Pinus; species Pinus albicaulis. Next base: position 460,163,261 of record CM076573.1, read on the forward strand.
GTTGCATTGCACTTCTTGATTCAAGTTATAGGTCAGAGCTTAAATGTTTCCTTTATAATGATTAATTCAGAAATGAGACTCACATATACTCATAAGCACAAAAATTGCAGAAAAGAGATCAGTTCATCATTCTAAGAAGGATCAATAATTGAACTTGACTTGAGCACTTAACCCTTTATTTAATTTATCTCGTGATTTAACTGAAATTAAAACCTAATTACTCTAAAGAAAATACCTATTCTTCAACAAACTTCAATTCAATATTTCTTGCAAAAATTCCAAAACCCTAATTCTAACTTTCATAAGCCACACTTGGAAGAAGCTGATTAATCTAAATGCACCTACAAATTGATCTTACGCTCACATGATGAATTTATGGTTACTAATGGTTTCCTTACTTAGACCCTAGGATAAGACACTTTATACAAATTCCACTACCTTAACATCAATCAAGAGATTGAAACATCAAATTGTTTGAAATGTTTGTTTCACACACCTATTAACCAAAGTGGACAACTCAATCTTTCATGCTTGGTCTATGATCTACTCTATGACAATTTTGTTTAGAAAACCCTAGTTCCACTTTTAAAATCCACTAAGATGAACCTGCGCTACTTAAGCACATAACTGTACTCCAGAAATCAGATTGCAATTACAGTTGTCATCTATTAAATCATGAAACCGAACTCTGGAAAATTTACTAAAAACCCTTCAACAATCAACACTCTGATTTCTTAAATAAAAAGATAAGATATGCTAATCTAAGCAAGCTCACACACTACACTCAGATATCGTAATGAAACTAATTCAACCTAGGAACTAATATTTTGATTAACAGGCTAATGCAAATCTCAATGGGCAATCATTCACCTACTTCAATCAAATTGCAATGTAGCTAATTTAGACAATGCTCTGGAGTCTCAAACTGACAATCACTTCTAAACTGAGTTGTAAAGGCTAGAATCACTTCATCACACTTCACTCTTATATGCTAGAAAATTCCCAAATTGCATAAAAGAATAAAATCCCTGATCTAGTTTAGAAATTCAGAAAAGATCTTAAAACTTACCTTGCACACAATTCTACCATTTCACATTCAGGTTGAATCCCTAAACTAACATTCCTATCGACTCAATACCTCTACAGGAAATGGAAATGAACACTAGCACTTGAAAAATAATTAAGAAATCTTGGCTCAGTAATTCAAATGAAGCACATTCTAAAAATCCTTCTACAATCTTACCTGTGGGAAACCAATGAGATCCTACTTCTCAAATTAAATAACAGAAGTAAAATCCTATTTAAATTTCGCACAGAAAATGGTGAAGGCTATGTTTTTATAGCTAGCGCAGAGGCATTAGTTCACACTCTGTATAAATCGAATTTCATTCTAGTTGAAAGAATCAACAAATCAATTTTAAAATCGAATAATGGATCTGGATTTTTGATATTCCTATGGTTTAATTGGTATTCTTACCTCTGATATTAATTTAGGAAATAATATTTCCAGACAAAAACACACTTCTCGACATCATGGAAAAATGGAATCATAATCGAATTTAGATGTTTTAAAAAGATGGGATTATCAGTCCATTGTTGAACTACTTCCATTAACCAACAAAACTATGAAATTTGATGCATTCAATCCATTCTCTGCCTAGTTGATCAATCTCATAGGTTTACTCTCATCCCACACATTTTCTAGGAGACATACAAGATTAATTTAAATAACAAAACCAGAAAACAGAAGTCCTGTTAACAAGACAACATTGGTAAAGCTTGAGTGAAATTCTCAGGGGTAGCACTTGGAGAAAGTATCAATACACACCTACAACATTAATTTCCAACACTGACACTATGCAATTCCTTAATGCACACACTTAATCTACCCAGCTACGTGCCAAAACATGAAATCATTTATAAAAGTGCAATCCAATCATCACTTCATGAAATAAAATCGATTCCTCAGCACAAATGTAAAATAATTAGAAAATTAATCAAATTCACCTACAGATTACCTCTAGCTATGCTTACAGGAGGTGATCTGGTTGTGGTGGGCCCTTTCCACACCTGGATAAGCTTAGGACTTACAGAGGTGGACTACGCTTCAACAAATCGAATTCAAGAACTCATAAAAATCGACAACACTTCGAAAATCAAATTAGCAACACAGCATGGCAGTTACATCTTCAGCTTTCATTAATGGAGGATTAAATCACAGTCTTCAGCCTTGATTACAAAAATTGAATTGGAATATCTACACCCCCCAAACATATTACAAGTCTTGGCCATTATAGGCATCGTGGTTTCAGAAATAGCATCAGTTATGTGCGTTGAAGACCAATTGATATGAAAAATCCTTCAAATCTTGCATACTTAGCATTACAATATTCTATATTTTAACTGTCTTATGTCTAAAAAAACTGCATACTGATATAACAACATGCCTCTCTAAAATTTTCAACTAATCCCATCTGCGTGGTCAATGGCCATATGTTTATACCATTGAAAAACTGAAACTGTTGGAGCATAGGATGGAACATCAAGCTTTTGGAATGCTGAGCTGGAGCTTTACGTATGCCGGATTAGCATTGGCTGGAACATTGAGCTGTTGGAATGTTGAGCAAGTCCTATAGGAATTTCCACACTATACCCATAATGATAAGTTGACAATAGGCATGTAACTCAAAATACCCAAATTAGCCATATGATAGTAAAAATAATTATACTTGTAATGCTTTTTACCTTAGATAATAGCTGATGAAAGCCAAATTGAGGATAAAGTGAGGAAAAATGAGTACATATTTGTTCAAAACAACGTAAAAAAGGGCTAGGAAGGTAAATAATAGAAGACAAAAGAAGGGCGCAACATCTTGAATTAGTCCTTAGGTTGATAGCTGATGATATTTAGGACATATGAAGGACAAATAGGAAATAAAGGAATTCATATTTGACCATAACAAGGTTGTTTGGGGGATTTTGAGAAATCTAGAAAATTCTGAATTTTACATAAATTAACCTCAAGACCCCCTGAATATCTCCACAACCGTAAGGTAGTTTTCAAAAATATTATAGGTTTAGTAAATTGGATATACTGGGATCAAAACCCATGTGCCCAAATGGCTTCCTTTTCCTTCATCTGGACGTAAATAGAGGCGTAAGTTGGCAGTTTAGAATTGTTTACAGATTTGGAAAATTTGGATAATTTCCTTCTAGAGACCCATATGAGCGATCTAGGTGGATTCCAACTTATGGAGAGGCATCATAATATAAATTTTGATAATAACCTCTCCCGGATTCTCCGGAAGCGTGCCGAAAGTGCAAAAGCCCCAAATTAGGCATTCCCATATTTGACTGGTTTGTGAGGGATTTCAGCGATAGAATCGTGTAATTAATGTACTTCAACAAAACTATCATCATCAAAAAATGAAAAAATCATCTTTAATCATAGATAAGTGAATAAATTGATGATAATCAACCATAGCGAGTATTTGGAAAAAAGTAACATAATTAGGGTATAGCACGGGCTAAAAACCTACAGTTTTAGGGTATAAACAGTGATGTTTCATGATGAAAACATGGGCATATACGAGGCCCAACATCCCCCCATGCTTGAGGTTTTTCATGTCCTCATGCAAATAAAGACTTTACTCATATCTAGGTTTTTATGGCTTCATGGCTTTTAGGTAGGGTTAGGTCTTGTGAAGCAGCACTACATGAAGATTTGATTGCCATAGGCTTGATTTTAAGAGCGATAGAAATCGAGGAAAAAAAATAGATATGGTAGGAGGAAAATGATGAATAGGATGATAGGTGACAATGGAAATGGTAGATGAGATGAGGCTGTAATGGAGAAGGGAAAACATGTGCTTGCGTGCTCTATTTTTGCGAGGCCAATGCTTATGAATGGTTTCTTCATGAAAGGCAACCATGAATTCACTCTCTATTGGATTTAATTGACAATATGTGTGAATATAGGAGGGGAAGGCATTGTAGTTACTGCTTTTGTTTACATGAACTGTTACACCATTTTTTGGTCATCTAACCTATTATCATTAGATGGACCCAGGTACACCATGTAAGACCAATTTTACCCTAAGTAAAATTGCTTTCGCTATGTAAAATAACTTAATTAAACACATTTATTAAGTTGTTTATGGTCCAAATAGGAAAACACAAAAGGAAATATTAAACAAATCTTTATTTGTTTGATTTTCCTCATGGAATAATCAATTAAACAATAATTTAATTATTATTCCAAGTTATATTTAACTCAAAACAAGGAAATTAATTAGATAAATCCTTATTTATCTTATTATTTTCTAGGAATAATTATTTAAATCTTATTTAAATAATATTCCTTGTTAAATATGACTAAATCATTTGTAAATAATTAAATAAATTATTATTTATTTAATTATCATTCAACCACTTCCTTAAAATAATAAATAAATCATTTATTTATTTATTATTTAAAAATAAAGGGATTTGACCCAAAGCAAATACCTTTTCCCTCCAACAAATATAATAAAATATTCCTAAAGGGTGGTTCTAGAATTTGGTTAATAATATTTTATTCATGCACCAAGTTCTAGACTACCCTAATATTTTGTTATAAATAGAAGGGTTTTCCCATTGATTGGTCACCTTTTATTGCTCATTAGATCACTCTAGATCTATGCTCTTGGTCTGACTTTGAGCCATTATCATTGTCACATTCTCTACTTTTTACTTTGTGAGCTCCCTTTGAGTTCTATGTTTGTCTAGGTTTTCTACACCAACAAGAGAGAGAAATGCCAGATCTGAAGCCCTGAGGACTTTCAAGAACCCATCCCATTGAGGAGAATTGGAAACACCTTTCTTGTTTACCTCTCAGGTGCCCTTAATATAAAAAATTCTTTCAAAAATATTGTTCTTGTCTTGTCTATTGGATGCATGGAGCAAAACCTTATTTTCACTGCTTAATGTCTTTTAATGCATAGATCTGGATTTGTGCAGCTTTGTCTTGATCAAGTAACTGCAGATTTGAAGATATTGGCAGCCATAATTGATGATAGGGCTATTTGTTATGCATAGCTAAAGTGGTCTTTTTCTGACAGAAGATTCATCCTAACATGAACCATTATGATTATGACCTAGAGTAGTATGCAAATGGAAGGTATATGGAAAACAAGATATATGGAATATGTGGTGGTTAATCATCACAACTTTCTTAAATATCTTAATCAATTAAAGAATATTAAGCCACCTCTACCTCAATTTTTACCCTTTTCGTTGATTTCCTTGGTGCTGCAAGATGAATTAAATGATGGAATGGCTCAAGCTGATGTGATTATTGATATGATCTGCTAAAGAAAAAAAAGGTCTCAGTATCCACGTTATCCTGAAAATGTTGATGCATGTGTGATTTCATACGGCTTCCTGAAAAAAACACAAGCACCATCATCAATATTTCTTTTCATGCAAATATTATCGAAATAAGGGAAATAAGTTAAATAATGAACACTTACGTGATCATGCTCCAAGCCCAACAATTGTGAAAAATGATAGTGAGATCCATGAGTAATCATAGGGTGAAAATATGAATCAAACATGATAATTCTCATCATTTTTTCCTAACATCTCTCCCCCCCCATGCCTATCATCTTGCATGTCATCATGCAAGCAAATCCTCTGACAGAGACCAAGACTAAAGGGCTAGGGTTTCTATATTAAAATCATGCTTCATTGACTTGAACCATAGGGATAATTGTGAGAGCATGTAAGTAAGTTTCATCGGATGTCATCTTCCTTTGCATCAATAAGATAAGAAAAGTAGTGACCAGGGATCCAGTGACGTCAAGGCTGAGTTTTATTATTCTAAAAGAGTAACTAATGCTAGGGTTACTAAAGGAATGCTTAAAAATGTTGTTACAGCAGAGATAATGTCATCCTAAAATGATTAACCATAAGAATTTCCACAAAGCATCTCAAGAGTAATCCAAATCAGTAGGTCTTCACTTTCAATAGCCTTATTATTACAAGTAAAAGTGATTTTATTTAAAAACCGAGGCCTTAAAATGGATCGAAAGTAGGGAAAAATAAATATTACAAAATGACACCTTTCGATCATGATTGTCTTAACATTACCCAAGCATATAGTTGAAGCTTCTCTTATTCAAGCAAAGTGAATCACCTACACTAAGGGTCTCACATCCCTAAAAACCAAATCATTCTTGAAATATAGAACTCCAAAGCACACTACCAAAGGATATTAAAGTCATTCTTAGAGAGATATGATAGTGAGTTCAGGGAAAAGACAAAAACAACCAAATAAATCATAGTGTAGAATTAATTTTGATACCATGGGCATGGCCCTGCTACCAGAAGACGTCTATAGCCTCGACACGGATGCCTTTAAACCTAACAAAATGTCTATGTCCCACTTACTAGATATAGATTCATAGTTAGCTTATTTGACTTTTAGATAAAGGCCACTATCCTAGCTTTGTGACTAGCTAATGGCAGTTCCACTCATAAGAAGTAACATGGATGAATAGGCCAGCTCGTGATGAGACCTCCTGTCTTCCAGATTTTTCGTTGAAAGCCATTACTCTGGCTTGGTGACCAGGAGTAGTAATGTCATGCATGTTAGGTCTCATGATCGTGGTAGGTCGGCTCATTACGAGACCTCCTATCCTCCCATAAATATTTTTGTAGACTCTGATTATGATTAACCTTAGAGGTTACTTAATAAGTGGGGAGACAAATCTACTCCTTAAGAGCACAGGATGGCGTGAAAATTTTTTAATTACTAATCTTTATTGGTTGATCCTTCTACCCTAAAGACTCAAGAAAAGAAAATAACTCAAATAATTACTGGAATATTCCTCGAGTATGTCATGCTAGGATTCTTATGAGAGCTCATTAGGGTTTTATAGGACTGGTCCACCATAGGAGGCTTTTCATCAATACATTCAAAGAGAAACTTGAAAAGGTTCTTAGATGATAGTATATTAAGCTTTATGAGTGGGAAGTATAACAATAAAAATTCCCCTAACTGACCCAATGACTAATCTCGGCCATTAATCAGAGTCACTTTATAAAATATGAGGTATTAAGAGTGAATTGCTTTGACAATTCTTACCACAAGAGTGCATAATCACAAAAAATTCAATGGTTATGCCTTAGGAATTTCAATTTCAAGAGTGATGTTGTAACAACAATTTTATTTCATATAATAATTTTATTCATTTCTACCCTACCCTAATCTAGAGAGAGGAAGGTCTCCTTCAAGTGTAGATTACTTCCAATGCAACCATGTTCGTAACAACATTCTAAATACACTCACACTTAGTTTGAAAGAATAAACTTCAACACGTACCAGAGTATGAGAAACCAGTTGCTTCAATTGATATGGTACCAAGAGTATTTGAAGATGAGAGTGGTTCTTTGACTGGATTGTGACCTAGAACCAATGCTCGATGTACTCCTCGTGGTATTGGCTCATTTCTTAATTTGGGCCACTCTAAATGTCCTCCTTCGTCATGCCAGAAGAACTTAGATAATCGGTATTTGGAATGCACACAAGGCTTGTTGTTGGGCATGGTGAAATCTCAGGTTTAGCTGGATGATCCCCATCATATTTGGTATATGATTCATCGATCTCCTTGGTAGATAGGCAAGAGGAATCAAGGGAGACTTCCAAATCCTTTTCTGGTTGTGGAGAGACAAATAATTTCTTGAATGTGGTGAAGATGAACTCTTCCTGAGAGGCAGATATCCAAGCTACTACTAGGACTTGAGAAAGTATTTCGAGGGACATTCTTCAAGCTCTCGGTCATTCTTAAATTTCTCTTCTTGGTTGATGTTCCCTGTCCACAACATGGATTAGTACAAAAAGAGGTTTCTTACAGCACCCCAAAAAATTTTTTTTGTTCAAAGCTTGAATTTTTGATCTAAATGAATTAAAAACTACTAATTGCAAGAAAACTAGCACTGTAAATAAATCTATCTTTACTTCTATGCATAAACAAAAAGGAAATAAAACTCAAGAACAAGCAGTAATTGGTCAGACTTTGGAGCAACCCCACAAAAGTGGATGCGTGGCTCTTCACTCACGTCTTATTGTACACTGTCCGCTCTCTGATAGCCCTGCAATATCATGAAACTCTAATAATAGTTACCTAAATCAAAAATTGCAACTCCTCGGCAACAACGCCAAAATGTTGAGAGTTTTAATTGGTGAATTAAAGCTCTTAATATTTAATTTGTCAATTCAGGCTTGTAAACACGAGCTACATTGCACTTCTTGATTCAGGTTATAGGCCAGAGCTTAAATGTTTCCTTTATAATGATTAATTTAGAAATGAGACACACAAATACTCATAAACACGCAAATTGCAGAAAAGAGATCAGTTCATCATTCTAAGTGGGATCAATAATTGAACTTGACCTGAGCACTTAACCCTTTATTTAATTTATCTCGTCATTGAACTGAAATCAAAACCTAATTACTCTAAAGCAAATACCTAGTCTTCAACAAACTTCAATTCAATATTTCTTGCAAAAATTCCAAAACCCTAATTCTAACTTTCATAAGCCACACTTGGAAGAAACTGATTTAATATAAATGCACCTACAATTTGATCTTACGCTCACATGATGAATTTATAGTTACTAATGGTTTCCTTACTTAGACCCTAGGATAAGACACTTTATACCAATTCCACTACCTTAACATCAATCAAGAGATTGCAACATCAAATTGTTTGAAATGTTTGTTTCACACACCTATTAACCAAAGTGGACAACTCAATCTTTCATGCTTGGTCTATGATCTACTCTATGACAATTTCATTTAGCAAACCCTAGTTCCACTTTTAAAATCCACTGAGATGAACCTGCACTACTTAAGCACACAACTGTACTCAAGAATTCAGATTGCAATTACAATTGTCATCAGTTAAATCATGAAACCGAACTCTGGCAAATTTACTCAAAAGCCCTCAACAATCAACACTCTACTTTCTTAAATAACAAGATAATATATACTAATCTAAGCAAGCGCACACACTACACTCAGATATCGTAATGAAACTAATTCAACCTAGGAACTAAGATTTTGATTAACAGGCTAATGCAAATCTCAATGGGCAATCATTCACCTACTTCAATCAAATTGCAATGTATCTAATTTAGACAATGCTCCGGAGTCTCAAATTGACAATCGCTTATAAACTGAGTTGTAAAGGCTAGAATCACTTCATCACACTTCACTCTTATACGCTGGAAAATTCCCAAATTGCATAAAAGAATAAAATCCCTAATCTAGATTACAAATTCAGAAAAGATCTTAAAACCTACCTTGCACACAATTATACCATTTCACATTCAGGTTGAATCCCTAAACTAACATTCCTATCGACTCAAAACCTCTACTGGAAATAGAAATGAACACTAGCACTTGAAAAATAATTAAGAAATCTTGACTCAGTAATTCAAATGAAACACATTCTAAAAATTCTTCTACAATCCTACCTGTGGGAAACCAATGAGATCTTACTGCTCAACTTAAATAACAGAAAGAAAATCCTATTTAAATTTCACATAGAAAATGGTGAAGGCTATGTTTTTATAGCCAATGCAGAGGCTTTAGTTCACACTTTGTATAAATCGAATTTCATTGTAGTTGAAAGAATCAGCAAATCAATTTTAAAATCGAATATTGGATTTGGATTTTCGATCTGCCTATGGTTTAATTGGTATGCTTACCTCTAATATTAATTTAGGAAATAATATTTCCGGACAAAAACGCACTTCCCAGCATCATGGAAAAATGGAATTATATTCGAATTCAGATGTTTTAAAAAGATGGGATTATCGGTCCATTGTTGAACTGCTTCCATTAACCAACAAAACTATGAAATCTGATGCATTCAATCCATTCTCCGCCTAGTTGATCAATCTCAGAGGTTTACTCTCATGCCATGCATTTTCTAGGAGACATAGAAGATTAATTTAAATAACAAAATCAGAAAACAAAATTCCTGTTAACAAGACAGCACTTGTAAAGCTTGAGTGCAATTCTCATTGCAAACACTTGGAAAGAGGATCAATGCACACCTATAGCATTAATTTCCAACACCGACACTATGCAATTACTTAATTCACACACTTAATCTACCCAGCTACATGCCAACACAAGAAATCATTTATAAAAATGAAATCCAATCATCACTTCATGAAATAAAATTGATTCCTCAGCACAACTATAAAAGAATTAGAAAATTAATCAAATGCACCTACAGATTACCTCTAGCTATGCTTACAGGAGCTAATCCGGTTGTGGTGGGCCCTTGCCACACTCGGATAAGCTTAGGACTTACAGAGATGGACTACGCTTTAGCAAATCGACTTCAAGTACTCATAAAAATTGACAACACTTCCAAAATAAAATTAACAACACAACATGGCAATTAAAACTTCGACTTTCATTAATGGAGGATTAAATAAAAGTCTTCAGCCTTGATTACAAAAATCGAATTGCAATATCCACACCCCCCAAACATATTACAAGTCTTGGCCATTATAGGCATCATGGTTCCAGAAATAGCATCAGTTTTGTGTGTTGAAAACCAATTGATATGAAAAATCCTTCAAATCTCACATACTTAGCATTACAATCTTCTATATTTTAACTGTCTTATGTCTAACAAAATTGCACACTGATATAACATCATGCCTCTCTAAATTTGTCAACTAATCCCATCTGCGTGGTCAATGGCCATATGGTTATTCCATCGAAAAACTGAAACTGTTGGAGCATAGGCTGGAAAATAGAGCTTTTGGAATGCTGAGCTAGAGCTTCAGGTATGTTGGATCAGCATTGGCTAGAACATTGAGCTGTTGGAATGCTGAGCAAGTCTTGTAGGAAATTCCACACTATACCCATAATGATAAATTGACAATAGGCATGTAGCTCAAAATACCCAAATTAAGCATAGGATAGTAAAAATAATTATACTTGTAATGCTTTTTACCTCATATAATAGCCGATGAAAGCCAGATTGAGGATAAAGTGAGGAAAAATGAGTACATATTTGTTCAAAACAAAGTAAAAAAAGGCAAGGAAGCTAAATAAAAGAAGACAAAAGAAGGGCTGAACATCTTGAATTAGTCCTTATAAGGTTGATAGATTATGATATTTAGGACATATGAAGGACAAATAGGGAATAAAGGAATTCATATATGACCATAACAGGATTGTTTGGGGGATTTTGAAAAATCTGGAAATTTTCTAATTTTACATAAATTAGCCTCAATACCCCCTGAATATCTCCAAAACCGTAACGTATTTTTCATAACTGCCATAGGGTTAGTAAATTTTCTATATTGGTATCAAAACCCATGTTCCCAAGTTTCTTCCTTCACCTTCATATGCATGTAAATCGAGGCGAAATTTGGCAGTTTAGAATTTTTTACAGATTGGAAAAATTGGGTAATTTCCTTCTAGAGACCGATATGAGTGATTTGTGTGGAATCCAACTTATGGAGAGGTATCATAATATAAATTTTGATAATAACCTCTCCCGGATTCTCTGGAAGTGTGCCGAAAGTGCAGAAGCCCCAAATTAGGCATTCCCATATTTAATTGGCTTGTGAGGGATTTCAACGATAGAATCCTATTATAAATGTACTTCAACAAAACCATCATCAGTAAAACATAAAAAAAAAAATATTTAATCATAGATAAGTGAAGAAATTGATGATAATCAACCATAGAGAGTATTTGGCGAAAAGTGACAGAATTAGGGTATAACACGGGCTAAAAACCTAGGGTTTTAGGGTATAAACAATGATGTTTCATGATGAAAACATGGGCATATACGAGGCCCAATAGTTATCATATGGATTCTATGGTTGATGTCACCTCCAAGTCTATGTGCTGATTATGTTGGTTATGAACATATATTATATTAGTGGTGATGTATGATTCTCCATGTTTTTAATTGTAAATGAATGGAAAATGTACCTATGGTCAAATTAACGGTAATGCATCTAATGATGTATGGGAACAATGCTTCTTAGCAATTCTTAGATAAGTATGAGACCCCTATGCTTAGAGTTGTTGTTTACACATGTAGTTTGCATGTTTGTGACATGTTTGACGAAATTCATGTCATGGCTATGAGGGGTCTAGATGATTTTTTGTTAATGTTATTACTTCTGTATCATTGGCTTATTGTTATTTATCATCCCCTAAGTTTTAATGAAGTTATGGGAAGTGACATGGACTCTGGGACTAAAAAGGTGGCTTAAATCCTGAAGTTGCAGGCACAAAACTGAGCATTTTGGGCCATGGTCGCAGGCATGCTGTGTTATTGTTATGAAACCAGCTCCAAAAATAGAAGAAAAGAGAGATCAATGCCTTTGAAATTAGCCACTTAGAGGGGGAAACCTCCAATGCATTACATAAATGAACAATTCTCAGATGATACAAATGACAAAAACCTCCTTCTATATATAGGAGTCCATCGGGCCATAGTATAATCCTAGCCAACCTAAAAATAATAATGTAAGGGCACAATAATAACAATATTGGGGTTATAGGGGTACAACAATAACAATAAGGAGGCTACACTAATAACAATAAGGGACAAAACTAATAATATAGGGACCTAACATACCCCAGTCCCTTAAAAGAGTGTTGTCCTCAACGCTTGAGTAGCTCTGGGTGATTCTATATAAAATTCTCATCCTCCCATGTAGAATCTTCAGTGGGTAAGTTCTTCCACTTGATGAGATACTTTGAAATTGATCGATTTCGTAGTTGTCGAGTTCTTGCTTCTGTGACCGCTTCAGGTTCCAATATGATTTTTCCTTCCTCATTAAGTTTTGGCAATATTGTTTGAACTGGAAGATTTTCACCTATAACCTTCTTTAAGCATGAAACATGGAAAACTGGATGCACTCACGAAGAAGCAGGAAGCTCTAATTTGTATGCCATAGTACCAATCTTTTGCAACACCTTGTAAGGACCATAGTACTTTGGTGATAATTTATCATCCTTCTTAGCTTGATTGAGGGACATTTGTTTGTATGGTTGTAGCCATAAAAATGCCCAGTCTCCTACATCAAAACTTATCTCACTACGATGTTGATCTTCCTGTTATTTCATTCGATTTTGTGTCAAAATTAGGTTATCCTTTAAGAGTTGGAGAGCTTCTTGTTGATGCTCGATGTGATCTTCCACTGCTTGAACCTTAGAATTTTCTCTTAAGGATGATGTGATGGATGGTGGATGATATCCATAAAGTGCCATAAATGGGGTCATTTTTGCTGCAAAGACAGCGCGTTAGCATCACCATTCACGAGAGTAACCACTCGACCCATTTTGCTTGTTTACTGGACACAAAACACCCAATATATCCTTCCAAACATTTATTCACTATCTTAGTTTGACCATCGGATTGAGGATGATAAGATGAGTTTACGAGCTGAAATGAGTACCCAAACAAGAAAACAATTCTTATTCAAAAATTCTTAAAAGAAAATGGGACCTTCCTACGCTCAATAATATTTACCCATGTAACTTTTGAATTGTGTCCATAAATGTAGTAGCAACTGTATTTGATTTAAATGAATGAGATAATGCACAAAAGGGTGCATACTTGGTAAGTCTATCAACTACCACCATGATGACACTCTTTCCTTCGGACTTAGGTAAACCTGTGATAAAATCCATTGAAATCTCCTCCCAACGTTGACTTGGAATTGATAAAGGTTGTAGAAGACCTGAGGTCTTAATTTTCTCAACTTTATTTTCCTGGAAAATAAAACATTCCACCACAAACTTTTGAATATTTGATTTAAGGCCATCCCAAAAAAATTATTTCTTCACCCTGTGGTAAGTTTTTAAAAAACTTGAGTGTCCTCCTAAAGGAGAAGTGTGCAATTCCAAAAAAATCTTTTGTTTTAGTTGGGAATTCTTACAAAGATATAAAAGATCTTTGTACCATAAGAAAACATTTTTCCAAATAAATGTATCAGATGTACTAGGATCTTGCTGCAACTTTTGAATGAGTGTCCACACTTCTTTGTCCTTCTTCCATTCATCCCTTGCTTTGGTTATCCAATCTAGTTGGATAATAGAAATGGCACAAAGCAACGCTTCCAACTCTTCATTCTTTCTTGAGAGTGCATCTGCAACAACATTTAGCTTCCCTTTTTTGTAGATTATTTCAAAGTCATAACCCAACATCTTTGTGACCCATTTTTGTTGCTCTTCTGAAGATAGTTTTTGTTCCAAAAAGTGTTTAAGACTATCATGATCAGTTTTTACCTTGAAGTGTCTTCCCATTAGGTAAGTTCTCCATTTCTTTAGTGCATGAAATATTGCTAACATTTCCTTCTCATAAATAGGTTTCTGTAAATACTTTCCTTTGATTGGACGACTTTCAAAAGCAATGGGTCTTCCTTCCTGCATTAAAACTGCACCAATTCCATTTCCTGAAGCATCACATTCCACAATAAAGGTTTTTGTGAAGTCTGGCGTAGCTAAGACCTGTGCTAGGCACATTGCCTCCTTAAGATGTTCAAAGGCCTTAGTTGCTTCAGGAGTCCATGAAAATGCATCTTTCTTCAATAATGTTGTTAGAGGTGCTGCTATTCTCCCATAATTCTTAACAAACTTGCGGTAATACCCTGTTAACCCGAGAAATCCTCGCAACTGCTTTATGGTTGTGGGAACTTTCCATTCCTTTATGGCTTTAATTTTGTTAGGGTCCACTTTAACACCCTCGTGAGATACAATATGACCCAGATATTCCACCTCTTGTACTCCAAAGAAACATTTGGACTTTTTTGCATATAATTGTTTCTCCTGCAATAGTTTGAGCACCGTGTCAACATGTTCAACATGATCCTTCCAAGACCTGCTGTAGATTAGTATATCATCAGAAAATACTAGCACAAATTTTCTAAGGAAGGGTTTGAAAATGGAATTCATCAACCCTTGAAATGTAGAAGGTGCATTGGTAAGGCCAAAAGGCATGACCAAAATTCATAATGACCCTTCGAAATGTTGTTTTCAGAATATCTTCAGTCTTCATTCTCATTTGATGATATCCTGACTGAAGATCCAAATTGGTAAAATAAATTTCTCCATGTAATTCATCCAATAATTCATCAATCACAGGAATGGGAAATTTATCTTTAATGGTGAGCTTATTGAGCTCCCTATAATCCGGACACATTCGCCATGATCCATCCTTCTTGTGTACCAATACTACAGGAGCACAGAAAGAACTTTGACTAGGTTGAATTATACTCGCCTCTAACATTTCTGCAATCATACGTTCAATTTCGCTCTTTTGGACATAAGGATATCTATAAGGCCTGATGTTTGGAGGAACACTTCCAGGAATCAAATGAATAGCATGATCATGATCACGAATAGGTGGGAGTCCTTTGGGAGTTTCAAACACCTTGGAATGATTGTCCAAGACTTGTTGGAGATCTGCAGAAATAGATGATTTTGATGTTGGAACTTCTAGTGAGCTTAATTGTGCAATTACGCCTCGTTTCTCTTTCTTTAGAAGCTTTGTCATGACATTAGAGCTTATTATCCTTCCAGGCTTCCCTGCAATACCCCGTAATTCGACTTCCTTTCCTTCTGAAAAAAATTTCAAGAAAAGTTCTTGAAAATTAAAAGCTACCGTCCCCAAAGATTGTAACTATTGTACTCCTAGTACAACATCAGCACCTCCCATAGGAATGGAAAGCATTGGACTAGTCAATACATATTCCCCCATGGTTAGCTTGATATTATGGCATTTTCCAGAGCAATTTATAGTTCCTCCATTTGCAACCATCACTTGACATTCTGGTGCTGAGTATAGGAAACAATTCAATTCCTTGGCTACCTTACAATGAATAAAATTATGGGTACTACCTGAATCAATCAACACTATTACCTTTTTCTTCTTGATATGCCCTTCTATCTTGAGAGTTTGAGGAGTGGTAATTCCTGCCAATGCATTACACGATATGGTCAAACTCATTTCTTCCTCTTCTTGGGTTGGTTCCTGGTGTATATCCTCTTCTTGTTCATTTTCTTCTTCCTCTTCACAATCTATGTAAAATAATTTCTTCTCAACACACTTATGACCTTTAGTGTATTTGCTATCACAACTGTAGCAAAGCCCTTTTGCTCTTTCTTCTTCCAATTTTTGTGGTGTCAATCTTATAGGCTGTGGAAGTCTAGGAGTAGCAACACTTCCATCTTTATATATGTGAGTGGTAGGCTTCCTTGTCGCCATAATTTTACATTCAATTTTTCTTGCCAACCTGAATTCCTTTTCCAATGAATCAGGTTCCCAAACATGAACTTCATGTTGGATGTTATCCTTTAAAGTCCCTATGAAGACATCAATCCTGTGTTCCTCTAGAATATCAGTTACCTTTATATTCAATTAAGTCCTCAATGTGCTCCACCACTGAAACCTTTTGTTTGAGATTTATCAATTGGCTAAAGAAGGTATTGCTTTTTGTATCCTCATAATGTGTTATCATTTCCTCTGTAAAAATTGACCAAGTGACAATTTTTTTATGGGAGCAAAGCCATCGATAGCATACAAATGTATTTTGTTCTAAATGTAAAGTTGCAATGCATACCTTTTGTGTGTTCTGCACATTATTGAGATCAAAATATTGCTCCATCTGTAGTATCCATGTTACGGGATCCTTGCCATCAAACTTCCTCATATCCATCTTTGGAATATGGTGGTTCTTCCATCCAAGATTAGAGTTTATGAAATCACGATTGACATTTATTTTGTTCTCATCATTAGTTTCCTCTACTATATTTTCGGCATTAGGAAACATTTCTTGTATCAACTTTGTCAAACCTTCCATGTGTGCATTTAGATCATTCTTCATGTTTTCCATGTTTTCTTTCATGCTATCCATCTTAGCTTCCATCCATCCATATTAGCTTCCATGTCTTTCTTCAAACCATCCATCTTAGCTTCCACGCCTTTTTTCAAAACTTCCATTTCATTTTTTGTTGCTCTTTGCTAGAGTGAAATTCGGTGCACTTGTTCTTGTAATTTTGATATGTCATGTTGTTATTCTTCGTCTTCACGAGTCATAGTAGATCCTTCTAAAGGCTTAATGGGTGTTGAATTCCTTTTAGGGGGCATTTTATAACCGAATACTGATATCTATTCTATAATATGCCCTTGGAATCAATTCAAATTGATTTTTCACACAAGACTTATGCAATTTGAAAAAAAATACACACCTTTTTATTGATTTTGAGGAGCTCGATATTGAAACTGAATTATCTTTGTTATTTCGGATCTTTAATATCTAAAATTTGGCCCTGTAGTATCCCTCTGAAGCTTATTTAAATTGACACAGGTCTCACCTAATTTGGATTCTTCAAGGCAAATTTATGCCCAATCTCCCACAATGACCTAATTATGGACTGGTTCAGTAGAGTGATCTTGTATGGCATGCCACGTGTCACTTTTTCCTCCTCTAGCTCTAAAATTTATACAGAGGAAACTAAAGTTCATGTACTTGTAGCCATTTTTTATAGAATTCCAATCCAAGGCTCATAGAGAGAGTTATGTTGATTTTCCCACGGCCATCCCTTTGAGATGAAACTCGGGAGCCTGAAAAATCCCTAACTTTCACAGGCCCTATCTCTGACAATATTGCGAATAAAGCTCTAAAATTTTTCCACAATGTTCCTCAGGATTTTGGCTTCGCTCTGTAAACATTTCAGCTTTTGAACCCTCGTAGAAACAAATTTATAGCAAAAATTTCACGATGACCTATTTAGGTTAAATTCAGGAGCTTGCAAATATCCCTAAATTGCAAAGATCATATCTCCGAAAATATTGCGAACCGAGATCTGAAGGTTTTCCACGACGTTCCTCAAGATTTCAGCTTTGCTCTGTAAAAATTTCAACTTCTGAACCTTTGTAGAAAAAAAATTATAGCGAAAATTCCAAGATGACCTGTTTGGAGTAGCGAAACCCTAAAATCCAAAGCTCTAATACCAAATGTTATGAAACCAATTCCAAAAATAGAAGAAAAGAGAGATAAATGCCTTACAAATCAACCACTTCGATACATTACATAAATGAGCAATACATTACATTAAATGAACAATTCTCGGATGTTACAAATTACCAAAACCTCCTTCTATATATAGGAGTCCATGGGGCCACAATATAATCCTAGCTGACCTAACAATAATAATGTAAGGGCACAATAATAACAATATTGGGGTTACAGGGGTACAACAATAACAATAAGGGGGCCACAATAATAACAATAATGGACTAAACTAATAATATAAGCACCTAACTGTTGAGCCCTGAAATTGTCTTTTCTTTCGCCAAACTTCACTTCATTTCATCATTCCTTTATCATTTCATAAACCTTAAACTCAATGAGAATGAATAAAATTACTTAAAGGTTGCATACAATGATTAACTTATTGTACTTTTGTGATTTTTGTTGTCTTAATGATTTTTGAATAGTTTAGCTACAGAATGCAGTCATTCTGTAGCCAGTCAAGTGTTCCGTCGTTGTTTTGGTGTTTAAATATATTACAGGTGTCATCTGGAGAAAAGGAATACATAGGTGAATTCCAAATATTTCCTACATCATTCGTTCCCTTCCACGAGGACTGGATCAATAGCTAGAGGTGCCTAAGCACGTAGTCAAAGCAAAAGTCAAGCAAGTTGTGTTCTACAGGAATCCTAAAAGAGTTCTAATTTGATTTTAACTTCAAACCCACACCTGTACCTCTTTTTGTTCAATGTTAGTTATGAATTTACATATAAATTAAGTTCTATAATACCAAGAAAAACAAGTTTGATACTTATTTTATCATTACGGTGATGCTATGTTTTCAAGACTTCTGATTAATAAAAATGAGTTTTTACCTTGATGTTGTTCTGAATACAACCTTGAGGAGTTAAAGGATTAATTTTGAATTGATAGCAGAGGGCCCCTGCTATTCGATGAGGTTTTACATGTTTTCTAGATAAGTCATTTCCAATTTTGTTCTGTCATATTTCCTTACTTAGACTACTTTCTAAATTCATGGCTTTTAGCATTATGTTTCATGTCATTTTCTTAGATAAAAGATCCTCATGATATTACAATTAGTCTCTTTCTCAAGCTCTTCCAATATATCTCTATCAAATGAATGAGATTCAATTGTGATATTCTGAGTTATTAGCATTTCAATTTCTATCATTTAGTAAAAAAGAAGATCCTCATTATACTACAGTTAGTCTCTTTCCAAAGCTTTTCCAATAAACCTCTAATCCATGAATGAGACTGGGTTGTAATATTGTGAGCTATTGATTGTTTTGCTTCATAAAAATATCCTTATCACATTATTATCAATCTTTTTCAAAAAGCTCTTCCAAAAAACCTCTAACTCATGAATGAGATTTAGTTGTAATGTTATAAGTTGTTTCAGCATTTCATAGGAGATCCTTATTACATTATAGTAATATTTTTATCAAGCTCTTCCAATAAACCTCTATTATATGAATGGGATTTCACTGTAATGTTCTAAGTTACTGTTTGTTTTAACACTTCTTTTATGTTTTAGGAGATCCTCATTGCATTAGAATTTAATCTCTTTCACAAGCTATTCCAACAAATCTCTAACTAAATGAATCAGATTAAGTTGTAGTGTTTTGAGTTACTTTTTATTTTCATGAATGTTCATTTAAAAGTTATAATATCCATGGATTAGGACTCTCTGTTTCATCATTTTCTAATTAGGAACATAACTTGCAAATAAACTCTGTTTTAATTCATTTATTAAGATTTCATTTTTCTCCTTTTTGACATAGATTCAGCTTCATCTTCTTAGCATAGAGTAGCATACTAAGAATCAAACATAAAAACCCCAAAACATCAAAAAAAAACTGAAAACAACGAAATAAGAAAAAGGGATACTTAGGTACATATAGTGCAGTACACTTCATCAGTTTACTAGCCCTGGTCGATAATTTATGCTATCAATTTAGGACACTAAATTGACTAAACATTTTTGCGCCGTTGCCGGGGAAGTGTAACTAGGTAGCCTTATTTCCTATTTCCTAAAAAACAATGATATGCGTAGAGAAAGAGATTATAGGGGTAGATTTATAAGAGGCAGAATTTTAATTCCCACAACTCCACTCACTCCACCAAGACCAAGAAGCAGCACACCTCCAACTCAAACCCACATTCCATACTATATTGGTCATAGGCTTCCAGAAGTTTCAAGAATAGATATCCCATCAGGAAGATCTCCCACTTCATCCACTAAAGAAATTCTAGAGGAAGAAGATCCAAGGAATCCTACAGAAGGGATAACCTTTTTCACTTCTACAGGAGAATTTATTCCAGCGGAAGAATTACAAATCCCTAGTGAAGAGGAAGAAGAGGACTATTTCTTCAATATACCCTTGATAGAAGAACTAGTTGAATAATTGGCTCTTCCAACTGAACCCTATATCAGTTCAAAAGAATATATCATGGCAGAAGAAGGGGAAGGAGAAGTCTTTAGTGGAGAAAATACACTATTTGGAGGAGGTAGAGGTAAAGGAGGAGATAGAGGAAGAGGTAGAGGTACAGAAGAAGGTAGAGGAAGAGGAAATGCAGAAGGAGGAAGAGGTAGAAGGGAAACTGGAAGTCCTTGTGGATTCCCTATAATAGATGAAGAGACTAATGCAACTATGAAAAATATCTCACCCTCTGTTCTTCTAAACTTTCATGGACTAAAAAGTGAAGATCCTGAGACCTTCTTATTTGAATTTGAAGTTCTATGTAGAACCTACGATTACCTACAAGATGCTCAGAAACTTAAACTGTTCCCTTCAACATTGAAAGGAGCAACATTAAAATGGTTTATGAGTTTAATCACTAGGTCTATTAGGAAATGGGATGAAATGAGAAAAGAATTTCTAGACAGATATTTGGATTTCTGTATACTATTCAACCATAAGGAGGAAGTGTTCAAGATGATTCAAAAAGAGGATGAAAATCTAGAATATTTATTGGAAAGATTTAACTATAACATCAAGAGGGAAAAAATGGAAAACTTGGACCAAGATACTTTGAAAGCTCTTTTGTTGAAGACAATTAGGGATGAATGGATAGATATCCTTAATATGATGGGGAAAGGAGACATATCTCAACATTCATTACCTGATATAGCAGAACTATGTATTAATCTTTCAAGAGGAAAATCTAATATTCTAAAAGGACCAAGAGACCCTGCTCTTGCAAGGGCAAGCAAATCTGCAGTTGGAACAGTAAGTAGGGTAGAAATAGGAATTATGCTTGATGAATTCAAAATTGACATTCTAGGGAGTCTTAGTGAGCAAATAGACACCCTTAAGTTACAAAACAAGCAGAAAGCTGAAACTGATGCCTTAGCAATCTTTTGTCCCAAATGAAGGAAGAAGCATGCCTTAAGAGAGTGTCCTTTGGATGCAAAAGCAATAGAGACTTGTGCAATCTATTCAGAAAAACATGAAACCAAGAATTGTCCCTCAATCCCTGGCCTTAAAGTTGTCTTTCAAAAAGAAACAACCACAAATTCCACAGAATCTCTTAATTTTGTCTCTAGAAGACCTTGGAAGGGACCTCAAGCACAAGGGTTTAGTAATCAAATGTATAATCAACCCCCACCTAATTGGAACTCTTGGCAGCAACCTTGGCCCCAATTTCAAAATAAATCTAAGCCTTAGGCTCAAGGAGCACAAAACCCTTATGGAAGGTTCTCCCAGTATTATCAATATCCACCCTCTTATCCCTCATATCCAACATATCCAAACTTTCCTCCTCAACAAAATCATCCATAAAATCAAAATCCAACACTTCCATTACCATTTCCTCAAAAAGAAAATCAGTTGCATGCCCAGCCAATACCAAACCCCAACAATAAAAACCCTCAGAATACATATATGATAGAAGGTCAACAATTTCCAACCTATTTGATTACTCCTTTAGATCTTAATGATGTTCAACTTAGGTCTGGAAGAATACTTGAAAGAAAGAAACCTTCTGTAGTTATACAAGAACAAAAAAATTCCGAGGAAGATTCTCTACAGGTAAATAAATTTTTTGAAGGAAACACATCTCTTCAAGACCAAAACATTGGAAAAGAAAAAAAAAAGAACCAATAATTTCAACTCCTATGTTAGAGCAGCCATCAACATGTACTACTACACCTCCTTTCCCTGAGAGATTACAAATTGACAGAGGTGTAGAGAAACAAATTATGATGCCTAACTATGATTTCCTAGATGAGTTAAGAAATGTTTGTATCAAGATTCCATTATTACAGGCCATCAAGGAAATCCCAATTCTAGCAAAGACAGTAAAAGAGTTGAGTATGAAAAAACCAGGAAAAAGAATAAAAGAGATAAAGAAAATACAACTGGTAGGAAAAATAGCAGACATAATGATGGGAAATATTGCCATTCCAAAATATCTAGATCCTGGAAATCTAGTTCTTAAGATACATATCAATGGAATAGAAATTCCAAACACACTTATTGATTTAGGAGCAGCAATCAATATCATGAGTAGGCAAATCATGGAAAAACTAAAACTTCCTAATCTTCTTTTTACACCCACACTACTACAATTAGCAGATAGATTTGTAATCAAACGAGATGGGGTATTAGAAGACATTCCAATGTCCTTATATTCTTGGGAGTATCCTGTGGATTTCATGATCCTAACTCCTAAATATGATCTAGGAGGACATCCTATTATATTAGGAAGACCTTGGTTAGCTACAGTTGATGCTTTCATTAGCTGTAGATCTAGTGATATGTACATCTCTGATGGAGTTTCAACCAAGAAATTCACCTTTTATCCTCCAGCAAGAACAATCACAGAATTAGATGATACTCAATGGATTAATTATGGAGAAGATATACAACCTCTCTTCACTATTTCAGAAATTAGTGAAGATAGTCAGATTCTGAATGCCTCGGAAAATCATGAATCTTCTTTAGAATACAAACATGAACAATTCCAGGAAGAATCCAACATTGAGTTATTTTCATCAAGACAAATGTCTCTTTACTCCATGGAAGAATTTGGTAGATCTACAATTGAGATATTTCCAGGAAAAACCTTAAACATAAACAAAAACCTAGAAAAATTTCAACATGAAAAGCTAGTCAAAATATTATAGAGACATTCTTCTGCATATGCATGGGAGTACACTGACATGAAAGGGATCAACCCTAAGACTTTCACTCATCATATCTATATAGAGGAAAATTTTAAACCAATCAAACAGCCTCAGAGAAGGATGAATCCAAACCTTAGGGAGATTGTTAAAGAAGAGTTGCAGAAATTGTTAAATGTCAACTTTATTTATCCCATTTCAGACAGTCAGTGGGTTTCTCCTTTGGTGATTGTACCCAAGAAAAATGTTAAATGGAGGGTATGCATTGACTACCAAGAATTAAACAAAGCTACTCTTAAAAACCATTTTCCCTTACCCTTCATAGATCAGGTGTTAGATACATTAGTAGGCAAAAAGTACTTTTCATTTTTGGATGGTTTTAGTGATTACAACCAAATTCAAGTTGCACTTGAGGATCAAGATAAAACCACATTTACCTGTCCTTGGGGTACCTATGCCTACTGAGTATTACCTTTTGGATTGTGCAACGCACCTGCAACATTCCAAAGGGAAGTATTGGGAATATTTTCAGATCTAATACATGGCTGTTAGAAGTATACATGGATGACTTCACAGTTTATGGAAACACATTGGAAGAAGCCTTAGCAAACTTGGAAAAATATCTAAAAAGATGTAAAGAGGCAAACCTTTCATTAAGTCATGAAAAATGTTTTATGATGTTCACTGAAGGTATTGTCTTAGGATATCATATTTCAGGAGATGGGATTAGAGTTGATGAGTCAAAAGTTGAAGTAATCTCTAGATTATTAGTTCCAAGTTTCCAGAAAGATGTTAGGATTTTTATAGGATTTACAGGATATTACAGAAGATTTATAGAAAACTTCACCAAGATAGCATCTCCACTTTTTAAACTACTCTCTAAGGACTATGAATTCAATTGGAATCCTAACTACCAGTTAGCATTTGAAACCCTGAAAACAAAAATCTCTGAATCACCTATTTTAAGGGGACCTAACTGGAAATTACATTTTCACATCTTGACAGATGCCTCAGATACAACTTTAGGAGTTGTGCTGGGACAAAAAGACCTGATTCCTTATGCCATCTACTATACAAGTAAGAATTTGACTCCTTCAGAGTTAAATTATACTGTAACTGAAAAAGAGTTCTTAGCTGTTGTTCACGCCATAAATAAATTCAGACATTATATAACAGGCTATGAAACCTTTTTCCACACATATCACTCTGCAATTAGGTATTTAATGAACAAATCATTTACTAATGGCAGAGTCACAAGATGGTTATTGCTTTTACAAGAATTTAACATCACCATTTTAGATAGGCCTGGAAAACAAAATACAGTAGTTGATTTCTTATCTAGACTCCAAAACATTAAAGACAATACTCCAGTTGAAGATCAATTCCCGGATGAATATCTCTTTGCAATTACTACTCAAACTCCCTGGTTTGCTGATATTGCCAATTATCTAGTTTCAGGAAAATTTCCTTCAATTATGAATGCTAGAGACAAAAGAAAAATCATTTTTGACAGTGTAAAATATTCATGGATTTCTAATGATTTATACAAAATAGGTCCACACTTTATTATCAAAATATGTGTTTGAGAAGACGAGATGTCTGATATTCTCAAGGGATGTCATGATGAACCTTGTGGTGGACACTTTGCTGATAAGAGGACAACTTATAAGATCCTTCACCTAGGATATTATTGGCCATCCCTCTTTAAAGATGCTAAAGAGTATGTCAAAAGGTGTGACAGTTGCCAAAGGGTAGGGAAACCTTCCCTTTCAGGTGAGATGCCATTGCAACATCAGGTACATATTGAACCTTTTGAGAAATGGGCTTTGGATTTTGTAGGACCTATTAATCCTCCATTAAAACAAAATAAATATATATTAGTTTGCACTGATTATGTTACCAAATGGGTAGTGGCCAAGCCATTACTTTCTGCTACTGAAGCATCTGTAGTTAATTTTATTTTTGAGGATATTTTTACTCGTTTTAGTGTCCCAAGAGAAATTGTTACAGATCAAGGAGCTCAATTCACATCAAAAATGGTGGAACAAATGGTAGAGAAGTACAAAATCAGACACAGGAAATCCACTTCCTACCATGCACAAGAAAATGGCCAAGTAGAATCTACCAATAAGGTGATTGAAGGGATCCTGACAAAGACTATTCATTTACATAGAAGAGATTGTGCAGAAAAGCTTCCCAAAGCCATATGGGCCTACAGAACTACATGGAGAAACACAACAGGACACACCCCTTATGAACTTGTGTATGGAAAACAAGTCCTGTTTCCCATAGAGTTTCAGATCCAATTTTTCAAAATGGCAGTCCAGCTAGGACTTGATTTGACAGAAGCACAGAAGCACAGATTGGAGTAGATTAATGAATTGGATGAGATCAGACAATATGTAGTTCAGAGAACAAGCATAGTCCAACAACAGAGTACTAGATGACATGACAAGTATATCGAAGAAAAGAAATTTAAAGAAGGTGATTGGGCACTCTTGTTTGATTGAAAATTTAAGGATTTTCAAGGTAAATTTCAAACTCATTGGCTTGGGCATATGAGATTGTGAAAATCTTTGAAAATGGAGTAATAAAAATCAGGACAATAGATGAAGGAAAGGTAGCATTTCTTGTAAATGGACACAAACTGAAATCATATCATAAGCCACTTTCAAGAGAAGAATTTGTTAAGAAATTTCAAGATAACATTGATATGAAGTTAGTGAAGAAGAACTCTTCTTCTTCACTAACTTAGTTGTATTTTTCTTCAATGATGCAATATATATATATATAAGTATAAATGTGAAAACCAATCTTTGATTGGGATGTTTATACAGAAAGTGTAAGGTGAAAATCAGAATTCTTCTGACATTTTATACTTTCAAATTGTTCTTGTTCTACAATTAAATATCATAAAATCATAAATTTCAGATTCATTATTTCATTCCATACTTCATTCCATCTCATTCCATTCCATATCTATATTTCATAATTTTTAACAGGTACATTCTACAGCTGCCTGTTCTGTAGCCATTTTGACCCTGCAAGCCTACTTCAATACACAAAGGATGACAGTCAAAGAAGATTATCGAGCTTAGAAGATCAACATTCTACAAAATTAAGGACAAATACAACAAGCAGCAAAATCAAAAGGGATGAGGTAAACTGTATGAAATTATTTTGATAGCAAAACATGAAAGATATAGTACAGTTAAATCATATGTTTCCTAAAGTTAATCTATCATTCGAATTGATCTTTGCCTATCATAAAAACATTTCAAATATATCCCTTACCACCCGCTCCATAACAGTTCATCATTAAATGAATAAACGGTCAAAAACTTAGATGTGACCTATTAGGTCATGTCTTTAAATCATATCATTTATTGATGATTTTTGAAAATCATCATAAGATCTCTTCACAGTATTCCATTCCATATCAGACTCTTAACTCGATCATTTTCATCATTCACCATTATCTTGTTCATTCATCCATATCCATTCACTTCCATTACATTCTGTAGCCAGTTTCATCTGCAGAGAAATCATTTTAAGGGCAAAACAACCTTCCACAACTACTCTTTCTTCAGGCACAGGATCAGAGACAGAGCAATATACCTCAGCCAAAGAAAAGAAGCAATTAGTACCAAGGAGAGATGGGGCTAATTGTGAGAATAAATCCAATTGGGATTAAATATTTAGAAGGATACCCTCAGGTTAAGGGGCTCTTATAGCAGGTTGGGTGGCTGAACTTTGTGAAGAATTTCAATGGATTCCACAAACAGGTCACGAAGTCATTTGCTAGGTCATTCGATGGATCAGAGGTAGAAATTGGGGATATTAAGTTCACCATCACGGAGTCATTCATAGCTAAAACCACAGAATTTCCAAGACAGGGAGAACGTTGGTTTAAAAACGAAGAGTTTCGTAATGAAACTTGGAAACAAATGCTAAAAAAACCAGGTATGGAAATTTCAGTGTTTAGAAAAAGGATTCCTAGTACAGCTCTGAACGATAAATGGAGGAATATGTTTTTAATTTTACAAAAATTCATAACATGTGAGGGTAGGTTAGACGCCTTGTATGTCTATCATATCAGACTGATGATGAATTTCTTAGATGATGAAATAAATTTACCTTTCTTCCTGCCTAATAGTTTAAAACGGATGGCCTCTAATGTTCAAAAAAGACTCCAATTCCTAGAAACCACTCTGCACCATCATGGCCTAATCAAAATATTGATTGAGTTCCATTTGAAGAAAGTAGGAGATAGTTGGGATGAATTTCTTTTAAGAAACCATTTTGAAGAACCAGAGGAAACACTATCTAAAAAGGAAACTGTAAGAAGAAGTAGGAGGGGAAAAATTAACAAATCTGTTGAAATCAAACCTAATACATCAACACAAGAAGATAGTGAAGAATTACTCTCTGAAAATTTGACAAAGATCAAGAGACAAATCAGGGTTAAAAGAAAAGAGAAATTAACAAGTGAATGTGCTGAGGAAAAAGATGAAAATCCACCCAAATTGAGGAGAAGCTCTAGATTAAAAGGCATAATGAAAAGGACAGGGACTAAGGAAACAGGAGTTATAAATATTGAAGAAGAAGAAACTCCAAACCAATCACCATTTAATAAATCTCCTTTACACCAGTATGAAAGAGACCCTAACAGAAGAACCCCAGATATAGATCCAGCTCAACAACAGATTTATGACTATGTGGAATCACTAGAAAAAAGGGCCTCAGAAAATCGAGAAAGATCTCTCAGTCCACAATAACCTCCAATAGAAATTTTGAGAAGAGATAATTATGAATTGGAGATACTGAATAACCAAATCAAGAATGAAAATGAAATCTTAAGAGAGAAGGTCAAATTGAAGGGTAGCATGAACAACACTCTCTCTTAGCAAATGAAAACACTATGTAAAGAAAACATGAAGCTAAAGAAGAGAAACAAGAAACTGAACAGGGCACTCATTGATCTTAGGTTCAAATCATTCGTGAGGAAGCCCAGAATGGCATTGACTACCAGAAGAAGCAGAAAAAGGAGGCTGGATGTTCTTGCAGAAGTATCAGTGCAAATGGAATAAAGTTTTGATGAAATAGCATGAGGACATGCAAGAGTTTTGCAATGGGGGTATGTTGAGCCCTGAAACTGTCTTCTCTTTCACCAAACTTAACTTCATTTCATCATTCCTTTATCATTTCATAAACCTAAAACTCAATGAGAATGACTAAGATTACTTAAAGGTTGCATACAATGATTAACTTATTGTACTTTTGTGATTTTTTCTGTCTTAATAATTTTTGAATAGTTTAGCTATAGAATGCAGTCATTCTGTAGCCAGTCAAGCATTCCGTAGCTGTTTTGGTGTTTAAATATATTACAGGTGTCATCTGGAGAAAAGGCACACATAGGTGGATTCCAAATCTTTCCTACATCATTTGTTCCCTTCCACGAGGACTGGATCGATAGCTGGAGGTGCTTAAGCATGTGGTCAAAGCAAAAGTCAAGCAAGCTGTCTTCTACAGGAATCAGGATTCCTAACTTGCTTTACAGCAAATCAAGAATCCTAAAAAAGTTCTAATTTGATTTTAAATTCAAACCCACACCTGTACCTATATTTTTTCAATGTTAGCTATGAATTTACATATAAATTAAGTTCTGTAATATCGAGAAAATAAATTTTGATACTTATTTTATCATTACGGTGATACTATGTTTTCAAGACTTTTGATTAATAGAAAGGAGTTTTTACCTTGATGTTGTTCTGAATACAACCTTTATGAGTTAAAGGATTAATGCCGAATTGATAGCAGAGGGCCCCTACTCTTCGAGGAGGTTTTACATGTTTTCTAGATAAGTCATTTCCAATTCTGTTCTGTCATATTTCCTTACGTAAACTACTTTCTGAATTCATAGCTTTTAGCATTATGTTTCATGTCATTTTCTTAGATAAAATATCCTCATGATATTACAGTTAGTCTCTTTCTCAGGCTCTTCCAATATATCTCTATCAAATGAATGGGATTCAATTGTGATATTCTGAGTTATTAGCATTTCGTTTTCTGTCATTTAGTAAAAAAGAAGATCCCTTACGAGGAATGCTGCTAAAGCTAGTCCTTCAAAGGCTTTCTCAATAAACTCTAACCATTTAAATGAGAATCGAATGTAACATTGTGAGTTATTGATTGTTTTGGTTTACATAAAACATCTCTAGCAGCATTATGATTAATTCCTTTCAAAAAGCTCTTCCAATAAAACTGAACTCAGTTTGAGATTTCTAGTTGTCATGGTGTTGCTCATAGCCTTCCTTAGAGACCTTTAACAGCATTATAGTAAATTTTTTCTAAGCTCTTCTTAACAGACCCCATCACAAGGAACAGAGTTCCACCCGTAATGTTCTAAGTTAACTTGTGTTTTAACAGCTTCCTTTTATGTTTTTAGAGACCTTATTGCATTAGAATTAATCTTTTTCACAAGCTCTTCCAACAAATCTCTAACTAAATGAATCAGATTAAGTTGTAGTGTTTTGAGTTACTTTTTATTTTCATGAATGATCTTTTAAAAGTTATAATATCCATGGATTAGGACTCTCTATTTTCATCATTTTCTAATTAGGAACATAACTTGCAAATAAACTCTGTTTTAATTCATTTATTAAGATTTCCTTTTTCTCCTTTTTGACATAGATTCAACTTCATCTTCTCAGCATAGAGTAGCATACTAAGAATCAAACATAAAAACCCAAAAACATCAACAAAACAATGAAAACAATGAAATAAGAAAAAGGGATACTTAGGCACATATAGTGTAGTACACTTCATCAGTTTACTAGCCGTGGTCGATAATTTATGCTATCAATTTAGGACACTAAATTGACTAAACACTAATAGTTATGCCTAGGGCTATAGTCTCATGGTTGCAGGCATGCAGTCTTATGCCTACTACTATGGCTCAAAGAGGTCAAATATCAGTGTGGACCAGGGGTAAGAGTTCTGAAAGGTTGGGTTGCCTCCTTGGGGTGTTGTTGATGTTGTACAAGGTCTGTATGTTGTGTTTTTGTCAATTCCACTTCCTTAAGGTTACCTAGGAGGTTGAATATCATTATATTAGTGTCTCGTCATATGTTTACCCTGATTGGCCAGTTACTTGGGTAAATGTGAGAGAAGGGTGTTACACAAAATAATCTCAATGGGGCCCACAAACGTTTGGTGCTTCATATCCTAGGGTTACGTTTTTGGATGTTTAGAGTTTTACATTGTTTCTCAATAATAAAAAAATTTCTCCACGACTCATTGTAACACAGTTCAGAAGGCATGTAGCCATCATATATCTTCTCAGACATAAGCTACCACTATCCAAACTATTTTATTTCCATTCTGCATGTAAACACTTTTTAGTATTTGTTATTAATGAATTGAAGTTCAATTTTCGTTGTAGCTTTGCATTTCTGCTTAAATCTATATTTCATTTTGTTCCTACATAAATCTGGATCATATATATATATTATTTCATAAATATTAAATGATATATATAGTGTAGTAGAATAAAAAAGAATGGTCTAACTAATGTACAAAATGACCATCTTTTCTAGGCATTTATTTTCAGGTAAATGCTTCCAAAACCTATTAGAGGTTTTTCAAAATCACAAGTTTAAGATGTCTAATTTGCAAATTTCATGTTTCTCAGGAGTTTTCAGGGCGTTGAATCCATTTAAGCAACCAAATACATATTTTAAACAATAAGAAATCACAATCTCACCCAAAATTGTATCATTTATCAGATTTTGAATGAAAAAGACAATTTTATTTTAAGTAAGATTGCTCCTAACAAATGAAAGAAAATAAAGCATAATTTATATTAAAGAAATTATTTTTCTTTTATATATTATTTAATTTCCTTCTTAATATATATATATACATATATATATATATATATATATATATATATATATATATATATATATATATATATATATATATATATATATATATATATATATATATTAAGAACAACAAAAGACAAAGTCACTGGCCTAGATCCATATTAACTCCGGATATACCAAGCACCCAGAGGAATAAAATCCCTTGAGGTGCAAAGCTCTTTTAGAGTGAAAAGAGATTTGATCCCTCTCAACATTTGGTAGATCCCGAGTTAAGATTGATCTCAGCATTTGGTAGATCTGGAGTTAAGATGGATCTAAGCTGGTCTAATTATTAATTTTATTTTATTTTTATGTAATGTTATCTATTCAAAATATTTTAATTAATAATTATAATTATTAAATTTATTTTTTATACTTCATTAACTTTTTTTAATTGTATTTTATTTTCATTTTTATTATTATGTAATTTGACCAAGTCAAAATGTTAACATAAAATAACATAACATAACCTTACATCATCTTTTCCATATTAAGTTGGAGAGCACCTCTTAACGCATTAAAACCTTTTCATAAATATTTGATAATAATAAATAGATTTAATAAATAGACCTTCAACATTTCCCAAAATATGAATATTTTTTAATTAATTTATTACTTAATTTAAACGTCTATATAATATAATGATGTATTTATTACATTATAGAAAAATAATCA
This sequence comes from Pinus albicaulis, assembly GCA_034641835.2. Lineage (NCBI taxonomy): Eukaryota > Viridiplantae > Streptophyta > Pinopsida > Pinales > Pinaceae > Pinus > Pinus albicaulis. The sequence goes on from CM076573.1 coordinate 460,195,079, forward strand.
ACTTTAGTATTTTTTACTTTCTAAAATATATTTGTAAAGTCCAAAATTTATTTGAAATAAATTTGCAGAAGGCTAAAACAAAAGGTTTAACAACACATAAGACTCATGAAGAAACATTATATTAGCATACAAAATATTTATATTAATTTCAAAATATCTACCTAGATCAAAGTTGTACATTAGGGATGGAAATTTAGATTGGCATTCATTTTTCGTAACATACATAATATCTTGTATTAAAATCAACCTCCGAAGAGGGACACAATTGTAGAGAATGTAGAAAGGATCTTTGTGTTGGAAAGGCAGAGGAGGAAAGGAACCAAAATTGACACACACAATAATATGAGTTGTGACTCTTCTATTGATCTCACAAACTTGATGATTACAATGAACCTATTGAGGGGTATTTAACCTTTTCAACTAGTGACCCAGTCAATATAACTTCAAAATGCACACACACTCTCAATTCGAATTTACCCAAAATAGGACTGAACTCAAACTCGCTCACACTTAACTCAGTTAACCAACACTCCAAATTTAGACAACTTTGCATGCCAGATTAATTAGAAATATTTCACAATACCCCTTAATTACGACCACTAAACTAAGACATGAATCATGACAACTTAAACATGCCTGCTAGTCTAAGTCTTAGCTAGGCTTACACCACCTTAGTTTCCTCTATGAAACTCAAATACATATTTTTCTAATGGATTAGTGAATATATCATCCAATTGATCTATTGATTTACAAGGCTTCAAATAAACTTATCCCTTACTCACAAGTTATATAATGAAATGATATCATGTATCAATATGCTTTCTATTTTGATGAAACACACTATGCTTGGATAATGCAATGGCTAAGGTGTTGTCACAATAGATTGTTGTCGATCCTTGTTGTTTCTACTAAATTCCATCCAAAAATATTCATAACCATACTTATTTGCATGTTGTTGATGTCGTTGCTACATATTCTACTTCTTCTGATGAAAATTCCACAATAGGTTGCTTCTTAGATTCCCATGATATCACACCTGAACCAAGATGAAGCACATAACCAGAAGTGATCTTCTTATCATCCAAACTTCCTACAAAATCAATGTCAGTATATCCAACCAAATCCTTCTTCTCTGTTCTTACATAAAATATACCACAATATATAGTTCTTGTTATGTATCTCAAAATTATTTTGCCTGCTCTCCAATGTGAGTCTTTTGGAGACTCTCTAAATATAGAAATCTAGCTAAATCTTTGCATAATACCTGGTCTTATAGTTGCGAGATACATAAGGTTGCCAACCAATCTTTTGAATAGAGTAGTATTGACATCTGATCCTTCATCATCCTTACATAAATTTATACCTCTTTCAACTGGTGTAGGAGCAGGTTTACAATTTTCCATCCTAGATCTTTTCAACAATTCTTTAACGTACTTACTTTGATAAATATGAATTCCTTTCTTAGATTTCTCAAATTATATGAAAAGAAATTATTTCATAAAACCAAGATCTGTCATCTCAAATTCTTTCTTCATTGTTGCTTTAAATTCATCCAATTCAAGATCACCACTATAAACCGTGTCATCAACATTGAAGAAAATATTCAAAATCTATCCATGTTCATTTACCTTTTGGTACAAGGTAGGTTCTATGTTGCTTATGCAAAATCCATGCTTGATCATGTAATTGTCAATTATGCTATACTAGGCTCTTGTATCTTGTTTAATTCCATAGAGTGCTTTCCTCAATCTATGAACTTTATCTTCTTGACCTTCTACTACATAACATAGAGGCTACTTCACATAGATTTCTTCTTCTAGGATTCCATTCAAGAAGATTAGTTTCACATACATTTTTGAGTTGTTGTTGCCAAGAATGCTCTTAAAATATCCAAGATGGCTACCAGAGCAAATTTTTCTCCAAAATATATTCCTGGTTTTTGTGAGAATCCTTTTGCTACAAGTCTTTCTTTAAATATGTTAATTTCTCCTGTCTCATTCAATGTTTTCTTTTACACCCACTTTACACCAATGAGAATTTTATCCTTTAGAAAACTGACCAAATCCAAAGTATCATTATTTTTTATAGCTTTTATTTATTCATCCATAACTTGCACCCAATTTTCATCTCTAATAGCTTCTTCAAAAGATGAAGGTTGAAATGCCAACAATGAAAAATTTGAACTAGCATCCAACTCTTCATAAATATCTTTTAGACTTCTTATTTTTCTCTTACCATGATCCAAATGGACAATGGCCTAAACCCATGGCATTCATCGACCCATGGTATTTATCTACTCATGGTATTGTAAGTGGCATTTATCCATGATATTCATTCACCCATGGTATGTATCCACCCATGGTATTCATCCACATATGGAATTTACCCATGGTATTGTAAATGGAATCCACCCATGGTATTCATCACCCATGGTAATTATACACCCATAGAATTGTAAGTGACATCTACCCATGGTATTCATTCACCCATAGTATTTACTTGTGGTATTGGAACTAAAAGAGATTGTAAGTAACAAGTCGCATTTTGTAAAATGACATATTGTCCACCACAATGTAGTTTTTATAGTTGTTCTTGGTTTTAATAAAAAATTATTTGTGGTTTTGTTTACTGTGTGTTCTCCTCTCTTTTCTTCTAGATTTTCAAAATTTCAGATCTTCAGGGCCTTCCCCCCCCCAATGATCCATTTCAATTTTTAGATCTTAGGGGCCTCCTCCCAAGATTAAGATTAGTGGTACCAAAGCAGGTTACAACTCCATGAGAATGAGGGTTTGAAGCATACTTCAATTTCAAATTTTTGCAAAAAACTTCATGCAAGTGCCATAACTCTGCAAAGAACTTTCTTGGGCCAAGGGGGAAGAATATTTTTTTTTTCATTTTTTTTGCAGGACTTTTTATTGGGCAGAAAGTTTGCAGATCGGATTTTTGGTGTAAAATATACAAAAAAATAACATATCTGGATTCCTTGTGGATAAATTCCTAAATTAAAAAAAAAATGGCTAAATCAGAGTCAATATGAGAGAGATATCGCGGTTTTAAAATCAATTGTGTTGCAGAATTTTTTCTGACAGAAATTCATGTACGACGACTCTCTTATCATTAAGTTTGGAGTTTTTGTGAAACATTTCAGAAACCAGATTCCATATATGATTTTCTCTTGAAAATTCAACCAATTTCAACAAAAAAATGGTCGAATTGGAGTTCGGATGAGGGAGATATCGGTGATTTAAAATACACTATTTTTTCAGAACTTTTGTGACGACAAGAGTTGCAGCGCAAATCTGTGTTTTTTGGAGTGTCCAGATAGGGATTCAATTCCATGGGAAGATTCAGAATGGTCATTATTTTTCCTAAAACAAGTGATAATAAAGATTCTGAGTTATATTGACCAAGTTATGCCTATTTTAAATTAGATTTTATATCTGGAGCAGCATTCAGAGCTAGTTCCCTTTGGAGACATGCCCTCCCACATCGCTTCAGTAGGCATCTGCTTCACATTCATCAGTTTCAGCATAGCAATATCTAGATTTGGTTCTTTAAAGACATTCCCTCCCACCCCAGGCTATGTAGGCACCTGCTACTTCATCAACAGTGAACATCACAGTCATGGGTCAACCACACAAAATCCTTGTCATCGAAGTCCATTTGCTAGGCTGAACACTGTTGGTATCACAATTGGTCACAAGCATTACAAGGCATCTCTATCCTCGAATCTTCGTTTGTCATGGTTATGGGTCATCCACAAACCCATAATTCATCGAAGTCCATTTTCTAGGTCACACACTGTCAGTGTCACAATTGGTCTCAAACATTATAGGGTATATCTATCCTCAGATATTCATTCATCACGGTTATGGGTTAACCACACAAAAACCTTATCTTCAATGGCTCTTCATATTCAACAAAGGCTTGTAAGGAGGTAAATTCACGCAATGGAGACCATTGATTCTTAAGGAGGGAGGAATGATCCAAATTAAAATTGCCATACACCCATGGTATTCATCCACCCATGATATTTATTCGCCCATGGTATTGTAAGTGGCATCTATCCATGGTATTCATTCACCCATGGTATGCATCCACCCATGGTATTCATTCACCCATGGTATGCATACACCCATGGTATTCATCCACATATGGAATTTACCCATGGTATTCATCACCCATGGCATTTATCCACCCATGGCATTGTAAGTGACATCTACCCATGGTATTCATTCACCCATAGTATTTACTTGTGGTATTGTAACTAGAAAAGGCTATAAGTAACAAGTCAGATTTTGTAAAAGGAAAAATTGTCCACCACAATGTAGCTTTTATAGTTGTTATATATTTTAATAAAAAATTTCTTTGTGGCTTTGTTTACACTGTGTTATCCTCTCTTTTCTTCTAGCATTTCAATTTTTCAGATCTTGTGGGCCTCTCCCACCAATATCCATTTAAATTTGTAGATCTTGCCGGCCTCCCCCCAAGATTCAGATCATACCATTGCTTGATTCATCACCTAACTGATTGCTAGGAGTATTCCAATATGTTGATCTGCTTGAAGATCCATGTTTTTCATAATATCTTGGAGTCCTTATTGGTGTGACTTTGATTGGTGTCTTCCCTTGTGATTCTTGCTGCTCTTTTTCCTCTACATCATGTTCTTCCATTAGCGGTACTCTTACATCAAATGTTTTGTCTACAGTATCATTTCATGACTCTTGTTATTTGAACAAAATATCATTGTTGATTATATTCTTCTTGGTGATAGAGTTATACAACTTATACGTTTTTAATTTCTCACTATAACCAGTAAATATGCATTTTTCACTTTTATAATCCAACTTGCCTCTTATCTCTTTAGGAACATGTGGAAAAGCTACACATCCAAACACTCTAAGATGAGATACACTACAAGACATAAATTACCATGCTTCTTCTGGCATGTTGTTCATCACACTCTTTGTAGGAGATTTTCTTATCACATAAAAATCACATGCAACTGCTTCTGCCCAATACTGATTTGACACGTTTCTTCCTTTTAACATGCTCCTTGTGATGTTCATAATTTTTCTATTTTTTCTCTCTGTTACACCATTCTGTTGCGGTGTGTATTTGGTTTAAACGGCCTCCTGATTCCATGTTGTTTGTAGTAAACAAGGAACGCCTTAGAATCACATTTTCCACCATGATCTAATATCAATTCCTTCATCTATCGATCACTTTGGTTCTCTGCTAAGATTTTGAATTCTTTGATATTTCCAATATTTTACACTTCTGCTTCAGGAAATAAACCTGTGTCTTTATGCTAAAATAACCAATGAAAGTAAGTAACAACTTCCACCAATCAATTGTTTCCTCATATGTCCACACAGGTCTATATGAAACAACTCTAGTGGGTACTTTTCTCTCTATGCAACACATTTCAGAAAAATTTCACAATTTTGCTTTCCCAAGGTGCAACACTCACAAGTACAAGAAGGTTCTTTAATGGGAGGAAATCCTCTAACCATATGTTTCTACTGCAACAATCTTAAACCATGGAAATGAAAATATCGAAACTGAAAGTGCCATAACAAGTAATCATTAGAACATGCGACTGTAAATGAATTGACCTGATCTTTGTAATTCATCATTAGAGGAAAGATTATTTTCCCCTTCATATGCACCTTGGTTATCAACTACTTTCTTAGAGGCTTTTCATATATAACACATTCTTGTCCTTGAAAAATAAATTTGTATCCCTTCTACATTAATTGACTAACACTTATCAAATTATGTTTGAGACCAGACATATAATATACCTCTGAAATTGTCTTCAGCTCCCCCTACTTGGTTAAAATGTTGACTACTCCTTTGCCATATACATCCATAGTCTTGTTAGTGCCAAAATTTACCTCTATCTTCACAAATTTATCCATATTTGCAACCAAATTCTTGTTTCCTATCATGTGTTTACTACAACCACTATCTAAGAGAAAAATATTATCAGAAGGTTCATGAATGGTATGACAAGCTAGGAACATGTAATTAGTATTATTTGTAGTGACATTAGCTCTTTTCTTTACTTGATCAACAATCCTCTTCCTGCAATCATGGGCATAGTGACCAAATTTATTGCAATAATAACATATCACCTTGGATTTATCAACTCTTTGAATTTTGTTGAAGCTTATGTTTTTGCTTCCACTTTCTTGTTCCTACTCTTCTTTTCCATCTCTTTGACCACCGAATCTTTCGCCTTGTCCTCTACCTCTGCTTCAACCTCTATCTCTTGAGATAGAAACCCAACTTTTAAAAGCAGTCTCTAAGGTGGAATCCTTATTTTTTTCTATCCTCGCCTCATGGGATAGAAGTGATCCCATCAATTTATCAAATGTAAGCATTTTCAAATCCTTGGCTTCTTTTATGGATACTACTACAACATCAAATTTGGTAGAAAAATATCTAAGGACCTTCTCAACCACTGTTTTATATTCGATGTCATCACCATAAATCCTTAACTTGTTTACAATATTAAAAACCTAATTCATGAATGAATCGATATCCTATGTGCCCTTCATCTGCAAAATTTGAAAATTTCTCCTAGTATTATGCAACTTAACAATATTGAATTTGGCCATACCTCTATAGCTCGTCTTTAAAGTCTCCCATGTTTTATTTGTTGAATATGTGGTCATAATCTTCTGAAACACTGTTAGGTCCACTCCTTGTTAGATAAGTTGCAACGATTGTGCATTCTTCCTTTTATCTTTCCTCCATTGCTCCCTCTCTACATTAGTGAGAGATTGTTCTTCTTTTTCATCCTTAGGTTTTGGAAATCCAAGCTTGACATGATCCCAAAAATAATGATATTTTAATGTTGTCTCCATCTTAATGGCCCACACATCATTGTTCTTTCTTGTAATGGTAGAAATTGCAACTAAAAACTAGATGAAACCATCTTCAAATAATAAAAATCATTTTTTCTTATAAATTCTTGTTTCAAAAACCATTTTAAAAACCCAGATAAACCTTTTTCTTTAATATAAAGAACCTTTATATAAAAATAAACTTTTATGAACTTCTTTAATAAAATCATTTTAATAACACTTAATTTATTTTAAAGGGTGTGCATAATCCTTTTAAAAAGTATCTCCTCAAATCACAAATCACTTTAATGCCTTAATAATAAATTTTATGAGATAACACCCACATGACCTTTTTAACTTCAAAACTTTTAAACCTTTGGGATTTATGCGAAATGAATTTTGACTTTTCCTTATTTAAAATGCTTGACTCATCCCACCTTTTGATCGTTAATTTTTTTGAAATAGGCACACATTTAAATGTGTGATGGTCGCACTTTAACTATGAGAAAATTTAGCAACGAGATTTAAAAGAAAGAAAAAAAATGTCGACCTTATTTACTTCACTCTCTACTTATTGAGACCGCAAGGTCCACAAATATTGTATTCCTTCCTCAACTCTGATACCTCTTATACCACTTTGTTGGAAATGTAGAGAAAGAAAGACACCAAAATTTAAACATGCAATAACACCAGTTGTGGCTCTTCTATTGATCACTTTGGAGGTCAACACCTTCCAAAAGTGTCCCAAAATCAAACAAAACATACAATTTACTTAGGATGTAATCGTTTATGATGAGTAAATAAAAGGCAACCAATTTAAGTATGACATCACCATGGAATTTCCATGCCAACAAAAACAAAGATTGGAAGCATTGGAAATCACCATTAGGGACACACCTTGGGAACATGATATTCCATCTATTATCAAGTATGAAGCTCCATTTTCCTTGAAACTAGCACCTACACCTAATTGGCTTCAACCTCGATTGGCCCCTTTTGTTTGCAATGAATAATAACATCAAATGTTTTCTGACAACATGAAGAAGCCTGAAAATCCACTGCAGTACCAGTAGCTGCTTAAAAATTTAATTAGTTCCAATGTGTTCTATATTATCACTCAAAATTTCATGAATTCATGCTTTCGTGATCCATAATTAATTAAGTAAAAAACTTTTGGTAAAAATCACATAGGAGAATATTTTGCCGACACGTTAGAAATCCTCTTGGTTGTGAGAGAGAAATTCATAAGGTAACATTTTCAGACCAATCTTACAGATTGAAGGTTATCCCCTTCAATCCAGAGAGGAATCTCTCTAACAGCCTAATCATTAATCTTATCAATTGGTTGTATCTTCAAATAATGGCTAGATCTTCAATAGGGTTTTTGGCTTTTGAGTGTGGTGGTTGGGATGAAACAAGTAATCTATTGGGAAATGGAGTCAACCAATCAGGTTTCATATGTAGATAACAAGATGTAGTTCAACAAACTTTTTTAATGTATTTTCATTTTTTGTCAATGTAGGTCTTCTCAAAAGTATGCATAGTGGGTACTCGTTGGATGCAAAATTTAATTCCGCATATAATGAGTTTCTAGACTTTAAATATGAGTAAACCTATAATGCGATAAGTCAAAAATATAATTAAAAAATTAGTTTTCTTATTTTCCCTCCAAATTTTATAACTCTTATTTTATTATTTTAACTATTATTTTATTATTTTTCCTTAGGATGCCACTTTTATGCTGAAATTTCCTCTATTGCAAGTCAAAATTGATGAGGTGGCCTTCAGGTTTTGACTTGAAATTTCTATATGAAACATAATTTCGAAAAATCTGGCACATTTATAAAAAATAGGCTTTAAAGATGCACTTAGATCTCCCAAACCGTGATACTTGTGTACAAATTGAAATAGGTTTTTTAAATCATCTCATTCCCCACAAAAACCTCTTTCATATTTGGAAAATTCATCTTCTTGAAAACTGTGCCCAAAATGGATATCTAAAACAAGAAATATTTAAATATTTAAATCTTGAAAAATAGGCTGCAAATGTTCCTTCATAACCTTCAAACCATGCTAGTTGGGTAAAAAATGAGAGAGGCTTCATTAAATTGTTATGTTACCAGCAAAAACCTGTTTTTTATTTTTACAAATTTATCTCCATATGTTCAGAAACTGCATTTAACAATATTGTCTAAAACATGAAAATAACAGAATTACAAAATCTGAAAAATATGTCTCAAAGATTCCTCTATAATTTCCAAACCATGATTTCTTGGTAAAATCTGAAAGAGGTTTTCTGAAATCAACCCATTAAAAAAAAAAAAAAAAAATCGTATTTTCAAAATTATTTTTTTACTGTTCGAAAACTATGCTTGAAGACAATAACTAAAACATGGAAAAACATAGTGTTGCTATTTCTCCTTCTTGTTGACGGTATGACCAAAATCATGGAAACTTGATGTGTGTGCCTACCATACGAGAAAAAAAAATCCTAATAGATGCTTTGATCTTTCATCTTCTTGTACTATCTTGCACTGCCTTTTGTTTTTCTTTCATAAACCCTAATTTTTTGTCTCTCTAACATGATTTTTTTGGGTCTACTGGAAATGACCTTTTTACAAAGAAATTGCAGTTTCAGGGTTTAGTTTTAGACTTCTATATTGGGCTTCAAGATGTTGCTAAATGTCACATCAAGGATACAAAGGGATATAACTTGGTGAAAAACCACTTAGGCATTTGAAATGATAGGGCTAGAAAATTGAGAACCTAAGTTTTAATTTATTCTATGAGAGCCATGAAAATATTTTGTAGTGCCAACTATAGGCTTGCGATAGGATAATTTCGTTGCAAAAACTTAGGGAAAGATTAGGGTTAGGTGAAATAATTTATTTTGACATGATCCTAGCCTTATATAGAAATTTACAAAAAAGGTAAATTGATAGGCCTTTACATAACCATAACCTTGCACAATGAACTGATATTTACATATCCTTTGGACATTTAGGAATGGTACAAAATTGGTGCTAACATATAGAGCCAATGGGGATATTCTCTCCCTAGGAGGAAGTAAAGAGAACGTAGACCATTTTCCTGATCCATTGGGCTTCTCCCAAGCTTTACCCTGCAACCTGTAACCTGACTTGCAACTAAAAACAAACTGAAATACACACTATACACTACTGCAAACTAAAAAAATTACAAAGCTGAACTCAAAAAATTTAGAAATAAATGCTTTCCTAGACAAGATTATTGGACACCCATGTCTACTCTTAGCTACTGAAAGTATTTTCTCAATTAGATGATACATAATTTCTAGTGAAACCAAGCAAGGAGATGGCCACTTGCTAGAATTTTTCTCACACCTTCTTTGAGAAGATATAAAATATTAGAAATTGGCAACTCACTTTGATAACTGAATATATAATCTATAAATACCACAAAATCTACCCTCATTGATGTTCCTAATAGGTTGGAAAAATAATTTTGAAAATCTTGCAAACTCACCTCTTCTTGATGAGCAATAAGATTCATAACTGCTTCTTGATCTAGCTTTATACCTTGATTGTTAACATCATTCTAAAAATAACATGGCAAGAAGTTGTTCATTATTCAAATTTAGAAAAACCCTTAGTACATTCTCGAACAGGTTCAAATATGACAACCACATCATGTTCATTGAAAACATTCAAAATTAACCCTTTTTGTGATTCAATGAGACTTTTGTTTTGGCCCTTAAATTTTTTTGAGTTTGTCAATTCCAAAGGCCTAAAATCATAGATAACTTCATTGTCATTAAAGGAATTTAAAATATCTTGTCTTTATTTATTTTCTCCTTGTAGTTCTAGGTGACTATCATCATGACTGGTTTCACCGCTTAATGTTTCCAAGCATGCATTTTCAAAACCCTGATTTTCATAAGCTTCTTCTTGAAGTAAATATTCAAGGAATGAATGATTTGACGGAAAAATGATTTAATTTATTCATCATTAGGGTCTTGATCTATTTCATTTTCAGCCAAGGAAGAAATTATTGTTTACTGTTGGGATGAATATTCATAAAGGGCCTCTATTATTTCATCATTCATACACTCTTCATCACCAAAAGTATTTTCAATGTATTGAATGAAATCTTCACAAAATTTTCAACAATATTAAAACACCAAGATGGAAGGACAAGGTTCTCTATAATACTCAAAGAGTGTTGTGAGGAAATATTTAAGAGAATATAAGCTACCTTTGTTTAACCATTCATACCATGATCTTGCTTTTTATTCTAATATAGCCATAAAAATCTTCATTAAACAATATTTATGAAAATGAACCCCAAGATTACGTACATGCATATGAAATTTAATCATATGCAAAACTGCATCATATCCTTCCTGATCATTAAGCTTTGGGAGATATGTTTGCTAGTCTATGTGGGAAAAACAATTTTGAAGACCAAGAACATGTGAGCAATTTATTGGAGCATACCTTATAGATTTGTAAGCCTCCATGGAAGTCATCTTTGTATTTTGGAGTCGTCAGTGACACTTTAAATTATAGATCTCACTAACAATGGAGTTGTTAGGTGGATGTTGTACAACCTCTCTTACGTGTATAATTTTTGTACACCATCAAGAATTAGATCTGAAACAATAGTAATAGGTTATGGGAAGATAAGTCGCTCTCTCCCCAGTATGGTCGCCAAGATGTTAGCACTCGAAAATTCCTCTTGGTTGTGAGAGAGAAATTCCTAAGGTAACCTTTTCAAACCAAGCTTGTAGATTGAAGGCTAGCTCCTTCAATCTATAGAGGACTCTCTTTGACAACCTAATTAGTAAGCTTAATAACTGGTTGTGTCTTCAAACAATGACTAGATCTTCAGTAGGGTTTTTGGATTTTGAGTGTGGTGGTTGGGATGAAACAAGTAATATAGTGGGAAATGGAGTCAACCAACTAGGTTTTAGATGTAGATACCAAGATCTTGATTGTATGAATCAAGAGGGATACAGGGAGGGTAGATGGAAAACTATAGGTATGTTAAACATCTTATGAATAGTAGTAGAAAAAGAAAACAATCCACAATAGCACATATTAACACATGAATCCTTCAAGCCTTAGGAGAAATAGTGCAGATTCTTAAACCATATGAATGGGAGCATTAACTAAGGAATTCTATCACATAATCTCATTTAAACATCATAATATAAAATATAAAGTGATATCACATAGAAACGAAACTATCATAGAAGGAAATTGATTAAGCATACCATCACAAGAATCTTTGTATCATGAAGATAATATCCTAGTCCTCTCATCGCTTGAAAAAATGAATAATTTGATCGCACACACAACCAAAAATACTTTGTGTCAAAGTCCAGCCCTTCTTCCTTCTTCATTCATTATATAGGTTAAATACATAAATATGAGATCCACAATGTTTGGGAAAGTATTAATTACTATAACCATCAAGATCCAAAAGAAATGGATCTGAAAAACATCTTCACTCATCTTTAGTCTGATCCCTAAGTCAAATTTGATGAGGTGAACTTCAACTGTTGACTTGGCATTTTTATAAGAAACATAATTTCGAAAAATCTAGCACACTTATGAAAAACAGTCTTTAAAGAGGCATTCAGATCTCCAAACCTGTGATAGCTATGTAAAACATGAAATAGTTTTTTAAATAATTTCATTCCCCACAAAACATCTTTAATAATTGGAAAAATCATCTTCCTATTCTCAAAAACCACCCCCAAATTGGATGGCTAAATCAAGAAATAATTAAATATTTAAATTCTGACAAATAGGCTACAAATATTCCTTGATATCCTTTAAAACATGCTAGCTGGATAAAATTTGAGAGAAGCTTCTTTAAATTGGTATGTTACCAATAAAAAACTCTTTTTGTTTTTACAAATTCATTTCCATATGTTCGGAAACTACATCTGAGCATAATGTTTAAAACAATAAAATAATAGAATTACAAAATATGAAAAATATGCCTCAAATATTCCTCTGTAATTTCCAAACCATGTTGTATGGGTAAAATATGAAATAGGTTTTTTGAAATAAGCCCATTACAAAAATAAACTCTTTTGGATTTTTAAATTTCTTTTTCAACCGTTCGTAAACTGTGCTTTGAAGAAAGTTACTAAAATAGGGATAAAATGATGCTATTTCTCCTTCTAGTTGACTATTTGACCAAAACGATAGGAACCTAATGTGTGTGCCTACAATATGAAAAAAACATTGATGATATATGCTTTGATTTTTCATATTTTTGTATTGGTTTGTGCTACCTTTTTGTTTTTCTTTCATAAACCCTAATTTCTGTCTCTCTAACAAGATTTTTTGGGTTTACTGGAAATGACGTTTTTACAAAGTACTACAATTTTAGGGTTTAGTTTTAGACTTCTTTAATGGGCTTCAAAATGATGCTAAATGTCACATCAAGGATAAAAAAGGATATAAATTTGTGAAAAACCACGTATTCTTTTGAAATTATAGGGTTAGCAACTTGAAAACCTAAGTTTTAATTTTTTCTGTTAGCGTTGATTTTTTCTGTCAGCGCTTCGCAGTGCCAACTGTAGGTGTGTGATAGGCTAATTTCGTTGCAAAAACTTAGGGAAAGCTTTGGGCTAGGTTAATTAACTTATTTTGACATGTTCCTAGGCTTATATAGTACTTTACACATTTTTTTTTTATAGGCCTTTACATAACCATAACCTTGCACAATGAACTGATAAACATATCCTTTAGACCTTTAAGAATGATACAAACTTGGTGCTAACATTTTCGTTATGTATAGCTTACATAGTTTAGATAACAAACCAGTAGCTACTCCAAAATTGAATTAGTTCCAGTATGTCATTACACATAGCTTACATGGTTTCTATCTGTGATCTAATAACAATATTTTCCATTTTTCCCTTTGACTCTATTTATCGTTTTGTATGACAATGATGACTCTTCAAAAATTTATGCCGGCTTTCAATCCTATTTTATATGGTAGACAACCTGCACTTTTTTATTGATATAATTTATTCATATTTAAAAATAACATAAAAGGCAATAGTATTATTGAAAAAAATATATATAATATATTGTGTAATATATTTTTTTCATAATGTTTATTAGGCCTGTCTTTGAAAATGTAAAATAAAGGTGACTATAGGGTTTCATGTTCAATTCCCTTGGCTACCTAACCCCGTGGTGGCTTATTAGAGTGGGAGGGTCCATCTAAGGGTTATAGTTGTAATTGACTGAAACCTCTTGTCATATGAGTACACACTATATAATATATAATAGTGTCTCATCAATTTTCTTGAAGTGCAAACCTCTTTTACAATATCAAATTTGATAAAAACTATTTGGACTTAAAAAAAAATTGATTATGCTAGAAATATTGATTTGAGATTAAAATGAATCTATGCTAATTCTCTCTCTATATATTCTCTATATTAGTTTCATGGGGAACATGTAGAAAGTACATCAATAACATTTTTTAGTGAGAAAAAATTAATTAAATAAATATTCAAATATTTTATTTCAAATAGACATTAAAACACTTTGAACGTTAAAATTGACATTTAATTACTTTATAATTGACATAAATTATATTAATATACATATTACAATATTTTATTTATCATTATTATTAAAATATTTATTATTAATAATATTAATATACTTTTATTTACGATTTGTAAGCTCTGTAAATATGTTTTTTATTTTACAATATTTATTCAAATGAAACTAACACTCCACATGAGTACAAGCTTATAAATAATTTCGGTGCTCTCGGACGAGATTTTGCGAGGTTAGGGTTTTTCGTAGCGCAGTATGAACTCTGGTACTGACACTAGCAGGGAGCAGAGCCCTACTCCAAGATCTGCGGCAAAGAGGGCTAGCTTTGGCCCAACGAATGGGAAGGCCAGGGGCCCCAGGGGCCCCTACCTTCAAACAGGTCACGATTGACAAGGGAAAATGGCCGATGGAGGGTGTAATAATTGCAGGCTCTATGTCTACAGTAAACAAGACAAAGGAGAGCAGCAATATCATGGCAAACCAACCCCCCAACCAACAAAAAGGTAACACAAGGGTGCAGGAGTCCGTTAACTCGCATCCTACGCAGGCAACGAATACTCCAAAAGAGGAAGCAACAACCCAGGAAAATGAAGCAAATGGCAACCCTGATCTAAGCAGATTGGCTTCGAAAGGGTTAGCTGAAGATGAGATCCAACAGAAAAACCAAGGCCGATGCAAGCCGAAGACCAAGGAAAGTCTCAAGGTGATCATCAATGACCCGGATCTGCAAGCCTACAAGGATGACATGACCATTCATGCAGTGATCTGCAAATTCATGGGCTTTTGGCCCAGTGAAAAAGCCCTTTGTCAATGGATCAAGCAAGTCTGGAAGCTGAGGGGGGATGTACAGTTACACCTGGGAGCCAAGGGTTTCTTCACGGTGGTTTTTGCTAATCTGGAAGACAAGGACCAGATCTTTGAGGGAGGACCTTATTTTTATGCCTCAGCTGGTCTCTATATGAGGCCCTGGAAACCCAACTTCACCTTGGAGCAGGAGACTTTCACACAGGTCCTAGTCTGGATCTGTCTGTTCTCCCTGCCAATTGACTATTGGAGACTAGTGGCACTGGAGAAAATTGGCAACACTCTGGGAACCTTTGCTCAAGCTTCTGAAGCCACTATCCAAAAAAAGTACACTTCCTATGCTCGCATATGTGTTGAAATGGATGTATCTGTGGCTTTGCATGAGGGTTTATGGTTGGAATATAGGGATAAGGTCTATTTTCAAACTATAGACTATGATAAAATACCCTTTAGATGCCGAAAATTCCATGAACATGGCCATTTAATTCGGGAGTGCCCTCAGAACAAAATTGTTGAGAAAGCCTAGGAGAAATCCAATCAGGTTTCGAATGGTTTTATCCGACCTACTGGTAAACACTGGGCCAACCGAAAAACCTCGCCAAAAGCGAATGATCAGTTCATCAGAACACTAAACACCTTCGAGGTGCTTGGAGAAGATCCTCAATCAAAAAATCTAGCTCAAATCCTAGCCACGGAGCAGGAAACCATTGGAATAGCAGAGCAACTCACCCAATCAAGGAAGCCGATCATAACTCATGAACCGATCTTAGAGGCCACCTGTGAAAAAGATGAGGAGGGAGACGAGGAAATGGCCCTAAGTGAAATTGGCACAGAGGATCAGGAATTAGGGGAAATCCTTGAAAAAGAAGGGCTAGATCTCAAATCCATAATTGAGCAATGGAAACAGAAAGGAATTGACCAAATACCGGAGGAAGATATTAACAGGGTCAACTATCTATTCCTCACAAGACAGGATGCAGTATTAAAAGGTTTGAAATGAAGTCGAGGGGCAACCAAAGGCCTGGGTGCTAAGGCACAGAATCTCCACCACACGCAAGCCAGTCTCAAGCATAGAAAGAAAAGGGGCAGATGATCCAACAATGATGCACTTCACGAATTGGGTCAGATGTTGATTAACTCAAGTAAAATGAAAGCCCTTGAGGCTTTCTCTTTCTCATCCTAAGAACTATTTAACTATGATAGTCCTCTCATGGAATGCAAGAGGGCTGGGTAGCCTATGAAAACATAGGCTCCTGAAAAAGAAAATTACTCAAGAAAAACCGGACTTGGTTTTCCTCCAGGAAACCAAATGCTCCCCACAAAAGTTAGAAGAACTAGGCAAATGCCTAGGTAAACACCTGGAGCACCTAGTAGTGGAAGGAAATGGTACTGTTGGAGGTTTGGCCATTTTCTGGACTCTTGTAACCCTTCATCTTCTCAATGCCAAAGCAACCAAGTCCTTCCTGTCCCTTGAGATGCATATCATAGGGGAAAAAGGTACCTTTTTGTTCACTAATGTATACAGTCCTCAGCGACTGGAGGAAAAGATGTTGTTGCTAGAAGATCTCACCAAGTTACATCATAGACACCCCAACTCCAAAGCCATCTATGGGGGGGATTTCAATATGATAACTTCTCTCGAGGAAAATAAAGGAGGTCTGCGTTCACTTAACAGTGATGCCAAGGCCTTCAATTCTTTCATCATATCTGCCAACCTGTTGGATATTCCTCCTCGAAATGGCATCTTTACCTGGACCAACAAAAGAGGGGGAGATAGACATATCGCTTCCAGGCTCGACCGCTTTCTAGTCTACAACAGCATACTTATGGAGGGGGTCACTATTTATTCTGATATCCTCCCCTCTGGGGGCTCAGATCATTGACCCATTACGCTGAATGCATCCATCCTGGGAACTCCCGAAAACAAACCTTTCCGCTTTGAAAGATTTTGGCTCACTCACCATGATTTCTCTAACAATATTAAGAAGTGGTGGAAGGAACCCCTTGATGTAGGAGGAACGAAGATGTTCAGGCTCCAAGCCCGACTGAAATATATAAAAACCAAGCTGAAAACTTGGAATCGTGAAGTTTTTGGTAACATATTTGAGGACAAACAAAACCTAGAGCAGCAAATGGAAGCCATTCACAATAGCTGGATTCAAAGAACCATCTCTCAAGACTCAATTGGTACAGAGAAGGAACTGATGCAAAAATGGAATGAAAGGTGTAGACAGGAAGAAATCTTATGGAAATAGAAATCTCGCATTCAGTGGCTAAAAGAAGGCGAGAGAAACACAAAATTCTTCCATAGATCTGCCATGAATTACAGATGTAATAATAAGATCACCAGGATTAAGGATGAGCATGGGAATGTCTTCCGTTCACACCAAGATATCACCTCCATTCTCAGAAGTCATTTCAAACTCATTGCAATAGAACCAGACTCTGGCAGATAGGAGGCCATCAATGAAGTTACCTTTTCCATCCCTAAGCTCATAACAAAAGAACAAAATAGGGCTTTGGACTAGCCAGTCTCCCTTCTGGAGGTGGAAGAGGCAGTTAAAGAGATGGCCAACGGGAAAGCCCTAGGCCTAGATGGATTCACTGTTGATTTTCTTAAAGCTGCTGGGATGTGGTTAAGAAGGATATTTGGGAGGTGGTTGAGGACTCCAGACTCTCCTCTTCCATTCTCAAATCCCTAAGTTCCACCTTTATAGCTCTCATTCCCAAGGAAGAGGGGGCTTGCACCCTTTCCAAATTTATGCCCATAGTGCTCTGTAATGTATTGTACAAGATTATATCAAAGGTCATGGCCAATAGATTAAAGCCCATACTTCCTCTGATAATATCTGAAGAACAATCAGGCTATGTGGAGGGAAGGAAAATTATGGACAATGTCCTTCTAGCTCACGAAATGGTCCACACTCTGCAATCCCAAAGGAAGTTTGGCATGATCATACAACTGGACCTCTCAAAAGCTTACGACAAGGTCAGTTGGAGTTATCTAGAAGCTATGCTTGGTGCTTTCGGTTTTAGTCCAAGATGGATTGTGTGGATCCTAGCTATGGTAAAATCTCCTAGCTACTCCATTCTAGTTAATGGAGCCCCATCGGAGCCCTTCTTCCCTCAAGGGGTATTCGGCAAGGGGATCCCATCTCACCATTCCTCTTTTCTATACTTATGGAAGGTCTCAGTCGAATTATCAGATCAGCCAAGGAAAAGAACATTATAAAAGGTCTCCAACCCCTGGAAAATATCCCAGCAACTACTCATCAATAGTTTGTTGATGACACTATGCTGCATGGCACCCCCACTGTGAAGGAAGCCAAAGGATTCAAATCTATCTTAAACCTATTCAGTCTAGCCTTTGGTATGGACCTTAACTTTGATAAGTTCTATATTTTCTTCTTTAATACACACTTATCAATTCAGAAGAATTTGACAGATATCCTAGATTTCAAAAGACGCAATTTATCTTCCAAATATATGGGCATACCCCTAACAAACAGGCCATGGCAAAGGCTTCACTGGGAAAAACTACTATCCAGGCTAGAGGATAGGTGTAATCACTGGACCAATCGAGTCCTCAATTTGGCTAGCCGATTGGTTATGACAAAGGCAATCCTCCAAGCCATCCCCCATTACATGCTCTCGATTCTTCCTGCTCCTAAGGGAGTCCTTTAGAAAATAAGATGCATTCAATGGAACTTTCTATGGTCCGACAATTTGGAAAAACCAAAGTGGGCGCTGGTGGCGTGGGATCAACTATGCAGACCTAAGAGCCTCGAAGGTCTGGGGCTACAGGATCCAAGGTCGGTCAACAGGGCTTGCAGAGCAAAACTCTGGTGGAGATGGCTCTCGGAGCCTCACACTCCTTGGGTGAGAACATGGAAAGTCAAATATGTAGAGCAATGGAGGCATGAGGAGCTCGTTAGAATGACTGAAGCCCCTACAAGCTCACTGATCTAGAATCTTGCCCGGGCCAACCGGAATATAATACAGGATCACTATTTCTGGGAGCTTAGGAATGGTAATAATGCCTTGTTTTGGGAGGATGCCTGGAAATAGCTCCCGAAACTTGAAAATCCCGATTTTCAGCCTCTGCAATAATGGTTTTAGGACAACGGTAAGATGAAAGTGCATCAATACTGGGCAAACGATGTGGATCATCAGCACCGGCGGAAATGGAGTCTAATCCCTCTCCCATTGGATGAGCAATTATCGAACCTCCTTCACGCCCTCGATACCAACTTAAGGAAAAGACTAATAAGAACCACATAGGGGTGGGATATCCTACGCTGGGGAAAGCTCAATAGGGGAACCTTTAATCTCAAAGAGGCCTGAACTTACATAGAGAATAGGGACAATGAGGACAATGTAGCCTGGTTCGACAATGTTTGGAATAGCAACCTGTGGCCTAAGATTAAAACATTTTTATGGCTCCTTATGAATCAGAAGATTCTAACTTGGGAAAATCTAGTGAAAAGAGGGTTCACTGGACCATCCCGATGCCCCATTTGTAAGGAGTAGGAGGAGATGATGAACCACTTGCTCAATGAATGTGCCTGGACCAGCAACCTATGGGACTCGATAAAAAGCATATTCAAGCAAACTGACCGGACCAGAAGTTCCATTCACGATACTATTACCAATTGGCGACTGAATTATTCCAACAGCAGCATGGTTAATAATTTATGGAGGCTGAGCCCTGGTTTCCTGGTCTGGACGGTTTGGAAAGAAAGGAATAATTGCATATTTCAGAAACAAGGCTTTAGGAAGCTCGATGAATTAAAAGCTATCATTATGCAGGGTTTGAAAGAAACGGTTCTTACCTGCTTCCAAACTGAGAAAGCGGACTCGATATCTCCAAATGACATCCGAATCCTGGCGATGTTTGGCATTTCTGGAGCGACGGAGCTCTGTGCACAGGAAACCCACCTTCAGCCTACTCCATCTCCTGCAATCTGGCAAGCTCCTTCCCTGGGCTATTGCAAGCTAAATTTTGATGGGGCATCAAGAGGCAACCCAGGGCCTGCTAGGCTGGGAAGGGTCCTGCACAACGAGAAGGGAGAAATTCTTCATATCTTTTGCAGGGAATTAGGCAAGGCCATAAATAACAAAGCGAAATTTTCCGCTTTGGAGCAAGGGCTTCGGGTCCTAATTCGGCTCGGTAAAGGCTTAGCTATAGTAGAGGGTGATTCCTAGCTCCCCATCATTGCCATCCAGAAGTTACAAAATGGAACGAAGCCCAGCAAGGCCACGAAGCATTGGCACCTAGCTGCTGTGACTGATCTAATTGCGCAGCACCTAACATCTCTTAGTGGCATTATTCTTCAGGCTGTGCACAAAAAAGCTAATGCGCTAGCTGATCATATATCTAACTATGCGGTTGATCACCCAGAAGAAATCCATGACACGTGCTGGCAGGATTTAATGCAAGGTGAACTTCGGGATCAGCGTGACATCATATCAAGTAAAGACATCATTTCCGGCACGACCGTGGAGGACAGTCAGCAGCATATCAATCATGAATAGCTTATGGAGATACTCAATTTGGTTAATTACGTCAGGTGGCACAACCCGGAAATGTCACAGGGAATGTCTTGGAAATGGTGGCCCTTCGTCTGAAAGGACAGCTGCAGGTACAACTGTTCCTTATGGTGGTTAATATGGAGCCTTCGAGCATGTGAAATGATCGCCCTTGAGAAGGAGATCTCTGATAGTTGCTCCGGCATTGGTGGTTGGCTCAACCAGCAAGTTGCTGAGCATTATGGCATTAAGTGGCTTTCAACCGGCTAATCTTCCCCCCCTATCACCCACAATTCTAATTATTGGGGAACTTGCTCTCCCCTTCTCATTCCCGACCAAGCTTTGAGGTGTCTATGCTTTGAGTTGAAGCTCATTTATTTGGTTTTCGACAAGCTCGCAATTCTCTTCTGTCTGAAATCAATGGCGGATCATAACCTCCGCAGTGTCAAGGCTTTGCAAGCCCTTAAGCGAGCCAAGGACTGCTACGAGACCTATGTCTCCAAGAGAGGAAAGTAGACGATTGACATGTTGCAGGAGGAGGTGGATAGGTCTCGAGACTAGGTGGATGATAGTGCAATCAGTGAGGAGGTAGACTGGCTGGTCGACCCGGGAACGCCATCTACGTGGACCACCCAATTTCTACAGACGCAGGCAGTTGCCTGGAAGATGAAAACAATGCTTGCAAAGGCCATATAAATGCAGGGAGCAGCTGTCAAGGAGACCTTTGCTGCAACATCCATGGCCTCTGCTAGAAACATAGCGAGAATGGACAAGCTCGAGATTTCCCTCAATTCTCTAATAGAAGAGCTTTGCATGCAAGCCCAAGCCCTGTACAACTTCGTTCGCCGCTTTGACCTGTATCTTCGCCACGTCCTCAACATTTCAATCGAAATCATGGCTGATGACTCGCACACCACCATAATTCGGCCCTTCAAGCTGCAGATCCAGCTGAAGGGTGTAGAGGAGGCTAGTCCAAGCGCTGCTGGTCAATCTGGTGCTTCTAATCCAATTCCATGATGTCTGCTTTCTCTTTATGGTTTATTTCCTGTCTTAATAGTTTTTAAACAGTATGCACACGGCTGTTATTCTGGCATTAGTAAGCTCTATTTTGTCAGCTCCTTTCCCACCATAGGCAACCCTGCGTGGTTGGCATGGGGGCTGTTTTCCTTGGTTTATTCCTTCTGTAGGAGATAGGTTTAGAGCTAGACTTTCTATGAGCATGCAGAGGAACAGGCCTGGGAACCTCTATGATTTTCCAAAGGTCTCAAGCCATTTTGTATACATATGTAACCTCAGTTTCTTTGTTTAATATATTACTGCTGACTTACAAAAAAAAATATTAATATACCTTTAAAAATAAATTATATTAATATACACATTACAATATTTTATTTAATAATAATATACTTTTAAAAATACAACATATCGACAATATATTAAATTTTCTGAATCTGTGCTTCTGTGATCCATCATATAAATTGTAAAAAATATTTCGGTAATAATCACATGCAATGGAACATTGTCGATATGTTTTGAACCAACCAGTGTGGTTCATCATCAGGACTAGGTGAGAGATCAAATCAGGACATTAAGTTTAAATAGATGTAGAGATGGATAAACTAGTCGTTAGGAAAACGACTAGTTTGAATTTTTTTTTAAATTAATTAATTATTTATCTATTTTTAAATATATATTATATTTTTTAATTAATAATGGCTAGTTTTATTTTTATTATTAAAATATTTGATTAATTTATTCAATTAATTGATGGATTAATTAACTTATTAATTAATTATTTAATATATATATATATATATATATATATATTTCATTTAGTTGACTTAATTATTTAATTATAAATTTTTTAAATTTTATTTATTTATTAAAGCGCGAGGTTCAAATAAAAAATCAACAATGACCTAAAAAAAAGGTAATAACAAAAAATAAATTATAAATTAAAATAAATAAATAAATAATAATAATAATGAAAACTAATAAGTAATATAAAAATAAAATATAAGAGATAAAAATAAAAATAAAATAAAATAAATAAAAAATTAAAGATAAATAGAAAAATAATATACTATACAACATATCGACAATATATTAAATTTTCTGAATCTATGCTTCTATGATCCATCATATAAATTGTAAAAATTCTTTCGGTAATAATCACATGCAATGGAACATTGTCGATGTGTTTCGAACCAACCAGTGTGGTTCATCATCAGGACTAGGTGAGAGATCAGATCAAGATATTAAGTTTAAATCGATGTAGAGATGGCTAAACTAGTCGTTAGGAAAACGACTAGTTTGACTCTTTTTTTTAAATTAATTAATTATTTATCTATTTTTAAATATATATTATATTTTTTAATTAATAATGGCTAGTTTTATTTTTATTATTAAAATATTTGATTAATTCATTCAATTAATTAATGGATTAATTAACTTATTAATTAATTATTGAATAAATATATATATATATAAATTTCATATTTTATTTAGTTGACTTAATTATTTAATTATATTTTTTTTAATTTTATTTATTTATTAAAGCGCGAGGTCCAAATAAAAAATCAACAATGACCTAAAAAAAAAGTAATAACAAAAAATAAATTAAATAATAATAATAATAATAATAATAATTAATATAAAAATAAAAAATATAAGAGATAAAAATAAAAATAAAATAAAATAAATAAATAATTAAAGATAAATAGAAAAATAAAGGAACAATAAGCAGGGTAGGGAAAAATAAAAATAAAAAAAAATCAAGAATATAAGGCAGGTATCCAACACCTGTTGATGATCTAACCATCATCTGTATTGAGATTAACAGGTCTTTTTTCAATTTCTAAGGCCTCTCTTAACTTCTGATGATGGAAATGGTCGATCCTAGCAATGACCTTAGCCTCTTCGATGCAGATATGATGGTTAGTCTTTTCTACATGTTCAGCTAGGGCAGATGAGCGATATCTTCCATTTTTAATGTCAGCAGCATGCTCACAAATCCTTTGATTTATAGACCGACACGTTTCACCAATGTAGGGAGTCCCAACAGTGTGCGTCTTCCGTTCATTCAGGGAACCACTGATAAAATTGATAGGGTCCTTAGGAAGCATAAGGTGTCTTCGTCGTCCAAACCCCTTGACACGATCCGCAACTCTCTCAAATCGGTTAAGGATCCAATTGACCCTAGGGATGGGAAAGGTGTCTACATCATTCCTTGTTCTTGCGGTACTCCTTACATTAGTGAAACGGGTCGGTCTATAAATCAAAGGATTTTTGAGCATGCTGCTGACATTAAACATGGAAGATCCCGCTCGTCTACCCTAGTTGAACATGCAGAAAAGACTAACCATCATATATGCATCGAAGTGGCTAAGGTCATTGCTAGGATCGACCATTTCCATCATCGGAAGTTAAGAGAGGCTTTAGAAATTGAAAAAAGACCGTTAATCTCAATAGAGATGATGGTTAGATCATCAACAGGTGTTGGATACCTGCCTTATATTCTTGAATTTTTTTTTTTTTTTCCCTACCCTGCTTATTGTTCCTTTATTTTTCTATTTATCTTTAACTATTTATTTATTTTATTTTATTTTTGTTTTTATCTCTTATATTTTTTATTTTTATATTACTTATTATTTTTCATTATTATTATTATTATTATTTTTAGGTCATTATTGTTTTTTTATTTGGACCTTGCGCTTAAATAAAAAAATAAAATTTAAAAAAATTATAATTAAATAATTTGTAATTAAATAATTAAGTCAACTAAATAAAATATGAAATATATATATATATATATATATATATATATAGTAAATAATTAATTAATAAGTTAATTAATCCATGAATTAATTGAATAAATTAATCAAATATTTTAATAATAAAAATAAAACTAGCCATTATTAATTAAAAAATATAATATATATTTAAAAATAGATAAATAAATAAATAAATTAAAAAAGAAAGAAGTCAAACTAATTGTTTTCCTAACGGTTAGTTTAGCCATCTCTACATCAATTTAAACTTAATGTCCTGATCTGATCTCTCACCTAGTCCTGATGATGAACCACACTGGTTGGTTCGAAACGCGTCGACAATGCATGTGATTAATTAATGGATTAATTAACTTATTAATTAATTATTATATATATATATATATATATATATATATATATATATCATATTTTATTTAGTTGACTTAATTATTTAATTATAAATTTTTTAAATTTTATTTATTTATTAAAGCACGAGGTCCAAATAAAAAATCAACAATGACCTAAAAAGGGGTAATAACAAAAAAAAAATTATAAATTAAAAAAAAAATAATAATAATGAAAAATAATAAGTAATATAAAAATAAAATATAAGAGATAAAAATAAAAATAAAATAAAATAAATAAAAAATTAAAGATAAATAGAAAAATAATATACTATACAACATATTTACTATACATTAAATTTTCTGAATCTATGCTTCTATGATGCATCATATAAATTGTAAAAAATCTTTTGGTAATAATCACATGCAATGGAACATTGCCGATGCGTTTCGAACCAACCAGTGTGGTTCACCATCAGGACTAGGTGAGAGATCAGATTAGGATATTAAGTTTAAATAGATGTAGAGATGGCTAAACTAGCCGTTAGGAAAATGACTAGTTTGACTTTTTTTTTAATTAATTAATTATTTATCTATTTTTAAATATATATTATATTTTTTAATTAATAATGGCTAGTTTTATTTTTATTATTAAAATATTTGATTAATTTATTCAATTAATTAATGGATTAATTAACTTATTAATTAATTATTTAATAAATATATATATAAATTTCATATTTTATTTAGTTGACTGAATTATTTAATTATAAAATTATAAAATTTTATTTATTTATTAAAGTGCGAGGTCCAAATAAAAAATCAACAATGACCTAAAAAAAAATTAATAACAAAAAATAAATTATAAATTATAAAAAAATAATAAATAATAAATAATAATAATAATGAAAAATAATAAGTAATATAAAAATAAAAAAGTATAAGAGATAAAAATAAAAATAAAATAAAATAAATAAATAATTAAAGATAAATAGAAAAATAAATGAACAATAAGCAGGGTAGGGAAATAAAAAATAAAAAAAAAATCAAGTATATAAGGCAGGTATCCAACACCTGCTGATGATCTAACCATTATCTGTATTGAGATTAACGGGTCTTTTTTCAATGTCTAAGGCCTCTCTTAATTTCTGATGATGGAAATGGTTGATCCTAGCAATGACCTTAGCCTCTTCGATGCAGATATGATGGTTAGTCTTTTCTGCATGTTCAGCTAGGGCAGACGAGCGAGATCTTCCATGTTTAATGTCAGCATTATGCTCACAAATCCTTTGATTTATAGACCGACTCGTTTCACCAATGTAGGGAGTCTGAACAGTGTGCGTCTTCCGTTCATTTAGGGAACCACTGATAAAATTGCTAGGGTCCTTAGGAAGCATAAAGTGTCTTCGTCGTTCAAGCCCCTTAACACGATTCGCAGCTCTCTCAAATCGGTTAAGGATCCGATTGACCCTAGGGATGGGAAAGGTGCCTACATCATTCCTTGTTCTTGTGGGACTCCTTACATTGGTGAAACGGGTCGGTCTATAAATCAAAGGATTTGTGAGCATGCTGCTGACATTAAACATGGAAGATCCCGCTCGTCTGCCCTAGTTGAACATGTAGAAAATACTAACCATCATATCTGCATCGAAGTGGCTAAGGTCATTGCTAGGATCGACCATTTCCATCATTGGAAGTTAAGAGAGGCCTTAGAAATTGAAAAAAGACCTGTTAATCTCAATAGAGATGATGGTTAGATCATCAGCAAGTGTTGGATACCTGCCTTATATTCTTGATTTTTTTTTTCCCCTACCCTTCTTATTGTTCCTTTATTTTTCTATTTATCTTTAATTATTTAGTTATTTTATTTTATTTTTGTTTTTATCTCTTATATTTTTTATTTTTATATTACTTATTATTTTTCATTATTATTATTATTATTATTATTATTATTATTATTATTAGGTCATTATTGTTTTTTTATTTGGACCTCGCGCTTTAATAAATAAATAAAATTTAAAAAATTTGTAATTAAATAATTAAGTCAACTAAATAAAATATGAAATATATATATATATATATATTAAATAATTAATTAATAAGTCAATTAATCCATTAATTAATTGAAGAAATTAATTAAATATTTTAATAATAAAAATAAAACTAGCTATTATTAATTAAAAAATATAATATATATTTAAAAATAGATAAATAAATAAATAATTAAAAAAAAAAAGAAGTCAAACTAGTCATTTTCCTAACGGCTAGTTTAGCCATCTCTACATCTATTTAAACTTAATGTCCTGATATGATCTCTCACCTAGTCCTGATGATGAACCACACTGGTTGGTCTCTCACCTAGTCCTGATGATGAACCACACTGGTTGGTTCGAAACGCATCGACAATGCATGTGATTATTATCGAATTGTTTTTTACAATATATTAAATTCAAAATGAGTTACAAATGTTATTATTTTGGGTCACAACATTAATACTATTTTAAAATATTCTATTTCTTATTTTATTTTTTATACTTATATATTTCTTATATTTAAAAACAAAAAATTGTTATAAATAAAAAAAATACTCTCAATCATGTTTTTCTTTATATAAAATTAATGTATAATTATATATATATATATATATATATATATATATATATTCAAGCAACCAAGCTATTCTTCTAAGCAATCATTGCAACCCCAATCTTCTTTGGTTAGACGAAGACCTTACTCTGGCTAGCCGGTACAAAAGGAGCTCTGAAGACCTCGGGGATAATTTGTTTGGGTTGGAGCTAGTCAAGCTCTGTAGTGCTTAGGATCTCATAATTTGCAATGGTCTAAGGAAGTGGCCCAATTCTAGCAAGATGACCTGCATCCATGGGCTTGGCAGGAGTGTGGTAGACTGTGTTATTTCCAATCTCCCTTTATACAATGAAATAATAAATTTTGACATCTTAGATGACCACGAGCCTACCTCTGATCATTGGCCTTTACTCATAACTCTCAATTTTGTCATGCATAGAGATCCCATATAAGATAATCCTTATAGTGAAAATAACTTAATCTTTGATAGAAATAAAAACGATCTTTTTCTAAATTAATTAAAAAATAATTTGCTTCCTTTATCTAGTATAGACAACATAGATGACCTCGATCATAATTTTACTACAACCCTCTCATATTCTATTAACAAGTTCTCAATTGAAGTCTCAAGTAATAAAAGAAATAGCAAAACCAAGTTAACCAACCCATGGTATGACAAAGATTGTAAAAGTGAGAGGAGAGCAATTAAGGAAGTTGTTGATGAATCTCTCAAAATTAACAAGATAAAAATCTACAAAGCCCTAACTAAAAGGAAAAAAAGGCAATATATTCATAAAAGACAAGAGAAACTCTTACACCTCTCTAAGGTGGCTCCTAAGAAATTCTGGAGGCAGATTCTAACTAGGAAAACTAAAGATAATAATAAAATTGCTTTACACGACTGGAATTCCTATCTTAAAAAGCTTTATGAATCTCTAAATGCCAGGGATTTTGAAACGCTTCTCACAACGAAAGAAGTTTTCTCTTTAGAAGACATTGATTTTGGGGTTAAACGCCTCGCTAATGGAAAGCTAAAGACATTGAAGGTTACTAGGCAGAAATCTTAAAAATTGGAGGTCTTGTCCTCATCCCCCACATCCACAAGCTTTTCAACCAAGCAGTCAAGCAAGGGTTCCCTAAACCTTGGAATTAGAGCCTCATTATCCCTATTTTTAAAAGTGGGGATACAAATAACCCCTCTAATTATCGAACTATTATGATCCGCCCTCTCTTAGCCAAGTTATATGGTATTATTTTGGAAAAGAAGTTGAGCATTTGGCTTGAAAGTGAAGGTAAGTGGGCTAAAGACCAAGCGGGTTTTAGAAGGCAACACTCAACAACGAACCACCTCGTTACGCTTAGGATCATTGTGGAAGAATGCCGCAATGATAAATCCAGTCTCTTTTTTTGCTTTGTGGACTTTAGAAAGGCTTTCGATATGGTTCCTAGAAATAACCTATGGAATAGATTAGAAGAGCTAAATGTTCCTTTCCAGCTAAGAGCAGCCACTATAAGGTTATACCAGAATGTAATTGCCAAGTTAAAGAGCAATGAGGGGTGGTCGAAAGATATTAAGTGTAATATCAGAGTTAAACAAGGTTGCCCCCTCTCCCCTACCCTATTTGGCATTTACATCAACAAGCTAGAAGGTTGTTTAGAGGAAGCAGGATGTGCTAGCACGATCTTAGCTGGGATAGTCATCATCCTTTTTCTCTATGCTGACGATATTGTTCTTCTCGCAAGGTGCCCATCTGATCTTGATAAACAACTTAGACTTCTTAAGGATTTCTGCTCTACCATGGGTATGTTTGCTAACACTAACAAAACAAAAGTTATGATTATCAAATCTAAGAAGGACACTTACACTAATTTTATGTATGAAAATAGTAACTTGGAGGAAGTGTCTTCTTACAAGTACCTAGGAATTGATATTCATCACAAGCTCAACTAGAACTATAGCATTCAAAAAAGGATTAATGGGGGGTGGAAAGCTTATTTTGGTCTTGAAAATAATTGTAAAATGACAAACCTCATAATGTGGGATAGAAAGAAGTTCCTCTTTGAAACTTTAGTCACTCCTGTTATCTTATATGGATGTGAGGTTTGGGGTTGCAGCATCTCTAGAGAATCTTGGAGAAAGATTGAGCAAATACAGAAGCGTTTTATAACGTATAACCTTAAAATTAAAAGCAATACACCCTATCCTATTCTCCTCATAGAAGTGGGTCTTTCCCCTATCGAGAGCCTAGCTATGACTAGGCTTCTATTGTACAAGCACAAGCTCAATAGCATAGGAGACCATAGACTTCCTAAGCTAGATTTAAATTCCAGCAAAAATCACCTAAGGCTTAAACGAGGTTGGTATAAAGACACCAGGGCCTGGTTAAACCATTGGGAGATCGACGATAATGTTTCATTGCAAAACATCAATAACATTAAAAAAATTGTTACTTCTAAGTTCAAAGAAAAAATGTGGTGCGAGAAAGATCTAGCAGCTAAAAGAAAATTAAGGTATTATAAGGAGGTCATCAACCCCACCTTAGAAGATCAAAAGTATCTCTCTGTTTTAACTAGCTCAAAGAAGAAAATTAATATAGCCAAGATTAGAACGAATTCTCATGAGCTCCATAGTGAAACAGGTCGTTGGACAGTTCCTAAAACACCATGGATGGAAAGGATTTGTCATCTCTGTGAGAATATGAACATCGAGGATGAAAATCACTTCCGATTAGAGTGCCCCGCGTACAACCACATTAGAGCTCAATTTCATAATCTTTGTTGCAATACTGACCTTCCTAGCCTTTTAAGATGTCAAAATTATAGTGAGCTCGGGAGGCTTCTCTCCAAGCTTTTTGAGCATAGGAATAAAATCTTAAATCAAATTAAATAACTCTTTCTTTTAGGTCCGATAGACCAAAGATTGGTCTCAGTGGACGTTAACCATCATCATCATTCATATATATATATATAATTAAATAAATTTTAATTTTTCTATTTATAATAGTTGGTAATTGATAGTTATGAGTATATATATATCAAATAAATAGATAAAAAATTAAAATAAACATTAATTTTTTTTATTTATAATGGTTGGTAATTGATAGTTATGAGTGATTTTGTCCCACCCATATCTCCTTATCTCCTATTTCATAATGGATAGTGATAAATTTATAGTGACCTTCACCCATTAGAGTTACTTTTGTTTATCCTTCTTACATAGTGACTTTTAGTTATTTAAAACCTGAAACAAATTCAGTGTTGAACATATCACTTTCAACAAATTACACAACTAGAATTCAAATTCTAAAAAGTTACCTTCTACAACCCCATTTATATTCAATTTATAAGAGGTGTAAAATCCATCTCTTTCATTGAAAAACAAAATTTAATATGTGAACAGTATGAATACCTACCCAGTAATTGCTTACGGGAAATGGTCCGAACCCTGACTACAATCATTACTTTTTGGTATGCATTAAGTTCTCACAGCAAACGTCCCCTGAAATCTTTATTGCGATTCAATGGGCTACTACTTGCAATACCGCTTCTGCCATTGTTGTTTTAATTTACTGTTTCATTGAAGCCTCAACTACCAACCCCAACATGTAAGCTTTCAGTAATCCACAATAAAAGCAGAAAACTGATCCAGTAACGTGATGCCTTGGGTTTTCTCCAATCTGATGAGAATTGGGTTCTAATGGATCGATTGGAAGAAGGTGCAGTTGCCTTGGGTGCAATCCTCCTAGTGTTGCTTTTTTATGTTGGGATTGTATGGAAACCTAAGGTTAGAATTGGGAGTCTGAGAAGTAAGCATATAATTATCACTGGAGGGTCCAGTGGAATTGGTCTTCAGTTAGCCAAAGAGGCACTGCTTCAAGGTGCCTTTGTCACCATGATTGCCAGAAATCCTGTAAAACTGAACATGGCAGCTGAAGATCTTGCTACAGAAGTCAACTGTGAGAGAAGTAGGATCAACACAAAGGTAATAATTAACCTAAATTGTTTTTGTTCCCTATAAAATATCTTGTTATGTGTGTATTATTAGGTTCAGGAGCCTGAATTTCTTGTGGCTGTTAACATGGGCATGGTTCCTTGGATTTAAGGCTGCAGATGTGAGCAACTACAAGAAGATTTCGGAGGCCATTAAGGAGTCTCATATGTGGAGACCCATTGATGTACTTATCTGCAACGCAGGGTTTCTGAGGAGTGAATATTTGGAGAATACAAGCATAGAGGAGCTAGATCTCATTATTCAGACAAATTTGACTGGGACTCTCTACACTTTGCATGCGGCTCTCCCACTTATGAAAAATCGCGATGGAAAACCGAGGCCTCCAGGGTCTATTGTGCTCATGTGTTCTCTTGGATCTCTGGTATGGTCTTTCACTTTATGGAAGTTTTAGTGGTTGGGTGTAGGGTTTAGTCATTATTTATTTTTCATATCAAGACATTTAAATTTTCTTGTATTTATTAGCGTTTTGTATTTTTTTAGGACTATTCTGTCTAAGATTACACTATTTACCTTAAAATCATATATTTAAATTTTCTGTAATTTTGGGAGGACTATCCTGTCCAAGATTGGAAATTGAATCATAATGAATACCATTATTTAACTTAAAATCAAATATTTAAATTCTGGAGATTGAATTATAATGGCTGCCACTATTTAACTTAAAATCAAATATTTAAATTTTGGAGATTGAATCGTAATGATTGGTATTATTTAACTCAAAATAAGATATTTTAAATTTTAGGGCTTTTTGGCAGGAATATTCAACTTCTTCAAAATTCTGTCATATAAACTAACATATATTCAGAGAATAGAATACACAACACTAACGAAGGGGGAATTAAACCAGCTAACTACCACTAGAACTATTATATTTTAATATAAATATATTTTGACTGCATAATAATAATTATTATTATTATTATTTAATTTTAAGGTCACAGCCAAGCTTTATCCAAATTTAAGGTCATAGTCAAGACAGACATCAAATTGGTGTATGTGACCTTCTTGTTTGTGGCACAAAAGACCCACCTCAGCCCTAAGAAGGTATACATACTCTACCCCTCTGATTTTGAACCTCTTTGAAGGAAACACATATAAGAAGAAACACATGCCCTTAACCATTAAGCCCACTCGATCTCAAGCTAAATATATACTATATATGTGTTGCATACATCATTATAAGGTAAGTTCAAACATATTGATTTTCTGTGCTTCCTTACTTTGTTCATGTTTTATTATGGATTATTCTAATTTTTTTTAAGAGATTGTGGCTCTTGATATTAACAAATTTACTTGCAGTTTTTACTCTATGGCCATGACATATATACTGCAACTAAGTACGCTCTGAGAGGTTTGGCCGAGTCTCTGAGATTACAGTTGATACCTTACAATATCACTGTCAGCCTCGTTTGCCCCGGGTTCGTAGAGACTCCATTGTTGGATCAGTGTGAAGGTGAGTTGGTGCATATTAAATGTATATACTTCCATATCAGTTGGGATTTCAGCAATGATGTATTGTATTTTTCATGCAGCTGAAATAGAGGACGGGATGTTTACACTGGTTAAGATATTCAACTTATACAAGCGAAATAGGGCTGAGAATGCAAATGATGTTGCAAATTACACGCTCAAAGCTGCCAAGGAGGGAAGGTTTTTAACTACTGCAGTGTTTCCTGGTTTTTTCCTCTCCACTTTATCACGAGGCGTACTCCCAGCTGATTCGTTTTCCATGGCTCTCCTGGAGCTTATTTTGTACTTACCATTTAGGGTTCTAAGTTTCATTATAGCCTCTGTAACCCCTCCTGTTCTACGTTATGTTCATAACCGCTATTACA
Organism: Pinus albicaulis; assembly: GCA_034641835.2. NCBI lineage: Eukaryota > Viridiplantae > Streptophyta > Pinopsida > Pinales > Pinaceae > Pinus > Pinus albicaulis. The sequence continues at coordinate 460,228,387 of CM076573.1, forward strand.
AGGACGGAAATCAGCCTCCCCGTTATGACAGTGACAATAGAAAGCTGGAAAAGGTCGGTTAAGTGCAGATTTCACTTGCATTTTGAACTACTCAAGTTAGGTTTGCTGGATGCCCATTCTGTTGTACTATTTTATTGTTTTTAAAATTCATATGCCTCAGAGGATGGAGGACATATTGAGAGTCAAATCATGAACTGATAATGCCACGTGCACCAGACACAGATCTTGAAAAACTTGTACATGATCTGCTGCTAAGTATTTAATAATGCAGTGTAATCTTCAGTGTAAATTTTAACTGCTGTCATGATTGCTATTTACATGTTACTAAATATTTCAATTTTTAGGGTCAACCTACTGCAGAAGTCTCAGTTGGTTTTCTTGAAAGGCAGTTCAAACTATACTAGTTGATAAGTGTAATACAATTAATTTCAATATGTTGTTTGGAAGATGTATTGTTGATAAGTGGTTGGAAGATGCATTGTTGATAAGTGGTGTTCACTGGTGAACCTAATGTTAAGCCCCCAAAAATACTATTTGATGTTTCAAAATAACTTTAAAAAAGTTGGTTAGTAAAATGAGTCTTTCAATCTTCCACTCCAAAAAAAACAAATTAAATAGTAATTTAAATTATAATCTACTCTAAATCTCATAATCAAAAAATAATATACATTAGGTTTAAATATAATATATATATACTAATAAAATTGCTTTAAAAATACTTAAATATTTGTGTGCATGGGTGGAAAGGCTTAGGACATGGGGAGGGGAAGAGGAATGGGAATTAATCTTTCTAGCAACTTACATGAGTCACATGTGGCGAGGTGACTCTATGTATAGTACAATGCATGGAGCTTTTGAGATGATTGACGAAAGACTTATTAATGGGTTGGCAAGTTAAATTTGCATGAGTGCAAGCTTAGTTATGGGTTGTTGGGAGGGTGGTGTTGATTCTGAAGAGTATACGCAGGCAATCAACCTGTGTATGCCCCTTAGTTTTTGGTTCTGTGCATTTCTTGTTCTTGTGGGCAAATGGAGAACTACGGGTGGAGTTGTTAGGGGAAGTTGAGCTAGGTTTGCGATCCTAGTAAGGCGAAGAGTTGGGGTTTGTTATGCTTGGTGGCCGGAGGGGCGTCTCAATACTGACTTTGTGCCTCTGGCACTCTAGTAAGTATTTTTTACAACCCATGTTACCTTTGTAGAGTAATCATATTACTTGTTGGCAAGGTTCCAGAAGCAGTGCACTTTGTGTTCATCTTCGAGGTTTTTATGTTTGTATGTTCAAGTCGCAATGGCATATACACTACTAATTATTGATTGTTATAGATTCTCCTTGCAACTTAAGCTAATTGGGGCCTCTAGTATTCTCATAAAAATATGCGAGCTCCCCATCTATCTTGAAGCGTGCACTAGCAACTTGGCTGCTATAAACATTGTTGTAGGGAGAAGTTTGGTGTTGATGTGCAGTGGCATTTTGATAGAGGGCAGGGGAAGCCTTAGTTGGGTGCTTCCCATCTTAAGAGAGGTCCGATCTTGGTATTAGGGGAAGCTCAAGGCAAGATACAAGGCTCTTGAGGAGCCAAACATATATGTAACTTGTCAGAGGCAAGGTGTGGATTTTAGTGTGCAGGAGTTATGCTACCAATGTACAGATAACACGGTAGAGCGTAGCACAGGTTAGGAACAAGAAGGCAACACAATAATCACACGGGGCTTGCGTTTAGAGGGAGGGGGAGAAGGCAGTGTGGAAGCAGAGCTAGAGGAGGAGGTGGCCTTTATATGTGCCCCTTATCTTGGTCATGTTGTTCCTTGCCCTTGTGGCACTTTGGATTCCTAGATGAGACATGATATGTTATCCTTCTTCTAGGAAAGTAGGAACACAATCGATGCGATGATTGAAATAAAGCCATCCATGTCATGAATGATCTGCAGCACAACCAATGGAGTATGTTGGACCATTTGGCTTCACTGTAGAAGGGTCAATGCAGGTTGGCAGAGTGTATGGAGTGCATGGATGAAAGGTTGACATACTTGGGGTTTCATGTCTATGGAGACATGTCACTAGATCCTCCGAAGCAAGAACCATATATTGCAGCCTTTAACGAACCATCTCCACTAACGAACCCTTTCACTAACAAACCCTCTTGATTCATGATGTTAGTGGGATGTCTCTTTATCCTTGGAGGTTGTCTCTTTATATTAGTGGGTTGTCTCTTTAGAGCATTTTGATCATTTTGTTTTTAGATTCTGAAGAGACTCTTAACATTTTATATTTAGTTTTTGTGTTTCCCTTCTTGCCAACAAATCTAATAAAAATAAGACCAAAAATTCAATATATATAAAAATAATATGTCAAATTAAAATTAAATTTTTAACCGACACAAAAAATATTTAAATATTTTATATAAATAAAATTTATAAAGTATTGAAGGTTCATATAAACTCACATAATTCATATAATTTTTTTTCAAAACATTAACTTAGTTATATTTACATAGATTGTAGCTTGTAATAGGTAAAGTGTAAATAATACCTATAGCTAATTCATTTCCTATTATATCTCTTATGAGTGTGTAATTCTAAAAAAAACTATAAATATAATTAAAGATAGAAATAGAAGCAAAATTGTTTCAATACCAAATTACAAAAATGTAGAATTCGATGTTCTTCGGACAAGCGTCGGCATAACACTTGTTACGAGTTCAGGTGGTGGTGGCGGTGGATGAAACAATTAAAGGCACTTCCTTGAATTTTATCAACCCCAACCTGGTTCTCTTATCATGATAAGTCAGGGCAGGTACATCTATGTCTTGTTGTTCAGATAATTGGCTCAGACTTTAGGTATGATCATTCCTATGGTTCTCCTTTTGGTGACTGATATGGCAGCTCTCAGTCCATTTTGCGCTCATTTCGGATCTAATATAATCTTGCTTGAATGGAGGAAGTTTCAATGATGTTTAATGTCTCTTTACATTTATTTGAAAGAAACACATCGCTTTGTCTAGCTGTGGAACTTTTAAAACTCTTAATTTTTAAAAAATTACAAAAACATAATATAAAAAAAAAAACAAATTAACCAATTATTATAACTATAAATAATAATATTTTGAAAACCACAAACAGTAAATATGTAATTACTTAAATATTAAATTTAATAAATATATGATTACTTAATAAACATTGAATTATGTTTAGACCCTTTTAATTTTTAATAAATATAGAATTAAGTTCACATTATGAATTTGTAAACCTTAAACAACTAATATTTATACTAATATTCATTGACTATAACTTTTAAACTTATGTATGGTAAATATATATTTATGTGAGGGTAAAATGTGAAAACAAAAATATAAAACATATTAAAGAAAAACAAAACCAATTATTGCAACCTTTAAACAAGTAATATTCATTAACTAAAACAACTAATATTCATTGTTGATCCTTAACCTTTATCTAATTAGCTATTATAGCATTTAATATGCAATAAAATATTTGAATTTCCAAAATGTATATAGATAATTATTTATAACTTTGATGTGAGGGTAAAAAGTGGAAAAAGTATAAAAAACATATTAAAAGTATAACGAAAAAGTATACACACTATGCTATAAAATATTTGAATTTCCAAAATGTATATAGATAATTATTTATAACTTTGATGTGAGGGTAAAAAGTGGAAAAAGTATAAAAACATATTAAAAGTATAATGAGAAAGTATAAAAACATATTAAAGAAAAAACAAAATCAATCATTATAACTATAAATAATAACATTTTCAAAACCATCAAAACCACGAATATGTAATCACAACACCAAGAAGAAGTTTAGTTAGTGAATATGTGATTACATAATAAGCATTGAGTTGTTAAGCCGTGTTAATTTTTAGTAAACATATAATTAAGTTTATGTTATGAATTTTTCTAATTAACATCGAGTTAGGTTAAGTTTTATTAATTTTTAGTAAATATAGAATTATGTTTTATTAGAGAATTTTTTAGATCTAAAATAGATTTTATAAGAAAAATATATAATTAAAATAAATTTTATAAGAACTAATATGATTCAAGATGATGATATTAACTATGGAGGATAATTCACCATTTTTTTTGCGTAAAAAAGTAAATAGATAAAAAAATAAAAAATAGTAAAACTATTTCTTGAACTTATCTCCTTAAGGTTTTACTCAAATTTCGAGAAATACTCGTTAGATGAAAAATTTAATTCTTCATCTAATGAATACCCATGTTACATATTTTCGATGGACCCTACTACATGAAAAATGAGAAATGCATGAAAAGCCGTGATTGTAATCAATCATGTTTTTTCATGTATTTCTCTTTTTTGGTTTTTAAACTTCCGTGGTTATAGTTATTGTTATCAGAGACCGGATTATCCACGGTAAAAATCGTTAGACATTAATTGATATTATTAATTAGAATCTTAAGTAACTGCTAGGTGGGAATTATAAAAATGAACAAGTAAAGTTAGTATTAAAAAATAAAAATTAGATTAAATAAAATTAATTAATAAATTAGAGTTTTTTTTTAACTTGAGTTGTTGTCGGTTCCTCTCATCATTTTCCCTCACTATTTATACCTTATTTCCCCTGCTTCCTTCTTTCATTATTCATTCATTCTTTCTCGTCCTGAAGATGGATCCCCGTTGGGATTCGAAACGTCGACCAGTGTTCTATGATACCGTGGATAATCCGGTTTCTAACGATAATATTTCTCATTTTTTGTAGCGGGTTCCATCGAAAGTATGCAACATGAGTACTCTGTGGATGAGGAATTAAATTATGGGCGGAAACGTGAAGCTGGGTTATACTTTTGTGAGAATCGGGGGCCGAAAAATTTTTTCGGCAATAGTTCAGCCGAACATTTTATAAAGTTCGGCCTGTTAAGTCCCTATATTAATAGTGTAGCCCCCCTTATAGTTATTATTGTACCCTTGTAACCCCCATTGTGTTATTATTGTGCCCTTAAATTATTATTTTTAGGTCGGCTAGGATTACATTGTGGCCCACTAGGATTACATTATGGCCCCATGGACTCCTATATATAGAAAGGAGGTTTTGTAAATTGTATCATCCAAGAATTGTTCATTTGTGTAATGTATAGGAGGTTTCCCCCTCGAAGTGGCTTATTTCTAAGGCGTTGATATCTTTTTCTTCTATTTTTGGAGCTGGTTACACAACATTTGGTATCAGAGCTTGGGATTCTAGGGTTTCGCTGCTCCAAACAGGTCATCGTGGAATTTTCGCTATAACTTTTTTTCTACGAAGTTTCAGAAGCTGAAATTTTTAGGGTGCGAAGAAACAATCCTGAGGAAGCATGTATAAAAAGTTCAGAGTTTGGTTCGCAATAATTTCGGAGATATGATCTGTGGAAGTCAGGTATTTGTTCAGGATCCTAAACAGGTCATCGTGGCATTTGCGCTATAAAAAATTTTCTACGAAGGTTCAGAATTTGAAATTCATATGGTGCGAAGCTGAAATCCTGAGGAAATTCATCAAAAAATTTCAGAGCTTGTTTCGCAATACTTTTGGAGATATGATCTGTGGAATGTAGTGCTTTTTCAGGCTCCTGAATTTCATCTCAAAGAGGTGATCGTGGGAAAAGTTCAATAACTCTCTCTCTGAAGATTGGATTGGAGTGCCGTCAAACTTAGTCACAAGTACACGGCCTGTAGTTTCTTTGCTATCAATTTCAGAAACAAAGGACAAAACAGTGACACGTGGCAAGTCGTACAAGTTCGCTCTACTGAACCAGTCCAGAATTAGGTCATTGTGGGAGATTGGACACAACTTTGTCTTGGAGAATCAAAATCAGGTCAGACCTGTGGCATTGGAAAGAAGCTTCAGAGGGCTACTACAGGGCTGAATTTCAGATATTGAAGATTTTCAATTACAGAGATAATTCAATTTCAATATCGAGCTCCTAAAAGCTAGTAAAAGGTGTGTATTTTTTTTTCCGAATTGCATAAGTCTTGTTTGAAGAATCAAGTTGAATTGATTCCAAGGGCATCTTGTAGAATAGATATCAATATTGGATTCTAAAATGGCCCCCAAAAAGAATTCAACACCCATTAAGCCTTCAGAAGGCTCTACTATGACTCATGAAGATGAAGAATTGCAACATGATCTATCAAAATTACAAGAGCAAGTGCAACAGATTTCACTCTCGCAAAGAGCAACCAAAGCTGACATAGATGGTTTAAAAGAAGAAATGGAGGCTAAGTTGGATGGTTTGAAGGATAAAATAATAGCTAATATGGATGATAAATTAGTGAAAGATGACATCGAATATCAACAACAAGTTCTCCAACTCTCAAAGGATAACCTAACTTTGGTGCAGAATCTAATGAAACAACAAGAATATCAACATCACATTGAAAGAAGTTCTGAAGAGGTCACAAAAACAATAACTCGACAAGTACGATCAATTTCAGAGTATCTCAATAAGTGGAAGAACTTTCCTGTAAAATATTCCACATGGGAGGATGATAATTTTATACAGAAGCATCAAGAAATAATCAAGCGTTGAGGACAACACTTGTTTGAAGGAGAGGGGCATGTTAAGTCACTATATTAATAGTGTAGTCCCTTATTGTTATTATCGTACCCTTGTAACCCCCATTTTGTTATTATTGTGCCCTTAAATTATTATTGTTAGGTCGGCTAGGATTACATTGTGGCCCACTAGGATTACATTATGGCCCCATGGACTCCTATATATAGAAAGGAGGTTTTGTAAATTGTATCATCCAAGAATTGTTCATTTATGTAATGTGTTGGAGGTTGCCCCCTCGAAGTGGCTTATTTATAAGGCGTTCATATCTCTTTTATTCTATTTTTGGAGCTGGTTACACAACAAATAAAAATTAACAAGTAAAGTTAGTATTAAAAAATAAAAATTAGATTAAATAAAATTAATTAATAAATTAGAGTTTTTTTTTAACTTGAGTTGTTGTCGGTTCCTCTCATCATTTTCCCTCACTATTTATACCTTATTTCCCCTACTTCCTTCTTTCATTATTCATTCATTCTTTCTCGTCCTGAAGATGGATCCCCGTTGGGATTCGAAACGTCGACCAGTGTTCTATGATACTGTGGATAATCCGGTTTCTAACGATAATATTTCTCATTTTTTGTAGCGGGTTCCATCGAAAGTATGCAACATGAGTACTCTGTGGATGAGGAATTAAATTATGGGCGGAAACGTGAAGCTGGGTTATACTTTTGTGAGAATCGGGGGCCGAAAACGTTTTTCGGCAATAGTTCAGCCGAACATTTTATAAAGTTCGGCCGAACTTGTAATTCCATTTAGATTGACGACACACTGATGGCGTGGGCAAACAGAATTTTTGCCGGATATTGGAAAACCGGCAACAAAAGTTCGGTCGAACTTCTAACAAAAGTTCGGCCGAACTGTGAGTTCAGCCGAACTTTTACTTTTAAAATAGTTCAACCGAACTAATTTCTATAAATAAATCGCCCGCGAAATTGGTTTGTTTACCGGTTTCATTATTCGCGTGTTTTCTGTCACTGTTGCTGCTGCTCTGTTCGCACGTTTTTGCTCCTCTTGTCAGCGTTGTTGCTCCTCCCGTCTGCGGTGTTGCTCCTTTCGTCGACGTTGTTTCTCCTTTCGTCAGGTATGTTCGACCTTACCTTTTGCAACTTTTATGACTCCTTTCCACACTAATTTTGAATAGGAACAATGAACAAAAAGATGATCAATTGTTCCATTGTTTGCTTTGCAAAATGCACACTGGCCAAGGCCCTGCCAACCTTGCTTTTGTCGATCATCCCAAGCAGGCCTGGAATTTCAAATATTTTTTTCCTGTCAAATGAAAATTTGAAGACGGGTGTTTGTTTTCAGTGCCTGTCAATTTACGTTTTTATTGAATTTATGACTGTCAATTTGTTTTGTGCTGCTTATTAAAAATATTTACAAGAGCTCTTGCAGTTTGGCATTTAGAGGTTTGACCGTCAATTTACGTTTTCAGTGAATTTATGACTATCAAAAAAATTTTGTGTTGTGTATTAAAAAAAATTACAAGAGTTCTTGCAAGTTGCAGTTTGGCGTTTGGCATTTAGAGGTTTGACATTCTCCCTATGAAGAAGTTTTGTGTATTAAAAATATTTACAATAGTTCTTGTAGTTTGGCATTCAGAAGTTTGAAATTCTCCCTATGAATAAGTCTTCAATCATGGCATATAAAAAAAATTTACAAGAATTCTTGCAGTTTGGCATTCAGAGGTTTGACATTCTTCCTATGAAAAAGTCTTCAATCATGGCCACCGGAACACCAAATTTCTTACTGTTTTGAAGTTTCTGTCTCATGCTCATCGTTACACCAAATTTCTTCATGTTTTGAAGTTTGTGTCTCATGCTCATCGTTACAGTGCTTCCTGTTTTACAGTGTGTGTCTCATTCTCATCATTACAGTCCCTAGCAAAGTGTTAAATTGTAGCAACTTCATCCATCAATCAAAACTCGCATATTACCCTTACTCAGGAGCTGACGATGGTATTGCAAACTCAGCTCAGACTAAATTAAAAACCAATTTTAATATTCGTAATCAAATTATCTTTTCCATGGCCTAATTACTTTGTTTGGTATTATTATTGCACTTGGGGTGTACACACATCATTTGCAGAAAAAATACTTATCTGGTAGGAATGTTGGAGCTACTAGGTCAGATTTTTACAGGAATGGTGGGTGTTTTGGCATATTTTCAATTTGGATGATTTGCAGATGACCATCTAGACAGTAACAAAAAAAACACCCGCCTCTTTCCAAGTCCACACCACTACAAATTCTTTTTTTTCCTTCTTAATTTTCTCAACAAACTCTCACCAAACAAGATGAAATCAATGCCGCACTCATCTGCAAATTTCAGTTACATGAAAAATTCCTTCCATGTTGACTTCACATGCTCATGAAATTTGAATTTGAAGAGATCTTGAAAATATTGTTTGTCAGCTCCAAATATATGTCTATAAAAGTCCTTGCCTTCTCTCAATTTTGGAGGTCCATTCTCCAAATAGTATTGACATTTTTCTATGATTTACATGTTTCTGGAAAAATTAGTGTTGTTATCACCTTCAGCGAGCTAGATGGCTCTACTTTGAAGTCTTCATTGAACTATTTCCTTTTCTAATAGTGCTTGCTTTCTCCCCTCCAAAATTTTCAAAGACTGCAAGTCTTTTTCAGTAAAAACTGCATTTATATTATTGTCAAAAAGCCTAGAAATGACCTCTTCTACTTCTAAAAGATCCTTTTTATCTTCTGTTGCCTTCTTTTTAGACTAGTTAGCAGCCACTTTCTTAACTCTTTTGATATTGTCCACAAGGTGTTTCATTAAAATCCCCCCAAAGCTTCATCATATTTTACCCAAATGTTTTTAATTAAGAATCCACCCATATCAATAAAGGTATAATACTTTGGTCCATATTGTCCATTATGTTTGTTATTCTATTTCCTTTTGTGATATATTTGAATAATATTTGTAAGTTGTAACTTTCGCTTTGAATATTTCTATTTGGCACACCACAAATAGGAATTTAAACTATTAAATTAAGTAATATAGATTTAATTTAATTTTAGATTTATCAAGAGGTGTTAATATGGATTTAAGTTACTATAAATGAAATTTATAAATATTTTTTTTTTTGGTTCATTTACAAATATTGTTTTTGAAAGTTAATATTATTTAAACTTTTATAGTATGTGTAACTCTTGTCTTATATTTGACTAATTTTTTATATAATTGAAATTCAAAAACAGATGATTTTCTCCAAGTTTTAATTGTTTAAAATATGATTGTTTGAGCAACTCTTTCTCTGGGATACAAAGAGGCTCAAAGATTTTTTTCTTGTATATTTGAAGCTCTCCATTATTATAGAAAAGGATTTTTTGCTTGTATATTTTTATGCTCTTTGTCATAGTAATGTCCTAGTGTATGAAGTTTTAAATTGTTTTTATTATTTTTATTATATATTGGATGTGAGTTTGATTGAAAATGTTTCTTTTTTATTTATTAATTAAAAAAAATTATTAGAAAAATTATTGCTTTAAGCCTTAGAATTTACAATCAAAATTAGAAAATGTATTTTTATCTAAACTATTTATGAAAAGTTCAATATTGTTTGATCTTCTCTACCGTGTCCTTTTTACATACATCTAGAATAATATTATTTGTATTTTCCGGTTTTTTGTAACATTTTACTACCATAATCAAAATCTATAGAAATAATAATTTAGCATTATAATATCTTGAAATGGAGCTAGCCAACTCAAATATAGTATTGCAAACCCCTGGATAAGTTAGATGAGGAGGCTATGTATTACTTAGTATTGTATCCATATTGGGGTTGCAAGTTCTATGGGTTCAAAAGAACACTTTGAAACAATTTGTTTTCCATATGACCTCTCTTTTTCTCTTTTAAATTTCATTCTTTTAGCCATTATGGATTTGAGAAAAATAGATCTTGACAGGCCAATAAAAATCCTTAACAATGAATTAAACATGAACAACTATTAAATATGGGTAACCAAGCAGCATCAAAACAAACAACTAAATCACCAAAGCTAGTAGTGATAAATAATAAACATTCTAGGATACTTCAAAATTCCATGTAAATAATTTTTTACCTAAAATCACTAGATGGTAAGGCCCACAGCAACAACTGCAAAAGCAATGCAATATAGCCAATCAAACTACATCAAGAAAACATATGGTCTTGAATGAGCTTTTGGACTCTTTAGATATAAATGTACACCGTGGCAATGTATCTTATATAAAACTTTAATCCATGTGCTTAACCTTAACATTGACACAAACGGAACACAATTTTACTCACTGCTTTATGATAGAAAAATATGCGGATGAGTATTGCCCACATATCCGAAGTCAAAAGGGATAGATTAAAAAGGGATGCTCCAGTCATCTATAAAAGATAAATTAAAGAAGCATGACATATTAGTAATGCAAATTAGATATGCGTACCAATTATGTTCATATAACACAACAAATAGATGGTTCAATACAAATGTCACATGGAAGTCATATTTATCTCATGGGCCTTCAACTTAAATTATATATCTAGCATTACATTAAGCTATAGGAGATAAATCAAAGAAGCATTTGAATGTAAATTAAACATGTGTAATAATTATGTCCTTTAGTTCAATAAATAGATAATAATTTGCAAATGCCATATCTAAGCTATATTTCATCTAAGTAGCTTTCAATTTAAACTTATATCTAATGTTAAATTATATAAAAGAATTTAACAGTAATCCAGACTTAAAAATAATATTTAGAGTTGGTATAAAATGTGACATATAATTTTCCTGCGTGGAAAAACATAGTTACCGAGAGTTCAAAACTCATGCATTTGAATAGAAAGTGGGTATACGAATGAGCAAGTAGATTTTTTCTAGAAATGTGGAAGTGAAGGTTGATAGAGAGCCACACAAAATTTCAAATTCATGTACCTTAACAAGATTGTTAGATCCTTTTAAAGAAAACGTGTCATATAATCAAATTTCATCGAAATATATGATAAACTCAACCCAATTTTATGAAAAATAGTATACCATTTTTTACATTTCACATAATACAAATAGATAAATATTACTTAAGTATTGTTATAAAGATTTAACTACCCATCGAGAGATGGCCAAGTGATTGAGAGAGGGCATCATCACAATAAAAAACCAAGTACAAATTGTACTAATCCTAGAATCATGCTTTACATAAGGTAAAATTGGGGAACTCATGACTTGTACTATAGATAAAAAAACATTTACCCTTAGCAAAAAATATATGATAAAAATTGACAAACTACATAAGCTTAAGCTTAAGGGGATATAATCCTTCTTGCCTTCCATATAGATAATGAAAATTATTGTTCCAAGTCTCATGTTGCTTCTCATGTTACTTTATAAACCTTGATTGGAAAGAAAAATAGGAGGGCGGAAATGTAAGAAATATAAAACATAATGAAACACAACGTAAGAAATAGAGAACATAATGAAACACACATATACATATCTCTAGACAATCAACACAATTATTTTCCTAGGAAATCCTTATGGGAGACAAACAACCCTAAAAATTAATGATGCTCTAGACTCCTTTTTCCCTACGAAATCCTTATGGGCGAAAAACAACACTAAAATGTAAACATGCTCTACTCTCTCTTTTCTGGTATGGAAAATATGTAAGTACAAAGAAAGAGGTAATATCTCTAGAGTTAGCTAAGACTTTTGGCATGTAAGGTTGCTATAAAAACTTAACTTCATACAATTTTTCTCTCTAAATTCACACTCCTAGTTGTATTTTCAACTATGGAAAAAAATACAATAACACAAAATGGAACTCTTATTCCTCCTAGTGGCCAAGTATTTAACATATGTGGTATATAATGTTAAATTTTTCTATTGGATATTTTTTCACTATAATTGGCATGGCATGTCAAGTAATGTTGCACAAATCCCTTTTGGATGGTTGAAGTACATTTGGAATTTTAAGATTGCTTTTGATCTCTACATGTAGTCTTGTTTGAATGAAAAAATTTCCAATAGGAAGAACATAGCTTTCCAATGCAACTAACCATGTATCAATTGAGCTCTAATTGAAAAAAGAGTTTAAAGAAGTAGATATATGTACAAATTATCCATTTAATTTTGATTGGAAATATAAGTCTAGTACATATATATGTTTGTTGAATTTGGGTCAATGTCGTTAATGCACTCAAATAGGTAGCCTTGTCGATTTATTTACATTGTGGAAACTTTTTACCAAAAAATCCAACTAGTTTTTCATCAATGCACGTAGAAAAACTACTTGGAACAATTAATTGCATTCTAGAACATATCTAGATCCAATACAAGTAACATTTTTCATCAATGCACATTGAACATATCCGACCATTGGACAAACAAATTTTGTACTAGATTTTCAATAAGGAATAGAGATGTGGGTCAAATCCCACCAAAAGTCGGAGAAGTGCTTTGAGTCTCTTCTCTGAAAGGAATTTTCGTACAAAAATATACTGCCGATGATTTATTTACATTGTGTCCATACTTTTTACCATAAAATCCAACTAGTTTTCCATCAATGCACATAGAAAAACTAGTTCCAGTTAATTGCATTCTAGAACATATATATTGACTATGTAAATAATTTTTCATCAATGCACATAGTAAAACTAGAACAATTAATTTCATTCTAGAATATATATATATATATATATATATATCCAATACATATAACATTTTTCATCAATGCACATGAATAGAAAAGCTACTTTCAATTGATACTAGAGCACGTGCTTGTACCCAAACAATTTGTACATGTGCAAACACTTGCACAAATAACATAAGTAGCTCAATTTTTAGTTGAGTACTGGAAGTTATAAAACATATTTAATCCAAAGAGAATAAATTTTTGGACAATTCACTCAAAAAAATTCTAATGGAATTCCATCTTCAATAATCCGTTCATGATCGGATTTTGACATTTTCCATCTCTTAATTTTCGATTTTTTCTTTGATTGAACTTCTATCAACTTTATGCGTGCTGCACACACCAAGTGACTATATTGACAACTTATGGAATTAGGTTCATAGCCTTCAAAGTAAACAAAGTCTCCACTTTGATGAGTTTTTCTAAAAAAATAACCTTTCAGTATAATAGACCCTCTGTCATATTGAAATCCGTGATCATTATAGTTTCGTAATAATTTCATTTTTCGTTCAGTGCAATGCATCAAATAATACTTCACATTTTCATCGTTGTCAATAGGTGCAATTACAGCAAAAACATCTCCTGCAAAATAAAATAACCTTAACAAAATTATACATATTTAAATTTATTTCTAGATCTTTAAATCATTAGAAAGTAATTCAAATGTTACCTTCTCTAACAAGATCAGAAACTCGATCACCATCAGATGATATTGTAGTTTCCTCTGATTGCATTTCTTCAAACATTGCAACAGACATTTTTCCCTTTGTATTTAGCTCTGTATGTTTCCAATCGTTCACATACATTTTGTTTTCACAAACGTCATTGGATTTTGTGTTGTATATGCAAACATCATAAAAACAAGAATATTTTCTTTTATCCAATGCAAACACATTTTTGGACAACTTTGTTTGAATTGAATGCAATTTTCGAGTCCCTTTTATTGTTTCAACGTCACTTCCAATTGATCTATCTACGTCTTCGATTCCAATATGCCAGAAAAACCTTTATATGGAAAATTAGAAGAAGAATTTGTAAATATGATATCAAAATAAAATCAAAGATAATCATTGCATGATAAATGTACAATGTTTAAAATTAGATTTCCAATATAAATTAAATTGAACGTACCTTCGCACTTCCCTTGATGGGTTAGTCTCATGGCTTAGAGCAGCGATGCACCATTGAACAACTTCTTCAGCGTTCACAAGTCGGCTTGCAGAGTGGTTCATTTGATATCTTCGAAGTGCTCGTTTTATGCATGCTCTTGCACCATCATGTTCTCCTTTTCCATGGTTAGTCTCAAAGAAATTCCAACAATGTTTAATGCAAGTTTTCTTATGAATACAACACAACCAAAAGAATTATCTTGCAGATTTGAATTGACCTGCGCATCCATCTGACCATATATAATGTTCATTGAATGTTATTCCACGATTTTTCAATGAATCATAAATTTTTCCAAAACAATGTTGTACAAAACATGTATCATGTGTACAATCGTCACTGATAGAAAAGTGATATTCTTTAATGATATGTCTATTTTCACTCGTGCTTTCTATATGATCGACATTTTTTTCATCATGTCTATATAGAATATGGACGAGCATGGAGACTTGGTTAGAATGATAGTATTCACTCTGAATTTCTTTTTGTGGAACAAATGTGTAGTTTTCTGCAAAATCAATCACTGAAAAAATGGTCCTTGGTGGAAAAATTTCACGAGAGTTTTTGAATTGCAAGTCTTGCCATCGAGCTCTATGGGAATGCTTGGTGTATTTGTAAATTTCTGCCTCAAACTTTCTCAAGAAGTCTATCAGAAAAATTTCTTCTTCTAGTAATTCAATTCTTTTAACACTATTTGCACCTTGAATCGATGTATCGATATATTCATATCTCTTCCATTTCACTTTCATGTTGGACAATTATTGATCATTTATATCAATACGATATTTGTTTTGAAATTTAGTCAAATTTCCACAATCATCGCATTTTTTACCACCAACACATTTATTTTTGTAAAATAGTTCATCGCTTTCTCTTTCACATAGAATTTAAGATATGAAATCATGGATAGTGGAAGGAGGAGGTGAATCCTTCCATAATGTTCTACCGAAATCAAGGAGTGTGTCATAAAATAACTCAAATTCCACATGATAACGGCAACAACAAGTGTCGCGTACGGTGATAGGTTTTACATACCAGGGTTTTTGTTAAACAAAAGCACTGAGTGAAACATGAATTTGATGATTCTCTTCTTTGAACTTGTTGAATAACTCTATCTGAGTGGTTTCCAAGAAATATTTTTCATGTTCTTCGTACTGATTTCGTGCTATTCTTCTTCGCATCACATGCCTTGCAGTTGGCGAAACACGCGAATTGTTCTTCCAATATTCATATATTATTTTCTTAACATTTTCTCCAAGTCTATCTTTGTATGGTTGCCTACAAATAGCTCTCCAACAAGCGAGTTCATCATTTACATCTTTTTGCAGCCGAAATTTCCAATGTTTGTGCAAATTTTTTCGCGAGGTTCCCAGTGCTCGTGCCATAGATGTTACCAAACGATTCTCTTGAGTACTTGATGAAACCATTGCCATCTGTATTCCTCTACATATAGTTGAAACATATTTCTCTCTAGATCTCTTAATTGACTTTATAGCACTACTCATATTTTTTTATCTCATATTCTTTCATTTTTTTATCTTTGGTTGATTTTCGAATACCCAATAGTGTCGTAGCTTCTTTTAATTTCCTTAATGATAGGATACCTTTCAACATTTGAGCCTGAATTGTCACCCGCTCATTTAAGAAATACTTTTCAAAAATGCAGTTAACACGATATCGTATAACATGGTCAGGTTTTTTATCTCCATATGTGTGAGTGTCAACATTTTCTAACATCTCATTATCGATAGTGATTTCATCCGTACATATTCGAAAAAATAGTACATATTCAATAAATAACTAAATTAATAAATATATCTATAATTTCAATAATATGTGCATGTGTTTAATATATATATATCTTTGTGTGTGTGTGTGTGTGTGTACATACCTTGTGATTCAATTTCTTTATTTGGATTTCTTTCAATATTTTCACCATCTTCAATCATTGGTTCAATATCTCTTTCAAAATTTTGTATCTCATCATCAATGTTTTGAGGAATATCTCTATCTATTTACATTAAACAAAATATTTTTCAAATTAGTTCATCAAATAAAAATTAAGCTTCACATTTTACATTAGGAAAATTTTAAATATATCAATAGATCATAATATTTATATTTACATACCTGCTTCAATTTCTGCTTGAGGTTGATTTTCCTCTTTAATATTTGAGAGGGCTTCTAACTTTCTTTTGCGAGATTGTCTCGTCTCTTCTCTACGTTCCTCTGGGTCTCTTTTTCGATCATATTTTCTCGCACAAGTTCTTCGATTTCCCATGATTATAGGGTATGAAGTTCAAAAAATTTCCTTCAAAAAATTAGACAATAACTCGATTACAAAAAATATCACAAAAGATTTAATTTTAAAAAATTTAGTTTAAATTTTTTGCAAAAAATACATACTCCAATAAAAAACACTTACTTTAAAAAATTCGAGAGAAAAATGTCTTATAAAAATTAAATGAAACTCAAAAGATTTACTTCAACTCAAAACACGTACATACCTCCAAGAAATGTCTTTTGAATGTACGTCCAAGAAATTTTTTTAAGTCCAAAACAATTTTTCGCAAAATCAGGCCGCCTCCAAGAAATGTCTTTCAAAAAAATTCTTTAAACCCAAAACAATTCTTTGCAAAATCAGTTTGCTTCCAAAAAATGCTCTTAAATCCAAACTTTGAAGAAAATATTTTAAACACAAACCAAGATCTTTGTAAAATCAGATGAAATGTGCGAAATGTGCGAAAATTTTGAATGATTTTGTGGCAATTTATATTGCCGCAAAATGTGTTTTAGTAGGGGCTCTGCAAAATTTTCCGGCCGATGGAAATTATACAAAAGTTCGGCCGAACTTTTGATTAAAATTTCGACCGAACTATTAATTTGTTATACTTAACGAGCCATCAGCACAAAACACAATTCGGTTGAACTTTTAATCAGAGTTCGGCCGAACTAACACGTCACCAACTACGCAAAAACCAGGCTTTGAATACGTTTTTGCAACTTTGGACTGATTGAACTCCATGAAAGGTTGTTAATTAACTATCGGAACCAAGACAAGCATTTTCAAAATTGAATCTACTTTCAGGAAATATAACTTTTATGGAATTGCATAAACATTTACTAATTTTAATTATTTTTCTAATAAAATGGGTGCAAACAATTTCTGAGGGTCATTGTGATTCAGTGAAATCAAAATTTTGTATCCCCCAAAATTCATTGTAAAAAAAATTGAAAAAATTATGGGGCATTACATTTGTCCTTTGTCTCTAATGGGTAGCTTTTATATTTTTAGTTTATAACTTATATGTTAAGAAATTTGTTGTGTCGCGAAACATATCCAAAATATGCAGTTTTTCGTATTGGACCAGTTCAAAAAAATTTAGTAATTATGATATGCATCCATTGGCTTTGTAAATATTACGAAACCAAATTAGACTCTGTCTAGATTGTTGTAACACATTTTGTTTTCTCAAAAACACAAATTTTCAATGAATACAACATTGCGTCATAACATGACTTCTTATGAATCCTTTGATTGTTAAGAAACACACACTCAAAGAAACGCTAAGTTGACATATCAAATCTGCATAAACAAAATTCAAAAAATAAGTAATAGAAAGCTAACAAAATTTCTCACAACTTTTATTTTTATCGCAAATTGAAATTCTACACAGAAAATTTGTTATAGTTTGCAGAAAATTGAAGAATAAAAAAAAATGAAATTTTTTTCTCAAAAAAGGGCAAAAAGTGTAACCCAGCTTCACATTTTGACTTAGTAGAATTCATTTTCACATTTAATAGAATTAAATAGTAATGCTATTATGAATTCTTTATTTGCTTTATTTTTTCATGTTGATGACCCAATCCATTTGGAATATGCAGTAAAAGAAGAGAAGTGGATTGAAGCAATGAATGAAGAGATAGGAGCAATAGAAAATAATGAGACATGGGATTTAGTGGACCTCCCACAAGGAAAAGAAGTTATTGGAATGAAATGGGTCTATAATACCAAGAGCAACATTGAAGGAAACACAGAAAGGCACAAAGAAAGTCTAGTTGTCAAAGGCTACAAGTAGCAACAAGGTAGAGACTATGAGGAAACCTTTGCACCAGTGCAAGGATGGAGACAATGCGGACAATGTTGTCCATAACAACACAACAAAAGTGTAAATTTTATCAAATGGATGTGAAGTCAACATTCTTGAATGGAGTGTTGAAAGAGGAGGTGTATGTTGAACAACCTCTTGGCTATGAAAAAGAAGGCCAAGAACACAAAGTGTGTAAGTTGAAGAAAGTTCTTTATGGGTTGAAGCAAGCACCAAGAGCATGGTACAACAGGATTGATGCTTACCTGGTGGAAAATGGGTTTAACAAGTGTGATGGTGAACCCACACTCTACATAAAAAAAATTATGGTAAAATTCTTATTGTTGTTTTATATGTAGATGTTTTATTTTCACACGCAATGATGTTTCTCTCATTGTTGATTTTAAAGCAGTCATGAAAAGTTAATTTGGAATGACTGACTTGGGTTTTCTGAGATATTTTTGGGCATAGAATTAAAGAAAATAGAAAATGGGATTTTTATCTCCCAAGAGAAATATGTTGAAGAAGTTTTAAAGAGGTTCAATATGCAGAACAACAAAGCAACAAAAACTCCAACAGTCATAGGGTTGAAATTAAGGAAGATTGCAGCAAGAATTTCGATCCGACATTGTACAAGAGCATTGTTGGCAGTCTAATGTATTTAACTGCAACTAAGCCTAATATGATGTATGCATTAAGTTTAATATCCATATTCATGGAGACACCCAGGGAGACACATTGGCAAGTAGGCAAGAGAATTTTGAGGTATGTAAATGGAACAAAGGAGTATGGTGTTCTATACTCCACATCAGATAATTTTAAGCTAATTGGTTACACTGATAGTAATTGGGCTGGAAGTGTAGATGACAGAAAGAGCACATCAGGGTATGTCTTTCATTTGGGATCGGGAGCCATTTCACGGGCTTCCAAGAAGCAGCCAATAGTTTCATTATCAACAACAGAAGCTGAATATGTCGCAGCAGCAACAACAACATGTCAAGAAATTTGGATGAGAAGGATTTTGAGAGATTTATGTCATGAGAAAGACAAATGAACCATAATTTATTGTGATAACAGCTCAGCAATTGCATTATCAAATAATTATGTTTTCCACAAGACAACAAAGCATATTGATGCAAATTATCATTGTATAAGAGAATTGGTTAACAATGGTGAAATTGTTTTGTAGCGTTGCAGGTCAGAGGAACAATTTGTTGATATCTTCACAAAGCCATTGGGACAGAGAAGTTTTGTTTATCTCAGAGAGTGTCTGGGAATGGTTGAAGGTGACAGTTGTGATTAAGGGGGAGTGTTGGAATTACTCCCAACCACCTCCATTAATAAATGTGGTAGCATCCAACTCTTATTTGAATTTTCTGTGTAGGGAAGGACAAGCCTCAGGTTTCAAACTCGAAGGCGTTTTCATGAAATCCACGCAAAAAATCAAACAGAGTACTCAAGCCGCACACTCTGCGTTTTCTTTCTTACCTGCCGCATTTACTTATCGTTTGCCACAAATTCGTGCTCGTAAATTTCTTGTTTGAACACTTAAACCCTTCACATAAGTTGTTTCCCCTCCGATGCAAAATCGGTGGGACCCACCACTAAAACTTACCACATTGAAATTCACCACAAACCTTTTTTATTTTTTTTATCGGCTTATAGCACCTCTCGTAGTTTATCTCCTTGCAGATCGCAACCTACAACTTTTAAGTTGCAACTCTTAACATTTTCGCTGAAGTTAAAATTCCACCAATGCGATCTGGCGAGACCCAGAAACCTCACCGCACTTCAAATGATTTCCCACTTACCTTTTATGCTGCCCGCACTTCGCAAGTTTTTGTTTTAACCTTTTAAGTTGCCTGCATCCGCACACTTTGCAAGTTTCAAGTTTTAACTTTATGCCACCTCCAAGTTATCTTATTTTGTTTGCGATGTGATTGCAAAGGGGGCATGTGTCAAGCTCAGGAGTTAGTGGATTAAGCACCGAAAAATTAAATTGTTTGTTTTGTGATGCGATAGGTGCCATGTCACATCGCACATTGCAAATTTTTGAGTTTACCAGTAAGCGTGTGTGCTAAATGTTAAGATCACCGATCTGCGATCTGCGATGGAGCGTTGGAAGCGATGTGGTTTTGCAAGCAAAACCAATGAAAATTCATGTCTGCCATTCTATGTTCTGTGTATGCGTTTTTGTGTATGAGCAAGCAAATAGAGCCAAGGACGATTTTGTTTTTAAACATCTAATTCCACATTGAATTGCTTTAAACACTCAGACTTCGGCCATTTTGTATAAAAACCTGTGTAATTTCTCATATGTTTAAGAGAGTGGAATGAATTGAAATAGAGAAGAGTTGAATAAATTTCCTCTTCTATGTAATTCGTTGTCTATCTTTGTTTGACTACTATTTTTTGCATTATTTGTGCATTCTCTGTGTTGTGGGGGAAACACATCTCCATGTTTATGTTCCTTCAATATTTCCAACAATTGTGCTATCATTTTCGGATACTCATATCAAAGTCGATGTTTCAAGTCACCAAGCGTTCTCATCTTTAGAGAATGAGCCACACTAGCTAGCTAACTTGAACATAAAATAGTAATTTAGAAATGCCATAACAAAATTAGTCTCTTTACATAAATCACTACTCTAAAATTAATGCTCAGTTTCTTTGAAATATAAAATCAAAATCAATATAATGTCATTTGTTTAAACAATTTTTTTTTTTTTTTTGTCATTTTGAGTGGTTGGTAAATTATCTATTTTTAGCCACTTTTTATGAAATTATAGCAATTTTTTTTTTAATTAAAAATTAATAATTTAAATATTTTTTTTGTTTTTTGTTTTTATTTAGTAAAAGATTTAATTAAAATTTTCATTTTTAAAATTTTAATTATTCTATTTATGTCAATCAAGATTTATTGTAATTAGGATTGTAATTTTAATTTTATAAAATTTTAATTTCAAAATTTTATAAAAATTAAATTTAAAATTAGAATTTAATTTGAACCAAATTGCAGGTTGGAAAAAGTTATATTCCATTAGCCAAAATGAAAATGTTATTGATAATGGTTTTGGAATATACATTTGTGATTATTCTTTTTTTATTTATCATTAGTTTTCATTGTATAATGTTGTGTAAATTTATTTAATATCTTAATAATTTTAATCAAAGTATTTTAGACTAGTCTACCCAATCTTGGATAGATCGGGTGCTTGGTTAAGTGATATATTTGACATGATGAACACATAGTCCTAACAAAATTTATATATATATGTGTGTGTTAATTTGAAAAGATATAAAAGAATTTAATTTAATTTAATCTTTTTAGTGTGAGTTTAATTTCATAAGATGTTAATTTCAAAATTTTATAAAATTTAAATTTGAAATTAAAATTGGATTGTAATTAAATATTCTATCAAAAATAAATTTAAGAAATGAAATTTTTCTTTTTAAATAATTTCAGTTCAAGAAAATGAAAAATGAAAATGTTGTTGGAGATGATTTTGGAATAAAAGTGAGTCATGTTCTGATTTTTATGTATCATCCTTTTTCACTATATAATGTTTTTTCCAAAGTTTCATACACACCTACTAATGGACTTATCTATTGTTTTAATTGTTTTATTACCATCCAATGATATTTAGAAAGAAAAAAAAAATATTTATATATTTTTTAATTTTATTTTTCATCATATGCAAAATTAAACTCGAAAATAACTTCATGAGTAGAGTGGGAAAATCACTAATGTTTAGATGACATAAAGAGATGGTTATTTTAAATATGATGAAACTGTATGCTTTTAAATAGGCTACATATAGAAGAATATTGTGGAAAAAACTATTAGTTAAGAATATCATGAGAAAAAATCATAAGTTGTTAAAATCCATAACCAAAAATTTACTAACAATAAATTAATTTATTTATCTTATTTTCATTTAAATTATTAATTTAATTTAATTTTTTTTTTTTTTTTTTTTTTTTTTTAATTTCCCAAAATCAAAATATTCAACATTACAAGACATAATATAATATTGCAACATGTCTTTTATAGTCGACAAAACAAGAAATTACATCTTTTATGTAAAAACCTCTCTTGATACACAATATACATATATATTATTTAAAAAATGATTTTTAATTTTTATATATGATTAAATAATAATAATAATAAATTTTATATATATATATATATATATATATATATATATATATATATATATATATATATATATATATATATATATATATATATATATATATATATATATATATATATATATATATATATATATATATATATATATATATAATTAAAAAAACACTTCTAAATTTAAGTTTAAAAAATAATATAAAATAAAATATACCAAAATATAAAATGATGATGTAACACTTATATTAATAGCATTAAAAAATTTGTTACTTCTAAGTTCAAAGAGAAAATGTGGTGTGAGAAAGATCTAGCAGCTAAAAGAAAATTAATATAGCCAAGATTAGAACGAACTCTCATGAGCTCCATAGTGAAACAGGTCGTTGGACAATTCCTAAAACACCTTGGATGGAAAAGATCTGCCATCTCTGTGAGAATATGAACATCGAGGATGAATATCACTTCCTCTTAGAGTACCCTGAGGACAACCACATTAGACCTCAATTTCATAATCTTTGTTGCAATACTCACCTTCCTAGCCTTTTAAGATGTCAAAATTATAGTGAGCTCGGGAGGCTTCTCTCCAAGATTTTTGAGCATAGGAATAAAATCTTAAATCAAACTAAATAACTCTTTTCTTTAGGTCCGATAGACCAAATATTGGTTTGAGTGGACATTAACCATCATCATCATCATTTGATATCATTTATTTAAAGACAATTCTATTTTACTAGACATTAAAGTCATCTTTATTATTTTATTTAAACTGATTAACAAGTGTGTTAATTAGAAGAATTATGAACTAAATTTTATCACTTGATGAACTAAAATTTTTAATAAAATATATTATCACGAATATGATGGTAAAATTTTTCCAAGAACCCAAAGTAGTTGCTAGCAGTTACCTTTCCTCTGGATTGAAAGGAAAAGCCTAGAGGAGGAAAGGGGTTTTGTTGCAGGAAAGAAGACAAGCTAGAAGGCTGAAGGGGAGGGTAACCTAAGATGGAATAAAAATAGTGGTCTTTGTTACCCACATGAGAGGAGACTGGACTAAAGTCCTAAGGTCTGCCTTTTGGTTAATTACTGTCGTGAATCCTACTTTGGGTGAGGAGCACGAGGGAGTAGAGGACGTCATTGCCTCACTCAACCGTGGGCGGAAGCCACCAGTAATCTCAAGTGAGATAAGTAAATCTGGACAATATTTCTTTTTCTTTGTTTCTTTTTCTTAAATCTATCAAGGCTTTATGTTGCTTTCAACGAATAAAAGGTAGAAAAAGCTTGATTGAATTTTGTAAACAAAGGTAGAAATTCTGTAAATCAATGTATCAATATAAGGGCTCATTACCAAATTTAGAACTGATAAAACTTTAAATAAAATTCAATAAGGGTAAAGGAAGAATTTCTGGAAATGATTATGTAAAACTCCGATAGAAAATAACAGGAACAAAACAAGTTTGATAGTCAAACCCTAAAGAGGTAAAACCCCAGGGTAGCAAACTGTTTGTCGTATGAGGATGATGAACTAGTACACGGACAAGGGTTAGACCCCTAGAGGTGGTCCGGTCACCTTCAACATAAACTATAGAGCATACATGTAGTGCGAAAAGATGTTAATAAAATGCTTGGAAATATAATCTGTAGTTTTACATTTACAAAACAAGAAAATACTATATTTAAAATTTTCAAGAATGCAGGCAAAACATTCCAGGGAATTATCATTTCCAGAAAATAAGCAATATGATAAGGTATAGAAAAAATTAGTCACAGAAAGTGGGGATATGCACCTCAACATAATTTTAGCAAAAATTATAACCATATTACCAAATACAAACATAGTAAAACTATCGACCGAAACCCATCTATAGTTATATCAGAATAACGAGAAGAGTTTACAGAAGAGTTGCATGCAATGCATAAATATAGAACAAGGGTTTAACAGTAATATCCAAGGAAGCCGTAACATGTTCCAAGTGTAAACATGAGATTAAAATGTACAAACCTAGAAGGGGACCGATAGCTCCAATACCAAAAGAAACGAATTAAATTAATAGTAATTACAACTTCAACATTTCTCTGTATCAAGCGAGAAAAATCTAGAAAATCAAATTGAACCAAGACATTCAAATAACTAGTCGAGTAGGTCGAATCGGCCGAAGCCACAATTCATATAAGAAGCAAAGTTGCATGCACAACAACTGTACATGTATAAATATACTTAAGAGTAAGATGTACAGGCCTCGTAGGCTGACATAGTCCAACCTAAAAATAGATAAGTTATTGTCGCAAGACAAGGATAAATTACACAACAAACCATAAATGTAACCATATGCCCATAACTAAAGAACCCTAGGGTTCACGGTTAATCCCTCATTGAATAAGAAGAGCACTTGGAAATTAGCGGAGAAGACCCCTTTAGAGGAGGAATGATGAAACCTCTAATGAAGAGAATCCGCGTAACAAAATATGAGAACAATTTTTGAAAGCTACCTATGAAACAAGACGCGGGAGTCAACAATTAGAAATTTTTGATTGTGGAGGTAGTTAAACAAGGAAAACAAAAGGTAAGGGAATTTACCTTGAGGGTTTGGAGCCTGGAAATTATCATGCACCTCCAGAAGAAATAGCCGACAACTGGTTACATCATCATGGAGTAGAAGAATCAATTAAGAAAAGATTAAAACAAATAGAGTTTTCTTGAAGAGAGTTACCTGTAGGTTCCAACCGAGAAATCCTTTGCAGAAATGAAAATTAAGTCTGGATTCCACGACCTCACTGTGTGAAGGCACGTAAGTGGAAAAAAACATGGAATAACCTTATACGAACCAACCAGATAGCCACGATGCACTATCTGTTGGTTAAACAAATAGTCACTAGCATATATCGAACTACCTCAAACGTATCTACACAAAACAATTTCAAACTCACTATGAACAGAACCGACCTCCGTAAGGTTGCATAGCCATGAGATGGAGCGAAAGAGAGACAAAATGAGACAGTTAAGGTTATGGCAAGGTTTTTCTCCATACCCTAATGGATCCAAAACTAATCTCATCCATCGAATTCAAACGAAGATCAATGGACGTGATTGGACCACTTGTCAAATCGCAGTAGATACATACAATCACACCATATCTCTTTGATCCGGCACGTAACCCACAGATTAATGATACAAAAATCAATATTAAATTGCAGTGATTACATAGGTTACAAAGTATCGGTGATTGCGAAGTCCATTGGTTATCAAATATAAAAATCCAATGAATTATTGCATATATTTATATATATATATATATATATATATATATATATATATATATATATATATATGTACTATGATTTCAATTAATTCCGACAGACAATAAACTGAACCTCAATACCGTTGAAAACATGTGGTTGATTTGTATTAATGCCACAATGGTGGTATGTATAAACTGTG
Organism: Pinus albicaulis; assembly: GCA_034641835.2. Taxonomy (NCBI): domain Eukaryota; kingdom Viridiplantae; phylum Streptophyta; class Pinopsida; order Pinales; family Pinaceae; genus Pinus; species Pinus albicaulis. The sequence goes on from CM076573.1 coordinate 460,254,487, forward strand.
TTATAGTCCTTTAGAATATCATATGTAATATATATTTTGTAACGATAAGAATGTCATAATTCTTATAACCTTGATAAATCTTATTACTGTGATAACCTTAGGCATGGGTAATAGCCTAACACATGCTATAAATTTTGGTAAGAATAGGAATTCTAGATTTAAATAATTTCTAAGTTAACCATAGGTTTAGAGGCATGGATATATATATATATATATATATATATATATATATATATATATATATATATATATATATATATATATATATATATATATATATCGTTAAATTTAATGTGGATATACATTACAGGTGGTATCAGAGCAGTGTTCCAACGTTGGGATCAAAATGGTCACCTAAATAAAAATTACTGTGTGTGAATGTGCACAAAAAAAGAAGAGAACTAATCAAGAAAAATGATAAGGAGATAAACACATCAAACACCCAGAACTACAAGGGAGACTCATCCCCAAAAAAATCAAGAAATGAATCCAGAGATGTGGGTGCAAATTAGCATAGATTAGCAGCATCAAACCAACAGATTGCTAGAAGAACAACAAAGGAAAACCCATAGATTTTTGGGCATTGTGCAACAACTCCAAACCGAAATGGTCCGCGTACGAAGAAATAATGAGAGACTAATAAGGGAACACGAAAGAATACTCAAGAGTCATTCAAATAAGCAAAATCATCCCACCGCACAACCTAGCCTAGAAATGGGACGCCACATACAAAGTGAACAACAACAGCATATATGAGATGATCCTGAAGGAAGTCATACCCAGCGAAGCAATAAGAGTAGAACCTATGATGAAGACGAATCTGGAAATGCTTCCAGTCAACAAGAATTGAAGAAATAGAGGGTGGAGCTACAAGGTGAATTCAAGAAGATAAAGCCTCCCACATTCGATGGAGAAGCTAAAGAAATGGTGGAAGCTTGGATCATTAACATGAATAAATATTTTCAAGTATATGAGTACGACAGTAAATTAAAAGCTATATTGGAAATTTATTAGTTGCGAGAAAAGGCTACGTTATGGTGGGAAGAAGTGAAGAATGTGTGTGGAATCGAAGACCAAAATGTAACCTGGGATGAATTTGAGAAATATTTTAAGGACAAGTATCTAACAAAACAATTTTATGATGAAAAATCCCAGGAATTTAATGATTTAAGATTTGGCCAACTGCCCAAGGATGAATTCATCACCAAGTTCACTTCCTTGCTAAGATATGTACCATACGTAAAGGATGAGAAGGAAAAAGTACAATTATTTTTAAGTAGTTTTCCTACTCACATGAAAGAAAGAATTGATTTTGTGGGACCCAAGATAATGGACGAGGTCATTCGAAAAGCAAGGATGTGTTATCAATAGCCCAAGGAAAAAGGGGAAAATGGAAAAAGTTGGCCACCCAAGAAAGGGCAGAAAATTTCTTCAGGTTTCAAAAATAATAGATTTGGAAATTTCAAGACTATTGCAAGAAATCCAACAAATAAGCCTATTAGGAAAAACCAGCAGAGGCCCAAATGGACATCCAAATTCTGACCCACTGAAGCATCCAGTAAGCCTGATCATGGGAAAATACAGAAACCACCATTACAGTGTTGGGAATGCAAAGAGGCACACTATTACAAAAACTACCCACATCGTGGGAGAAACGAAACTGCAGCTAACGTTTAAGAATTATATACTATGGGTGATGTGGCGAAAAACATACCCAGAATTAATGTTGCACTCGAAGACTCGCAAGTGAAATATTAATGATAGAATTATAAGGTAAGAAGAAATCCCATCCTGTATCTATTTTTGTTTATCCCGGTGCTAGTGTAAGCTATGTAGATCCTAGAGTAGTGGAAAAATGTGCCTTACAAAGTTAGAAGTTTAAACATCCTTGGCGAGTTCAGCTGGCCACGGTAACCAAGTGTAAGCTTCATGCTAAAGTTTTCAATTTTTCCCTGGAAATCATGGATCAGAATATAAAGGTGAAGTTAAACATACTACCCTTAGGCTCTTACGACATATTATTAGGAATGGACTCGTTGGAGGCACATTGGTCCTTGGTAGATTGTAAGGATAAAATTATCTACTTCAAGACTAAAGATGGAACCGGCCAAGAGTTGAAAGGAATTAAGAAGCCATTGAAACTGCAACCCATTACAGTATCCCAGCTAAGAAAATCTAATAGGAAGGTGTGCCAAATCTACGTGATCCAGGTCAGATTTTCTAATTCATATTAGATTTGATAATTCAAAGGGGAAAACTTCCATGATGGAAAATATACCTATGGTGCAATATTTTATGGATGTATTTCGAGAAGATATACCACAGCTTCCACCCAAGTGGGATATAGACTTTACAATTGAATTAATGCTAGGGGAAACACCGGTTTCAGGAGTCCCCTACCGAATGAGTGTACCTGAGTTAACAGAATTGAAGATGCAGTTGCAAGAGTTGTTGGACAAAGGATATATCCATCAAAGTGTGTCACCTTGGGGGGCACCAATACTATTTCTGAGAAAGAAGGATGGAACCCTGATCTAAATTTGTGCAGGAATGCAACAAAATACACATATAACCATAAGCACAGAGATGCAGTGGAAATAATGCTTCATTTTATTAATAAAATAATGACTGAAATAAGCTTACAAACATAATGCAAACGAGCTAGGGCGCTGGTAGCGTATCTTTGAGAAGAGATGTGGCATACGCATGCCTCTGAATTGTGATACATTGAGGCTCGAAGGCCTATTACAGACATAATGAAAATAGATGAGCTAGGGTACTAGCAGCGTATCCCTAAGAAGAGATGTGACGGCTGCGAGCCCCTGAACTGTGTTACAGAACTGAAACGATGGGAACAAGCGAGCTAGGGCATTGGTAGCGCTTATCTCTGAGAAGAGATGTGTTGGCTCCCAGCCCCCTGAACTATGTTAAAATGAGGCTCGAAGGTCTATTTATTGTTGAGAAACAATGTAAAACCCTAAAGATCTGAAAACCTAACCCTAGGAGATGAAGCGCCAAAACTGTGGGCCCCATTTGGGTAAATTGGTGTTTCAACTTCCCGGGGATGTAACTTTGGCATCCGATCTCTGTTTGATGCGTTCAATAGCTCGTTATAAAGATATATCTGAGGATTACAAGTTTTGGTGCAAAAGTGATAAGCACAGTCGCTCTCGATTTTCCCAAAAAACGTCGTTTAGGGCCTCAAAATGGCTCCGAATGTTCAAGACCCTAAAAATTGCCAAAAATAATTTGTGCTGAAACTTAAAATCACAAAGAACTAATGGCGGGGGTTCAAATGGAATATGTGGGTGGCCACCAATATCCATCTAGATTATTAATCCTCAAAAATGGCTTCAGGTGTGCAAGGCCCGAAAACCTGCTAAAAATAGTAAGTTGTTGGAAGTGAAAAGCTGCAAGAATTAATGTTGCGGGTCCAAATGGAATAGGTGGGCGACCATCGATATCCACCTAGATCATCCTACCTCCTTATGAAGAAATGGTCTCCATTGTGTTAAGTTCCTCCATGGGGGGGGGGGAATTCTGCTGAAATTGGTATTGGATTTGTCGAGGATGTTGCGAACCTATTAGCAAACATGTTGGATGTAGATGTGCCTCCGGTGGGCAGCTGTTGAAGGATCTGGGAAATGTTATCCATTATCACATTCCTTTGTTTCTCGAGGGCCTCCCCAAGCAAGATTTTCATAGGATCTCCTGCTCCCTCATATTTCTTTCCTTTCGCCATGGGGGGTCGTCAGGGTTGGCGAGGCTGATCTTGGAAGGGTACAACTAGATGGAGCTCGAACTCCTTATACCTTGACCACGTTGGGGACATGCAAAGAAAAAACAGAGAAAGAGCAGACCCGCTCTGATACCACTGATCCAGATTAGTGCAGGAACAGAACATAATACACATATAACCATAAGCTCAGAGATGCAGCGGAAATAATGCTTCATTTTATTAATAAAATAATGACTAAAATAAGCTTACAAACATAATGGAAACAAGCTAGGGCACTGGTAGCGTATGTCTGAGAAGAGATGTGGCATACACATGCCTCTGAACTGTGTTACATTGAGGCTCGAAGGCCTATTACAGATATAATGGAAATAGATGAGCTAGGGTACCAGAAGCGTATCCCTGAGAAGAGATGTGATGGCTACCAGCCCCTGAACTGTGTTACAGAACTGAAACGATCAAAACAAGTGAGCTACAGCACTGGTAGTGCTTATCTCTGAGAAGGGATGTGTCAACTCCCAGCCCCCTCAACTATGTTAAAATGAGGCTCGAAGGCCTATTTATTGTTGAGAAACAATGTAAAACCTGAAACGTCCGAAAACCTAACCCTAGGAGATGAAGCGCCAAAATTGTGGGCCCCGATTGGGTAAATTGGTGTTTCAACTTCCCAAGGACGTAACTTTGGCATCCAATATCCATTTGACGCACTCAATAGCTCGTTAGAAAGATGTAGCTGAGGAGTACACTATTTGGTGAAAGAACGAGAAGTATAGATGCTCTCAGTTTTCCCAAAAAACGTCGTTTAGGGCCTCAAAATGGCTCCGAAAGTTCAAGACCCGAAAAACTGCCAAAAATAGTAAGTTGTGCTGAAACTTAAAAACGGAAAGAACTAATGGCCGGGGTTCAAATGGAATAGGTGGGTGGCCACCAATATCCATCTGGATTATTAATGCCCCAAAATGGCTTCGGGCGTGCAGGGCCTGAAAATATGCTAAAAATAGTAAGCTGTTGGAAGTGAAAGGCTACAAGAATTGATGTTGAGGGTCCAAATGGAATAGGTGGGTAGCTACCGATATCCACCTGGATCATTCCTCCCTCCTTAGGAAGAAATGGTCTCCATTACATTAAATTCTGCTGAAATTGGTATTGGATTTGTCCAGGATGTCGTGAACCTGTTGGCAGACGTTCTAGATGTAGATGTGCCTCCAGTGGGCATCATTGAAGGATCTGGGATTATCCATCATCACATTCCTCTATTTCTCGAGGGCCTCCTTGAGCAATATTTTGATAGGATATCTTGCTCCCTCGTATTTCTTTCCTTCCACCATGGGGGGTCGTCGTGTAGGAATTTACAGGGTAAGTTCCGTAGATCAATAACCAAAGGTCATCGCTCACAAATAGATCAAATATCAGTACACCAGTATAATCACGTGGTTAAAACCCTCAAAGAGGGACACAGTCCATGGCCTAAGCCAACGCAGCCACTTCAGGAAATTTATTAATATAAAAAGAAAAGTTACATATGTTTCTCTCATAAACGGTTACCAGAAAAATGACCCTCCATGCTCTTTAAATAGAGATCATGGACCAATCAGGTGTTAAGCCATGGATCAAGTGTCGTTAATACCGAGGTGAGAGATAACCATCGGATCACTACAAATCGTGACCGTCACATTATAAGTTACAAATGTACATGGAAAAAAACACACATTACCTAACTCTACAGTAGACTAAGTTATTCTTAAATATTTCCTATGTGTCTGAATATCCTAACATCCCCCCTTAAGAATAACTTGGGATAGGATTGAAGGATTTACAAAGGTGACACAAAAGGAGCCTATTTCCTATGTGTTGAAATATCCTAACATCCCCCCTTAAGAACAAATTGGGATAGGATTGAAGGATTTACAAAGGTGACACAATAGGAGAAGGAAGGAGGCATTAGATCTTATCCCCCCTTAATGACAACTTTCCTGAACTCCAAGCATGGATCGAAGTTTGGTAAACTTCGCTTTTGTGAGAGCCTTTGTAAAGATATCGGCTAATTTATCATTGGTTGGACAGTACTGCACTTCAAGAACACGATCATGAATGAGCTTTCTGATTAAGTGTATGTGGAGTTCAATGTGTTTCATATGCTGATGCTAAACTGGATATTTACATAGCTGAATGGCACTCTGATTATCACACCAAATTGTAGTTGGATGCTGCTGATGAAGACCAAATTCAGACGGGATCTGACGAAGCCACATGGCTTCCTTGCTGGCTTCAACTGCACCACGATACTTTGCTTCTGTTGAAGAAAGAGAGATGGCACTTTGTTTCTTACAAGACCAAGTAATAGGTCCTGAACCAAGAGTGAATACATAGCCTGCAGTAGACTTTCGATCATGAGGGTCACCATCCCAATCAGAATCAGTGAAACCAATCAACAATGGAGATTCTCCTACACTGTAATGAATCCCAAACCGAACTGTACCTCAAATATATCGAAGTATTCTTTTGGCTACTTTCCAGTGACTTTCATGTTCCTGGTTGGTGCATAAACCGAGTGACAAGACCAAATGCAAAGGAAATGTCAGGACGGGTATGGGTTAGATACAGAAGTTTACCAACAAGTTGATGATATAAGGTAGCATCAACTTCAGGAGTACTAAGAGTGACTGAAAGGGAGAAGGCGTTGGCTTACAGTCTTCCATGTGAAAGTTGTGTAGAAGATCACAGGCATACTTGGACTGAGAGAGGGTAATGCCTTCCTTGGATTGCAAGACTTGAAGACCAAGGAAATAATGTAAGTGTCCTAAGTCTGTCATTTCAAACTTATTTTTGAGGCTAGACTTCACATGGTTTATATTGTTTGGATCACTACCAGTAAGGATAAAATCATTAAGATAAAGAACAATGATAGTGAAGGACTTACCCACTTTCTTGGTGTAGACAGTGTTGTCAGAATGACACCTAGAAAAGCCATTATCTAAGAGAAATCTATCCATTTTGGCATACCAAGTCTGAGGAGCTTGTTTGAGACCATAGAGAGACTTCCTAAGGTGACAAACAAGGTTGGAGTATTTTTGGATAAAGCCAGGGGGTTTTTCCATTTAGATTTATTCATGCAAATCTCCATGTAAGAAGGCAGATTTAACATCCATCTGATGGACTTCCCATTTAAAGGAGACAACAAGGGAAAGAACAAGGCAGATATAATTCATTTTGGCAACAGGGGAGAAGGTTTCAGTATATTCAATCCCTGAAGCTTATGAAAATCCTTTAGCGACAAGATGAGTTTTATGTCTATCCATTTTTCCATCTGGTCCAAACTTTATTTTGTAAACCCATCTGCATCTAAGAAGTTTTCTTCCTTTTGGAAGAGGAATAAGATCCCAAGTATCATTTTCCAATAAGGAGTGATATTCTTCATTCATAACTTCATCCCAATCTAGATGACCAGAGGCTTCTTCAAAATTTTTTGGATCAAGTTTTTCTGGAACTTGAGCCAATAAGGAAGAGGCTCTTTCAAACTGAGAACATGTACATCGTCGATTGACAGGGTCACCTGCAAGAGAACCTGCTGCATCCCGAGTAGAGCAGACCCATCTTGGAAGCGGTGGAGTATAAGGAACAATTTCAAGAGGTGGAGGAGGATTTTCATCCTCACTGTCATCATCTAAACTAGAAGGAATGCTATTAAAAATAGAACAAAGAGAGAGAGAGGTGGCACATATGCCGAATCAGGCTCGCAGGCCAAAGGTGGCACACCCGTTGAACTAGGCTCATAGGCCAATATATTTTCATCAAATTTTACATCTCTTCTAATGATTATATTTTTGTATTTTGGTTGAAGAAGTCTATATCCTTTGACATCTTCAAAATATCCAACAAAAATGGATTTTTCACTCTTAGGTTCTAAGGCTTTATGTTTCGCATCTGGAATATGGGCCCAAACATCACTTCCAAAAACACGAAAGTGACTTACATCTGGTTTGATTGAGCTCCAAGCTTCTTCTGGAGTTATATTATTTAAAACCTTAGTAGGAGTGCGATTTACTATGTAATTTGCACAGTTAATGGCTTCTACCCAAAAATTGAGACCAAGGCCTTTAGATTGAAGCATACAATTAGCCATTTATTTTAAGGTGTGATTCTTCCGTTCAGCTACACCATTTTTTTGTGGAGTATATGGAATAATATGTTGCAATTGAATGCCATACTCAGTGCAGAAGTTGATAAATTTGTTGTTAACATATTCTCCTCCATTGTATGATCTTAACTTAAGAATTTGATGTCCATATTGTTTCTCAAAAAAGGCCTTAAAAGCCAAGAACATGTTAAAAATTCACTCTTGAGTTTTAAGAAGTATACCCGAGTGCGTCTGGAAAAATCATCAATGAAGGTTAAGAAGTACTTGCAACGAGAGAAAGAAACAACATGAAGTGGACCACATAAATCACTGTGTACAAGCTACAAAGGAGCTGAAGCATGCCCAGAGGCACGTTTGTCAAAACTATCCCGATGATGTTTTCCAAGTACACATCAGGAGCAAACATTATATCTGAAAGATACCATAGGAAGACCCGTCACCATATTTTCCTTACATAGAGTTTGAAGAGAGTGATAGTTTAAGTGACGAAATCACTCATGCCAAATTTTGCTCGCATCATCATTATGAGCAACAAAAATAGAGGGAAGACATGATGACCCAAAGTTGTCAAACTTATAGAACCTTGTGGAATCAACAAGAATTCCAGTAGCTAAAATATGTTTAGGATCCTTGAGGTCCTTGATTACAACATCATGAGGTGAGAATTCTACTATTTTCCCTTCACCTGAATGAGTTATCTGATAAACAAAAAGAAGGTTGCATGACAAGGTAGGAACACATATTACATCATTAAACTGACCATTATCTAGATGAATGGTTCCAGATCCTACAACACTAAAAGATCTATCATCACCAAAATAAATATGTTTGGTGTTACAATCATTTAAAGAAGAAAACATGGATTTATTTTTAGCCATGTGGTAAGAAGCTCCAGAATCAATGAGCCACTCATGAGAATGAGAAGAAGAAGATACATTTAATGCATAACTAGATCTTGATGCTTGAAAACCACAAGCTGAAAGTTCCATTCCTGAAGATGAAGGTGAAGAGTGCTCCAAATTGATGTTGTGCTTCTTCCTTGCTACTTCTAAGGCTAAAATCTTCTTAGAACATTTGGACTCTATATGGCCATCATGATTGCAAAAGTTGCAATGTCTATCTGTCTTCTTTACTTTTTTTTATATGCCTTATCATTTTGGTGAGTTTCTTTTTCATTTTGTGGCTGAAATTGCTTAGGACCCTTGTTTGGTTTCGAACCATATACTTCTTCTTGGGATTATTTTTGTATGATTGTTGTTGGGCTGCTAAGGCTTTCTTAGAAGCATTGCTAGAAGTGATAAGACCAAGGTGTAAGAGTTTTTCTTGTTCTCTTGTCAAAGAATCACAAAAGGCATCAAAAGAGGGGTTCTTGTAGGTGGTTCCTGAAGAAATGATGTCTTCTCTAGTGGAATGGAAGGCGGAAACAAATACAGAGTATGCAGGGCCAAGCTTAGCAAGAATGCAATAGATGAGGCTACTGTCTTCCTTTTTGACCTTACAACCTTCTAAAAGAATTCGAATGGCCTTGAATTTGGACAAAAAATCTTCAATGGAGGAGAAATTATTCGGGTCCAAAGTAAGCACCTCATTTTCAAGCTGGTGGGCCCTGATTTGATTTTGAATGCCAAAAATAGTTTTTAGCTTTTTTAAGGCTTCATCAGGGGTGTTAATGTCAAGGATATGAAATCGAAGATCTTGAGCAATGGAAATTCCTATCAAACCTCGTGCTTGATCTTGTTTATTTTTCCATTTAGCAACTTTATCATCATTGGAAGGTTTAGTTTCTTATACTATGGCTATTCTATAAAGCCCTTTACTTCTAAGTATATCTACCATGTGAGGTAGTCATTGGAAATAATTGGTTGTTAAGAATAATCGGGCATGCACTATCTATTTTTTTTAAACTTGAAGCTAAGAAAAGCTAAAAATAAATTTTCCAATGGAAATATCTCAAAAAATTAGGCCGTTTAAAAAAAAACAGCTCGAAAAATGGCTTCCGGATGAAGAAGTTATGCCTTTTGGAAAATCTGAGTTGTAGATGCCAAATAGTTACGGGAACGGGATGAAGTGCGGCTTTCTAAAAAAAAATTCCGCCCCTTTGAACAAATTTTTTTTACAAAAGAAGCTTGAGAAGAAGACTTGAACCCAAGACCTCTATTCTCATAAACTAACCCCTCACCACGTGAGATAGTTAAAGGATCACGCTATTGTTTGAAAGGAGGAAGGTTTTTTATTTTTTTATTTTTTTTGGAACTCTTCGGTGTGCGTGCCTTTTCCTGTACAAAAAACACAAAAACCGAGCAAAAAAAAATCAAAATGAAAATCCTTGTGGTAAAATGTTATATTTTCGACTAGCCTTATTGGCAACTATCGATTTCTTCACTATTTCTGATTTCCCGAGATCGCACAAAGACGTGGGGAAAGAGCATACGTACCGAAAAAATCCCTTCTTCCTGTTTCTGATTTTCCGAGATCACATGTAGCGCACAAAAAAGAGCATAAACAGAGAAGAGGGTCTAGATCCGACAAATAAATAAAACCTAAAAACCGAAAATACAAAGAGGGAAGAGAAATAAGCAAAACGTTTAACAATTATAACTACAAAACACATGCTTTATACCTGCAGATCTAAACTGTCGAAACTTGGGTAGCCGGAAACCTTTTCTCATGAAACGAAAGGCATTCCTCACTGTAACAAATGCTCCAGACACAGTCGAGTAGTTTTCCAAGCCCAAAAATATTCAAAAATAGTAGATCTATAAAACAGCATTCGCATGTAGTCAAACCGGCTTCAGATTTTAATCAACAACAGACGCGGCCCTAAAAATAGCTTAGATACCATGTAGGAATTTACAAGGTAAGTTCCATTTATCATGAACCAAATGTCACCTCTCACAAATAGATCACAAATCAATACACCAGTATAATCACGTGGTTAAAAACCTCAAAGAGGGAAACAGTCCACGGCCTGAGCCAACACGGCCACTTCAAGCAATTTATTAATATAAAAAGAAAAGTTACATATGTTTCTCTCATAAACGATTACCAGAAAAATGACCCTCCATGCTCTTTAAATAGAGATCATGGACCAATCGGGTGGTAAGCCATGGATCAAGTGCCATTAATACCGAGGTGAGAGATAACCATAAGATCACTACAAATTGTGATCGTCAGATTATAAGTTACAAATGTACATGGTCAAGAAACACAGTTTACCTAACTCTACACTAGACTAAGTTATTCTTAACTATTTCATATGTGTCAGAATATCCTAACACGTCGGGATTGGTGAGGCTGATCTTGGAAGGGTGCAACCAGATCGAGCTCGAACTCCTTATACCCTGACCGCATTGGGGACATGCAAAGAAAAAATAGAGAAAGAGCAGACTTGTTCTTACACCACTCATCCAGATTTATGCAAGAACGTAATAGAATACACATATAACCATAAGCACAGAGATGCAGCAAAAATAATGCGTCATTTTATTAATAAAATAATGATTGAAATAAACTTAGAAACATAATGGAAATAAGTTAGGGCGCAGGTAGCATATCTCTAAGAAGAGATGTGGTGTATGCAGGCCTCTGAACTATGGTACATTGAGGCTCGAAGGCCTATTACAGACATAATGAAAATATATGAGCTAGGGTAATGGCAATGTATCCCTGAGAAGAGATGTGATGGCTACCATCCCCTGAACTGTGTTACAGAACTGAAACGATGGGGACAAGCGAGCTAGGGCACTGGTAGCGCTTATCTCTAATAAGAGATGTGTCAGTTCCCAACCCCTTGAACTGCATTAAAATGAGGCTAAAAGGCCTATTTATTGTTGAGAAACAATGTAAAACCTGAAACGTCTGAAAACCTAACCCTAGGAGATGAAGCGCCAAAATTGTTGGCCTTGTTTGGGTAAATTGGTGTTTCAACTTCTAGGGGACGTAACTTTGGCATCCGATCTCCGTTTGACGTGCTCAATAGCTCTTTAGAAATATCTATTCGAGGAGTACAACTTTTGGTGAAAGAGTGAAAAGCTTTTTGCTCTCGATTTTCCCAAAAAATGTCATTTAGGGCCTCAAAACGGCTCCAGAAGTTTAGGACTCTAAAAACTGCCAAAAATAGTAAGTTGTGCTGAAACTTAAAATCAGAAAGAACTGATGGCAGGGGTTCAAATGGAATAGGTGGGTGGCCACCAATATCCATCTGGATTATTAATGCCCCAAAATGGCTTCGGGTGTGCAGGGCCTGAAAACATGCTAAAAATAGTAAGCTGCTGGAAGTGAAAAGCTACAAGAATTGATGTTGCAGGTCCAAATGGAATAGGTGGGCGGCCATCGATATCCAACTAGAGCATTCCTCCCTCCTTAGGATGCAATGGTCTCCATTGCATTAAGTTCCTCCATGAGGGGGGACATTCTACTGAAATTGGTATTGGATTTGTCCAGGATGTCGCAAATCTGTTGGCGGACGTACTGGATGTAGATGTGCTGCCGGTGGGCATCCGTTGATGGATCTTGGAAAAGTTATCCATCATCGCATTCCTCTGTTTCTCGAGGGCCTCCCCAAGCAAGATTGTGATAGGATCTCTTTCTCCCTCGTCCTTCTTTCCTTCCGCCATGGGGGGTCATCGGGGTTGGCGAGGTTGATATTGGAAGGGTGCAACTAGATCAAACTTGAACTCTTTATACCCTAATTGCGTTGGGGACATGCAAAATAAAAATAGAGAAAGAGCAAACCCACTCTGATACCGCTGATCTAGATTTGTGTAGGAACGCAACAGAATACACATATAACCATAAGCATAAAGATGCAGCGGAAATAAAGCTTCATTTTATTAATAAAATAATAACTGAAATAAGCTTACAAACATAATGGAAACAAGCTAAGGCACTGGTACCATATCTCTGAGAAAATATGTGGCGTACGTAGTCCTCTGAACTGTGATACATTGAGGCTCGAAGGCCTATTATAGACATCATGAAAATAGATGATCTAGGGTACTTGCAGCATATCCCTAAGAAGAGATGTGATGGCTACCATCCCCTAAACTGTGTTACAGAACTGAAACGATGGGAACAAGTGAGCTAGGGAACTGGTAGCGCTTACCTCTGAGAAGAGATGTGTCGGCTCCTAACCCCTTGAACTATGTTACAATGAGGCTCTAAGGCCTATTTATTGTTGAGAAACAATGTAAAACCCGAAACGTCGAAAAACCTAACCCTAGGAGATGAAGCGCCAAAACTGTGGGCCCCATTTGGTTAAATTGGTGTTTGAACTTCCCGGGTTGTAACTTTGGCATTCGATATCCGTTTGATGCGCTCAATAGCTCATTAGAAATATCTATCCGAGGAGTACAACTTTTGGTGCAAGAAAGATAGCTCAAGTTGCTCTCAAGTTTCCCAAAAAACGTCGTTTAGGGCCTCAAAACGGCTCTGGAAGTTCAGGACCCTAAAAACTGCCAAAAATAGTAAGTTGTGCTGAAACTTAAAAATGGAAATAACTAATCACAGGGGTTAAAATGGAATAGGTGGGTGGCCACCAATATCCATCTGGATCATTAATCCTCCAAAATAGTTTTGGGCAGGCAGGACCCGAAAACCTGCTAAAAATAGTAAGCTGCTCGAAGTGAAAAGCTGCAAGAATTGATGTTGCAGGTCCAAATGTCTCCATTGCGTTAAGTTCCTCCATGGGGGGGGGGGGGATTCTGCTGAAATTGGTATTGGATTTGTCCAGGATGTCGCGAACTTGTTGGTAGACATGCTGGATGTCGATGTGCTGTTAGTGGGCAGCCGTTGAAGGATCTGGGAAAATTTATCCATCATCTCATTCCTCTGTTTCTCGGGGGCCTCCCAAAGCAAGATTTTGATAAGATATTCTACTCCCTCGTGCTTCTTTCCTTTCGCCATGGGGGGTAATTGTGGTTGGTGAGGCTGATCTTGGAAGGGTGCAACCAGATCAAGCTCGAACTCCTTATACCCTGACCGCATTGGGGACATGCAAAGAAAAAACAGAGAAAGAGTAGACCCACTCTGATACCACTTATCCTGGTGTGTGGTGGAACACAACAGAATACACATATAACCATAAACACAGATATGTAGCGGAAATAATGCTTCATTTTGTTAATAAAATAATGACTGAAATAAGCTTACAAACATAATGGAAACAAGCTAGGGTGATGGTAGCGTATCTCTAAGAAGAGATGTGGCGTCCGCTGGCCTCTCAATTGTGTTACATTCAGGCTCGAAGGCCTATTACATAAATAATGAAAATAGATGAGCTAGGGTACTGGCAGCGTATTCATGAGAAGTGCTATGACGACTACTAGCCCCTAAATTGTGTTACAGAACTGAAACGATGGGAACAAGCGAGCTAGGACACTGGTAGCGCTTATCTCCAAGAAGAGATGTGTCGGCTCTCAGCCTCCTGAAATGTGCTAAAATGAGGCTCGAAGGCCTATTTATTGTTGAGAAACAATATAAAACCCGAAACGTCCAAAATCCTAACCCTAGGAGATGAAGCGCCAAAATTGTGGGCCCCGTTTATGTAAATTGGTGTTTCAACTTCCCAGGGACATAACTTTAGCATCCGATCTCCGTTTGACGCGCTCAATAGCTCATTAGAAAGATCTATTCGAGAAGTAAAACTTTTGGTGCATGAATAAAAATATTAGTCACTTTCGGGTTTCCCAAGAAAATTCGTTTAGGGCCTCAAAACAGCTCTAGTAGTTCAGGACCCGAAAAACTACCAAAAATAGTAAGTTGTGTTGAAACTTAAAAACAGAAAGAGCTGATGGCAGGGGTTCAAATGGAATAGGTGGGTGGCCGCCAATATCCATCTGGATTATTAATGCCCCAAAATAGCTTCAGACGTGCAAGGCCTGAAAACCTGCTAAAAATAGTAAGCTGTTGGAAGTGAAAAGCTGCAATAATTGATGTTGCGGGTCCAAATGGAATGGGTGGGCAGCCACCGATATCCACATAGATCATTCCTCCCTCCTTCAGAAGCAATGGTATCCATTGCATTAATTTCCACCATGGTGGGGGGGGGGTACGATGAAGAGGTATTGGATTTGTCCAGGATGCCGCGAACCTATTGGCAGACGTGTTGGATGTAGATGTGCCACCGGTGGGTAGTCATTGAACGATCTGAGAAATGTTATCTATCATCGCGTTCCTTTGTTTCTCGAGGCCCTCCCTGAGAAATATTTTGATAGGATCTCCTACTCCCTCGTGTTTCTTTCCTTCCACCATGGCAGGTCATCATGGTTGGCGAGGCTGATCTTGGAAGGGTGTAACCAAATCGAGCTCGAACTCCTTATACCTTGACCGCGTTGGGGACATGCAAAGGAAAAACAAAGAAAGAGAAGACCCGCTCTGATACCACTGATCCGCATTTGTGTAGGAACACAACAGAATACACATATAACCATAAGCACAGAGATGCAGCGGAAATAATGCTTCATTTTATTAAGAAAATAATGACTGAAATAAGCTTACAAACATAATGGAAACAAGCTAGGGCATTGGTAGCATATCTCTGAGAAGAGATGCGGCCTACGCAGGCCTCTAAACTATGTTACATTGAGGCTCGAAGGCCTATTAAAGACATAATGAAAATATATGAGCTAGGGTACTTTAGCGTATCCCTGAGAAGAGATGTGATGGCTACCAGCCCCTGAACTGTGTTACAGAACTGAAACGATGGGAACAAGTGAGCTAGGGCACAGGTAGCGCTTATCTCTGAGAAGAGATGTGTTAGCTCCCAGCCCCCTGAACTATGTTAAAATGAGGCTCGAAGGCCTATTTATTGTTGAGAAATAATTTAAAACCCGAAACGTACGAAAACCTAACCATAGGAGATGAGGCGCCAAAATTGTGGGCCCCGATTGGGTATATTTGTGTTTTAACTTCCAGGGGACATAACTTTGGCATATGATCTCCAGTTGATGTGCTCAATAGCTCATTAGAAAGATCTATCCGAGGAGTACAAATTTTGGTGCAAGAATGACAGGTTTTTTTTCTCATGGTTTAAAAAACAAACGTCGTTTAGGGCCTCAAAATCGCTCCGGAAGTTCAGGACCCGAAAAACTGCAAAAAATAGTAAGTTGTGCTGAAACTTAAAAATGAAAAGAACTGATGGTGGGGGTTAAAATAGCATAGGTGGGTGGCCACCAATATCCATTTGGATTATTAATGCCCCAAAATGGCTTCGGGCGTGCAGGGCCCAAAAACCTGCTAAAAATAGTAAGCTGTGGAAGTGAAAAGCTGCAAGAATTGATGTTGAGGGTCCAAATGGAATAGGTGGGTGGCCACCAATATCCACTTGGATCATTCCTCGCTCCTTAGGAAGCAACGGTATTCATTGTGTTAGGTTCCTCCATGGGAGGGGAAATTTTACTGAAATTGGTATTGGATTTATCCAGGATGTCGTTAACCTGTTGGTGGACATGTTGGATGTAGATGTGCCGTCAGTGGGTAGCTGTTGAAGGATCTAGGAAAATTTATCCATCATCGCATTATTCTATTTATCGAGGGCCTCCCCAAGCAAGATTTTCATAGGATCTCCTGCTCTCTCGTATTTCTTTCCTTCCTCCATGGGGGTTCGTCACGGTTGGCGAGGCTGATCTTGGTAGGGTGCAACCAAATCGAGCTTGAACTCCTTATACCCTGACCGCATTCGGGACATGCAAAGAAAAAACAGAGAAAGAGTAGACCTGTTCTGGTACCACTGATCCAGATTTGTGTAGGAACGCAACAGAATACACATATAACCATAAGCACAGAGATGCAGCGGAAGTAATGCTTCATTTTATTAATAAAATAATGACTGAAATAAGCTTACAAACATAATGGAAACAAGCTAAGGCGCTGGTAGTGTATCTCTGAGAGATGTGGCGTACGCAGGCCTATGAACAGTGATACATTGAGGCTCAAAGGCCTATTACAGACATAATGAAAATAGATGAGCTAGGGTAGTGGCAGCGTATCCCTGAGAAGAGATGTCATGACTACCAGCCCCTGAACTTTGTTACAGAACTGAAACGATTAGAACAAGTGAGCTAGGGCACTAGTAGCACTTATCTCTGAGAAGAGATGTGTCAGCTTCCATCCCCCTGAACTGTGTCACAATGAAGCTTGAAGGCCTATTTATTGTTGAGAAACAATGTATAACCCGAAACGTCTGAAAACCTAATCCTAGGAAATGAAGGGCCAAAATTGTTGGCCCCGTTTGGGTAAATTGGTGTTTCAACTTCCCAGTGATGTAACTTTGGCATCTAATCTTTGTTTGAAAGATCTATCTAAGGAGTACAACATTTGGTGCAAGAGTGAAATGCTCAGTCACTCTCGGTTTTCCCAAAAAATGTCGTTTAGGGCCTCAAAATGGCTCCGAAAGTTCAAACCCCTAAAAACTTCCAAAAATAGTAAGTTGTGCTGAAAATTAAAATCAGAAAGAACTGATGGTAGGGATTCAAATCGAATAGGTGGGTGGCCACCAATATCCATATGGATTATTAATGCCCCAAAATGGCTTCGAGCTTGTAGGCCCTGAAAACCTGCTAAAAATAGTAAGTTGCTGGAAGTGAAAAGTTGCAAGAATTGATGTTGTGGGTCCAAATGGAATAGGTGGGTGGCCACCGATATCCACCTAGATCATTCCTCCCTCCTTAGGAAGAAATGGTCTCCATTGCTTTAAGTTCCTCCATGGGGGGGGGGAATTTTGTTGAAATTGGTATTAGATTTGTCCAGGATGTCGCGAACCTATTGGTGGACATGCTGGATGTAGATGTTCCACTGGTGGGCAGCCGTTGAAGGATCTTGGAAAAGTTATCCATCATCGCATTCCTCTATTTCTCGAGGGCCTCCCCAATCAAGATTTTGATAAGCTCTCATGTTCCCTCGTCCTTAATTCCTTCCGCCATGGGGGGTCATCGGGGTTGGCGAGGCTGATCTTGGAAGGGTGCAACGAGATTGAGCTCGAATTCCTTATACCCTGACTGCGTTGGAGACATGCAAAGAAAAAGCAGAGAAAGAGTAGACCCCCTCTGATACCACTGATCCAGATTTGTGTAGGAACGCAATAGAATACACATATAAACATAAGCACAAAGATGCAGTGGAAATAATGCTTCATTTTATAAATAAAAGAATGACTGAAATAAGCTTACAAACATAATGGAAACAAGCTAGGGCGCTGGTAGTGTATCTCTGAGAAGAGATGTGGCGTACGTAGGCCTATGAATTGTGATACATTGAGGCTCGAAGGCCTATTATAGACATAATGAAAATATATGAGCTAGGGTACTAGCAGCGTATCCCTCAGAAGTGATGTGATGGCTACCAGCCCCTGAACTATGCTACAGAATTGAAACGATGGGAACAAGCGAGCTAGGGCACTAGTAGCGCTTATATCTAAGAAGAGATGTGTCGACTCCTAGTGCCTTGAACTGTGTTACAATGAGTATCTAAGGCCTATTTATTTTTGGGAAATAATGCAAAACCCGAAACATCTAAAATCCTAAACCTAGCAGATGAAGCGCCAAAACTGTAGGCCCTGTTTGGGTAAATTGGTGTTTGAACTTCCCGGGGACGTAACTTTGGCATCCGATCTCCGTTTGACGCACTCAATAGCTCATTAGGAAGATCTATCCGAGTACAACTTTTGGTGCAATAACAATAGGCGTAGTTGCTCACGGTTTTAAAAAAAACGTTGTTTAGGGCCTCAAAACGGCTCCAGAAGTTCATGACCCGAAAAACTACCAAAAATAGTAAGTTGTGTTGAAACATAAAAACGGAAGGAACTGATGGCTAGCGTTCAAATGGAATAGGTGGTTGGCCACCAATATCCATCTAGATTATTAATGCCCCAAAATGGCTTCGGGCGTGCGAGGCCTGAAAACCTGCTAAAAATAGTAAGCTGCTGGAAGAGAAAAGCTACAAGAATTGATGTTGCGGGTCCAAATGGAATAGGTGGGAAGCCACTGATATCCACCTGGATCATTCCTCCCTCCTTAGGAAGCAATGGTCTCCATTGTGTTAAGTTACTCCATGGGGGGGGTGGGGGGGGAATGCTGCTGAAATTGGTATTGGTTTTGTCCAGGATGTCGCGAACTTGTTGGCGAACGTGCTGGATGTAGATGTGCCACCAGTGGGCAGCCGTTGAAGGATTTGGGAAAATTTATCCATGATCGTGTTCCTATATTTCTTGAGGGCCTCCCTGAGCAAGATTTTGATAGGATCTCCTGCTCCCTCGTCTTTCTTTCCTTCCACCATGGGGGGTCATTGAGGTTGGCGAGGATGACCTTGGAATGGTGCAACTGATCGAGATCGAACTCCTTCTACCTTGACTACGTTGGGGACATGCAAAGAAAAAAAAGAGAAAGAGCAGACCCACTCTGATACCACTGATCTAGATTTGTGCAGGAACTCAACAGTTACACATATAACCATAAGCACAGAGATGCAGCGGAAATAATTCTTCATTTTATTAATAAAATAATGACTGAAATAAGCTTACAAACATAATGGAAACAAGATAGGGTGCTGATAGGGTATCTTTGAGAAGATATGTGGCATATGCAAGCCTCTAAACTGTGTTACATTGAGGCTAGAAGGCCGCAGTACCCGTGAGAAGAGATGTGATGGCTACCAACCCCTGAACTGTGTTACAGAACTGAAACGATGGGAACAAGAAAGCTAGGGCACTGGTAGCACTTATCTATAAGAAGATATGTGTTGGCTCCCAGCCCCTTGAACTGTGTTACAATCACTAGTACATTTGGTGGAAATTCTGACACTTGGTTCTGACACTTTTGACCAAATGTCGGAAATTTCCCCAAATTTTTTCAACTTTTTCAAATCCTGCCCAAAACCGTCGCTATATCGACATTTAGAGACAAGTGTCGCAATACCGACACTTAGACAAAGTGTCGCAATTGCGACGTTTGGAGGAATTCGTCAGAATTGCGACAGTTTCGGCAATAGCGTTAGAATTGCGACGGCATAGAGGAAAATGTCGTTATTGCGACGTTTTAGGAAAGCGTCGCTATTGTGATAGTTCAGGCAAAGGTGTCTCTGTTGCGACAGTTTCAGCAAAAATGTTGCTATTATGACGGTTTGGGCTAAGTGTCGCTCTTGCGACAGTTTGGGCTACGTGTCGATTCTAATTCACTCTCTAACTGACTTTCGACGTATGTCGACAATGATTTGATATTATTTGAATTAATTAGGGTTAGTTCAAAATTATTTCTATAAAATTTTTATGTGAGGTTGTATGCCATGAAACTTCGACCATGTTAAGGATAATTTTTTTTGAACATCTAGTCCAAGCGTCAGATCTTTGTTCATTATATTTTCAGAGATATGCTCTAAGGAAGTTAGGGTTTATGTATGCTCTAGAATTCTTTCTCAAATTATGGTCGGCTTGGTATTTTGGCTATCTTCTCATCTAGAAATTTTTAAGCTATGAAATCTTCATACATGGCCCATTTTCCGTTTGCTACCTTGTGTCTCCGGGCGGCCGGGCGCACCGTGTCGCGCCGTGTGATGCCGCACGACCAAGGGCGCTCAGGTCAGGCCGTTTCATGCGAGGGTGTCCGTGTCAGATTTGCTAACTTGTGATCGCCCGGGTGCCTTAATGTGCATGTTCAGCCGACCCGTTTGCCATTTTCTACCTTGTGTCTCTGGGCAGCCGGGTGCGCCGTGTCGTGCCGTGTGACGTCGCACGACCAAGGGTGCCCGAGTCGGGCCGTTTTGTGCGAGGGCACCTGTGTCAGATTTGCTAACTTGTGACCGCAAGGGTGCCTTAATGTCCACATTCGGGTGGCCCATTTTCCATTTGCTACCTTGTGTCTCTGGGCAGTCGGGCGCGTCGTGTGACGTCGCACGACCAAGGGCGCTCGGGTCAGGCTGTTTCGTGCGAGGGTGCCCATGTCAGATTTGCTAACTTGAGACCACCTGAGTGTCTTAATTTGCACATTCGGGCAGCCCGTTTTTCATTTTCTACCTTTTTCCTCTGGGCAGCCGGGCGCACCATGTCGTGGCGTGTGACGCCTCATGACCAAGGGTGCCTGGGTCGGGCCATTTTGTGCGAGGGCGCACGTGTCAGATTTGCTAAATTGTGACCACCCGGGTGCCAGCTTGTGCATGTTCGGGCGTCCCATTTGCCATTTTCTACCTTGTGCCTCCGTGTGGCCGGGTGCGTCGTGTCGGACCGTGTGACGCCGCACGACCAAGGGCGCCTGGGTTGGGCCGTTTCATGCGAGGGCACCCGTGTCACATTTGCTAACTTGTGACCGCCGAGGTGCCAACTTGTGCACGTTCGAGCGACCCATTTACCATTTTCTACCTTGTGCCTCTGTGTGGCCGGGCGCGTCGTGTCGCATCGTCTGACGCCGCACGACCAAGGGCGCCCGGGTCTAGCCGTTTCGTGTGAGGGTGCCTATGTCACATTTGCTAACTTGTGACCACCCGGGTGCCAGCTTTTGCACATTCGGGTAGCCCGTTTGCCATTTGCTACCTTCTGCCTCCGTGCGGCCGGGTGCACCATGTGACGCCGCACGACCAAGGGCGCCCGGGTTTGGCCGTTTCATGCGAGGGCGCTTATGTCAGATTTTCTAACCTGTGACCGCTCGGGTGCCTTGTGCATGTTTGGGTGGCCCGTTTTCCATTTTCTACCTTGTTCCTTTGGGCGGCCGGGCGCACCGTGTCGCGCCTTGTGATGTTGCACGACTAAGGGTGCCCAGGTCGGGCCATTATGTGCAAAGGCGCCCGTGTCAGATTTGCTAACTTGTGACCGCCCGGATACCAGCTTGTGCACATTTCGGCGGCCCGTTTGTTGTTTGCTACATGTGCTTCCGTGCGGCCAGGTGCGCCGTGTCATGCCACACGACCAATGGCGCTTGGGTGGGGCCATTTTGTGCGATGGCGCTCGTGTCACATTTGCTAATTTGTGACCGCCCGGGTGCCTTGAGCACGTTCGGGCGGCCCATTTGTTGTTTTCTCCCTTGTGGCATCATTCGGTAGGGCGCGCCGTGTCGTGCCATGTGAGGTCGCCCGACTGGGTGCATTTGCGTCGGGCCGTTTTGTTTGAGGGCACCCGTATCCATTTTCATGCTAAGTTGTGACCACCTGGGTGCCTTGTGCACCTTTAGGTGGCCCATTTTCCATTTTCTCCCTTGTGGCATCGTTTGGTTGGGCATGCCATGTCGCGTCGTGCGAGGTCGCCCAACCGGGTGTGTTCGGGTCAGGCCGTTTTGTTAGAGGGTGCCCGTATCATTTTTCATGCTAATTTGTGACCGCCCAGGTGCCTTGTGCACCTTCAAGTAGCCCATTTGCCATTTTCTCCCTTGTGGCATCATTCAGTCAAGCACGTCGTGTCGCGTCGTGTGAGGTCGCCTGACCGGGCGCATTTGGATCTGGTCGTTTCGTTCGAGGGCGTCTGTATCAGTTTTGTAAATTTGTGACTGCCTAGGTGCCTTTTGCATGTTCGGGTGGCCCGTTTTTCGTTTGCTCCCTTGTATCATCGTTCATTTGGGTGCATCGTGTGAGGTCGCCCGACCGGGCGCGTTCGGGTCGGGCCGTTTCGTTCGAGGGCGCCCGTATCAGTTTTCATGCTAAGTTCTGACTTGGATGAAGCCTAGACACTTTCAAAGCATCTGGAATGACCTCTCTCTTCCCCACTCTCTCTCTCTCTCTCTCTCTCTCTCTCTCTCTCTCTCTCTCTCTCTCTCTCTACCCTCCAATCCTCTCACAACTATATCCCTCCCTCTATCCTTCTTTCTGCCCCCCTTCCATCTTTGTGTCACTATCTCCCTCTCTTACCCTTCTCTACCTCTCTCACTCCTCTCCCTCTCTCTCTCTCAGCGGATCCATTCCTTCTCTCCCTTCTCCTTTAGTTTATCTCCATCTCTCCCTTGTGACTCCCCTTTTCTTGCCACCTCTATCAATCTATGTCTTTATAATTATTCCTTCTCATATATATCTAAAGTTAATCTATATCATGACATATTGGGACCTACGATTGGGTTAATTCCGCCTTGTTGGCAAGGTTAAAATGTGCACAAACAGAGACCAATGAAACTTCCTTGTGGGATATTCATTCGGTCAGGTGCGTCGTGTTGCGCCATGTGAGGTCGCTCGACTAGGCGCATCCGGTTCGGGCCGTTTCGTTCGAGGGCGCCCGTCTCAGTTTTACTAATTTGTGATTGACCAGGTGCTTTGGGCATGTTTGGGCGGCCCATTTTCCATTTTCTCCCTTGTGGCATCGTTCGGTCGGGTGTGTTGTGCAAGGTCGCCCAACCGGGCGCGTTCGGGTAGGTTTGTTTCGTTCGAGGGTGCCTGTATCAGTTTTCATGCTAAGTTTTGACTGCCCGAGTGCCTTGTGCACCTTCAGGCGGCCCATTTTCTGTTTTCTCCCTTCTGGTATCGTTCGGTCGTGTGCGAGGTCGCCCGACCGAGCACATTCGGGTCAGGTTGTTTCGTTCGAGGGCACCCATATCAGTGTTCATGCTAATTTTTTACTGCCCGGGTGCCATGTGCACCTTTGGGCAGCCTATTTTCCATTTTCTCCCTTGTGGCATCGTTTGGTTGGGCGCGTCGTGTCGCGCCGTGCAAGGTCACCCGACCGGGTGCGTTCGGGTTGGGTCGTTTCGTTCGAGGGTGCATGTATCAGTTTTGCAAATTTTTGACTGCCGAGGTGCCTTGTTCATGTTCTGGCAGCCCGTTTTTCATTTTCTCCCTTATGGCATCGTTCGGTTGGGCGCACCGTGTGAGGTCACCTGACCAAGAATGTTCAGGTCGGGTCGTTTGGTTCGAGGGCGCCCGTATCAGCTTCCATGCTAAGTTGTGACCTGGCTGAAGCCTCGACACTTTCAAAGCATATGGAATGACCTCTCTCTTCCCTAATCTCCCTCTCCCTCCCTCTCTCTCTCTCTCTCTCTCTCTCTCTCTCTCTCTCTCTACCCTCCAATCCTCTCACAACTATATCCCTCCCTCTATCCTTCCTTATGCCCCCCTTCCATCTTTGTGTCACTATCTCCCTCTCTTACCCTTCTCTACCTCTCTCACTCCTCTCCCTCTCTCTCTCAACTGATCCATTCCTTCTCTCCCCTCTCCTTCATTTTATCTCCATCTCTCCCTTGTGACTCCCCTTTTCTCACCACCTCTATCAATCTATGTCTTTATAATTATTCCTTCTCATATATATATAGAGTTAATCTATATCATGACATATTGGGACCTACGATTGGGTTAATTCTGCCTTGTTGGAAAGGTTAAAATGTGCACAAACAGATACCAATGAAACTATCATCTTAACCCCTAACCCCTTAAACACTAATTCCCAACCTGTAACCCATTTAACCCCCTAAACCTCTAGTAAGCCCCTAACCCATCTAACCCCTAAACCATAAACCTCTAAACCCTTAACCCCTAACCGACTTAACCCCCTAAACCCTAAACCTATAAACCCTTAACCCCTAACCCCTTAAACCATAGACCATTAAACCCTTAACCGTAACCCCTTAGACCCTAAACCTATAAACCCTTAACCCTTAAAAACTAACCCAATTAGCCCCTAACTTCTAACCCCTAAAATCTTTAACTGCTAAATCCCCTAACCCCCTAAACCCCTAACCCATTTAGCCCCCTAAACCCTAAACCTATAACCCGTTAACCCCTAACCCACTTAACCCCCTAAACCATAAACCTCTAAACCCCTAACCCATTTAACGCCCTAAACCCTAAACCTATAACCCCTTAACCCCTAACCCATTTAACCCCCTAGACCCTAAACCTATAACCCCTTAACCCCTAACCCATTTAACCCCCTAAACCCTAAACCTCTAAATCCCTAACCCCTAACCCCCAATCCCCAGCTAAGCCCTCCAAATTCGAATTAGCTTTGAAGAAGTAATTGTTTTCTTACTTCTGTCTAATTCACTATATAATCAGATCATGAATGTGAGAAGGCTTCTGGTTGTAAGCATGGTTGAGGTATGTTGATGTTCAGATGAAAATTACAACTTGTAGCCCTTGATCAGCTAGGGGCCGGTTACCTTGATATTAACGGTGGTGTATTCATACTCCTTCTGAGTAACCAATAAAGGGTCAAGGAAATTGACCAATATGTTGTCAATTTTTATCTTATCCATCTCTGGGGCAAGCTTCTTTTCGGCTAACTCCAATGCTTTTGATCTAAATTTTTCCAATTGCTTCCTTCTCTCATATGATACCTGAGCCTTTGCCTTTCTCTTCCCTTCTAATTCTGTAATAGTGTCATAGTGATGCCAGCCAACTTCTTTGGAAAGCCTTCCTAGCACACAATACTAGGTTATGAGGGTATCATGTGTTTGTGGGTAATGCCATTATTACCATGTGTTTGTAGACTAATGAGTAAATTTTAGGAAAAACTTGAAAATTTTCTAATGATGATAATTGATGGTAACTCATGTGATTATGACCAGCTTGGAATAATGAGATGAACAGAAAAAAAGTGCTAGCTAAATACTTCAGGTGGTTGAGTGGAAGTGTCACAACAAGTGTAAGAAATAAATAAGAAAAGGCCGCTTATTTTAGAACATATGGAAGATGTTGGAATATTCATAAATTGGTACTCTAAGGGTATCCCTTGAATGAAAAACTCTATGGAAAATGGTTGTGGAATCATAGAATTATCTCCATACATGAACATTATGAAAATTACTATAAGGTATATTTAAGGATGATTCATATAACGAAGAAAATATTGCCAATCAACTAATGAAGTTGAATAATTATGGTAATAATGAAAGTAGTTTTGAAGAAACCTATAAAGTATGATGAAAGTAATTATTCTACCTAAAAATGTTATATTTATTAATATTTTTTATTACTTATAAATAATAATTACAATGAAAAATTACAATGAATATTATAAGTAATGATTTTTACATCCAAAAATATTGATAAATTGTTTTTAAATAAAATAAAATAAGTTTATTTTGTAAAATATTACAACAATTTACAATAAATATATAAAATAATTTAAATAAAATAAATTATTCACTAATGTTTGAGTGGGAAATTGTCATATGATTTCATGTCATAGTTTCAATTTTTTCCTGCTCAGCTTGTTCGACCTATTCAAATTTTCTTAATCGACCTATTCATTTTTTTTTTCCCACTCAGCTTGTTCGACCTTTATGCCTTCTTTCCCATTCTGCCCTATGATTTCATTCTGCCCTATTCAATTTTTTTTCCCGCTCAGCTTGTTCGACCTTTTTCTCATGAACTTTGAGCATGGAAAACAACCTCTATTCAGAACTCTCAGAATCGAATCGAAGAGAAGTCGATGTTCAAACAGCCTCTGTTCAGATAGATTTGGTAGATTGTTCTATCAAACCTTGTGACGGATTGTTGTTATCCATTAAATTGCTTGGAAGGCTTGTTAGAAGAAAATTACAGGTTACTCGTAAGTGAATGTATGAATTTCTCAGTATATTGTTTATTTTTTCATTAAAAAAAGCAGGGTATAGCACATGGGGTTTCCAAATTTCAATAACAAAAGCCAATAAAAATACCTAACCACGATAAATATCTTGGTAGAAATATTGCTGAGGAAAAATGAATGTTCCCTAGTCGTTTGCAGCAGACGAGGAATATCACGGATTGAAGTTTTCTTGGAGCTATCTCCTCGTGTAAGTGTTTCAATCATTTCAAACTTTGTCTTCTATTTAAAATGAATATTTCAAATTTGTTTATTCCAAGCATGACACATATTTTTGGTGTATATTTTCCTCATTGAATTAGTAGATAATGAAGAGTGATAGATCTGCACACTTTCTCATGTTTGTTTTACTGGCAGAATGATAGATCTGTACACTTCTCGAGTTTGTTTACTAGTGGAATGATAGATATGTATACCTTTTCTTCAATAGGTAAGTAAAGATAAGGGATAAAGATAAGGGATCTGTATACCTTCTCTTCACTGTGTTCCAAATGATAGATCTGTACACTTCTCAAGTTTGTTTACTGGCGGAATGATAGATCTGTATACCTTTTCTTCAATAGGTCAGTAAAGATAATGGATAAGGATAAGGGATCTGTATACCTTTTCTTCACTGTTTTCCAATTTTTTGTTGTGATGAACTGCCATCTTGTTACAGCTGAAGATGGTTATTTAGGAGGAAGATTGTGAAGACTGGGGTTACCACATCTTATACTTCCTTGTATTCCTAGATTCATGTGGAGAAATTCAGTGTTACAAGTGAATGGGATGAAAGTACCACTATTGTGGCATCATGAATTTCAGGTAGACAAAGGTGTCTTGATTCATATTTTCAGTCCATTTCATAGAGCCAAACAATTGTATGTCATAAAATTCTGGTTAATATAGTGCTAGAGTTTATACCTGGGCGTACTTTTTTTCCAGTCACAAATTTAAAATGCCTGTGTTAATTTCTTGTTTGGATTCATTTTCATCGTTGTTTCTGTTAATCATCTGTGGTTGGGCTTTATTTCTCATATGGTTTGTTGTAGCAGTTCCATTGCCAAGGATATTTGCCACAACATTTTTCAAGAAACACACCATTCTTCCTACTGCTATTCTGTTTCATTATTTATGGGAAAAGCTTTATCCAAACTTCAAAGGATAACATAGTAGGATCACAGATGACCCATGGGAAAAATTTTTGGCATTTAGAACTTTATATTGCTTTATTTGATTGGTTTGTAAGTCATTTCAGCATTTTTGCACATACAAGATATGCATACATACTATGTAGAAAGTTGTGCTAAAGAGGTGGCATATGAAGCCTGTGTCAAGACACAAAATTATCTGGGAGTGAAATATAGATTGAGTGTTATGTATTGGATGAAAATGTAATCAAAATCATCTAAGATTGAAATCTAGAATGGAAGTGTTATTTGTTAGATGAACCTGTAATATTCAATTTCTCTTGTACAGTAATATGCCATTACCTTCTTCCTATAATGCCACTTGAACAAATGGATGGATGACTACTTTTCCATACCTGCAAACAAGTTAGTGAGGAATGTTGTGCTAAAAGAAGAAAGCTTAGGGAGCTTTAGTGAAAATCATCTAAAACTAAAGTAAATATTGGGACTGTCTTGGTACAGGGTGAACATGTAATGCCATTCGCTGCTACCTATAATGGCACTTGAACAAATGGATGAATGATTCTTTTCCATACCTAAAAACAAGTTAGAGAGGAATTTTGTGCTAAAAGGAGGAAGCTTAGAGAGCTTTAGTGAAAATCATCTCAAAATAAAGTAGAGATCGCAAGTTTCATGGTACATAATGAACTTGTAAATGTGTAATCCCTTTGTGAAGCATGTAATATGCCATATCTTGCCACCTATAATCTGCTTGAACACTTAGATGTATGACTATTTTCCATACCTGCAAAGCACGCTCTGTATAGGTGCACTGAGTAGCTCCAATACATGTCAAGTTAGTCTATTTGAAAATTTTGAAAGGACTCATCCCTTTGATTTTCATGTGGTTGTATTACTAATGTGTAAAGTTTATATGAATAAATCTATGAGATGGAAATATAATTATAATTTATAACCCTTTCTTGTAGCTTTGTTCTAGCAATATAAACTATTTTAGATTGAATACAGACATAATAGAATGCAGTGACACTTACCATGAGTAAGCTTGCATATATGGATAGTACATTGTAGTCATTGATACCTATTATGAATTAACAGTTGTAATTTTCCTTAGCAAGTTATTTGTCATAGCTCATGCAAATTGTTTTGAGTGCACCAAAAAAGTTAATATTTGTTGGTTTAGGACTTTGAAGGGTTTATATTGCAATCCCTACCAGATACTTCCCATCATAAATTTAAGAGTACAGTAAATCCCATAATTTTTTTGATCTAATGTGATAGAAAAGGACAAATGGTTGGTTACCAGGTTGAGCTGATAGCATCTGTGACCATAAAGTGAGCACAATGCAAAAAGAAATTGTCATGCGTGGATAGGAAGGAGGTTAAATGTGTTAGGAAAGGGTGAATGGTTGGTTAACAGGTTGAGCTAACAGTGTCATTGACCATAAAGCTAGCCCAATGAAAAAAAGAAATTGGCATTCTTGGATTTGAAAATCAAACAAATTTTTATAAGTATATTTCCTCGCAAAGGTGGAAAACACAATATAGTCCAGAAGCCAGCTAATTATAATGGAAAATTAGTATTGGATCGCATGGGAGATGAGCTTAGTAATCTTGCATATAGGGGCAAGCTTGTGTATTCTCTACGAGGGAAGAATAGGTGAAATCATTGCAATTCTAATACCCAGACAAAATTTTCTCTAGTTATTCTGTATACCTTTAAGCTTTCAACACAGTGAAGTTATCATAGCTACGCAGAGTAAGAATATTTTACCCAGGGAAAACTGTGGTGATTTAATGGATAGCAGTGGGACCTCAAAAATTTTCTTAGCTGGCTTATTGACATCCATTATTTTTACTGAGCTTCAGTCACATCATTAATAGGGTTAGAGACCAGAAACTGAGATATGGAACTGAAGGACAGCTGATATTGATTATGAATTAACAGTTGTAATTTAAAGCAATGCCAAAGGTACATGCAAACTCAATATATACAGGGGTTGTGGCTTATGGCCATGAATATTATTATGGCGCTGGTATTCATCATACTCCAGTTGGATGGACCATGGGCTATTTCATTTTATTTTTTTAATTTAACCCGCCATCACTATACCGACACTCTATAAACGTCGGTCTTGCGATGCCTTGTAAACGAATATGATAGCAAAAACGTCGGTCTTGCGACGCTTTGAAAGTGTCGATATTGCGACACCTTAAAAGCGTGGTTAGCAAACGTCAGTCTTGCGACGTCCTAGAAACATCGGTCTTATGATGCCTTGCGACAAAAACGTCGGTCCTGCGACGCTCTGATAGCGTTGATATCGCGACACCTTAAAAGCATGGTTAGCAGAAACGTCGGTCTTGCGACACTTTGAAAGCATCGATATTGCGACACCTTAAAAGCATGGTTAGCCATAGAGTATTGTGACGCTTCTAAAGCGTCAGTATTGCGACACTTTGAAAGCGTCGGTATTGCGATGCTTCTAAAGCGTCAGTATTGCGACACTTTGGAAAACGTCAAAAGAGTGACAGTTGTTTGGAAATGTCGGAAAAAGTGTCAGTATTGCAACACTTTGGAAAAGCGTCGGAATTGCGACGTAATGGCTAACCACGTTTTGTCTGAACTCTAACTGTCGCTCTTGCGATGACTATGTGTCAGAATAGTGACGAAGTGGCCGTCGAAAATTGGGCCAAATTTTCTAGTGAATGAGGCTCGAAGGCCTATTTATTGTTTAGAAACAATGTAAAACTCGAAACGTCTGAAAACCTAACCCTAGGGGCCAAAGTTGTTGGCCCCGTTTGGGTAAATTGTTGTTTCAACTTCCAAGGGACGTAACTTTGGCATTCGATCTTCGTTTGATGCGCTCAATAGCTCGTTAGAAAGATATATCCGATGAGTAAAACTTTTGGTGCATGAATGAAAAGTTCACTCACTCTTGGTTTTCCCAAAAAACGTCGTTTAGGGACTCAAAACGGCTCTAAAAGTTTAGGACTAGAAAAACTGCCAAAAATAGTAAGTTGTGCTGAAACTTAAAAATGGAAAGAACTGATGGCGAGAGTTCAAATGGAATAGGTGGGTGGCCACAAATATCCATCTGGATTATTAATGCCCCAAAATGGCTCCGGGTGTCCATGGCCCAAAAACCTGCTAAAAATAGTAAGTTGCTGGAAGTGAAAAGTTGCAAGAATTGATGTTCCGAGTCCAAATGGAATATGTGGGCGGCCACCGATATCCACCTGGGTCATTCTTCCCTCCTTAGGAAGAAATGGTATTCATTGTGTTAAGTTCCTCCATGGGGGAGAAATTTTGCTAAAATTGGTATTGGATTTGTCCAGGATGTTGCAAACCTATTGGCAGACGTGCTGGATGTAGATGTGCTACTGGTGGGCAGCCATTGAAGGATCTAGGAAAATTTATCCATCATCGCGTTCCTCTATTTCTCAAGGGAATCCCCGAGCAAGATTTTGATAGGATCTCTTGCTCCCTCATATTTATTTCCTTCGAACATGGGGGGTCTTCGGGGTTAGTGAGGCTGATCTTGGAAGGGTGCAACCAGATGGAGCTCGAATTCCTTATACCCTGACCACGTTGGGGACATGTAAATAAAAAACAGAGAAAGAGCAGACCCACTCTGATACCACTGATCCATATTTGTGTAGGAACGCAATAGAATACACATATAACCATAAGCACAGAGATGCAACAAAAATAATTCTTCATTTTATTAATAAAATAATGACTGAAATAAGCTTACAAACATAATGGAAACAAGCTAGGGCGCTGGTAGCGTATCTCTGAGAAGAGATGTGATGTACCCAGGCCTCTGAACTGTGTTACATTTAGGCTCGAAGGCCTATTATAGACATAATGAAAATAGATGAGCTAGGGTACTAGTAGCATATCCCTGAGAAGAGATGTGACGGTTAGCAGCCCCTGAACTATGTTAGAGAACTGAAACGATGGGAACAAGCGAGCTAGGGCACTAGTAGCGCTTATCTATGAGAAGAGATGTGTCAACTCCCAGCCCCTTGAAATATGTTACAATGAGGCTCTAAGGCCTATTTATTGTTGAGAAACAATGTAAAACCTGAAACGTCTGAAAATCTAACCCTAGGAGATGAAGCGCCAAAACCGTGGGCCCCGTTTGGGTAAATTTGTCTTTGAATTTCCCGGGGACGTAACTTTGGCATCCAATCTCCGTTTGATGTGCTCAATAGCTCATTAGAAATATCTCTTCGAGGAGTACAACTTCTGGTGCAAGAATGATAGGCATGGTCGCTTTCAGTTTTCCGAAAAAACGTCATTTAGGGCCTCAAAACGGCTCCGGAAGTTCATGACCCAAAATACTTCCAAAAATAGTAAGTTGTGTTGAAACTTAAAAATAGAAAGAACTAATGGCAGGGGTTCAAATGGAACAGGTGGGTGGCCACCAATATCCATCTAGATTATTAATGCCCCAAAATGGCTTTTGGCGTGTAGGGCTTGAAAGCCTGCTAAAAATAGTAAGCTGCTGGAAGTGAAAAGATGAAAGAATTGATGTTGTGGGTCTAAATGGAATAGGTGGGAAGCCACCGATATCCACCTGGATCAAAACATGAGAATGTGCATGGGCTACCGACAGCTAAATAAATTGATTATGAAAAACAAGTACCCCTTACCTCGAATAGATGACCTATTCGACCAAGTAAAAATGGGTGACTATATTTTCAAAGATATATTTAAGATGTGGGTATCACCAAATAAGAATACATGATGAAGATATCTGAAAAACAACATTTTGAACCAGGTATGGGCATTACGAATTTGTAGTCCTACCATTTGGTTTGACCAATGCACCTACAACATTTATGAGCCTAATGCATGGCATATTTCACCCCTATCCGGATAAGTTTGTTTTGATATTTATAGATGAGATACTGATCTACTCAAAGAATGTAGAGGAGCATAAATAGCATCTACGCATAGTGTTGAAAATGTTGAGGGACCACCAGCTGTATGTCAAATTCAGAAAGTGTGATTTTTACAAGGAACAAATACAATATTTGGGCCATGTTATTTTCACTGAAGGGATAGCGGTGGATCCTGAAAAGATAAAAACTATATGGAATGGAAAGTACCTAAAAAAGTGGCAGACATACGATCCTTTATGGGGCTTGCTGGTTACTGCTGACGCTTCATAGAAGGATTTTCAAAAATAGCATTTCCTATAACTTCCTTGCAGTGCAAGAGGCGAATATTCAAATGGAACAATGAATGCTAGGTTAGTTTTGAGAAACTAAAACAACTATTAACTACAGCTCCTATTCTGAAAGTTTCATACCCAAACTTATAATTCGAAGTTTGCACTGATGCAAGTAAAGAAGGCATGGAAGCAGTTTTGTCTCAAAACGGAAAGGTGGTAGCATATGATTCCAGAAAATTAAGAGACCATGAAAAACAATGCTCTTCTTATGATTTAGTGTTAATAGCAGTAGTGAATGCGCTCAAGATATGGAGACATTACCTATTGGGTAAGAGATTTGTGCTGCAAACTAATCACAATAGTTTAACCAACTATTTTAAGCAAGTAGATTTGAATGTTCACCAGGCTGGGTGGAATGCATTCCTAAGTGAATTTGACTTCGAAATGTAACATGTAAAAGGAAAATAAAATCAGGTTGCCAATGCATTAAGTCGTAAGTTTCATCATGTATATGAACTATATTTTAATAATGTAGAATTCAAATTTCAGGAAAAAATAAAGGAAGCTACAAGAAAAGATCCTGAATACTGGTTTCTACAGAAGCAAGCGTGGGACACTGAAGTACAATGGAAATAGTCGGAATACACTGTAAATGTAGAACAACTATTAGTCTATCGGTAAAATATATACACTCCCAATCAGCTAAGTTTAAAAGAACTTATTCTCAATCAATATCACATAAGCACATATGTTGGAGACCTAGGATATCAAAAAATGTTAATAGCCATAAGGAAGGACTATTTTTCACATATTATGTGCAAGGATATTGCTGAGTATGTGACCAAGTGCTTAGAATGTCAGCAGGTGAAATTTGAGCATCAACATCCAACTGGCCTATTACAACCCACACCAGTGCCCGAGTGGAAATAGGAAGTAATATCTCTAGATTTTATTTTTGTTTTACCAAGGTCAAAGAGACATAATGATTCGATCATGGTGGTAGTGGATCATTTGAGAAAACCAACCCACTTTATCCTAGTACAGTCTAATTTTAAGACAATACAAATTGTAGACATATTTATTCGGGAGATATTTAAGCTACATGGTATACTAAAAACTATCATATTAGATAGAGACGTGCAATTTACTTCAACCTTTTGGAAGAAAATTTTTATTGGATTAGGCACTCAAGTCCAATTCATACCATTTTCAGATTGATGGAAAAGAAGAATGTGTAAACCATATTTTGGAGGACATGCTCTGAATGTATGTAATGCAGTAGCCAAAAAAGTGGGAAGAATACCTACACTTGGTAGAGTTTGCCTATAACAACAGGTACCAAGAGTCACTTAAAATGAGTCTGTTCTAAGTCTTATATGGGAGACAATGTCAGACACCTATTAACTATAACAGTCCAGAGACAAAGTTAATGCTTGGACCAGAATGTTGGTTGAGATGGAGAGATAAGTTAAGAAGATCTGTCAAAATCTAAAGGGTGCACAAAATAGACAGAAGGTGTATGTAGATCAGAAAAGAACCTATCGGGAGTTTGAAGTAGGAAACCATGTCTATATCAAAATCAGACCCAAGAAAATTACACTAAGGTGGACTACCTGTGCTAAATTGGGACCCCATTTCTGCGGACCTTTCCAAATTTTGGAGAGGATTGAGCTAGTAACATATCGGCTAGCATTACCTAGACACATACGAGTGCATAATGTGTTCCATGTGTTAGTTATAAAGAGATACATATACGACCCTAAGCACATATTACATCGGCGGACTGTTTAGGTAGGAAAGAAATGGAAAACTAAATTTTTTTAACAGGTTAAATGATTGTATATTAACTCCATTATTTAATGGTTGTAGGTCGAACCGGACGACGATTTTATGATAGAGCCTCAACGTATCCTTGATCAGAGAGAAATAACACTCTGGAAGTGAGTTATCACCCAAGTTAAAGTGCAATGTAAGCACTTCAGCCCGGAGGAGGCGACTTGGGAAGATGAAAAATTTGTGCAAGAGGCAACTATTCAGTGGAATGGTATAACACCATGGACGATGTTCATCTTAAGCGGGGGAAGCTTTAACACCCATATTTGATATCTTTTACTTAGATACAATTATATTTTAGTAGACATTAAAGTCATCTTTATTATTTTATTTAAACTGATTAACAAGTGTGCTAATCTGAGGAATTATGAACTAAAGTTTCTTACTATCTTTTTTAATAAAATA
Source organism: Pinus albicaulis (assembly GCA_034641835.2). Lineage (NCBI taxonomy): Eukaryota > Viridiplantae > Streptophyta > Pinopsida > Pinales > Pinaceae > Pinus > Pinus albicaulis. The sequence goes on from CM076573.1 coordinate 460,289,396, forward strand.
TATTATCAAGAATTTGATGGTAAAATTTTTCCAAGAACCCAAAGTAGTTGAGAAAAGCAGATGCTAGAAGTTACCTTTCCTCTGGATTAAAAGGAAAATCCTAGAGGAGGAAACGGGTTCTATTGCAGGAAAGAAGACAAGCTATAAGGTTGAAGGGCAGAGTAACCAGAGCTGGAATAAAACCAGTGGTCTCTGTTACCCATAGGAGAGGAGACTGGACTAGAGTCCTGAGGTCTACCTCTTGGTTAATTACTGCTGTAAATCCTACTTTGGGTGAGCAGCACAGGGGGAGTAGAGGATGTCATCGCCTCACTCAAGGTTGGGTGGAAGCCATCAATAATCTCAACTGAGATAAGTAAATTAGGAGAATATTTATTTTTCTCAGTTTTTTTTTTTTTAAATCTCTCAGGGATTTATGTTGCTTTCAATGAATAGAAAGTAGAAAAACATAGCTTGATTAAATTTTGTAAAAAGAGGTATAAATTATGTGAATCAATGTAGAAATATAAGAGCTCATTACCAAATTTAGAACTGATAAAAATTTAAAATAAATTTAGTAAGGGTAAGGGAATAATTTCTGGAAATGAGTATGTTAAACTATAATAGAAAATAACAAGAACAAAATAGGTTTGACAGTGGAACCCTAAAGAGGTAAAACCCCAGGGTAGCAAACTATATATCTTGTGAGGATGATGAACTAGTACACGAACAAGGGTTAGACCCCTAGGGGTGGTTCAGTCACCTTCAACATAAACAATAGAGCATACATGTAGTGCAAAAAATATGTGAATAAAATTCTTGTAAAGATAATCTATAGTTTTACATTTACAAAACAAGAAAATACTATATTTAAATTGTTCACGAATGCTAGCAAAACATTCTGTAGAATTATCATTCCAAAAAATAAGAAATATGAAGATGTATAGCAAAAATCAGTCACAGACAATGGGGCTGTGCACCTCAACATAATTTTAGCAACAATTATAACCATATTACCAAATACAGACATAGTAAAACTCTCGACCAAAACCCATCTATAGTTATATCAGAATAACGAGAAGAGTTGACAGAGGAGTTGCATTCACTGCATAAATATAGAACAAGGGTTTAACAGTAATATCCAAGTAAGTCGTAACATGTTCCAAGTTTAAACATGAGATTAAAATGTACAAACCCAGAAGGGGACTGATAGGTCCAATACCAAAAGAAACAAATTAAATTAACTATAATTACATCTTCAACGTTTTAACTGAACCAAGACATTCATATAACCAGTCAAGTAGGTTGACTCGACCGAAGTCACAATTCATACAAGAAGAAAAGGTGCATGCACAACAACTCTACATGTATAAATATACTTAAGATGAGGATGTATAGGCCTCGTAGGCCATCATAGTCCATCTTAAAAATAGATAAGTTATTGTTGCAAGATAGGGATAAATTACGCATAAAACCATAAATGTAACCCTCCATCCAGAACTAAAGAACCTGAGGGTTCGCGAGTAATCCCTTAGTGAACAAGAAGAGCACCTATAAATGAGCGGAGAAGACCCTGTTGAACCTCAAAATTATCCTCTCTCTATCATCCTTTCTCACCTTTTTCCCGTACTTTCTCATAATATCACATACCACAATCAATGATAAATGCCATGTTTTGTCTCAAGGAATGTGTTTAAATGATTTCCATGTTATATTCTCATGTTTTTGCTATTCGAATAAATTTTTGTAATTTGGCTAAAGAACGCAGTCCATTCTGTATCTAATCATGGATTCCATAGCTACTTTCATGGTTTGACGGGTTCCAAGTGTCAAATGGAGAATTGAGCCACATGGGCATTTCCAGAATCATCTACACATGGATTTTGTCCTATTTACTTGGCCGAGATCGATAAAAAAGAAGGCCTAAGATCGTGGTCAAAGAAATTTAGTCGAGAAAAGAAGGAATCTTGATTTTCTCTATCGTAGCAAATCAAGATTTAAACAATCCAATTGCAATTCTATAAGTCGAATTAGCCACCTGTAGCAGAATTATCTCATAGATAGTTATGTTTATTTTCTTTAAATATCGGTTGTACAGAACCGAAAACAATTAAGTTTTAAGTTAAGTTTTAATCTTTTGTTGATACGCTATGCATTAATACTTTGTTATATCATAATACAAAGATCGTGTTACCAATTATTTCTTAAGTGCATCTATAACCAGCCAGTATTTCAGCCGAATCAGTTACAGAGGGCCCCTGCACTGGAGGAGGTTTTTGTTTTTAGTTTAATTTTCCTTACTCTGTTTTTGTCAATTATGTTTTCTGAGTAGATTAATGTTTCATTCCTTTTTTTATCAGTAGCATAACAAATAATCCTAAGTTTTTAAGCCTTGTCTTCTAAAAACATTTCATGAAAATAGATCTTCCTATTTTCAAATTGAATCAAGTTTGAAGTAATAACAGTTCACAGTTATCTAGTTTTCCTTACTATTTTTTCTTTTACTTTCTTAGAATAGAATTATCAATTAATTGTATCAATGGATGTTCCTACAGGTCATTTAATAATATGATTCTAAACTAAATGATTGAATGTCTAATTCATATAGTTATTGATTTTTTCCTCTACACATTTTACTTGCTTTCTAGGAACTTAGAAATTAAGGTATAATTGATTTCTTACACAACATCTCAAGAGGGTAATACTTCACATTGAATGTTGGAGTAAATAAAACATACATTAATTTCTTATAGTTAGCTTTACATGCTTTCACATTTGCTTTTAGATCCTCATTTAATTGTATCATTGATGTTCCTAAAGGTCATTCCAAGAAATTGATTATATCATGTTTCTAGATTGAATGATTGAATGTCTAATTCATGCAATTACTGATTTTTTCCCCTTCATATTTTAGTTTCTTTTCTAAATCATTAAGTATAATTGGTTACTTAACATCATCTCAAGAAGGTGACATTTCATATTGAATGCTAGAGTAACTAAGCATACATTAGTTATTTTACTTTGCACACTTTACTTGCTTTTTTGGAACATTAGAAGTTAAGGTATAGATAGTTGCTTACACAACATCTCAAGAAGTTAATACTTCATATTGAATGATGGAGTAACTAATCATACATTAGTTGTTTTACTTTTCTGATTTCACTTAGAATAACACTGCAATTTCAATCTCAGATATAAGAATTAGATCCATGGAATAGGACTAATATTAAGATAGAAATCATTAAGATTAATACTATATTTTTTTTCAGATTAGATTCTTACTAGCCAATAGTCTTTGATTTGTTTTTATGTAAGTTAGTTTAACTTAGGAACACTTCCTTTTCTTCCTTATTAAAATTCATTAGATTCATTTAATTTCTTTCAGAGTTTTAGATTAAACATTCTTAAACATCAAAGAACAGATCCCCCAAAAACAACATAAAATACAAACAACGAAGTAAGAAGAAGGTTAACTAAGCACATACATTGCACCACACTTCATCAATTTACAAACCTCAGTTGATAATTTATGTAAGATATTTAAGACATTAAATTGACTAAACATTTTGGCACTATTGCCGGGGAAGTGTAATTAGGTAGCCTCATTTCTTACATCTAAAAAAATGATATGCGTAGAGAAAGAGACTCTAGGGGCATATTCATACCTAGAGGCAGGAGTTTAATCTCTACAACACCACTTACTCTAGATATATTACGAAGTGATACACCTCCATCTCAAACTCATATTCCATATTTCACTAGCCATAGACTTCCTGAAGTTCTAAGGTCAGAAATCCAATTTGGAGGATCTCCTACTTCATCCACTGAGGCAGTCTTAGAGGAAGAAGACCCTAGATCCCCAACAGAAGGAGTAACCCTTTCCACCTTTACAGGGGAACATATTCTAGCTGAAGAGTTAGAAATTCCTAGTGGAGAGGAAGAAGAAGATCCTTTCTTCAACATACCATTGATAGAAGAGCCAGAGGAATAGAAATTAACCTTGGAGGTTGAATATTATATCATCTCTGATGAATCTATAATGGCAGGAAGAGGAAAATAAGGAGAAGGAGAAGGAGAAATTATAAATGGAGAAAATGTAATATTTGGAGGTAACAGTAGAGGAGGAGATAGAGGAAGAGGTAGAGGAAATGCAGAAGGAGGCAGAAGAAATAGAGTAATTGATAGTTCTTTTGGATTCCCTATAGTTGATGAAGATACAAATGCTACAATGAAAAATATCTCACCTTCTGCCCTCCCAAATTTTCATGGATTAGAAAGTGAAGATCCTGAAACATTTTTGTTTAAATTTGAATTCTTGTGAAAAACTTATGATTATTTACAAGACTCTCAAAAACTCAAATTGTTTCCTTCAACATTGAAAGGAGCAGCTCTAAAATGGTTCATGAGTTTCATCACTCGGTCAATCAGAACATGAAAAGAGCATTTTTAGAAAGGTATTTGGATTATTGTATACGCATCAATCATAAGGATGAAGTATTTAAAATGATGCAAAAAGAGGATGTGAATTTGGAGGATTTAATTGAAAGATTGAATAATAACATAAAAAGAGAAAAAATGGATAATTTAGATCAAGATACTTTAAAAGCTCTTTTATTAAAATCCATTAGAGATGAATGGATAAACATTCTTAACATGATGGGAAAGGGGGATATCTCTCAACTTCTATTATCTGACATTGGTGAATGTTGTATCCATCTCTCAAGGGGAAAATAAAAAACTAGGAAAAATCCAAGAGATCCTTCTCTTGATAGAGTAAATAGATTTGAAATTGGAGCAGTGAGTACGGAAGAAATTGGAAACGTGCTTGATGAATTTAAAACAGACATTTTAGAGAGTCTTAGTGAACAGATAGACACCCTTAAGTTATAAAAAAAATAGAAAGTTAAGACTGATGTTTTAGCTATTTTCTGTCCTAGATGTAGAAAGAAGTATGCTTTAAGAGGATGTCCTCTTGATGAAAAATTCATAGAGACCAGTATGATTTGTTCATAAAGTCATGAGACTAAGATTTTTCCTTCAATTCAAGGTCTTACGGCTGTTTTTCAAGAAGAAATAACTTCAAATCCAACATAATCTCTTTACTTTGTCTCTATAAGACCATTGCAGGGGCGACAAGCTCAAGTATTTAGCAATCAAATGTATACTCACCCCCCACCAAATAATTGGAATTATTGGCAACAACATTGGCCTCAATCTCAATTTGAATCTCAATCTTGGGCTCAAGGAATGCAAAATCCCTATGGAAGATTCACTCACTATCAATATCCTCCATCATATCCAAACTACCCTCCCCAACAAATTCCTCAATAAAATCAACAACCCCAACTCCAAAGCCAAAATCCACAACTTTCACTACCATTTCTAGAGAGACCAAATCATCTACCTGCCCAACCATTACCAAACCCCAACAACAAAAATCCTCAAAATACCTACATGATAGAAGGACAAAAATTTTCAACCTACATGATTACTCATCTAGATCTTAATGATGTCCAACTTAAATCTGGTAGGATATTAGAAAAGAAAAATCCTTCTGTATTTATTCAAGAACAGGATAGTTTTAAGGAAAGTTCTTTACAGCCAAATAGAATTTTTGAGGAAGGAACATCTCTTCAAAACCAGAATCCTGAAAATGAAAAACAAAAAGAACCAATAAAATCAACTCCTATCATAAAGCAACCATCAGTACCTACTTCTACACCTCCTTTTCCTGAAATATTACAAGTTGATAGAGGGGTAGAAAATCATATTATGTTTCCCAATTATGATTTTCTAGATGAATTTAAAATTTTTTGTATCAAAATCTCTTTGTTACAAGCCATTAAGGAGATTCCAATTCTAGCTAAAACAATAGAGTTGAGCATGAAGAAACCAGGAATAAAAAAAAAAGAAATAAAAAGAATTCAACTTGTAGGAAAAATTGCAGACATAATGATGGAAAAAATTGTCATACAAAAATATTTAGATCCAGGAAGTCCAGTTGTAAAAACACATATCAATATAATTGAAATTCCAAATACATTGATTGATTTAGGAGCAAAAATTAACACCATGAGAAAAAAAACCATGGAACTGCTCAAACTTCCTAATCTTTTGTATACACCTACATTACTGCAATTAGCAGACAAATTTGTAATCAAGCCAGATGGTGTGTTAGAAGATATTTCAGTATCCTTAAAATCTTGGGAATATCCTATTGATTTTATGATCTGAACTCCTAAGAAACATCTAGGAGGACATCCACTTATATTAGGAAGACCTTGGTTGGCTACAATTGATGCTTTCATTAGCTGTAGATATGGTGACATGTATATGTCTGATGGTAACTCAATAAAGAAATTCTCTCTATATCCTCTAGCCAGAACAATCAGAGAGTTAGATGGAAAATAATGGATTGATGATGAAAATGATATACAACCTCTCTTCACTATTTCAATCGTTAGTGAAGCTAGTCAAATCCTAAATTCTATGGAAAATTTTGAATCATCTCCAGAATATGAACATGCTCAATTCCATGAGAAATCTAATATTGAATATTTTTCATCTAGGAAGATGTCTCTTTATTCTATGGAAGAATTTTATAGCTCTACAGTTGAAATATTTCCAGGGAAAACTTTAAACATAAACAATAACTTGGAGAGATTACAACAGGAAAATTTAATCAAAACATTACAACAACATTCTTCTGCATATGCATGGGATTACATTGATATGAAAGGAATTAGTCCTAAGACTTGTATACATCACATCTACATTGAGGAAAATTGTAAACCTATCAGACAACCTCAAAAAAGGATGAATCCAAATCTTAAAGAAATTGTGAAAGAAGAGTTGCAAAAATTGTTGAATATAAACTTCATTTACCTAATTTCAGACAGTCAGTGGGTTTCCCCTTTAGTGATTGTGTCAAAAAATAATGGTAAATAGAGGGTATGCATTGATTATCGAGAATTGAATAAAGCTACCCTAAAATATCATTTTATTTTACCCTTTATAGATCAAGTATTGGATACATTAGGAGGTAAGAAGTATTTCTCATTTTTGGATGGTTTTAGTGGCTACAATCAAATTCAGGTAGCACCTAAAGATCAAGATAAGACCACATTCACCTGTCCATGGGGGACTTATGCCTACCGAGTACTTACTTTTGGATTGTGCAATGCACTTGCAACATTCCAAAGGGCAGTACTAGGAATTTTTTCTGATCTAATACATGATTGTGTAGAGGTGTACATGGATGAACTTACAGTTTATGGGAACACATTTGAAGAAGATTTTAAAAATTTGGAAAATGTTCTTAAAATATGTAAGTTGTTAGCCCCCCTATGAAACTCTTGGCAAGCAAGATGGGGGCTGGATTGTTGGAGCCTTCAAGGAATGCCTTTCCCCAGAAAAATCATCCTCCTTGAAATCTCTCTATGCTGCGCCTAACATAATTCCTTCTACTGATTCATTCCTTGAAAGGCCTATTTTTACCCCTCATATCCCTGCAAAATACCAGAATTCCCTTTCTTCCCCTCAAGATTCCCCTTCTTTATGCCTAAATTCCCCAAAATTCCCTTGGAATCCTATTCCTGCCCCTGTTTCGACCTTTCCTACCCTTCATTGCCCTATCGTTACCCCTGCCTGGCCTCAAATTGCATTAAAAATGAATAAAAATTTATATATCTCATATATTGGGCCTTAGCCCTCACGCCCTTCGCCTTCCATAGAACCCAACCTCGGAACCACCCGTGAGGTCCAAAGGCGCTCATCGCAAAACCTCATGGGGTGCAGTCTAAGCCGTTGATCTGAATAAAATGAACGGCGATCGCCGCCCCCGCAACAATACCATTGAAATCATTCATTACCGGCGATCTCGTCTGGACCGTCCATCGCCCGACAGATCAACGGTGCGGAGCCTGCCTTTCCTTGTGGACCCCGCTGGTGCGTCCTCCCGAAAACCGCCAATATTTTCTGCACCGCTCATTTGCAGAGGGCGGTTTTCCTCCATCATCCAGCAATTCCATACATTACCTGCCGCGTGTCCACTGTACGTCCTCAAAACCGCTTTTCTCCCGCGCATTAACTTTTGGCACAGGTCGTCCAGTGGAATCGTCGTCAGTCGTTGGATCTTCGATCACCCATCCGATGGTCACCATTTGCCAAAGCTGCATGCTGTTTTAACCACGGTCATCGCGCCCGCTGGCCCACCGATTTCCGATCCCCGTCGTCAATCTCTAACGCAATCAACGGTCTAGATCAGCCCTTCCATCGTTGACTGTTCCACGGTCTCCCGTTTTTCCACGTCAGCATCCCATGTGCACCCTCCGTGCACATGCCTTTCCGTCGCATATATTGCTCCATTCTTCATGTCATTTAATGATTTTCATTCACAGTTCCCTCTGCGCTCCGTCACCTCCGCCATGGCACTTTACATCGTTCCTCTGCAAGTTTTTCCCTCCACCACGCCATCTACACGGTCACTCTCATCTTCCACATCATCCGCCACCCCATCTAGGGTTTTCCTCACAGTTTTCGTGTTTTTTGCAGGATTGAAAATGGTGAAAGACAGCCACAATATGCAGCCTCTGTTACAGTGACAAAGAAATTCGAGGAAGATCATCCACATCGGCTGAATTTATGAACAAAGGCCTGGGAAGGTGGAGATGAGTTGTTCATTAAAGGAATAGAGTTCAAACTCTGTAGAAAATCTCCCATCACCATTAAAGCCCGAGCTACCCTGTCAGAAGCAGAATGGAGCGGCAGTGTTACAGTACAGAGCAAAGGATGATTAAGCGGTGGTGCATTGGTGGTGCGACGGTGGTGCACGTTGGCGGAGCCACCTTCCCTGGTGGTTACGGGGGGTATGAGTTTGCCCGTACAGACCAAATGAGGTGAGGCCCCGTAGTACATATTGGCCGTTGATCGGCGGTCAAACCCCGATCGACTGGTCAACTACGGGGGGTACACATCCCGTTAACCCCGATAGACTAAGACTAGATGTATTCAGACTGAATGTTCAAGCTATGGGCTATGATGTACCTGATTGGTGTTGTTTCTAATATGACAAGCATGTTTCTTTGGATCCTGATATAAAGCAGCTGGTGATGTTTTCTCTTTCTCTGTATTTGTGATTGACTTGCTCTTATGTTACGTTATGTTTCATTTCATTTCTGCTGGTAGGCAACAGAAGTATAACATAGGATTCACCCTTGTTAGGTGCCCTATGTTTCCGGCTCTCCCTACCTCAATGTTTTCTGCTTATATGTGTATCTGAATGTTGATTTCAATTGATTTAACCAATGTAGTGGATGATATTTCCTGCTCTCTGATGTATGAATTGATGAAGTCCATGTTTAGATGTTCTTGGTAGGATTTAGCTGGAAGGTTTTGGAACACTGGGGATTAGTGTTAGCCCTGTCCACTAGGATCTTTGCACGACCAGCTAGCCTTTCTAAGATCCCTTGTAATTGCCTCTGATTTTGTCCAAGCAGGTCTGGAGTTAAATGACCTCTGAATTGATCTATAGACAGAGTTGGATGGTTCTCCTTCATTCATTTTCAATCCCTAATGTCCCATCCCACCAATCATCCTTTAAGATCCAGATGCTCTAGATGACTATCCCAACTAAAAGCTTGCACATTGATTATAAGTAAATCCTTTCTTGACTCCATAGCCCAATGGCTTTGATGTTATCTGAGTTATCTGTCTCTGCTTGAGCTTCCTTTTTCTCATCCTTGTCTTATATTGGACCTTCTTTTCCTGATTCCTTCCAACCAAATCATTTAAAACCCCCCTTTGCGCTTCATAACTAGCCTAGCATCTCAACTTGAGCTTCAAAGATATATCATTCTTTGTCTTTATTGGAGAGATCCCTCTCCGGGTCCAGGAGGGCTAGATCCTAGGGCCCCAAAGTGGTTTGATGTTGTCTTATCTTTTGGTATTGCCAAATCTGCCAAAACATAGGAACCCCAACATAATGGCGACTCCGCTGGGGAGTAGACCACTTTGCTTTTAGATTGGCTTTTCATTGTTGATGGTGGATAGCAGCCTGCTTCAAACAGTTAAATTCATCCACCTGGCGACTCCACACTCCCTATGATCCAAAGACCAAATGACTCCATTGGTGAAGGACACTGAACTTGTTGAGGAGAAGTGGTAGCCTTCTTTGCAAAAGCATGAATCCAAACATGGACAGAGATGCAAAGTATGATGCTTTGTGCGATCAATTAATTGAATTAACAGAAACATTTGGTGAAATGATGAAGATGCACATGGCTAATATGAATACAGATGATGACTATTTCGAGCAGCCTATGCATCCTTCAGAGCAAGAACAAACTCAAGAATCCATTGAAGATGAGGAGGTTAGTGATCAGGAACTGCCTGGTTGCTCACCTATTCCTTGTGTTATGCTGGCCAGAGAATATTAGGACCTATCAGCTAAGGCCGATAAGGAAAGAAGCCTTGAGGAAATAGAAGACTATATAGAAGAGGCAGAACCTGGTGTGGAAGATGAGGCTCAAGAAAACATCCAGCCTCCAAATCATCTAATATAAGAGAAAGAGGATTGTTGTGTTTCTGTCCATGATGAAAGGGAAACCCCTCTTTTGACAGAGGAAGAGATTGAGCGGATACTAAACCAGCAGTCCACCTTCGAAATCTTATATAGAACACACACTCTTGCTCACTCATCTTATGAGTTTGATGATTCAGATTCAGAGGACTCCTCTATGGATTAGAATGAAGAAAGACCTGCTGAGAATCTGATATGTTTGAAGGGTGACTTTACTTGCAGCTATAATTTTCCTTTTTATGATCTGTTTGATGATGAATGTTTTCAAAAAGAAGCTGAGCTTAAGGGATCGTCATCCTTAGATTCATGGGGGGAAGATCAAGGCCAGCAACTTTGGAGAAGTAATGAAACCAATCAGCCTATCTATGACACTGATGGCGAGAGCTACGACAGTATAATAGCAGATGAAGATTCTATGAATCTTCATTCTGCTTTGCCATAAATCATCAATGAGACTGGAAATTAGCAGCCTTCTTTTTCAGAAGATGAGGAGGAAAGCAAAGAAGAGATTCTCAAGCAGGATGAAAGCAAAGAGCCTCCTCTTGAAAAGGAGGAAGCAAAGGAATACACCCCTGCTCAAGAATGCATTGATCTCTTCACTGAGCCCAGCACATCAGAGTAGAATATATCAGAGCTCCCAGAGGACAGCACTGCCATATATGATGAGTCCTCCAGTTCAGAAAGTGAAGAAGATGAAGGAGATTCCCTTTCTCGAGAGAGTCTCATTCATGATCCAGTGGAAGGAGAAGAGATCCTGGTCGAAGCCTGCCTGCCAGATATCTATAGCCAGGTATCTTTTTATGATCCTTATGCACATTTTCTGCAAACATATGATGAAGGATCAAAGATCCTGTTGAGCAGCATGTTGCAAACAGAGAGAAAATTTTTCAAAGCTGCTGTTATTGAACAAAAAGAGTGGGAGCTGCCCTGCCTATCCAGCATGCTCAAGGAGTTGAGAAAAAAGGACCAGCCATGGGATCATTTGATGGACTGGTTACATTGGAAGACAGTGTTTGTAAGCTAGACCTATAAATATTTCAGTAAAGTAGGGTAGGTAGGAAAGCTCAATAAGGCTCAGTCTATGAGCATGTAGTTAGTTGTTTCAATTCCTGTCTTAGAATGTAGGAGAAGAAACATGTTGGACAGTTTAATCCCAACAGGTAGTAGATTAGGTAGAGAAATAGATGAGGCCAATAGTTTAATCTGGCCTCATGGAGAAATAAGGGTAGATTTAGAATAGGTTTGTTTTTTTTTTTTCAAAATAAAATGTGAAGGGGATGCTAGCTCAAATGCGCCCAAAGGGAAATGTTAGAACTGTAGTCTGGGTAGGTAGATTGGTTGGGAAATACTTCTGCTAATGTTTAAATCAGATGGTGGCAGCTGAAATCAAAGAAGAAAGATGGCTTATGACAGCAGGCAACTGGCCTTTTCCCAAGATCATATCTGGTTTCTTGACTCCTCCAAGGAGAAGCCATCCCCATGTGGAGCCACTGTTAGCCCCCCTATGAAATTCTTGACAAGAAAGCTGGGGGCTGAATTGTTTTGGAGCCTTCAAGGAATGTCTTTCCCTTGAAAACCCATTCTCCTTGAAGCCTTTGAGTGCTTTGCCTTATATAAATTCTATCTGCTGCCCCTTTTTCCAGAAAGGCCATTCATTTCCCCTTTATACCCCTGCAAATACCCCCATTTTACCCTCCCCTTTCCTATGTCAGAATCCCTTTTCTTCCTTTTATCCCCACCATCACCCTCTTAAATTCCCCAAAATCCCCTTAAACTCCCCCATCACCCTTTATTTCCCTAATTCTCCACCTCGCCTCCCTATCCTTTCTTCCCTTGGGCCTAAAAATGCTTTAAAATATGCAAAAATCATATTTCGGGTCCTGGCCCCTTTGGCCATAGCCCCGCGCTCCTTCATCTTCCACGTGACCCGATGCTATGACCAAAGCCCTGTTTTGAAAGGCGCTTATCACAGATCCATTTCGGGCGCAACCTCAGCCGTAGATCTCACCCGATCAGACGGACAGCATTTAATCTTCAGCCTTCGCGCCTTTCCCTGTTCCAACTTGTGATCGAGCCATCGCCGTTCATTCGCTCGATAATCCGACGGTACAGAGCCTCTCCGCCAGTGGACCCCGCAGCGCACTATACCCCAAATCCATTGGTTTTTTCCGCACCACCCATCTGCAACAGGCGATTTTCCCTGGAGAGCCAGCGATTCCACTTATTAAATGACGCGTGGCATCTGTACCAGGGAAAAACCACCCCCATTTCGCGCATTAATCTTCGGGACAGAACGCCCAGCGGAATTGTTATGAGCCGTCAGATCTGGTGAAGCCTATCCAAGGGTTGTCATTCATCGAAACTACGCGCGGGATAAGCCATCCCCACCGTACACTTGGCCCACTGTCTGTCCACCCTGATGTGTTTTCCGCCGTTGATTCCCTTTCGGATTGACGGCCCAGATTTGTCCTCCACTGTTGACTATTCTTCTATCCCCCAGTCACGCTACATCACCTCCACGTTTCCTTGTCGTACGCCCGCATGTCTCACTGCATATATTTGTTTCCGAAGTCATTTTTACGTGGTTTTCCCATGCAAACTATTTTCGTTGCGCATCCACCTCCCATATTTCATCGCTTCACTACGTTTTTTCACCATGTCCCCACCTGCACGTCCGTTTCATCCATCCACATCACCCGCCACCCTCGTCCATGGTTTTACTCACAGTTTTCGTGTTCTTGCAGGGTTTCCAAAAGTAGAAGACCACCATGGTTCTATGTGACAAGCTGTGCAGGCAGAATTAAATCCAAGAACCAGTACTACTGTGAGATAGTCAAAGAAAGCAACTGGCCGGATTCGCATTAAGTAAAAGGCAGATTTCAGACATTGGGAACCTTTCTACGCAATTAAAGCCCGAGCTACCCTGTCAGAAGTAGAATGGAGCGGCAGTGTTACAGTACAGAGCAAAGGAAGATTAAGCGGTGGTGCATTGGTGGCGCGACGGTGGTGCACGTTGGCGGAGCCACCTTCCCTGGTGGTTACGGGGGGTATGAGTCTACCCGTACAGACCAAATGAGGTGAGGCCCCGTAGTACATATTGGCCGTTGATCGGCGGTCAAACCCCGATTGACTGGTCAACTACGGGGGGTACACATCCCGTTAACCTCCGCACTGGTCGACCTCCCGTACTCCATCGATCTGTTCAAACCTACTGCCGGTTTAGCTCTGCGCTGTTCCAATCGTCCTGCCACCTGTGAATTGATCCGGGCAGTTGGAATTACATTCCAACAAAGGCAGCAGTTTGAAGACCTCGAGGATCAATCAAAGGATCCTGTGCACAAGTAAAAGGTAGCATCAGGGTTATTTGTCAGCAGAATGTTTCTCTTTATCAAAGTACAGGGCGCCCATACAACTTTTATTATACATAACATCCCTAAAAGAATTTCTGCCCTAACTACAGCTCAAAAACAGTCTCACATTTATGAGACAGACCTTCCTAGCAGTTTATTTCATTTTTGTTCAAATCATCTAGGAGTACTTCAGCCATAAGATGTCAAGATCAAATCTGGAGCAGATCATTCTCTCACAAGGAAGGTGATAGAGATTAAATATACAGCATGTCAAGCAGAATGGGTTTCGGCCCTGCATTCATTGGTGTGTTTAAAGATACATTTAATTTTCACCTACTCCTTCAGTCGATCTTAGGCTCACCCTTTGCTATAAATCACAGAAGGAAACATTGTAATTGTTGTTGATGAGATATCAGTGAAACGCAAGTATTGTTCCTCTTGAGACAAGTTCTCTGTGTAATATTGTAAGATAGACTGAGACTAGATGTATTCAAACTGAATGTTCAAGCTATGGGCTATGATGTACCTGATTGGTGTTTTTTTTAATATTACAAGCATGTTTCTTTGGATACTGATCTAAAGCAGCTGGTGATGTTCTCCTTTCTCTGTATTTTTGATTGACTTGCTTTCATTTCGTTACATTTCTTCAGGCTCGCATCAGAAGTTTGGCATAAGATTTACCCTTGATAGGTACCTTATGCTGCTGCTCTCCCAGCCTTCTATGTTTTCTGCTTATATGTGCATCTGAATGTTGATTTCAATTGATTTAACCAGTGTAGTGGATGTCATTTCCTTCTCTCTGAAATATGAATTAATGGAATCAGTATTTAGATGTTCTTGTTAGGATTTAGTTGAATGTGTTGAGAACCTGGGAGGTCTAGAATCCTGTATCTGCCTCACTAGGAGCTTTCCATCCCAATTAAACCTTTCCAAGATCCCTTGTTTTGCCTCTAATTCTGTCCAAGCAGGCCTGGAGTTAAATGACCTCTGGCCTGATCTATAGACAGAGTTGGATGGTTCCCCTTCACTCATTTTCAATCCTTAATGTCCCATCCCACCAATCATCCTTTAAGATCCAAATGCTCTAGATGACTAGCCCAACTGAAAGCTTGCACATTGAACACAAATAAATCCTTTCTTGACTCCATAGCCCAATGGCTTTGATGTTCTTTGAGTTATCTGTCTCTGCCTAAGCTTCCCCTTTGCTCATCCTTGTCTTCTATTGGACCTTCTTTTCCTGATTCCCTCCAACCAAACCTAAACAATCAAACAAACAACCCCGAGCCATATAACTAGCCTAAATCCATAACTTCGAGCTTCAGGGACATACATTTTGACTCATATAAAGAGATCCCTCTCTGGACCTAGGAGGGCTAGATCCTAAGGTCCCAAAGTGGTTCTATGTTGTCTCATCTTTTGGTATTGCCAATCTTGCCAAAACATGGGAACCCCAACATAATTATTATGTTGGGGTTCCTATGTTTTGGCAGATTTGGCAATACCAAAAGATAAGACAACATCAAACCACTTTGGGGCCCTAGGATCTAGCCCTCTTGGACCCGGAGAGGGATCTCTCCAATAAAGACAAAGAATTATATATCTTTGAAGCTCAAGTTGAGATGTTAGGCTAGTTATGAAGCACAAAGGGGGGTTTTAAATGATTTGGTTGGAGGGAATCAGGAAAATAAGGTCCAATATAAGACAAGGATGAGCAAAAGGAAGCTTAGGCAGAGACAGATAACTCAGAGAACATCAAAGCCATTGGGCTATGGAGTCAAGAAAGGATTTACTTATAATCAATGTGCAAGCTTTCAGTTGGGCTAGTCATCTAGAGCATCTGGATCTTAAAGGATGATTGGTGGGATGGGACATTAAGGATTGAAAATGAATGAAGGAGAACCATCCAAATCTGTCTATAGATCAGGTCAGAGGTCATTTAACTCCAGACTTGCTTGGAAAAAATCAGAGGCAATTACAAGGGATCTTAGAAAGGCTAGCTGGTCGTGCAAAAATCCTAGTGGACAGGGCTAACACTAATCCCCAGTGTTCCCAAACCTTCCAGCTAAATCCTACCAAGAACATCTAAACATGGACTTCATCAATTCATACATCAGAGAGCAGGAAATATCATCCACTACAGTGTTTAAATCAATTGAAATCAACATTCAGATACACATATAAGCAGAAAACATTGAGGTAGGGAGAGCAGGAAACATAGGGCACCTAACAAGGGTGAATCCTATGTTATACTTCTGTTGCCTACCAGCAGAAATGAAATGAAACGGAACATAACATAAGAGCAATTCAATCACAAATACAGAGAAAGAGGAAACATCACTAGCTGCTTTAGATCAGGATCCAAAGAAACATGCTTGTCATATTAGAAACAACACCAATCAGGTACATCATAGCCCATAGCTTGAACATTCAGTCTGAATACATCTAGTCTCAGTCTATCTTACAATATTACACAGATAACTTGTCTCAAGAGGAACAATACTTGCATTTCACTGATATCTCATCAACAACCATTAGAATGTTTCCTTCTGTGCTTTATAGCAAAGGGTGAGCCTAAGATCGACTGAAGGAGTAGGTGAAAATTAAATGTATCTTTAAACATGTAACAATGAATGTGTGGTCGATTCCATTCTCGTCGATGTTGCAGGTTTACTCTGTCACCTTCCTTGTGAGAGAATGATATGCTCCAAATTTGATCTTGACATCTTTTGGCTGAAGTACTCTTGGATAATTTGAACAAAAATGAAATAAACTGCTAGGAAGGTCTGTCTCATAAATGTCTGACTGTTTTTGAGCTGTATTTAGGGCGGAAATTCTTTCAGGGATGTTATGTATAATAAAAGTTGTATAGGCGCCCTGTACTTTGATAAAGAGAAATATTCTGCTGACAAATAACCCTGATGGTACCTTTTACTTGTGCACAGGATCCTTTGATCGATCCTCGGGGTCTTCAAACTGCTGCTTTTGTTGGAATGTAATTCCAACTGCCCGGATCAATTCACAGGCAGTAGGACAATTGGAACAGCGCGGAGCTAAACCGGCAGTAGGTTTGAACAGATCGACGGAGTACGGGAGGTCGACCAGCGCGGAGGTTAACGGGATGTGTACCCCCCGTAGTTGACCAGTCGATCGCGGTTTGACCGTCGATCAACGGCCAATATGTACTATGGGGCCTCACCTTATTTGGTCTGTACGGGCATAATCATACCCCCCGTAACCACCAGGGAAGGTGGCTCCGCCAACGTGCACCAGCGTCACGCCACCAATGCACCACCGCTTAATCTTCCTTTGCTCTATACTGTAACACTACCGCTCCATTATGCTTCTAACAGGGTAGCTCAAGCTTTAATGGTGATGGGAGATTTTCTACAGAGTTCGAACTCTATTCCTTTAATGAACAACTCATCTCCACCTTCCCGGGCCCTTGTTAATAAATTCAGCCGCTGTGGATGATCTTCCTCGGATTTCTCTGTGGCTGTAACAGAGGCTGCATATTGTGGCTATCTTTCACCGTTTTCAATCCTGCAAAAAACACGAAAACTGTGAGGAAAACCCTAGATGGGGTGGCGGATGATGTGGAAGATGAGCGTGACCATGTAGATGGCGTGGTCGAGGGAAAAACTTGCAGAGGAACGATGTAAAGTGCCATGGCAGAGGTGACGGAGCGCAGAGGGAACTGTGAATGAAAATCATTAAACGACATGAAGAATGGAGAAATATATGCGACGGAAAGGCATGTGCATGGAGGGTGCACGTGGGATGCTGACGTGGCGGAACGGGAGACCGTGGAACAGTCAACGATGGAAGGGCTGATCTGGACCGTTGACTGCGTTAGAGATTGACGACGGGGATTGGAAAATGGTGGGCCAGCAGGTGCGATGAGCGTGGTTAAAACAGCGTGCAGCTTTGGCAAATGGTGACCGTCGGATGGGTGATCGGAGATCCAACGACTGACGACATTTTCGCTGGATGACCTGTGCTGAAAGTTAATGCGCGGGAGAAAAGCGGTTTTGAGGACATACAGTGGACATGCGGCAGGTAATGTATGGAATCGCTGGATGATGTAGGAAAACTTCCCTCTGCAGATGAGCGGTGTGGAAAATACTGGCGGTTTTCGGGAGGACGCGTCGGCGGGGTCCACAAGGAAAGGCAGGCTCCGCACCGTTGATCTGTCGGACAACGAATGGTCCGAACGAGATCGTCGGTAATGAATGATTTCAATGGTATTGTTGCAGGGGCGGCGATCGCCGTTCGTTTTATTCAGATCAACGGCTTAGACTGTACCCCATGAGGTTTTGCGATGAGCGCCTTTGGACCTCGCGGGTGGTTCCGGGGTTGGGTTCTATGGAAGGCGAAGGGCGCGGGGGCTAAGGCCCAATATATGAAATATATGGATTTTTATTCATTTTTAATGCAATTTGAGGCTAGCTAGGGGTAACGATAGGGCAATGAAGGGTAGGAAAGGCCGAAACAGGGGCAGGAATAGGATTCCAAGGGAATTTTGGGGAATTTAGGCATAAATAAGGGGAATCTTGAGGGGAAGAAAGGGAATTCTAGTATTTTGCAGGGATATGAGGGGTAAAAATAGGCCTTTCAAAGAATAAATCAGTAGAAGGAATTATGTTAGGCGCAGCACAGAGAGTCTTCAAGGAGGATGAGTTTTATGGGGAAAGGCATTCCTTAAAGGCTCCAACAATCCAGCCCCCAGCTTGCTTGCCAAGAGTTTCATAGGGGGGCTAACAGTGGCTCCACATGGGGATGGCTGCTCCTTGGAGGAGTCAAGAAACCAGATATGATCTTTGGAATATGCCAGTTTCCTGCTGTTATAAGCCATCTTTCTTCTTTTTATTTCAGCTGCCACAATATGTTGGAAACATCAGCAGAAATATTTCTCAATCAATCTACCTACCCAGACTACAGTTCTAACATTTACTTTTGGGTGAATTTGAGCTAGCAGCCCCTTCACATTTTATTTTGAAAAAAAAAAAAACAAACCTATTCTAAATCTACCCTTATTTCTCCATGAGGCCAGATTAAACTGTTGGCCTCATCTATTTCTCTACCTAATCTACTACCTGTTGGGATTAAACTGTCCAACAGGTTTCTTCTCCTACATTCTAAGATAGGAATTGAAACAACTAACTACATGCTCATAGACTGAGCCTTATTGAGATTTCCTACCTACCCTACTTTACTGAAATATTTACAGGTCTAGCTTACAAACACTGTCTTCCAATGTAACCAGTCCATCAAATGATCCCATGGCTGGTCCTTCTTACTCAATTCCTTGAGCCCGCTGGATAGGTAGAGCAGCTCCCACTCTTCTTGTCCCATAACAACAGCCTTGAAAAATTTTCTCTCTATTTGCAACATGCTGCTCAAAAATACCCTTGATCCTTCTTCAATTATATGCAGGAAATGTGCATAAGGATCATGAAATGATACCTGGTTATGAATATTTGGCAAGCAGGCTTCAACCAAGACTTCTTCTTCTTCCACTGGATCAAGGATGAGGCTCTCTTGGAGAAGAGAATCTTCTTCATCTTCTGAACTAGAGGACTCATCATATATGGCAGTGTTGTCCTCCTGGAGCTCTGATATATTCTGATCTGATGTGCTGAGCTCGGTGAAGAGATTCATGTATTCTTGAGCAGGGACATGTTCCATTGCTTCCAATTTTTCAAGAGAAGGCTCCTTGCTTACATTCTGCTCAAGAATCTCTTCTTTGCTTTCCTCCTCGTCTTCTAAAAAGAACAACCGTTGGTTTCCAATCTCACTGATGATCTGAGGTAAAGCAGAATGAAGATTCATAGAATCTTCATTTGCTATTATATTGTCGTAGCTCTCGCCATCAGTGTCATAGATAGGCTGATTGGTTTCATTACTTCTCCGAAGTAGCTGGCCCTGATCTTCCCCCCATGAATCTAAGGATGACGATCCTGTAAGCTCAGCTTCTTTTTGAAAACATTCATCATCAAACAAATCATAAAAAGGAAAATTATAACTACAAGTAATGTCACCCTTCAAACATATCGGATTCTCAGCAGGTCTTTCTTCATTCTGATCCATAGAGGAGTCCTCTGAATCTGAATCATCAAACTCATAAGATGAGTGAGCAAGAGTGTGTGTTCTATAGAATATTTCTGGGGTGGACCGCTGGTTTAATATCTAATCGATCTCTTCTTCTGCCAAAAGAGGGGTCTCCCTTTCATCATGGACAGAAGCACAGCAGTCCTCTCTCTCTTGTGTTAGCTTACTGGGAGGCGGGATGTTCTCTTGAACCTCTTCTTCCGTATCAGATTCTACCTCTTCTATTTGGTCCCTTATTTTCTCAGAGCAGCATTCCCTATTAGCCTTTGCTATTAGGTCCTGATATTCTCTGGTCAACGTAACACAAGGCATAGGTAAGCAATCAGGCAGTCCCTGATCACTTTCCTCTTCGTCTTCTACAGATTCCCGAGCATCATACATGTCTTGCTCGTCGTCTTGTTCTTGAGTTTGTTCTTGCTCTGGGATATGCATGGGCTGCTCGGAATAATCATTATCTGCATTCATATTAGCCATGTGCATCTTCAGCATTTCACCAAACGTTTCTGTTAATTCAATTAATTGATCGCACAAAGCATCATACTTTGTATCTCTGTCCATGTTTGGATTTATGCTTATGCAAAGAAGGCTACTGCTTCTCCTCAACAAGTTCAGAGTCCTTCACCAGTGGAGTCATTAGGTCTTTGGATCATAGGGAGTGTGAAGCAGGCTGTTGTCCACCATCAGCAATGTGACCACCAATCTAAAGGCAAAGTGGTCTCTCCCCAGTGGAGTCGCCATTATGTTGGGGTTCCCATGTTTTGGCAAGATTGGCAATACCAAAATATGAGACAACATAGAACCACTTTGGGACCCTAGGATCTAGCCCTCCTAGGTCTAGAGAGGGATAACTCTA
Organism: Pinus albicaulis; assembly: GCA_034641835.2. Classification (NCBI taxonomy): domain Eukaryota; kingdom Viridiplantae; phylum Streptophyta; class Pinopsida; order Pinales; family Pinaceae; genus Pinus; species Pinus albicaulis. The sequence goes on from CM076573.1 coordinate 460,310,265, forward strand.
TATGAGTCAAAATGTATGTCTCTGAAGCTCGAAGTTATGGATTTAGGCTAGTTATATGGCTCGGGGTTGTTTGTTTGATTGTTTAGGTTTGGTTGGAGGGAATCAGGAAAAGAAGGTCCAATAGAAGACAAGGATGAGCAAAGGGGAAGCTTAGGCAGAGACGGATAACTCAAAGAACATCAAAGCCATTGGGCTATGGAGTCAAGAAAGGATTTATTTGTGTTCAATGTGCAAGCTTTCAGTTGGGCTAGTCATCTAGAGCATTTGGATCTTAAAGGATGATTGGTGGGATGGGACACTAAGGATTGAAAATGAGTGAAGGGGAACCATACAACTCTGTCTATAGATCAGGCCAAAGGTCATTTAACTCCAGGCCTGCTTGGACAGAATTAGAGGCAAAACAAGGGATCTTGGAAAGGTTTAATTGGGATGGAAAGCTCCTAGTGAGGCAGATACAGGATTCTAGACCTCCCAGGTACTCAACACATTCAACTAAATCCTAACAAGAACATCTAAATAATGATTCCATTAATTCATACATTAGAGAGTAGGCAATGACATCCACTACACTGGTTAAATCAATTGAAATCAACATTCAGATACACATATAAGCAGAAAACATAGAAGGCTGGGAGAGCAGCAGCATAAGGTACCTATCAAGGGTAAATCTTATGCCAAACTTCTGATGCGAGCTTGAAGAAATGTAACGAAATGAAAGCAAGTCAATCACAAATACAGAGAAAGGAGAACATCACCAGCTGCTTTAGATCAGGATCCAAAGAAACATGCTTGTCATATTAAAAACAACACCAATCAGGTACATCATAGCCCATAGCTTGAACATTCAGTCTGAATACATCAAATCTCAGCCTATCTTACAATATTACACGGAGAACATTGTCTCAAGAGAGAGAGGAACAATACTTCGCGTTTTGTAGATATACCATCTCATCAACAATAATTACAAATACAATGTTTCTCTCGTGCTTTGTGCATTATAGCAAAGGGTGAGCCTAAGATTGACTGAAGGAGTAGGTGAAAATTAAATGTATCTTTAAACACAACAATGAATGTAGGGCCGAAACCCATTCTGCTTGACATGCTGTATATTTAATCTTTTTCACCTTCGTTGTGAGAGAATGATCTGCTCCAGATTTGATCTTGACATCTTTTGGCTGAAGTACTCCTGGATGATTTGAACAAAAATGAAATAAACTACTAGGAAGGTCTGTCTCATAAATGTCTGACTATTTTTGAGTTGTAGTTAGGGCCGAAATTATTTCAGGGATGTTATGTATAATAAAAGTTGTATGGGCGCCCTGTACTTTGATAAAGAGAAACATTCTGCTGACAAATAACCCTGATGGTACCTTTTACTTGTGCACAGGGTCCTTTGGTCGATCCTCGGGGTATTCAAACTGCTGCTTTCGTTGGAATGTAATTCCAACTGCCCGGATCAATTCACAGGTGGCAGGACAGATCGGGGAACAAGGAGCCAAACCTAAGAAGGTGCTCTGAACAGACGCCGCAGTACTAAGGCCGACCGTCGCTAGTTAACGGGATGTGTACCCCCCATAGTTGACCAGTCGATCGGGGTTTGACCACCGATCAATGGCCAATATGTACTACGAGGCCTCACCTCATTTTGTCTGTACGGGCAGACTCATACCCCCCCGTAACCACCAGGGAAGGTGGCTCCGCCAACGTGCACCACCGTCGTGCCACCAATGCACCACCGCTTAATCTTCCTTTGCTCTGTACTGTAACACTTCCGCTCCATTCTACTTCTGACAGGGTAGCTCGGGCTTTAATGGCGTAGAAAGGTTCCCAGTGTCTGAAATCTGCCTTTTACTTAATGCGAATCTGACCAGCCGCTTTATTTGACTATCTCACAGTAGTACTGGTTCTTGGATTTAATTCTGCTTGCACAGCTTGTCACGTAGAACCATGGCGGTCCTCTACTTTTGGAAACCCTGCAAGAACACGAAAACTGTGAGTAAAACCATGGAAGAGGGTGGCGGGTGATGTGGATGGATGAAACGGACGTGCAGGCGGGGACATGACGAAAAAATGCAGTGAAGCGATGGAATATGGGAGGTGTATGTGCAGCGAAAATAGTTTGCATGGGAAAACCACGTAAAAATGACTTCGGAAACAAATATATGCAGTGAGACATGTGGGCGTACGACAAGGACACGTGGAGGTGACGTAGCGTGACTTGGGGATAGAAGAACGGTCAACAGTGGAGGACAAATCTGGGCCGTCAATCCCAAAGGGAATCAACGGCGGAAAACACATCAGGGTGGAAAGACAGCGGGCCAAGAGTATGGTGTGGATGGCTATCCCGTGCACAGTTTTGATGAATGGCAGCCCTTGGATAGGCTTCACCAGATCTGACGGCTCATAACAATTCCGCTGGGCATTCTGTCCCGAAGATTAATGCGTGAAATGGTGGTGGTTTTGCCCTAGTACAGATGCCACGCGTCATTTACTGTGTGGAATCGCTAGCTCTCCAGGGAAAACTGTCTGTTACAGATGGGTGGTGCAGAAAAAACCAGTGGATTTGGGGTATAGTGCACTGCGGGGTCCACCGGCGGAGAGGCTCCGGACCGTCGGATCATCGAGCGAATGAACGGCGATGGCTCGATCACAAGTTGGAACAGGGAAAGGCGCGAAGGGTGAAGATTAAATGTTATCCGTCCAATCGGGTGAGATCTACGATTGAGGTTGCGCCCAAAATGGATCTGTGATAAGCGCCTTTCAAAACTGGGCTTTGGTCATAGCATCGGGTCACGTGGAAGATGAAGGAGCGCGGGGCTATGGCCAAAGGGGCCAGGACCCAAAATATGATTTTTTCACAGTTTAAAGCATTTTTATGCCCAAGGGAAGGAATGATAGGGAGGCGAGGTGGAGAATTAGGGAAATAAAGGGTGATGGGGGAGTTTAACGGGATTTTGGGGAATTTAAGAGGGTGATGGTGGGGATAAAAGGAAGAAAAGGGATTCTGACAGAGGAAAGGGGAGGGTAAAATGGGGGTATTTGCAGGGGTATAAAGGGGCAATGAATGGCCTTTCTGGAAAAAGGGGCAGCAGATAGAATTTATATAAGGCAAAGCACTCAGAGGCTTCAAGGAGAATGGGTTTTCAAGGGAAAGACATTCCTTGAAGGCTCTAAAACAATTCAGCCCCCAGCTTGCTTGTCAAGAATTTCATAGGGGGGCTAACATAAGGAAGAAAACCTTTCACTAATTCATGAAAAATGTTTTATGATGTTTACCAAAGGGATTTTTTTAGGACATCACAATTTAAGAGATGGAATTAAAGTTGATAAATATAAAGTTGAAGTCATCTCCAAACTATCAATTTCAAGTTGTCAAAAGGATGTTAGAATATTTCTATGATTCACAGGATATTATAGAATATTTATAGAAAATTTCACTAAAATAACATCCCCACTCTTCAAGTTACTCACCAAAGATTGTGAATTCAGTTGGAATCCTAATTTCCAGTTGGCGTTTGAAACTTTAAAAGAAAAAATTTCTGAAGCACCCATCTTAAGAGGTCCAAATTGGAAACTAACTTTTCACATTTCAACAGATGCTTTAGATACAGCTCTGGGAGTTGTATTAGGAAAAAAATATTTGATCCCCTATGCCATCTATTACACAAGTAATAATTTTACTTCCACTAAGTTAAATTACACTGTAACTGAAAAGGAATTCTTAGCTATTGTTCATGCTATCAACAAATTCAGACATTATATAATAGGCTATGAAACCTTTTTTCATACAGATCACTCTAAAATTAGATATTTAATGAATAAATCTATTACTAATGGAAGATTCACAAGATGGTTATTACTCCTACAAAAATTAAACATCGCCATTCTAGACCGACTTGGAAAAAAAACCACAGTTTCTGATCTCTTGTCTAGAATTCAAAATATCAAAGATGACACTCCATTTGAAGATCAATTTCCTGATGAATACCTTTTTGCAATAACTAATCAAACTCCTTGGTTTGTAGATATTGCTAATTACCTAGTTATAGGAAAATTACCTTCACATTTGTTTCCTAGAGAGAAAAGAAAAACCATTCAATTAAGTGCAAGTTACTCATAGATAACTAATGAATTGAATAAAACAGGTCCATGTCTCATTATCAGAAGATGTGTTCGAGAAGATGAAATGCCTGAAATTCTTAAGACATGTCATGATGAACCTTGTGGTGGACACTTTGTTGACAGGAGGAAAACCTATAAAATCCTTCATTGAGGATATTATTGGCCATCCATCTTTAGAGATGCCAAAGAATATGTCAAAAGGTGTGACAGATGCCAAAGGGTAGGGAAACCTTCTCCTTCAAATGAAATGCCATTACAACCTCAGGTACTCATTGAACCTTTTGAAAAATGGGCCTTAGATTTTGTTGGACCAATCAATCCACCATCTAAGCAAAAGAAGTATATTTTGGTATGTACTAATTATGTCACCAAATGGGTAGAGGCTAAAGAATTATTTTTTTCTAATGAACATTCTGTAGTTAATTTTCTTTTTGAGGATATCTTCACTCGTTTTGGTGTTATAAAAGAAATTGTGACAGATCAGGGATCCCATTTTACATCCAATTTTGTGAAAAATATCGTGGAAGATTACAAGATCAAGCACAGAAAGTCTACTCATTATCATCCACAAAAAAATGGTCAAGTAGAGTCCACCAATAAAGTGATTGAATGAATTCTCACTAATATTTTACATCTACACAAAAGAGATTGGGTAGAAAGGCTTCCTGAGGCCTTATGGGCCTACAAAACTACATGGAGGAATACAACAGGACATACTCCCTATGAACTTGTTTATGGAAAACAAGTCTTGTTCCCTATAGAGTTTCATATCTGACCTTCAAGATGGCAGTCTAATTGGGACTTGATTTATCAGAAGCACAGAAACATAGATTTGAGCAACTCAATGAGCTTGTTGAAATCAGGCAAGATGGAGTTCAAAGAACCAGTATAGTCCAGCAACAAAGAGCTAAATGGCATGATAAATTTATCAAGGAGAAGAAGTTTCAAGCAGGGGATTGGGCACTTTTGTTCGATTCAAAATTCAAATATTTTCAAGGAAAGTTTCATACTCATTCACTTGGGCCTTATGAGATTGAAAAATTCTTTGATAATGGAGTAGTAGAGATAAGGACAATAGATGAAGAAAAGGTACCTCTTCTTGTGAATGTTCATCAGTTGAAAGTATATCATAAACCAATTTCAAGAGAAGAGTTTATCAAGATTTTTCAAGAAAATACTGCTATGAAGTTAGTAAAGAAGAATTCTTCTTCTTCACTAAGTTATTAAAGTTTATAAGTATGAAAACCAATCAATGATTGGCATACTTATACAGAAAATACAGGGTGAAAATCAGATATTTTTGACATCCTATATTTTCAATTTCTTTTCTATAATAAGTAGTGACACAAAATTACATTCATATTCCATCTTTGTAGCTCATAATCTACAAATTCATTCCATTTTACAGTTACATTCCATTTCACATCCATATTCAACTTTCATTCCATTTCACAGTCATAGTCCACTTTCATTCCATTTCACAGTCATATTCCACTTCCATTTCATTCCACAACAATATTTCATTTTTTTTACAGATCACATTCTGTAGTTGATTACATTCTACAGCTAATTACATTTCGTAGCTGATCAATTTTGTAGTTAACTACATTCTGCAGCTGATTCTATTCTGTAGCCACATTTCATTCAATAGTTCTGACACAATTGTACAACCTACAAACAAATGATGATTACAGGAAATTGAATGATTATGTTTTGAAGACCAACATGCTAAAGGGTACCTAAAGGATCAACACCAAAGAAACAACAAAAGAAAAGGTTAGTTCTAAAAGGTAAAGTGCAAAAATTTAGTTTAATAGCAAGGTTAAAACATTAGCATGTATAATATGAATGGTCATACGCCTTCTTGACAGAGCATCATTTGATTTGATTACGATTTCCATCATACCATAGATCAGCCACATCCTTCACATTATGTCTCATAATGATTCATAATTGACTCCCTCATTGATGATTAATGGTCATGATCGGTTGACGTGACATACCCATCTATGTTTCTTCAAAACCCTTACCACCTATTTATTCCTACAAACCCTCGATACATTTCATCAGATCCATAGCCCAATTCATTTCATAAACAAAGAAGGATAACTCTGAAGGTTAAGAACTTTGCAGACATGAGATTGATGGTTAGATCAGAACCAGTGGGAACAAATTATATGGAAGGATATCCTCAAATCAAGGAAATTTTGCAGAAAGTTGGATGGCTTGAATTCATAGAGAAATTCAATGGTTTCCACAAGGAAATTACAAAATCTTTTGCTTGGTATTTTGATGGCACATAAGTGGAAATTGGAGACATCAATTTCACAGTTACTCAGTCATTCATGGCAGAAGCCACATGACTTCCAAGGCTTGGCGAAAGGTGGTTCAAAAACAAGGAGTTCCACAGTGAATCATGGAAATTTATACTAAAAAACCCGGGTATGGATATATATTTTTTTAGAAAAGTATCCCCAGCTCAGCTCTTAAATGTAAATGGAGGAACATGATATTGGTTTTATAGAAATTTATCACCTGTGAAGGAAGGTTTGGTTGCATGTATGTATACCATATTCATTTATTGATGAATTTATTAGAGAATGGTGAAATAAATCTTCCCTTATTTCTGCGAAATAGCTTAAAAAGGATGTCCACAAATGCGCAGAAGAGAATACAATTTATAGATAACACCATGCATCATCATGGGTTGGTAAAGATGCTGGTTGAATTTCATTTAAAAATCATAGGAGATACCTGGGAGAGCTTTCTTATTAGAAACTATTTTCAAGAAGCACCAGAACAAACTAAAGAAGACAATTTCAGAAAGAGCAGAAGGAAGAAGACTGATACACACATTGAAGACAGACCTACATCTTCATTGCAGAAGAATGATGAAAAGCTCATCTCTGAAGAGCTGTCAGAGATCAGAAAACAAAATAAGGAAATATATAGGAGGAAAGATAAGAAAGAGGAGAAAAGATACAAATGAGGAAAATGTAAATCCTCTACAGCTGAAAAGGAGCTCTAGACTCCAAGGTTCGATGAAGAAAACACTATCAAAAGAGACAGAGTTTATAATTTTAGATGAAGAAACCCCAATTCCATCTCCTGTCAATATTTCTCCTCCACACAGTCGTCAAAATTCTCCTATTCATAATTTTGAAGGTAGCCCTAGCAGAAAATCTCCAAGAATAGACCCAGCACAACAATAAATATATGATTACATAGAATCATTGGAGAAGAGAAGTGCAAAAGTGAATCCTATCAATCCATAAGAACCTCTAGTTGAAACTCTCAAACAATAAATTTATGAACTAGAGATATTGAATAGACATATCAAACAAGAGAATGAGACCTTGAAGCAGCAGAACAAGTTGGAAAAGGTAATTCATGACAATATCATTCTGCATTTAGGACTTTGGTACAACAAGAACAGGAAGTTGAAAATAAAGAACAAGTCCCTAAACAAGGCAATCATTTATCTCAAATACAAGCTTCTTATGAGAAAAACCAAGACAGCAATCACTTCAAATAAAAGCAAAAGAAGGAAATTGGATGTGTTAGTAGAAGTGTCTGAACAGATGTAGTAGGAGAGGAGAATTCAAATTTTTGGAAAATTGCATGAGGACATGCAATGACTTCATAGTAGGGGTATATTGAACCTCAAAATTATCCTCTCTCTGTCATCCTTTCTCACCTTTTTCCCTTACTTTCTCATAAGATCACATACCCCAATCAATGATAAATGCCATGTTTTGTCTCAAGGAATGCATTTAAATGATTTCCATGTTACATTCTCATGTTCTTGCTATTCGAATAGATTTTTGTAATTTGGCTACAAAACACAGCCTATTCTGCAGCTAATCATGGATTTCATAGCTACTCTCATGGTTTGACTTGTTCCAAGTGTCAAACGGAGAATTGGGCCACATGGGCATTCCAAAATCATCTCCACATGGATTTTGTCCTCTTCACTTGGTCGAGATCGATAGAAAAGAAGGCCTAATATCGTGGTCAAATAACGTTAGGCGAGAATATAAGGACTCTTGATTTGCTCTATCGTAGAAAGCAAGAGTTAAACAGTCCAGTTGCAATTCTATAAGTCAAAGTAACCACCTGTAGCAGAATTATCTCATAGACAGTTATCTTTATTTTCTTTAAGTATCGGTTGTACTGAACCGAAAACAATTAAGTTTTAAGTTAAGTTTTAAGATTTTTCTAATACACTATGTATTAAGACTTCATTCTATCATAATAAAAAGATCATGTTTTCAATGAATTATGAAGTGCATATTTAACCAGCCAGGATTTCACCCAAATTACTTGCAAAGGGCCCCTGCACTGGAGGAGGTTTTTCATTTATTGTTTTTAGTTTAATTTTCCTTACTCTGTTTTTGTCAATTCTGTTTTCTGAGTAGATTAATGTTTCATTCCATTTTTTATCAGTAGCATAACATTAAATCATAACTGTGTAAGCCTTTTTCTTCTAAAAACATTTCATGAAGGTATATCTTCCTATTTTCAAATTGAATCAAGTTTGAAGTAATAAGAATTCACAGTTATCTAGTTTTCCTTATTGTTTTTTCTTTTACTTTCTTAGAATAGAATTATCAATTAATTGTATCAATGGATGTTCCTACAGGTCATTTTAAGAAGATGATTCTAAAATAAATGATTGAATGTCTAATTCATACAGTTATCGAGTTTTTCCTCTACACATTTTACTTGCTTTCTAGGAAGGTATAATTGATTTCTTACACAGCATCTCAAGAGTGTAATACTTCACATTGAATGTTAGAGTAAATCAAACATAAATTAGTTGCTTACAGTTAGATTTACATGATTTCACATTTACTTTTAGATCCTCTTTTACTTGTATCATTAATTTTCCTAAAGGTCATTCCAAGAAATTGATTCTATCATGTTTCTAGACTGAATGATTGAATTTCTAATTAATGTAATTACTGAGTTTTTCCCTTGCATATTTTACTTGTTTTTCTAAATCATTAAGTATAACTGGTTACTTAACATCATCTCAAGAAGGTGAAACTTCATATTGAATGCTAGAGTAACTAAGCATACATTAGTTATTTTCCTTTGCGCACTTTACTTGCTTTTCTAGAACATTAGAAGTTAAGATATAGATAGTTTCTTACACATCATCTTATGAAGGTAATACTTCATATTGAATGCTGGAGTAACTAAACATACATTAGCTATTTTACTTTTCTACTTTCACTTAGAATAGCACTGCAATTTCAATCTCAGATATAATAATTAGATCCATGGAATAGGACTAATGTTAAGATATAAATCATCAGGATAAATACTCTTTTTTTTTTTTTTTTTTTTTTGTCAAATTAGATTCTAACTAGCCAACAATATTTGATTTATTTTTATGTAAGTTGGTTTAACTTAGGAACACTTCCTTTTCTTCCTTCTTAAAATTCATTATATTCATTTCATTTCTTTCATAGTTTTAGATTAAACATTCTTAAACATCAAAGAACAAAACCCCCAAAAACAACATAAAATACAAACAATGAAGTAAGAAGAAGGTTAACTAAGAAGATATAGTGCACCACACTTCATCAGTTTACAAACCTCGGTTGATAATTTATGTAAGAAATTTAAGACATTGAATTGACTAAACAGACCCCTTTAAATGAGGAACGATGTGACCTCTTACGAAGAAAATCCACATAACGAAATATGAGAAGAATTTATGAAAGTTAACTGTGAGATAAGACACAGTAGTTAGCAATTAGAAATTTCTGAGTGCAGAGAGAGTTAAACAAGGAAAATAATAGGTAAGGGAATTTACCTTTAGGGTTTGGAGCCTGGACATTATCCTACACTTGTAGAAGAAATAGCCTGCAACTGGTTACATCGTCGTGGAGCGGAAGAATTAGTTAAGAAAATATTAAAATGAATAGATTTTTTTGAAAGAGAGTTACATGTAGGTTCTAACTGAGAAATCCCTTACAGAAATGAACATTAAGCCTGGATTTCACTGCCTCGCCGTGGGAAGGCACATAACTAGAAAAAAACATGGAATAACCTTATAAGAATCAACTAGATAGTTGCAACACAATGTCTCCTGGTTAAATAAATAGTCACTAGAATATATCGAACTACCTCAAACATATATATGAAAAATAGGTTCAAACTTACCGTGAACAGACCCGACCTCCATAAGGTTGCAAATCCAGGAGACGGAGTGACCAAGAGATGAAATGAGACGGTTAGGGTTCGGGAAAGGGTTTGCTCCATACCATAACAGATCCAGAACTAATCTCATCCATCGAATTAGAACGAATATCAATGGACGTGGTTGGACCAGTTATCGAATCGCAGTAGAGACATACAATCACACCATATTTTCGTGGTGTGGCACGTAACCCACAGATTAATGATACAACAATCAATATTAAATTGTAGTGATTACATAGGTTACGGAGTATCGACGATTTCCAAGTCCATTGGTTATCAAATATAAAAGTCCAATGAGATATTGCATATATATATATATATATAAATAATATGATTTCAATTAAGTTCGATGGATAATAAACTAAATCTCAATAAAATTGAAAACATACGGTTGATTCGTGTTAATGCCACAATGGTGGTATGTATAAATTTTGTTATAGTCCTTTAGAATATCGTATGTAATATATATATATATATATATATATATATATATATATATATATATATATATATATATATATATATATATATATATATATATATAAATAATATGATTTCAATTAAGTTCGATGGATAATAAACTAAATCTCAATAAAATTGAAAACATACGGTTGATTCGTGTTAATGCCACAATGGTGGTATGTATAAATTTTGTTATAGTCCTTTAGAATATCGTATGTAATATATATTTTGTAATGATAAGAATGTCATAATTATTATTACCTTGATAAATCTTATTACCTTGATAACCTTAGGCATGGAGTATAGCCTAACACATGCTATAAAGTTTGGTTAGAATAAGAATGCTAGATTTAAATAATTGTTAAGTTAACCATAGGTTTAGAGGCATGAATAGTAAAAATATTTTTTATTTTGGTTAAATTCAATGTCGATATACATTACAGATGTTGCTTTAAATTTAAGTTTAAAAAATAATATGAAAACAAATTTTGAAAAAACTAAAACGATAAAACTTTAAATTTATAAATAAATATGAAGTTGAATCAATTGCATTTTCTCCATATAAACAAAATATTTATTATGAATTTTAAGTGACCATTCTTTAAAATTAAAGAGATATTTTTAATAATTAGATTTATTTTAATTATATATATATTATTATAAGAAAAACTATTAAGAGAGTTATTTCCAATTTAAAAATATTAAAAAACATTAGAATTATGGTTATATTAAGAGACATGAAAGAATTATTGTAATGGTTAAATTAAAAAATTTTACAAGTTATCATACTTGAAAAATGTAACAATACATTAAAACGAATAATTATCACAACAATACATGAAAACACTAGATATAGGTGAAAACGTTTGTGGGAGAAAACCAAAAATTTTCTTATCTTTTTCTTTAATCTTTGATTATAATAATTTACCAGCACCAACCAGGCTACAACCTAATTGAGGCACCAACCTTTGACATAAATTTGTAGGATCCAACCTACTACAGGAAACATTTTGATTGAGGCGCGAAACTTTGAAATGTGCAAGCACCCACTTGCTATAGGAAACAACCTGATTGAGAATCCAACCCCATAATATCACAGTGGACCTCATTTTCCCAATATTTCAAACAAGTTCCACAACCTTCTAATTCTTCAAAAATTCTTGATCTTTTACAACTTAAAAAAATAGGCTCAGACTCGCCCCCTGACTCGAAAATTAATTTCTCCCATGTAATCTAGAACAAGTATAAACCAAAAACAAATTTTTCGTGTAGCTTCTTTGTAGTCCATTACTATGCTTCTCTCTTACGATGTCATTATTGCTAAGCTATGAGACTGCATGAGACTTGTGACTTCACCACATGCTATATGTGACCACACCACTCTAAATCCGAATTATTCTAGCTTATTTATACCTTCTCAAAGAAACAATCCATAACATGGCCAACAATTCAAACACATGACCTGCAGATTTCTTTGGTGGAAATCCAGTTTGGATGACCCTGATATAACTTAAATCAATGGTTATTTGGGCTTCAAAAATTAACTCTCATGACCAAATATATGACCGTGTGCATAAAAATATATATTTGTGTCCATTTGATCGTGGAAAATTAATTTAGCTTGGGATACTTTTAAACTCATATTACAAGATTCATGAGATCCCCTGTGGGTTAATCCCCCTTGTAAGCATTGTAAATAATTATTTATAGTTATGTAATTATAAATTAAAATGGTTGAGAGAAAGATACACAGGTTCCATTGCTTGAAGAATGAGATTTCTTGAGGAAGTTTCTTGTTTTAAATGTTAGGAAAGGACTAACTAAGAGGTTTTAATGGAGCTAATTGTGTTATTAATTCAATTAAAACTAGGAAAGACCCATGATCCTATTGGGAAAAAACTACAAGAAATAAAAGGACAACAGTTCATAGGAGTATGGTCTGCGTTATCAAATGGTTGGTCCATGTTTAAACCACTTAGAATGGATAGAACAATTGTGGCCAAGTTGGTAGGAGAGAGAAGTCTCGAAACATATTCTCACATCTTAAGGAGAGAGGACCCTAGGCGCACAGAGAAAGAAAAAAAGAAGAATTCAAAGGCCAAGGGGCTCCTCGGAACATTTCATCGTTCACAAAAGGAAAGAGTGAGCAAGGGGAGCATCCATTCTTCCATTCAAAAGGGGTAAAGTTAGCGCAGGGGAAAAGGAAGTAATAAATTTCTCACGAAGAGGAAGGAAATAGGAAGAGGAAATTGAATGGAGAAGGTGAGCTCATAATGAGGAACAGACAAATTGAAGAATCCAAGAGGGTTTAATGATGGAGGATAGAGAACAATGACTTACCAAGTACATATGAGGCCACAAAGAGTGGTTTTCCTTCGACTCAAGAACCCACTAGGAAGTATGTGGATTAATGAAACTAATAGATTAGGAAGTGACACTCAGGTATTTGTGACAACTGAAGAACCACCACAAGTTACTTGGGACTAAAAATATAGTGTTTAACTCAATGATTAAGTACATGGAGAGGTGATATATTTTTCCATCAATAGATTATCTAGCTAATGATCCTTCCTAGGTTGAAATATCATCCTCTTGTGGTTTCCTTGGGACTAAAGAAACCACATATGGTGTCTTTCCTTGGGAACCATTGGGAATATTTTGGTCTAAATAGCCTACTAATTTATCAATATTTTTCTAGTTGAAGAACCTCCCCATATTTTTATATTGAGCTCTCCTCTTCTTGTAATTGAGTTCTGTATTTTCTAGGGCTAAAGAAACTACCAAGACTAGCTTACCTTAGGACTAAATAAACTGCCGGGAAGGTTAAATGGTTTGAAGAACCTATTGATTTACCAGTAGCTTGCCACTGAAGAACCTTCCCATGTCATAAATATTACTCTCCTAGTTTATAGACGAATTCTTTATGACACAATGGACCCCTGTGATAAAATTTGACTGATTTAAAGGTATTGAGATTAAGGAGTGATTTTCTTAAGGATGAGGAATACCAATCGAAATCTTGTGGTTTGAGGAACCTACTAATTTGTAAATAGCTTTCAATTGAGGAAAATTTCCATACAATAATGAAATTATTCCCTTATATTAGAGATGTTGGTCTCTATGCTTATCAAAGACCCCTATGTTGAAGTTGATCGAGATCAGATCATGTGATATTACAATGGGAAACTATTGAGAATGGTTGAGGGAGGTGAGTCCATGTGTATTTGGTTATTTGATTAGTTGGTGGGTGAAGGAAGTGTGGCCTTGTGACTCCTATTTCAATATATGATGGTATATATATAGTTCTTATTGAACTAAATACAATGTGGAGGAGGTGGACCTCTGGATTCCCCATGAGAATTAACTGCATGAAGTAGTTTGTGTGTAGAAGAGGATGGTCCTATAGAGTCCATGTTTTAGCTGACAAAATTGGTTTTATCCCTTAAGCACTTCCTCAAGCTCTATAATTTGGCTTGGGGTGAGTACTAGAAGAAAGGCTTGGTTGTAGTGTGTTTAAGGTTGGGTCGAGAGTTGAAGTCCCAATCTCAGTCACTTAGCCCATTTTACCATATAAATGTATACTCAAGCCTCTATATATTCAATGTTATGCATATGTTTGATGTGATGGATTAAGGCCTATAATGGTATTGAATTAATGTCTTTGTTTATGCATGTAATATACTATGGAATGTGGTTTCTTGCTTAGTTGAGGAATGCTGATTTCCCATAATATTTCTAGGTAATTGCATGGATTCTTGTATGCATTCATGAGCTCATTTTTTTATTATCTTCCCAAGGGACTTGTAGATATCTGAACTATTATGTGCTTTTTTTCTACTTATTCTTAGCCTAAGAGACCTGTAGACCTCTAAGCTATTATGAGCTTGAAAATTTTCTAATGGGCCTTATTGAAAATTAATGGCATGATCTCTATCTTATTTGTTATGAAGTTAAAAATAATTGGTTATTAAGCATTTTTTTTAAATTACTAAGCTCAGGAAAGATAATTTTATATATATATATATATATACTATTGAAAGCTCAGGAGGGATAGCTCTATGAATCTTCAAAATACATATACATGTGTGAGCTGCAGAAAAAGTATCGTGACCTAGCATGAGTGGGCTCGCAACTGACTTGTGTAGCCTTGTGGGCACCATGTGGGGATCACGTAGGTGCCACGTGGTAGGTTAGGCTAAACTTGATAGGATAGACTTTGATGGGCCATATATTTTGATCTAGGAGGCATATTGAGTCAAGTTTTATATTGTTGGAAAGGTTTCAATGAGACAAACACAATCATGTCATCGTTTTTAAGTTTTGGGAAAGTTAGGAAAGATCATGAAAATTTAGATCCCATTTCCATAACGGGACATTGGATGTCGAGTCATCAAAGTAACCACTTCCTTCTACCGTAAGTAAGAGGCTAGGGATAGTAGGGGGTATGTTATAGAGTGCTATCAGAGCTTCTAGGTTGAACACTTAGACTAGATGGGCTCTATGACTTTCTTAACGCGGTTGAATCCCAAAACATGCAGAAACCCCTCAATACTTAAATACAAAAAGAGTAAAGGGAGCTCTACCTGAATGGTTCATTAGGCACAATACTTGCTAAGGTTTTGCAAATGGGGTAGCAAACTAAGTGGGATTGATTATGGGGAAACTTTCATAGTTAAGCGCGCTTGAGCCAGAGGAATTCTGGGATGGGTGACCACCTGGGAAGTCCTAGTTACCGGGTGAAAGCCTTGGAAGTGATGATTGATTCTATGTGATTCATTTCACTAGTTTCAATCCCACTTCTTCACCCATGTGAGCATCACCTGATGCAATGAGTGCTAAGTGGACTATTCAAAAATCATGAGAAATTAGTTAGTTATGACTACCTCTCATGGAAATGGTCATATTTGAATTCCTTTATTAATGCAGTTGAATCCCCAAAAATGATATATAGATGGGCTCTATCACAGAAGAAATGAAGGTATAATGTTTGTGGCTCTATTAGTGATTCAAGTGGTTAGATAATTTCTTGTTGTATGTTCTGGTTATAGCACTATTAACAAATATTGTATGTTGATTTCTTATTTGGTGTTGGTGGTAACGCTATAATGGTTTATTACAAGTTAAGTTGCTTGCATGTGTAAGTGAATGCTCAGTATAACATTTTCATGTAATGTTCATGAGTTGATCTCATGCATAACCATGATACATTTATAGATGTGACATACATATATCTATATATATATATATATATATATATATATATATATATATATATATATATATATATATATATATATATATATATATATATATATATATATATATATATATATATATATATATATATATATATATATATATATATATATATATATATATATATATATATATATATATATATATATATATATCCGTGTGTGTGTGTGTGTGTGACATATGTTGTTGTGACATATGTTTTTGTAACTAAATTCCTTGATATTTCTGATACCATTTTTGCTAGCCTTGGGAAAGAGGCTAAACTTAAGGACTACTACTGGCTTCAGCAAGAACGCTAACCTTTGGAATTAATAATGTTGGTTAAAATTTTAAAAGGGTTGAACTTATATAAATTTTATAGTGGTGGTTTAGGTAAGGAGGTTGACTGTAATTAATGCTAATGGTTTTGGTAAAAGAAAAATTTTAAACCTATGTAGGCATGATTATAAATGAATTGATATGCTCATGTGCATGGAAATCCTATTTTTGAAAATTATGCTGAGATATAAGTATGCCTACTTATTTCCTAGATTTTGAGACATGTGACTAATAAATAAATTGAGATGTATGTGCAACTGCAATTATCTGGATCCTTTTACTTTAAATATGCATACAAAAATTGCATATAAAAGAGCATGTAACCATGAAATCATATCACATAAAAGGAGCGAAAAGAAAATGAAACCACAAGAAAAAAAGTGTTAGGTCCCTATATTACTAGTATAGTCCCTTATTGTTGTTAGTGTAACCCCCTTATTGTTATTGTTGTACCCCTGTAACCCCAATATTGTTATTATTGTGCCCTTACATTATTATTGTTAGGTCGGCTAGGATTATATTGTGACCCTATGGACTCCTATATATAGAAGGAGGTTTTTTTTCATTTGTATCACCCAAGAATTGTTTATTTATGTAATGTATTGGAGGTTTCCCCCTTGAAGTGCCTAATTTCTAAGGCGTTGATCTCTCCTTTCTTCAATTTTAGGAGTTGGTTTCATAACATTTGGTATCAGAGCTTTCGATTCTAGGGTTTTGCTGCTCTAAACAGGTTATCCTGGAATTTTCACTATATCGTTTTTTACAAGAAGGTTTAGAAGTTGAAATTGTTAAAGAGTGAATCTGAAATCCTGAGGAATGTCGTGTAAAAATTTCAGATCTTGTTTTGCAATATTTTCGGAGATATGATCTATGGAAGTTAGGGCTTTTTCAAGCTCTCGAATTTCACCTAAAACAGGTCATCGTGGCATTTGTGCTATAAATTTCTTTCTACAAAGGTTTAGAACCTGAAATTGTTAAAGAGGGAATCCGTGATCCAGCTGAATTGCCTATAAAAATTTCAGATCTTGGTTTGCAACATTTTCGGAGAAATGATCTATGGATGTTAGGGTTTTTTCAAGCTCCCAAATTTCATCTCAAAGAGGTGATAGTGCGAAAATCGTCATCACTCCCTCTTTGAGCGTTGGATTGGAATTATGTAAAAATTGGCCGCAAGTACATAGACTATATCCTCCTGTATATCAATTTTAGAGCCAAAGGAGGAAACATTGACACGTGGCATGTCATACAAGTTCACTCTACTGAACTAGTCAATAATTAAGTCATTGTGGAAGATCGGGCATAACGTTGTCTTGAAGAATCTAAATCAGGTGAGACCTGTGGAATTTGAAAGAATATTCATAGGGTTACTACATGACCGAAGTTTAGGTATTGAATATCCAAAATCACAGAGATAATTTAGTTTCAATATCTCCTCAAAAGCAAGAAAAAGGTGTGTATTTGTTTTTTCAAATTGCATGAGTCTTGTTTGAAAAAACAGTTTGAATTGATTCCAAGGGCATATTGTAGAATAGATATTAGTATTGACTTCTAAAATGCCCCTTAAGAATAATTCAACACCAATTAAGCCTTCAGAAGGCTCTAATATGACCCATGAAGAAGAATAACTACTACCGGCCTCAACAAGAAGGCTAGCCTTTGGAATTAATAATGTTGGTAAAAATTTTAAAAGGGTTGAACTTATATAAATTTTATAGTGGTGGTTTTAGTAAGGAGGTTGAATGTAATTAATGCTAATGGTTTTGGGAAAAGACAAATTTTAAACCTATGTATGCATGATTATAAATGAATTGATATGCTCACGTGCATGGAAATCCTATTTTTGAAAATTATGGTGAGATATAAGTATGCCTAGTTATGTCCTGGATTTTGAGACATGTGACTAATAAATAAATTGAGATGTATGTGAAACTACGGTTATCTAGATCCTTTTACTTTAAATATGCATACAAAATTTCATATAAAAGAGCATGTAACCATGAAATAATATCACATAAAAGGAGCGAAAAGAAAATGAAACCACAAGAAACAAAGTGTTAGGTCCCTATATTACTAGTATAGTCTCTTGTTGTTGTTAGTGTAACCCCCTTATTGTTATTGTTGTACACCTGTAACTCCAATATTTTTATTATTGTGCCCTTACATTATTATTTTTAGGTTCGCTAAGATTATATTGTGACCCCATGGACTCCTATATATAGAAGGAGGTTTTGGTCATTTGTATCACCCAAGAATTGTTCATTTATGTAATGTATTGGAGGTTTCCCCCTCGGAGTGGCTGATTTCTAAGGCATTGATCTCTCTTTTCTTCTATTTTTGGAGTTGTTTTCATAACATTTGGCATCAGATCTTTGGATTCTAGGGTTTCGCTACTCCAAACAGGTTATCGTGGAAATTTCACCATAATTTTTTTTCTATGAAGGTTCAGACACTGAAATTGTTATAGAGAGAAGCCAAAATCCTGAGGAACGTCGTGTAAAAATTTATATCTTGGTTTGCAATATTTTCAAAGATATGATCTCTGTAAGTTAGAGCTTTTTTAGGCTCCCGAGTTTCACCTAAAACAGGTCATCGTGGCATTTGTGTTGTAACTTTCTTTATACGAAGGTTTAGAAGCTTAAATTTTTATAGAGCGAAGCCGTAATCCTGAGGAACCTCCTGTAAAAATTTCAGATCTTGGTTTGCAATATTTTCGAAGATATGATATGTGGATGTTAGGGTTTTTTCAGACTCTTGAATTTCATCTCAAAGAGGTGACCATGGGAAATCGTCATAACTCTCTCTCTCTGAGCGTTGCATTGGAATTATGTAAAACGTGGTTGCAATTATACGGACTATAGCTTCCTGTGTATCAATTTCAGAGCCAAAGGAGGAAATAGTGACACGTGGAACACTGTGCAAATTCGCTCTACTGAACTAGTCCATAATTAAGTCATTGTGGGAGATTGGGCATAACGTTGTCTTGAAGAATCCAATTCAGGTCAGACATGTGGCATTCGAAAGAATATTCAGAGGGTTACTACAAGATAGAATTTCAGATATTGAATATCCGAAATCACAGAGATAATTCAATTTCAATATCGAGCTCCTCAAAATCAAGAAAAAGGTGTGTTATTTTTTTTTCGAATTGCATAAGTCTTGTTTGAAAAATCAGTTTGAATTGATTCCAAGGGAATATTGTAGAATAGATATCAGTATTGGCTTCTAAAATGCCCCTTAAAAAGAATTCAATGCCAATTAAGCCTTCATAAGGCTCTAATATGACCCATGAAGACGAAGAACTACTACCGGCCTCAGCAAGAAGGCTAACCTTTGGAATTAATAATGTTGGTTAAAATTTTAAAAGGGTTGAACTTATATAAATTTTATAGTGGTGGTTTAGGTAAGGAGGTTGACTGTAATTAATGTTGATGGTTTTGGTAAAAGACAAATTTTAAACCTATGTAGGCATGATTATAAATGAATTGATATGCTCATGTGCATGGAAATCCTATTTTTGAAAATTATGCTGAGATATAAGTATGCCTAGTTATGTCCTAGATTTTGAGACATGCAACTAATAAATAAATTGAGATGTACGTGCAACTGCAGTTATCTGGATCCTTTTACTTTAAATATGCATACAAAATTGCATATAAAAGAGCATGTAACCATGAAATCATATCACATAAAAGGAGCGAAAAGAAAATGAAACCACAAGAAACAAAGTGTTAGGTCCCTATATTACTAGTATAGTCCCTTATTGTTGTTAGTGTAACCCCCTTATTGTTATTGTTGTACCCGTGTAACCCCAATATTTTTATTAGTGTGCCCTTAAATTATTATTGTTAGGTCGGCTAGGATTATATTGTGACCCCATGGACTCCTATATATAGAAGGAGGTTTTGGTCATTTGTATCAGCCAAGAATTGTTCATTTATGTAATGTATTGGAGGTTTCCCCCTCGCACTGGTTAATTTCTAAGGCATTGATCTCTCTTTTCTTCTATTTTTGGAGTTGGTTTCATAACACAAAGGCACAAAAAAACTTGATAACGAAGTTCACCCAACGTGGGTTACGTCTCTGGGCCCTTCTCAAAGTTGGGAGGTCTATTTCATTAATATTCAACGAAATAAAATTACATGGATGTACAAAAGGAACCTTATACCTCCACTTTTGGGTTTGGCTTGAAACTTCACACCTATGCTAAAGAAATGAATTGCACCATTTAATTCATGGTGTGAAATCATGTCAAATGATT
Organism: Pinus albicaulis; assembly: GCA_034641835.2. Lineage (NCBI taxonomy): Eukaryota > Viridiplantae > Streptophyta > Pinopsida > Pinales > Pinaceae > Pinus > Pinus albicaulis. The sequence continues at coordinate 460,330,894 of CM076573.1, forward strand.
GTAAACTGGACCCATTTCTTCTTCGGCCAAAATCTGAACCCTCGAGAATCTCAAAGATTCACCAAATATTACTTCTTGGTGGTTGACTAGAATTCTACTGCTTAGAGGACAAATTTGACTTCACCACTGCACTCCTTATGAAAAATAAATTAAAATGAATATAAATTTGGCTTTATTCTGAAATTGTGAAAATTTGGCCTCGAGGAAATCTCCAAGATTCCTCAATATTCCATAAATATTTTTTGTTGCGGTTTGACTAAAATTCCATTTCTCAGATGAGGAAACTGATTACACCATCACATTCCCTAGAAAAAATTGAGAAGAATGAGTATAAACTTGACATAATTCCTTCACTATGAAAATTTAGCCCCAAGGGAATATTTTAGATTCCTTATGATTCCCAAAATATTCCTCCCTACAAGTTGGCTGAAAATATGCTACTTAGATGAAGAGATGGATCACATCATCATGTTCCCTATGAAATTATGGTTCGTTTGAGTATAAACTTGCCATGAATTTGACACTGTGAAAATTTCACCCCAAGGGAATCTAAAGATTCCTCACTTATTTTGCATAAGAATATTCCTTGGAATATTCCATGGAAGAATATTCCTACTACCTCTAGAAATGTGCTCAACCTGGGCAAGGTTCCATGCTCTCTATTCTATCCCCCGAGCGAATGAAAATTTTGAGCTTATATAAAAATATCTGGGTAGATTTTTCAAAGTGCCCAGCTGGGCATTCTGGTTGGTAGAGATAAACTAAGGCATTGATTGGTGGTGAGTTGGGTTCAAAACCCACCACCCTATTTTTTATTGTGATTTTTTTTATATAGGTAGCAACATATTTAAGTGGAACTGCCCGTGGGGGGGCTAATTGGCAGGCCGAGCGGGTTTAAATCCTATTGGCCCCATCACATTATATGTGGGAACTATTGGTTGGGCAGGGTTTGGGTCACCCGCAACCCTAACTAATTAATATATATATATATATACAATGGTCGTTGGGTTTTTGGTTTTTATACAATAACTGTTCAAATTTTCCTGCCAGATTTTTAGGGGTCACCAGAAAAATTATGTAGGCAACAATGTTCGCAATTTCTGCCACCGAAAACCATCGCCTAAAAGTGCCAAATTATTTCCACATTAATTTCTTCCAAATTTAGCAGCTCCTCTAAATTTATTCGGGCTCCAAATTTAGTTAGTGCTCTCCTAAATTTAGCCAGGGGGGTTAGTTTGACCAAATATTTGACCAACCATAACTTTCACATACAATGTCAAATTGAGGTATCATTTGCATCGTTGGAAATCCTGCGACAAGCTCTTCGATCTGACACTAGTTTCACTACATTAATTTTTATTATTATTTTGAGCCTTTCCTAAGCCCTTTTTGATCACTGAGTGTTTATGGAGATGCTTCAATAATTCCTCCATACTGAGGATATTTTGGTCCTCCAAAAGCATGAAAATGATCTGAATTCTATTGTGTTCCATTGTCTACACAACAATTGTCTTCATAGACGACACTTCCTTCTCCTTCACCTTTTCTCTTCGGAGTCATAAGTGATGAGCCGACACCTGCACCCTCTACAAACTTGCTGTACAATATTTGAAAACTACATGTTCAATTACATGACCAATCATGACCCAAGAATCCCCATACTTTCCAAGAGTTTATAAGACACAATATTTGATCAAGTGTACATCATAATAGTAACAAATAACTCAACTATTGATAAAAATAGGCTAAAACATCGTTATGTTTCTTTCATATGTGATGGAAAAAACATATCATTTTTACAATCATTTCTCACCATATGATTTACAATAATATGGCCATGATAAGCTACTATATCTAATAAAACCATCTCTCACTCAACAAGGTGAATGGGTCGTCTCCCTGTGACTGGTTTTCTTGTTGAACATATTTACGAGTGGGTTCCTCCATAGGTTCTTTCTGGGCATGGACTATGTAACACATGGCTCTCTGGTACCATCCTTGTTGCAGTGACTACAATGATTCTTTCTCCTCCAAAAATTTTGGATTGCCTTGGAACACTTATTCCTGATGTGCCTATGATAAATTCCCGTGGAATCCTCACTATCACTGGAATGTGATGAGGTTCTCCCATCATCTGTCTATTGATCACTAATTTTCTTGGAGAATTCTCCCCTCTTTTATGACATACCCAAGTCCTTCTTAGCAAGGAATTTCCTCCACTTTGATGGGATTCATAATGCCTTTCCCATTAACATTGAGACCCTTCCCTTGATACCACATCTTCTTTAACACTTTTGATCCAATTCTTGTAGCATGTCTCTCAAAAGAAATGAAATCATCATCATCATTAAAAAAAACATAAAATTGAAGAATCAATTTTTACCTTAGGCTTGTTAAGCTACAACTTTTCCAATGCCACCTCCTTGGCTTGTAACTGATGCTGAAACTCTTTTTTCTCCTCCACTTGTTCTTCTAGGAAGCTATTTAGTTCAGCATTCTCCACTTGGATTCTTTGGTTGATCTCCTCAAGTTCTTAGAGCCATGATGCCTTGGTGCATTTCTCATTTGTGGCACAACATCTGCTAAAATCTTTGTCTCAACGCCCGAATCAGAACCCAATTAAATAGTTCCATGATCCAAAATTATGAAAGAATGGAATAAAATACAGAAATAGACATAAACACAGAGATTTAGCAGAAATAAAACTTAATTTCATTAAAATAAAATTACTGAAATATGCTTATAGACATAATGGAAATAAACTAGCTAGGGCATTGGTAGCTTATCTCTGAGAAGAGATGTGGCGGCTACAGGCTTCTGAACTGTGTTACAATGTGGCTTGAATGCCTATTTATTGTTGAGAAACAATGGAAAACCATTAACATCCAAAAAGATAACCCTAGGAGATGAAGCGCCAAAACTATAGGCCTTGTTTGGGTAAATTGGTACATTAACTTCCCGGGGATGTAACTTTAGCATATGATCTATGTTTGACACACTCAATACCTCGTTAGAAATATCTATCTGAGGACTACAACTTTTGATGTGAGAAACATTGAAGGAACTTCCATGTTGCTCTAGGTTTTCCCAAAAAACATCGTTTAGGGCCTCAAAACGACTTTGGATGTTCAGGACCCGAAAAAATGCTAAAAATAGTAAGTTGTGCTGAAACTGAAAAAGAACCGAATGTGGGGGTCCAAATGGAATAGGTGGGCGGCTACCAATATCCACCTAGATCATTCCATCTTCCACAATACCAAACTTTGTAATATTCTTCTCATCACCTGAGTCTGATCGTCGGTTAATTTGTCCAACACCTGCAAATCCTGCAATTGTGATCTTCTCATCATCCTCTGATTCAAATTCTTGGTCTTGTTGCACAGTTGCAACTATTTTCTTCTTTTATTTTCTGTTGTTCCTATTAGCCCTCAATTCCAGATGCAATTTCCAACAATGCTACTCGTCATTCCCTTTTTTCACAATGAGTACAAGAGGGATTTTCTTCTCCTCCATTAGCTGTTGTTGCCCTATTTGGGCGGTAATCCTGCTCATGCTTCCCCTTGCTTCCAAGATTTACATCCTTCACACTAGCTTCATCAAGAGTTTTAGATTCATATAATAACAATGAATGACACAATTAACTATGCAAATAGCCAATATATTTGATCAATGTCTCAAGAGTTTCTAGTGGAACATTCAATGCTAATGCTCGTTTCCTAAACCCCTCTATAAAATTATGAATAGTTTGACCTTTACTTTGTTTCAATTTTTTCCATTCCATCATGGCCTTCTGTCTGTAACCCAACGGGTAAAACTACCACATTAAAGAAGAAAATAACTTAGACCAAGACGAAAGACGTTTACGAGTATTCTTACCGCCTTTCTGCAAATTTCCTTCTCACAAGATGAGAGTATTGCCACTTAATCGAAGGGATGCTAGTTGGATCTTGTCTTCATCCTCTTTGATTTGTTGTATGCGAAAATTTACTTCAACCTGTCCGATCTAGTTATCTATATTTTCTACTTTGTATTCTCCACTAAACACAGGAAAATTAGTGTTGACATCCAACTTGAAAAAGGTGTTTTTATGAGTTCTTCTACCTCTAGAATGATGAGAAGAGGAAGAAAAATAACTTTCACTAAAAGATGGAGAGGGAGGTTCAGGAGGCTCTTTTCCTCCTCCTTCATTATTCACTGAGGCATGATCATCTAGTCCTTCCTTCTTCTCTAGTTTCTCCATTGTCTTCTCATACTCTGCAAACAATTTGTCTACTTTTTTTTCCATGGTGTAGAAGGCCTTGTGATAATTTTACTCTTCAACTGAGCATCTTCATCTACCATTTCCCTTTTCGTGTTCCATGCCCCACTTCTAGATCAAAGGACTTAAGTTTTCCTTCACCTCTTTGGATCTTTTCCATGGTTATCACACACTTGCAATTCATATCAATAGAAGACCCACTCTGATACCAAACTTGATCCAAATATTTTTACTTCAAAGATGCATACAAAATTTCATAGAAAAGATCATGTAACCATGAAAGCATATCACATTAAAAGAGAGGAACTAAAATGAAAACACAAGAAACAAAGGTACATAACAATTTGGTAATGGATTTCACCCAATGTGGGTTATGTCTCCAGACCCTGATCAAAGTGGGGAGGCCTATTTCATTAATATTCAATGAAATAAAATTACATGCATGTACAAAAGGAACCCTATACCTCTACTTCCGGGGATGGCTGAAAATTCACACCTCTACTGAAGAAATGAACTGAATCATTGAATTCCTAGCATGAAATCATTCAAATGACTATAAAATTGACCCCTTTCTGCTTCGGTCAAAATATGGACCCTCGAGAATCTCAAATATTCCCCAAAGATTCCTTCTTGCTGGTTGATTGAAATTATGTTGCTCATATGACAAATATGACCTCAGCACTACACTCCTTGCGAAAAACGGAGTGAAATGAGTATAAAGTCACCCTGGTTATCAAAATGTGAAAATTTGGCCTTTGGGGAATCTCTAAGATTCCTCAAGATTCCATAAATATTATGTGTTGTAGGTTGATTGAAATTATGCTACTCAAATGAGGAAATTGATTACACCATCATATTCCCTATGAAAAAATGAGAAGAATGAGTATAAAATCGACATAATTCTGTCACTGTGAAAATTTGGCCCCAAGGGAATCTTTTAAATTCCTCATGATTCCTAAAATATTCCTCCTTGCAATTTCACTAAAGATCTGCTGCTCAGATGAGGAAACAAATCACACCATCATGTTCACTATGAAATTATGATTTGTTTGAGTATAAACTTGGCATGAATATCACACTGCGAAAGTTTGCCCCTAAGGGAATCTAAAGATTCCTCACTGATTTTCCATAAGGATAATCCTTGGAATATTCCCTCGAAATATATTGCTTTCTCAAAAAATATTCCCCACCTAGGCTGGGTTCCACATGCTCTATTCTATCCCCGGGGCGAATGAAAATTTCAAGCTTATATAAAAATATCTAGGTGAATTTGCCAAAGTGCCTAGTGGGGCATTCCGGTTGGCAGAGATAAATTAAGGAGTTAGTTGGGAGCGGGCTGGGTTCAAAATCTGTCGCCCTATTTTTTATTTTGGTTTGTTATATATAGGTAGCTTCATGTTTAAGTGGCGCCACCCAGTAGGCCAGGCAGGTTCAAATCCCATCGGCCCTCTCGCATTATATGTGGGCACTATTGGTTAGGCGAGGTTGGAGTCACCCACGACCCTGACCCATATATATATATATATATATATATATATATATATATATATATATAATACAATGGGTTTTTGGAGGTGGAAACCCACAACCCCTTTTTTTAATATATATTTTTTGTTTTTTATACAATAAATGTTCAAATTTTCCAGCTAGATTTTTTTGGGGCCACCGAACAAAATTAAGTAGGCAACAATTTCATCAGTACTAGTCACTGGAAACCATTTCCACAAAGTGACAAATTGTTGCCTCATTAATTCCTGCTAAATTTAGTGGCTCTGCTAGATTTAGCTAGGATCCAAATTTAGTTTCTGCTCTACTAACTTTAACAAAGGGGCCTAGTTTGACCAAATATTTGAATGGCCATAACTTTTACATACGATGTCAGATTGAGGTGTATTTTGCACTATTGGAGACATTGCGAAGAGATAATCGATATGAATCTAGGTTCACTGTAATCCAAGAGCTTTGATTTTTGAGCCTTTTGTGAGCCCTCTTTGATCACTGGGTGTCTCTAGAGCCACCTGGATCATGTAGGATAACCTGCTTGGTATTGCATAACAGGGAAAAAACTAATGTTTAATTTGCACGGATGATGATAATAATTAAATGAATGTGGTACAAAATAAATATATTGGTACAACAAGAAAAGAGTAGTTGATAAGAGCTCTCAAAATTTGAGCCAACAAGGTGGAAGAAATAAAATAAGAGGGGGCATTCCTTCAAGATCCACTGATAAGAATTGAAGGAATTCTCCTGCGAGAAATTTGAGGGGTATTACAACTTCAAAAGGCTGTGATGAAATATTGAAGAAGGCTTAGACTGAGCTTTTATTCATGGACCCTTGGAAACACCGAAACTCATGGGGATTAATTTGTTGTGGCTATTGAATTTTTTATGTTTTTTGTTCCTCGATTGATTTTATGACTGATTCGTCATTTTGATTGTTGACTTGTGCATGATCGTGCTACCTTGTATATGGTTTTGTATTGTTTTTATGAAATTTTATGATTCTTCATTTTATTTCTTTTTCCTTCTATGTCTGGAGTATCAGGAATTTTTTTGGGTGTGGAGGTAAGATAATGGAGCTCTGGGGAAGAGTTGAGTGGAATCCAACGAAGAAAGTAGACTCAAATTAAGCTCAATGTATGAATGAAAGACAATTGAAGGTAGAAAGGAATAATATGACAAGCAAGTCGGTTGGATGGGTTCATGAGAATAATTGGACAATGATAGGACAACCATGTGAATGGAAAGAAAGGCCATTGTTGGAAAATTATGATGGGATGATGGCTCTGAGGTTTGCAACCAAAAATAATAAAGGAATTGGATAACAAATTATTTGCACAAAGTTTATGACCATTGATCCCAATCCCATGGTCAATGGATACAAGATGTTCTCTTTACCTGAACTCAATATATATATATATATATATATATATATATATATATATATATATATATATATATATATATATATTTGTGGTATGTTCATGATAATGATTTACAAAAAAAAAATGTGTCACATATTTCATTGAGTTTCTTATCAAAAAATGTTGAATCGTTGGTTTAGGTTGAACTTGTTAAAGCTCTTGATTCAGGGTTTGATTGTATGAATATTTAGGATGTATTCCCAATGCTAGTGTGCCATTATATTGCTAGATCAAATTATTATTTAGGGTTATTAATGTTTTAGATCACAAGGGTTTACTACTGAAGCTACTAAGTTTAACAGTGTTAATAAAATTTGATTATAGAGTTGGTTGATGTGTTTGAGATTATATTGTTGATATACATGAACTAAGGTTTAATACTTGTTTTGTTATATCTAGAAGGTTGAGAGTTACAGGTTAGGGTTTGGCTTGGTTATTTTTGTTGAGTAGGGCTAATTGTTGACTTGTCTTTGAGGATTGATAAGGTCGAAGTAGAAGATAGGGTTTTCATTTATATGCTAAATGGATAGAAAATTCTTTTAGATCATTTGGTATAGGTTTTATTGTGTTGGAAAATTAATTCATGAAATTGATGAAATTTTATGAATTAGGTTATAATCCTAAGTTTTTTAGAGTCCCACATGTCATTTCATCATGTTCATATCAATAAAAATCTATCAAAAATCTTCATGCATTGGTTCAAATTTGGTTTTAGCCACATGCCTACTTTTTCCGGAGTCCGCAGCAAAATCTATGGAAAACAGGTTGTTTTCACAACTGACTCACCTGAAAAGTCCATAGTGAATCTGCCAAGCTCATAACTGAAAATTCTACAAACTCATGTTCTTCTACACCGACAAGGTAATGTGTGAGGTTTCAAGTTTAAAATGGATAGAGGCCAGTCTGAGCTCATGTGATTAGTTATTTGGAGCCATGGAGCATGTGTGATGATCATTATTATCCCATCATTCTGTTTAGCCTTCCTTATTTTCCTTCATCCTTCTCACATTTGAACTTACCTTTTTAAAATTATCCTTGTAAGTTTTTTTATACTACCTTTTCCTTTTTCCTCCAAGTATAGTTGTTTTTGTTACCTTTAGAAAGGTTCAACATTTTTCTGCAAGCACCTTGCTATGTGTAGTTTTTCTCTGCAGCTGTCATATTACCAAACATGCCAGCACTGTGTTGAGAGGAATGACCATGCATAAAAGGACCAACAAAGGGGGCTCGCTGGTCAGGTATGAGCCAATGGATTTAAAATTGGTTAATGAAGATCCAAGTTTTGTAGCAGCCTTCACCAGTGTTGGTTGCATGAAGTTTTTCCAAAATTTGGAGGGTTATCATGCCCAATTTTCTAAGGACTTTGTAGTGAATTTTATTGGCACTGCATCAAAGGTGGGCATGCTAAGTTTCATGGTTTTTCCTGAAACAATTTCCCAAGCTAAAAATATTCCAAGGACAGGGGAAGAGTGGTTTAATCCACCAAATTCAAATTGCGAAATTGTGATGAGTTCTTGAAGCCTGAGCACATTGGAGTGGACATGACATCAAGGATCCCAAGAAGCTGCATCAAAGGAAATTACTCCAAACTCTTGCTGGTGATTCAGAAGTATTTCACATGTGAATGGAGGTTTCACATGATATATCAGTATCACTTCAGGATTTTTCTACATTTCACTGGTAAGCAAATTTTGGACCTTCCATTTTTCTTATTCAGAAGCCTAGGGAAAATGTCAGATAAAGTCCAAGCTAGGCCCTAGAGTAGTGAAAATTTAGTATTTCATCATAAATTAATCAAGCTACTGGTTTTGGAAGAGTTGAAAATTTTAAATAGAGACTGGGCCACATTTCTATTTCTTAGTGGTTATGAAGTGGATGTATTAACTCCTAAGAAAACACCTAAATCAAAGGGAAACCCTTCAAGTAAGAATGATGAACCTATAGCTGAAGCAAAGGGTGGACAAGAAGAGGAAGTTCAGCCCATTATAGAGCCCATGGAGATTTTAATAGAACATGCACAAGAAACAGAGATACCTTAGCCCACACCTACAAGTAGCAAGCCAAAGCCTCGAAAAAAGAGTCATGGGAGAATAACTAGGAGTGAGACAGTGGGAAAAGGTAATCTTGAGGAAATTTTAAAAGCCATAGATATAGAAGAAACTACTATGGTCAAAGTTTTGCATGTCAAAGGAGGTAAGAAGAAAAAGAAATGCCTCACTGGAAAGAAACTTGACTTTTCAAGTGAATATGCATGTTTTGTATTTAAACCAAGGAAACCTCTCACTATATTACAATTGACCAAAGGTATCAAGGCTAGAAAAAATACTGAAGTGATAGAAAAAGGTAAAAAACCTATGGTAGAAGACATCATTGAATTATCCCCAACAAAGGAAGAAATCATTAAGAAGAGGAAAGGAAAGGAGAAGGTCATTGAAAAATTTGAAGTAGAGCTTTTAAAGGAGCAATTGAGGGAAGAAAGGGAGGAATTCATTGAAACAAAGCTAGAATTGGAAGAGGCTAAGAGAGAAATAAAAATGGTGGAGGAGTTCAAAGAGAAAGTGAATGAGCAGAATAATCATTAATATTAAGCCTTAAAAAATGCTAAAAAATTGTTGAAGAGAACCCTTCCTCTACACAGAGTGATGAAGCACACAAGGAAGAGGATCATTTGGCTATAGGCAGAGAGAAAGAAACTCAAAATTCTAGTGAAGGAGTTAGAGGTGCAGATGGAAATGGTACAAACTGAACTCAAGAAAAAAGGCTTAAAGATGACAGTCATAAACGAACTTGTTGGAACCGAAGCCATTGCTACCAAGGGTGAAGTTTCTGCTATTTGAAAGGGGGTAAATTACTTTTGAAAATATTTTTGCCTCATTTTTAGTTCATCACTTATAGAGCCATAGGAAATTTTGAAGAAGAAATACATAATTTTCAATTATGTTGTCAATTAGGCATGTTCGTAGCGTGTCTTAGGCTTGAAGCCGAGAAAACTCTATGAACTCACTGAAGATTCTTTTTTGTTATATATGTCAGATTTTGTCATGGAAAAGGTAGGTAAAAGCATGTATTTAAATGTTTTGACTAACTAGACAACCTAAAATCAGCAAAGAGAGCAGATGGTTTGCAAAAATGGTCGAATTTGAAAATGCTACGAACTCTCGCTACATACTTTCCTAAAATTCCCCTGTTTCTGCAGCGTAAATGATTTTCGATTTTTTTAAAGTTTTGATTGTATTTTTGGGACAAGTCAGCCACCCAAACAGATCAGAGGTCATCAGTTGAATGTTTGGATGAAGACACACTCCTCGACAAATTTTTTCAAGTTGCTAGCTCATCATGGAAGCCACATCAACAATTATGACACCACCTCCTCAAATTTCGGAAGACATGTCTCCTGACTTGGTGGGAGTATTTATGGTTCAGTCATGGTCAGTGCCACCTCGAGCACATGAACTTTTCGATGTAAATATGCATCTTTTAAATTATTTTAATGTAATAAATAGTTTTAGAGTCCTATTAGGTTTCTAAGTCCTAAAAATAGTAGATGTTTGTTTCCTATCCTTGTAATATGCTTTTGGTTAGTCTAGGTGTCATTAGAAGTACTCAAAGGTCTGGCCCTGCTGGAAGAATCATTGTAAAGATACCTAAAGTTATAAATAGGAAGATAATTGATAGAGAGAGGGTTGATTGATGTTTTTACTATGAAATACTATTGTAAAACCTTTTATCAGTAATATAAAGTGGAAACATAATTCTCTTTACCTTAGATTCATTGATATTCTTATGAGTATTTGTCTTTTATGTTCTGCAATTATATCTCCAATATCCTAGTGTTTTATTACTTAGAATTCATGGCTTACATGCTCTAACTTCCTTCAAACACTTAGTATGTTGTAAATCTTATGTTTTCATTAGAATATATATGCCTTAGCTTCCATGAGAGGAGTTTTATATGTCACTGAGTCGTTTATGTTGACTCGATATGCCCAATGGTAGTAATTTTTCTACATCTTTCACCTGCACAAAAACACTTTTAAAGCCCAATTTTAGAGTTAGCCATCTATTTAGCTTCATTTACATAATATCATCTTTATCCTTGAGAGAGCCCCACTGGAAAGGCTAAGTTTCAACTAAAATTAGGTTTGAAATAGTTACTCTAGGTTGACTGTTGAAGCAGCCCATCAATATCAATTTAGTGATAAAATTTTGGTGCATATACTGAGAGTCTAAAGAAATATTTCCTGAAGTTTTGTGCTAAAAAAGAATTAATGAACTCTTGGAGGTAGCAGGAGCTCAGAAGCATTCAAGGTTGCAATCTACCTTGGTGACTCCACTAAAAATTTTAATGTTTAAAGGTGGCTTCGAAAAAGATACATACAAGGAGCAATCAAGATCCTAACCCACTTGCAATTGTGGATAATATAGAAATAATTCTCAGAGGTATTGGAAGATCTTAAAAATCAGGTGTTCCATCCCATTCAAGATTTGTATCTTTCTTCTCTGAGGTTGTTTGAAGTCCTGAAGATAAACAGTTTGATGAAAAGATATAAGAGGTGTTGTTTAGGTCTAAAACTGAGAATGAAATGACTGATATAATATTAGACCTAAAAAGACTACAAATTGATATGCGACATGAAAAATGCTTCACCATCTAGTTCTCATGCATTTTTTTCATTGTTACCCTCTCCATCACCCTGCTCAACATGTAGCCCACAATTATATTTATTTATTATCAAAGCTCAAGGTGGCCAAATTCTAGTATTTCATGTTTGCTACACTTGTGCCACCTTCAATGCATGGCCTTAATTTACCACCTTATTGCAAAACCTTAATATGCCACCTTGTTAGTATACTTGTTGCATCCTCTTGGTTGGGACAACCTCATAATCCTCAAAATTGAAAAAGAGGGGTTAAACCAATCGACTAGAATGTGGTACCAAATTTGTGCTGAGATTGGGATTTCTAAGATCCAAATCAAATCGTTGTGTGTATTAAAAATAGGATGGAAATAATCTCCTTGTTATGAATCTATAAGCGAATGATATTCTATTCTTTGGTAATGGTAAGAATATGATATGCGAATTGTAGTCTTAAATTTTAGCACAATTTGATGTGAGGGACTAGGGGGATGCATAATGTGTCTTAGGAAAGGATATCATGAGAGACAAAGAAGAAAAAAAGATTTGGTTGAGCTAGAGTAAGCATTTAAACTCTATGTTGCAACATATTCGCATGGAAGAATGTAAAGCATTTATTGTTCCAACTTTTGTGGGAAGTAAGCTTTCAAATAAGTAGGGCCCTACAACACCCACAAAGAGAGATGATATAGCTTATGTTTCTTATGTTAGTTCAATTGGTAGTTTGATGTATGATATGGTTTGTACTAGACTAGGCATTTTCTAAGCAATGGGAGCCTTGACACAATTCATGGCTAATACTAGACATGAATATTTGATTGCGCTTAAGATGGTCTTCATTTCTGAGAATTTCATGGCTAATCTTGGACATGAAAATGGATTGCACTTAAGAGTGTCTTAAATTTGTGAGGTACTTCTAAATATTCAATTTGATATCATAATGAAGTTTTAGGGGGGGCACACTTAATCATAGGTTTATGTGGAATATGATTGGGTAGGAAATGAAACTTATAGATCTACAAGTGGATATAGTCAATTGGATGAGAAAGTGATAGGTTATGGTCACTTTATCCATTTGTCTAGCTAAGAACCTGACATTTCATGCAAAGATAAAACATATTGATATCTAGTACGATTTTGTTCAAGACATCGAAAAGGATGGAAGGTTAATACTAGAAAATGTATGTTCTTTATAAATTATTGTAGATACCTTGAAAATACTTGTGACTACAAGTAATTTCAAGTGGTGTGTTGGGTCTATGAGCCTTATGACCCCTAGTAATTAACTCACAATTTGATGCATTCTCCCTCAAATTTTTGCAAGGTACATATGATAAATGGGAGAGTGTAGGAACAAGTGTGTCACACACCTTGCAATTTTGCAATATAACAATTATCTCAAGAAATGCTTAGTATTGGTGGGGAATGAAAGATTAGCATAATAACTAATAACATTGACCAATAGTTTATAATGCATGATAAGTAGTGTTGGGAAATTATCATTGAGCAAGAGTATTTGGTCAATTAATTATCAATGGTTTCCAATGTGTGGAGTTAGAAAATCATAAATGGTTTATGTTTTTACTATATCCATTTTTAAGTACTTCAATAGGGGAAATGTGATTGTCTTTCAACTTATTGTTAAGTTGTAGAAATTTTAGCAGAACCAATTTTCTACTAAATACTCCTATTGAAAGCATGAACACTCTATAATATATTGTAACCATATTTTAATTGTTGAATAATATAATAGATGTCATTTGAAATATAAAACTTTTCTTTCGGAAAAAAAAAAAAATTCTCCATTAAATCATTACCTAATAGTTTTCTATTTCTCTTTTTATTTTTCCTTATTATTTTCCACTATTTATTTCTATAAAAATTACATCTTATGATGTTTGGGTCATAACGTCATCCATTACATTGGTTAGAGGATTTGACCTTAATCTTTGAACATACATATATCATTATGTCATCCATTTTATTTGTGAAATATTATTTTAGCATCCTTAAAAAGTATATTCGTACATTTGCAACACCTATGCCATCATAATTTAATATATTATTATACCTGCCACCAGCAGGTATAACGCATTAGGTTGCCTTCTGATGTGACATTAATTTGTCTTTCAACAAAAAAAATTTACAGTCTTTCTATAGTTAAAATTTGGTGGTTTTATTATTTATTTATTTTGATTATTTAAATATGTTTTTTCTGAAATGTGATAGGTTCATATTTTGAACTTGTTATTGCAAACTGGATTGGGATTCACGTCAACGCATTAATCTTTGTACCGAATGGAGTTAAAGAATCGTTGTACGATTTTTGGGCTGAACGGGAATATCTATTTTATCCATAACTCTCTTCGCTTGACTTAATATTTCTGGGTTTGATTATATCGTAATAGATTACAATCAGGTTTTTAAATCTACAAAATGAAAATTTGGTACAAGCATTAACTCCTGGGTACACCGTGGAGTTATTTATGCGTTAGCCAACCAAGATTATATCAAAAGATATGTGTTAAGTCTATAGTTCGTACCTACATATATACTGACTGTTAAAATTATAGCTTTATATTTCATTGGTCCGATCCAGTTATTTATTCTAGCAATAAAGGCCATGTCTCGGGCGTTGCGGACTTCATCTGTCCAGTTGCGCTGGCGATCTTCCCATCTTCGGATCAAATCTCATCGCGATCATTGAAACTCTGGGCTATTGAGGTAGGTTACGGTAACCACCCAGCCCCACCTCTCACCACATTTCTCATTTTTGAGTTGCACACTGCGGAAGTTTGGCTCTGCAACTGCATGCTCTTCGGCCATGCCTTTGCCACTAGAGCTCCACAAAATCCTATGGTTATGTGATTCATGCTTCCCTAAATCCATTTTTCTTACAACGCTAATGGTCAGCTCTGAAGAAGAGTTGGGTAACCCGTCTGGGCACCATGGATTGACTCCACAGATCACATATGCAACGATGTTGATTTCTCTGTTCTCTGGCTCGACTGGTGGCTCGACACTATGTACAGTGACTCCATGGTTCAAGCAGGATGCCAATGTCTTCGATAGAGATCCACCTAAACATAAATCTGCGGTAAGAGTTTTCATTGCTAGTTTTCTTTTCCGGTTAGAGTTTTGCACAGAACAAGATTTGGACATGGGTTTCCTCTTTAATTTTTTAATTCTTGAATTCTTGCTATTGCTAACGCTGCGTAAAATGGTTTGACTCTTTGATTACTGGTTAGGTACCTTTTTAATAGCTAGGAGCATTCCGACACAAAATTTTCAACATTGGCTCAGTTCTTCATGATAATAGTAAGAGTTCTTTCTCGTTATCCCGAGACTTACTTCAGAAATTGATTTCACCCAGTGACATTCGACCATCCTCTGCTTATCTTGCAGGCGGGGTCTCTCTAGTTGTTGGGTGCTTGGAACCCAGTTAAAAACTAGTTTAACATTTGAGGGTTTAATTTAACTGTCCCAATTTAGGTTCAACCCCATTTCAATATGGGATAACAGGGATTATCCCCATTTCCCAAAACTGTTTAAGAAGTTATAAGAGGGTTTAAGCTCCAAATCTACGTCTCTATATTCCAATTAACAATGTAATGATGATCAGTTCTTTGCAATGTTGTTGTGACTATACATTCAGTTCATAATATTTTGGTTCTTGACAGTTACGATGATTTACTGTCTAAATAGTTTCTTTTCTTTTTTTGAAATTCCTTTCTACTTATGATTCGTTATGTCGCAAGGATTTTTCTCTCGCAAAATATAGTTTCTTACATGGTTAAGGTCATTATTCAATCTAGTTCTTGAAGTCTTTTAAATTATAATAGCACAATTTTGATTCGCGTCTTCCTTTGAGGAATTTATAAATGTTTAATGTATGTAATAGTTCCTTTGTTATTTTTTATACCCCTTCCATAGTTCCAGCAACGTATTGGGATCAGAACTGGGCCCACTTACAGGGTTCGGGTTCTAAACCCTTCACCGACTGATTTTTCCATACATTATATGCTATCTCCTCCATGTAGAAGTAATATGAAGTTTTCTACTGTATCAGTTATTATGCATAATTTTCAGTTCAGTAGTACATGCTTCTTTCTTTTACTATGGTAGTTTGTAATTCTAATTATGCACTTTTGTAACTAGTAATTGGTTCACATAATTCTTGCAATAAATTTGAATTTACTTTTCGATACAGTAACGTGTATTTTCTCCAGATTTCCTACTACCACTTATATTATACTAACCATACAAGTAATAAATACTTTTACTTATTCAACACAGTCAAGTGTAATTTCTACATTTTTTCACAGATAGTAGGAAACTTTGGGTAAAGAAGCTTTGCTCCAACTTTTAGCATCTCCTTTATATACAGATTTTCTAGCATAATTTTTCTATTCTCTAGAATAATTATTCTATTCTTTTCTGAGTACATATTTTAAATGTACACAAATATTTACATTTCTTTACTTTACACTAAAATTTGTAAAATAAATTATTTATGTTCTTGTTTTTCCTTAAGTTTAAGTTTTGGTCATTAGGAATTTAATCTTTCGAATCACCCATTTTTAATTAATTTATTTGTGATTGTTGGTTAGGTTAAGACATAGAAATGTACGTAATTAATTCAGATGCATTCAAACCAAATATTTTTTTATTTGATTAATGAGTATTGATATTATTATAACACATCAGGTATGCCTTTGATTAGACATTAATTCTCTTTGATTAGACATATGTCTTGAATTTTTGTATAGTTTGACTATAGTTATATTTTAATAATTTATTTTTTTATTTTTTTAATTTATTTTTCTTGCATCTGATTGGTGGATAGTTTTAACTTGTTATTGCAATTGTACGATTTTTGGGGTGAACAGGAATTAACCAGAGTTTGACTTAAAATTTAAATAGCAATCTATACGAAGTTCATTCTTTTTTTAATATTTTAAATTTTTTTTATCTAAATTTTTATTGGTTCAAATATTTTTCTCTTATTCCGCCATTATCACTCATTTACGAACATTGTGAGTTCATAAAAATATTTGTGCAGGCGGGATGAATGAGGTAAAAGACACTCATGTATGTGCAGATCCTTGGCCTGAATCCGAAACTGGCACATTTATTTTTTACATATTGGCAATGTCACTCATGTTCGTACAGATCTTTCACATGATTTTGAAAGTGACATATTTATATAAAGAAAATTATGAGTTTTATATTAAAAATTAAAAAATGAAATATTTATTTTTTAATATATAATATTTTTATTTTTATTATTTTTTTATAATTATAATATAATCATAATAATGTCAGTTTTTTATCCACTTAGCTAATAATAGAGTCCATTTTTTTTATCCATTTATAACAATTTTTATTTTGATAAAATAATTACAACAAACTGAGAAGTAAACTAAGACAATTTAAAACTAAAATTTACAGTTTTAAATTTCAAAAGAATTCAACATACAAATTTCAACAAAAAAAAAAAAAAAATTATGACGCAGGTGTAATTTAATCCATCAAAAAAGCCATGTTTCGGCAGTCCTGACTTGGAAATTTACATCAAGGTTAATTATATTATTAAATTTTAGAATATATAATGAATATATCAAATATATAACTATACAAAATATTAAACAATTTTAATGGCTATATATTATGTCATATAATTATATTTATATAAAAAAACATTAGAAATTGAAAAATGTAATTAAAAACCACATTCCTAATGAGTAGAATATTAAATCTATCCAATATCTAAAAACTCAAATTGGTTAACTAAATTACATTATTAAATTTTGGAATATACATTAAATATATCAAATATATAACTATACAAAATATTAATCAATTTTAATTGCTATATATCATGTCATGTAATTTTAAGTAAAAATAACATGCAACTTTTTGAATAATAACAATAAATTCTTATAATAATATATATATATATATATATTTTATCATTATAAATTTTCATATTCATAAACTATATTTTAGTAGACATATTTAACAAGAACAACTATATATATATATATATATATATATATAGATTAGGAAAATGTAAAAGTTATATTAGGAAAATGTAAAAGTTTTTAGATGACAGACAATGTGGCATTGTTGTTGTGGTTGGGTGGAATTGGATTAACAAAATATTAGTAAAAACCTAAATGGATTAGATTCTAAACCTTAATACTAACCTAGATTCTTATTTTTTACTTTAATTTAGCTATATTTAAACTAAACTAAGCGACAACTTTATTGCAAAGAAAATCCTCATAGACATCCTTAAACTCAAATGGCAACATTTAGCAAATCTTCATAGACATGCTCAAACTCAAATTGCAACAATTATTTCTAATTTAACTTAACTATAATTTATTACAAAGAAAATCTTCATAAACATGCTCAAACTCAAATTGCAACATCTCTATAATTATATTAAGCAGCATGTAATAGCCACCCATAGACATTTCCAAAATCACATTGCAACATTGCTATATTTAAGTTAAGCGGCAGGCAGTAGCTACCTTGTAGCCTTGTTTCAATCGTGGTAGTCACGTTTAGATTTGGCTATTTTTTATTGGTCGAGACGTTCTACTTGATGTTTATTCCACCTCATCAAACACGTAGAATATTAATGTATAATAATAAACATTATATTTCCTTGTTGTAAAACCCAGGTGTCATCTTGAAAACAATGCATGGTTATGTAGGCTTTCAATGAACATTGACAAATGTAGTTGGTCCTTTCGTTTTGATTAAAGAATATTGTGGTGGTTTGTCATTAAGTGGGGTCAACAAGGGACGTTGTGTGATAGAACACTGCTATTAAGGAATTCGATGTCAAATTTGTAGGTGGATTAAAGGAAGGGTGTCATTAAGTGGGGTCAACAAGGGACATTGTGTGATAGAACACTGCTATTAAGGAATCCGATGTCAAATTTGTAGGTGGAATAAAGGAAGGGTGACTCGAATAGAAGGTGACAAATTTTGAGGAATGTCTTGTTTTTAAGCTTATAAAAAATATAGGTTGCGAAGTTCATGTAACTTGTATTTGTTACGAGGAAGTAAATGATAGAAGAGTAGTATTATCATTTAGGTAAGTGGTAGTTGAAAGTTTCTTCGATCTATATCTAGTTTAGTTTAAGAATGATGATTATAAAATATAAAAATTAAGGTTTTATAAGGTGTTGATAATGTTGTTAGTTGATAAATTTATATTAATAGTTGTTTTGATTGTTAGGCATTAGTTTTTAAAAGTGGAATAATAATTTTTTTTAACGAAATCTCGCTTGGGCATTTGTTTTATAAAATTGGTGTCTATAATCAATTATCTTTAATTATATGGTAATAAATTGAATTGTGAGTATTATAAGTTGCGCCACGATAGAATAGGGGATATGCTTGTATATTTATTATGTTAAATGCTAGTATAGTTATGGATCATGATTTCACTTTCTATTCTTATGCTCTTTCACTATGTTATGTTTTAGAAATGCACTTGAGGTGAAACTTCTCCCTCGAAGAGAGATTAATACATAGTCACTTGAATATAATATTTTTATTGGACACTTAAGCATACCATGATACACACTTTGAGCCAACAATTATATATGTTGTTGAAACTAACCATGTCAAGTGTAAGACGTATATAGTACATATATTGATTCATGATCACATACTTACAAAATAGTTTGATGACTATATCATCCTTTGCAAAAGTATGAAGTTCAATTTTTTTTATTGAAAGGGAAGAACATAAACATAAGGATCTTTTTCTCTTTGATGTGATTAATATTTTTTTATGATTGAACTTGCCAATAAGCTTGTATGAAATCTTGTGAAACCTCAAGGAGCATCCAATATTCGTTTAGAAAGATGGAAATATTATTATTCAAGAGTTTGCAACAAAGCTAATCTAATTGTTTTCATAGATCAAGGAACAATTTATAAATAATTTTTATTTCTTTTAATCATCTAAGGAAGCTAATCCAATAATTTTTATAGATTAAGGAACAATTTATAAATAATTTATATTTCTTTTAATCATCCAATCAGACCCTAGGACAGGGCTAGCCCTAATGTTTTATGGAAGAAAAATATGCCCATCAATGGGATGTTGTCACCAAGATTATATGAGACTTGATTAGGACTAGACACCTATTGGAATAGTTTATTTTCCCCAAAGGTGGCTCCTTTTTTTTTCAGAAAGAAAAAAACACTATATTAAAACAGTTCATTATTCAACTATTACATTCTCATCTAGAGATAGATGAGAAAATCGTAATCCATATCGTCAAGGAAATTCAGGATCATCCTCTAAGAAATATGGAAGCCCAAAAATTAACCAGACGAGATCACAGATTACAGAGGGCATAAGTGCCACTCCACCCAATATTTCCAGATACATATAAACAAACATGTCTTCATTGAACAACATATAGAAATAGAACCAGATTCACATATCTAGGTCAGAAGTACTATGGAAAGTTACCTATATCAGCACAATCAAATTAGTAGACCATCTAATCCATGCTATGAAACAGTAAGAGAGAAGACAAGATTAGGTCTCTATGTAGAAAGAAAACCAACACACTTAACCGGTGTGTAGTGAGAAAGATGTGTAGGCTCGCTTGAAAAGTTATGTGCTGAAACAGGCTCGCTTGATATATCAATCAACTAAAACCAGCGCCCTTGAAAGATGTTCATGAAACCTCTCTCCATGAAATTTTAACCTCACATGTGAATGAGACTAAACATCACACAAACTTAGTGATCTATATCTTACGGATAACAATTTATAAAAAAAGTTATAAAGTTCAATTGAAAAAACTTGCCAGCTTAAATCCCTTCGATAAGAGGTGATGTAGCCTTCAATAAGATAACATGTTAAAAAAATTCAAACATTGTGTTTATGAAAAAATTAACATTAAAATGAAATTCTTTAATAAATTAATGTTATTATACATTTTTCTTTCTCAATAGATATTATTTACACTTTTTTTTTATTTAGAAGCCCTTTGGAATTGTGTATCTTTAATACATGACTTTCAACTGCTACCCCTTCCTAAAAAATGAATAAAACTAAAATCCACAAAAACTAAGAAATTTACCAACCCTTCCTAAAAAAAAACGAATAGAACTAAAATCCATAAAAACTAAGAAATTTACACTTCATCGGTAATTAAAGCTTACTTAAAAGTACATAAATATATTGTTATAACTTCTAGTCTATTAAAATAATGTAAACTTTTTTAATTGGCTCTAAGGAGCAATCCCTTTTTATGACATCCTCCAGTAAACCTCATGTAAAAAATACATAGTATTAGATTTTTTATGCAATTTACCAGTCTGTAACACTCCCAATCATTTATTCCATAATCCTCAATTGATCGTTAGATAAAATCATCATCATTACATAAATTAACTTTATGAATGAAATAGTAAATTACATATAAATTAACAACCATTTTTGTAGCATATTAACATAAAGCTTCATGTTGTACCTTGCATCATTATCATTGTTCATTCAATTAGTATATTTAATAGCATGCTTGATGATGTAAATGTCATCATCATGGAAGGTAACAACATCATTAAAAGGACATAATAGGAAAACACATCAATGGACATTGATATACGCTAGAAACCTAGAAGGGATAAATCAACAAACATTTATTTTATTAAATGTTTCGTGAGGGTGCTCAGCCCTCACTCAATGGCTATAGGGAGTCCTTTAGTTGACCTTGTTAAAAATATATTTTTACTCAATGGCTACAGGGATTCCATCAATTTACCTTGTTGAAAATATATTTTATTAAAATTTTCGTGAGGGTGCTCAACCCTCACTCAATGGCTATAGGGAGTCCATCCGTTGACCTTGTTAAAAATATTACAAAGAAATATCATCTTAAATTCAACATAACTAGGTAGAATCTATTACATTAATCATGATATCATTTACCCCACAATTCTTTGAACACTAGTATTTATGGTCTTGTTGTTCATTGCAGTAGATCATCCTATGATTGAAATTCCATCAATCTCCATGGACCATCATTTCATTTCATGCCATAAAGTTAAATATAGTCCACCATTCTCATAAGTCACAATCCTTTCTTGCAATTTCTACCATGAGTAAACTTAGATATCACAATTATATAAAATATTTATCAAACCAGTAGTAAATATTTCTAGTGATGCTTCAAACATATGTTTAGTTACTGCTACCATGAGTAAACTTAGATATCACCATTATATAAAATATTTATCAAACCAATCGTAAATATTTACTAGTGATTATATAAAATATTTATAATGATGCTTGAAACATAATTTTAGTTATGACCATGTTTAACCATCAAAATCTCTCATGCATAAAGTAAAATACATAAACATTACCAAAGCATGATCATTTATCCCTACTTCACATGCATCATCACACTACAACATAAAGGGGGGTTTTAAAACAATATTTAAGACAATTTTTGGGTAAATTGTCATAATTTGAGACAAAAGAAAACTTGTGTATTGTCTTAAATATTGTCTTTAAGCAGGTATCTCAAATTAAATCGTCTTAAAATTAAATTGTCTTAAAATATTGTCTCTATAAAGACAATATATAACACAAACATTTTTGTCTCTCCAAAGACAATTCATTTTTGTCTCTCCAAAGATAGTTTCATTTTTGTCTCTCTAGAGATAGTTTCATTTATTGTCTCTTAGGAGACAATTTCATTTGAATAGTTGGAATTAAAGCCATATTGTCTTTATGGAGACAATGTCTTTAATCCTATCTATTATCTCTCTAGAGACAATATAAAACAATGAATCCAAGAAAAATATCATCATTAAAATAAATCAATATAAAAATATTTAAGTAAAAAAATCTACAATATCATTGAATAATTCATGTTAGGGTACATTGGAATCGAACCACCAACCTCCTGCATGGTAAGTGCTTTTCCATTGAGCTAGCACCCTTTAAAGAATTATGTGAGGAGTTAGGACAATAAAACTGGAATTTACAGTGTTCCAGTCAAACTGGCATGAGCACATAATCAGTGAACCAAAGACAGTCATGTATGGATAGCAGCCAATATTAAAAAAAATAAAAAACTGAGATACAAAAGCACCCTCCATAATTAATCCCACATATTGAAGATCGGTAAGAAAGCATCCATTGTTGAAAGTGTTCAAAGTGAAGACAAGTAGTAGAAAGTACGCTAAATTATTAGGATAAAAGGAGGTGCATGAATTTATAATCAATATGTAAAATTATTCTGACACAAATTGAAGAAATCAAAATAACAAAACTAAGAAACACTTTGAACAACATAATTTACCTCCATCAGTTCAACAACCAGCCTGGTGTTGATTTGGTCACCCTCATCTGAATAGACAAATTGATGAAACGTCAATTGAGCCAATTTCAGTCGCAAGTTACTATCCAAGCTCTGATCTAGTCGAGCCACATGGTGCTGAGAAAGAATTTGTAGAAGTAAAAGTGCCTCACTAGACCTCCTGAGCAAGCACCTGATGCACTCAATTCCTTTAACTTGAGGTGCTTGTCCAGCATAGTATGAATCGTGAATTTTCATCAATGTTTGATTTTAAGTTCTTAGAAGAGTGCATGCAGGAGAGGATGCAGGCCTCAACTTATGACAAGAATAAAAGGTGTAAGAAAAAATTTATCGAATCATAACAATAGACTTCAAGCTTATTTTAGGGTCATCTTGCTTACAGGTAATCTAAATTCTCTTTTCTTTTTCTTTTAGTTCATATTTGTGTTCCTTTTGAGTATCCATTAAGAGATTCTTCCAGACTGATTGTCTTCCTCAAAATCTGGTCATGAAACACGTCCTAAGAGTTATCCTATGCAGCAGACTAAGATATAAAACCTATGAACAAATTTTATTCAAGTAAGAGACACATCCTAAGAGGATCATTTAAAATCCAAAGATGCAAGACAATGTTCACACATGAATTAGAAGGATTCTGTAAAATATGTTTAATTTAAAGATTAATTCCAATAAGATATTGAAAAGTTTCTTTCACATTTTTCCACGCATTCAAATTTGTGTAAATCCAAAAAATCCATGAATAACATGTCAATTAATACATATTTACACAGTTATAATTATACGTTAGAAATACAGTAAAGAACCTAAAGAAAGTTGTTTTCATCACCACCATAGTAGCCAACTCTCGCGGATTGTAAGGAACCCTCTGTCTCATGTTGTAGGTTGTGGAATACTTCCTTGATCCCCACCTCAGACAGGTGTATCAAATAAATTTCATCCAGCACCCTAGTCCTTTATCCCAAAGCTTCCATTTGGACTATACCAAATTGAGCCAACCATGTCTCGTATAGTCACAAACATTAGATATATTTACAAAAATTCTATATATATATATATATATATATATATATATATATATCTGGAAAACTGACATACAAGTGAATGATTCTACATTTCCGTTAATCGGCCATGTACTATATTCAACTTCTTCCCCTGTTCTATTGCATTTTGACGCACTCATTAATTACAACAGTAACAGTAATTCCATCCATACATATTCAGTTGCTCATGATGATGAAATGTGAAGCTCCTGCAACCTTTTTCAGTTAAAACACCCTGCCTTTCATAGCAGCTTCCTCATACTATCTTCAGAGATGGATTATTTTCCTCATAAGTTTCTGCAAAATAACACCATTTTAGAATACTATTTCAGGTAGTTATGGAAAAAGTTGTGTAACAAAGCCTAACTAGGGTTGTCAATTAAGATCAATTCCTGCAACTCGCTAAAAAAAATTGAATTTCTATTTGATATATGCCATTGTTTAACTTGCCAACATGAGATATATTTCTAACAATTTTATGTATGTCATTTTTTAACTTGCCAAAAAAAATTGGATTTTAATAATTAGATAGTGGACATCTAAGTTCCTGCAATGACTCAACAGCTTGAAAAAATCTGTAATCTGATTCATTGTAGTAGCTTGGGCATCCTTCCCGCAATTTGACACTAATGTCATCCACAGTGCCTCTACCATCCAGACCTATATAGTACTACGGAAAATTCATCACCAATTTAAGTCCATAAAAATATGAAAATGACAATCTACATGACACAAGGAAAATGTATATTAGGAAAATAAAACCAGAATTTAGAGTGTTCCAGTCAAATTGGCATACATCACATAATCAGTGAACCAAAGATAGTTATGTCTCGATAGCAGCCAATATTAAACAAAACAGAAAACTGAGATAAAAATCACCCTCCATAATTAATCCCACGTATTGAAGATTGGTAGGAAAGAAACCATTATTGAAAGTGTTCAAAGAGAAGACAAGTAACATAAATTATCCTAAATTATCAAGATAAAGGAGGTGCATGAATTTATAATCAATATGTAAAATTAGTTTGATGCAAATTAAAGAAACCAAAATCACGAAACTAAGAAACAATTTGAACAACATAATTTACCTCCATTAGCGCAGCAACCAAACTGGTGGTGATATGGTCACCCTCATTTGAACATAAAAACTGATGAAACATCAATTGATCCAGTTTCCATTGCAAGTTACTATCCAATCTTTGAGCTAGTTGAGCCACATGGTGCTGAGAAAGAAGTTGCAGAAGTAAAAGTGCCTCACTAGACCTCTTGAGCAAGCACTTGATGCACTCAATTCCTCTAACCTGGAAAAGCATAGTACGAAGCATGAAATTTTCATCAAATTTTTATTTGAAGTTCTTAGAAGTGTGCATGGAGGAGAGGATGCAGGCCTCAACTATGCTTGGTGAGTAGTAGGTTTTCAAAATTTTAGCCTTCACAAATTCACCAACACCATGAATTTGAAAATTATAAAGAGATATAGAACAAAAGTACACTATTTATGACAAGAATAAAAGGTGTAAGAAAAGATGTATCGGATCATAACAATAGACTTAAAACTTCTTTTAGGGTCATATTGTTTATAGGTAATTCTAAATGTTCTTTTCTTTTTCTTTTAGTTTGTATTTTGTGTTCCTTTTGAGTATCCATTAAGAGATTCCTCAAGATTGATTGTCTTCCTTAAAATCTGGTCATGAAAAACATCCTAAGAGTTATCCTATGCAAACTAAGACATAAAACTATGAACATATTTTTTTCAAGTAAGAGACACATCCTAAGAGGATCATTTACAATCCAAAGATGCAAGACAGCGTTGACACATGAATTAGAAGGATGTTGTAAAATATGTTTACTTTAAATATTAATTCCGATAAGATATTGAAAATTTGCTTCCACATTTTTCCACGCATTCAAAATTTTGTAAAGCCAAAAAATCCAGGAATAACATGTCAATGAATAGATATTTACACAGTTAGAATTAAATGCTAGAAATATAGTAAAGAACATAAAGAAAGTTGTTTTTAGCACCTCCATAGCCGCCGACTCTACCGAATTGTAAGGAACCCTCTATCTCTTATAGGAGGCTGTTGGAATACTTCCTTGATCCCCAACACGAAGAGGTGTATTAAATAAATTTATTTCATCACCCTGGTCCTTTATCCCAAAGCTTCCATTTGCACTATACAAAATTGAGCTAGCCATGCCTCCTAGAGTCACAAACATTATATATATATATATATATATATATATATGCATGACAAGCTGACATACAAGTGAATGATTATACGTTTCCATTAATCCATGTACTCTATTCAACCTCTTCCAGTGTGACATGCTCACTAATTACAACAGTAACAATAATTCCATCCGTGCATATTCAATTGCTCATGACGATGAAATGTGATGCTCCTACAGCCTTTTTCAGTTAAAAAACGTTGTTTGTCATAGCAGCTTCCTCATACTACCTTCAGAGAGGGATTATCTTCGTCATAAGTTCCTACAAAATAACACCATTTTAGAATACTATTTTAGGTGAAAAGTTGTGTAAGGAGGCCTAACTAGGGTTATCAATTAAGAAAAAGAGAAAACACTTTCAATAATAGAAAATAGAATAAATGCAAATGTCACTTCCCTACCATTGCCCAATAAAGAAAAAATCTCTGAACAGGGTATCATTTCAGTTCTAAGCATTCAGGCAGAAGGAACTCATAAGTGAACTATACTCTCTCTTCTCTTGCATCCACATGATATATTGCAGTTGCTACTGATGCTTAATGACATGGCCAAATTCTCAAGGATAGGTACATGTTATGTAGTAACTATTAACAACTTTTGAGATAGTGAATAAGAGGATCATGATGAGAGGCGAAGGCCTTTTACATTACGGAAATGATTTTTTGCAGAAATTATAGATGTTACAACCCCATCATCATATTTTTATCCCTTCTCTCTTCCTCCTCAGCATTAGAATCTAAGGACGAGGAGAAGTTGAACCAGTAAAACATATTGAAAATAGGGCTTCTCTTTCTCTTGCTCCACATGTCGAGACACCTTTTTCCCTTATCAGCATCGTCATGATTATCAAATGTAGTATGAACTAATTTAGAAGTTGGGCTTCCATGGACATGAGAGCTAATTTCAGTCCATGTTATACCTTCCCTGAAAAGTAGAACCTGAGGACGAGGAGAAGCAAAACTGTTCACCATTAATTAAACAGAGGACCCTTCACCATTCCATGTTCCTGCAAACATGAGATATACTTATAAAAATTTGATAGATTTCAGTAATTAAACAAAGGATCGTTCACCATTCCAAGTTCCTGCAAACATGAGATATATTTATAACAATTTGATATATTCCATTGTTTAACTTTCCAAAAAAAAGTTGGATTTCAATAATTAGACAGTGGAAATCCAAGTTCCAGCAGTGACTCAAAATCTTGAAAAAATCTGTAATCCGATTCATTGTAGTAGCTTGGGCATCCTTCCCACAATTTGACATTGATGTCATCCACAGTGCATCTACCATCCGGACCTATATAGTACTGCAAAAAATTCATCACCAATTTAAGTCCACAAAATTATGAAAATGATAGTCTACATGACACAAGGAAAATGTATATTAGGACAATAAAACCGGAATTTACAATGTTCCAGTCAAGTTGGCATGCAACACATAATCAGTGAACCAAAGGAAATTCTGTCTGGATAGCAGCCAGCACCCTCCATAATTAATCCAACATATTGAAGATCGGTAAGAAAAAAACCATTGTTGAAAGTGTTCAAAGAGAATACAAGTAACATAAAGTATGCTAAATTATCATGATAAAAGGAGGTGCATGCATTTATAATCAATATGTAAAATTAGTCTGATAGAAATTGAAGAAATCAAAATAACAAAACTAAGAAACACTTTGAACAACATAATTTACCTCCATCAGTGCAACAACCAGCCTGGTGGTGATCTGGTCACCCTCATCTGAACAGACAAACTGATGAAATGTCAATTGAGCCAGTTTCTATCAGAAATTTATATCTAAGCTCTGAGCTAGTCAATCCACATGGTACTGAGAAAGAAGTTGCAGAAGTAAAAGTGCCTCACTATACCTCCTAAGAAAGCGTTTGATGCACTCAATTCCTCTAACCTAGAAGCAAGGTCCAGCATAGTACGAAGCATCAAATTTTCATCAAATTTTTATTTGAAGTTCTTAAAAGTGTGCATGGAGGAGAGGATGCATGCCTCAACTATGCTTGGCGAGCAGCAGGTTTTCAAAATTTTAGGCTTCACAAATTCACAAATACCATGAATTTGAAAATTATAAAGAGATATAAAACAAAAGTACACTATTTATGCCAAGAATAAAAGGTGTAAGAAAAATTTTATCAAATCATAACAATAGACTTCAAGCTTATTTTAGGTTCATATTGTTTACAGGTAATTCTAAATGTTCTTTTCTTTTTATTTTAGTTCATATTTTGTGTTCCTTTTGAGTATCCATTAAGAGATTCCTACAGACTGATTGTCTTCCTTAAAATCTGGTCATGAAACACATCCTGAGAGTTATCCTATGCAGACTAATACATAAAACCTATGAACAGATTTTTTTCAAGTAGGATACACATCCTAAGAGGATCATTTAAAATCCAAAGATGCAAGAAAATGTTGACACATGAATTAGAAGGATGTTGTATAATATGTTTAATTTAAAGATTAATTCCAATAAGATATTGAAAAGTTTCTTCCACATTTTTCCACACATTCAAATTTGTGTAAAGCCAAAAAATCTAGGCATAACATGTCAATGAATAAATATTTACACAGTTAAAATTAAATGTTAGAAATACAGTAAAGAACCTAAATAAATTTTTTTTCAGCACCTCCATAGCAGCCAACTCTACCGGATTCTAAGGAACCGTTTGTCTCTCGTTGGAGGCTGTTGGAATACTTCCTTGATCCCCACCTCAGACAGGTGTATTAAATAAATTTCTTCCAAAACCCTGGTCATTATCCCAAAGCTTCCATTTTCACTATACAAAATTGAGCCAGCCATGTCTGCTAGAGTCACAAACATTAGACATATTATGCATGCCAAGCTGACATATAGGTGAATGATTGTACATTTCTGTTAATCCATGTACACTATTCAACCTCTTCCCCTGTTCTATTGCAGTGTGACACACTCACTAATTACAACAGTAACAGTAATTCCATCTGTGCATATTCAGTTGCTCATGATGATGAAATGTGAAGCTACTGTGGCCTTCTTCAGTTAAAACACCCTGCCTTTCATAGCAGCTTCCTCATACTATCTTCAGAGAGGGATTATTTTCCTCATAAGTTCTTGCAAAATAACACCATTTTAGAATGCTATTTTAGGTAGTTATGGAAAAATTTGTGTAAGGAGGCCTAACTAGGGTTGTCAATTAAGAAAAAGAGAAAACACTTTCAATAATAGAAAATAGAATAAATGCAAATGTCACTTCCATACCATTACCCAATAAAGAAAAATCTCCGAACAGGGTATCATTTCAATTCTGAACATTCAGGGAGAAGGAACTCATAAGTGAACTATACTCTCTCTACTCTTACATCCACATGATATATTGCAGTTGCTACTGCTGCTGAATGACATGGCCAAATTTTCAAGGATAGGGACATGTTATGTCATAACTATTAACGGCTTTTGAGATAGTGAATAAGAGGATCATGATGAGAGGTGAAGGCCGTTTACATAACGGAAATTATTTCCTGCATAAATTATAGATGCTACAACCCCATCCTCATATTTTTTATCCCTTCTGTATTCCTCCTCAGCATCACAATCTGAGGACGAGAGGAAGCAGAACCAGTAAAAAATATTGAAAATATGGCTTCTATTTCTCTCGCTCCACATGTCGAGACACCTTTTTCCCTTATCAGTATCATCATGATTATCAAGTGTACTATGAGCTAATTTAGAAGCTGGCCTTCCATGGACATGAGAACTAATTGCAGTCCATGTTATACCTTCCCTGAAAAGCAGAACCTAAGGACGAGGAGAAGCAGAACCGTTCACCATTAATTAAACAGAGGACTGTTCACCATTCAAAATTCCTGCAAACATGAGATATATTTATAGCAATTTGATAGATTTCAATAATTAAACAGAGGACCGTTCACCATTCCAAGTTCCTGCAAACATGAGATATATTTATAACAATTTGATATATTACATTATTTAACCTGCCAAAAAAAAATTGGATTTCAATAATTAGATAGTAGACATCCAAGTTCCTGCAGTGATTGAACAGCTTGAAAAAATCTGTAATCTGATTCATTGTAGTAGCTTGGGCATCCTTCCAGCAATTTGACACTGATGTCATCCACTGTGCCTCTACCATCCGGACTTATATAGTACTGTAGAAAATTCATCACCAATTTAAGTCCATAAAATTGTGAAAATGACAGTATACATGACACAAGGAAAATGTATATTAGGAAAATAAAACCAAAATTAACAGTGTTCCAGTAAAAATGGCATGCAGCACATAATCAGTGAACCCAAGAAAGTTTTGTCTGGATAGTAGCGAGCACCCTCCATAATTAATCTCACATATTAAAGATTGGTAAGAAAGCAACCATTGTTGAAAGTGTTCAAAGTGAAGACAAGTAACAGACAGTATGCTAAATTATCAGGATAAAAGGAGGTGCATGCATTTATAATCAATATGTAAAACTAGTCTGATACAAATTGAAGAAATCAAAGTAACAAAACTAAGAAACACTTTGAACAACATAATTTACCTCCATCGGCGCAGCAACCAGCCTGGTGGTGATCTGGTCACCCTCATCTGAACAGAAAAACTGATGAAACGTCAATTGAGCCAGTTTCTATCGCAAGTTACTATCTAATCTTTGAGTTATTCAAGCCACATGGTACTGAGAAATAAGTTGCAGAAGTAAAAGTGCTTCACTAGACCTCTTGAGAAAGCGCCTGATGCACTCAATTCCTCTAACCTGGAAGCAAGGTCCAGCATAGTACGAAGCATCAAATTTTCATCAAATTTTTATTTGAAGTTGTTAAAAGTGTGCACGCAGGAGAGGATCCATGCCTTAACTATGCTTGGCGAGCAGTAGGTTTTCAGAATTTTAGGCTTCACAAATTCACCAATACCATGAATTTGAAAATTATAAAGAGATATAAAACAAAAGTACACTATTTATGCCAAGAATAAAAGGTGTAAGAAAAAATGTATCAAATCATAACAATAGACTTCAAGCTTCTTTTAGGGTCATCTTGTTTACAGGTAATTCTAAATGTTCTTTTCTTTTTCTTTTAGTTCATATTTTGTGTTCCTTTTGAGTATCCATTAAGAAATTTTTCCAGACTGATTGTCTTCCTTAAAATCTGGTCGTGAAACACATCCTAAGAGTTATCCTATGCAGACTAAGATATAAAACCTATGAACAGATTTTTTTCAAGTAAGAGAGACATCCTAAGAGGATCATTTAAAATCCAAAGATGTAAGATAATGTTGACACATGAATTAAAAGGATGTTGTAAATTATGTTTAATTTAAATATTAATTCCAATAAGATATTGAAAAGTTGCTTCCACATTCTTCCATGCATTCAAATTTGTGTAAAGCCAAAAAATCCAGGCATAACATGTCAATGAATACATACTTACACAGTTAGAATTAAATGTTAGAAATATGGTAAATAACCTAAAGAAAGTTTTTTTTAGCACCTCCATAGCAGCCAACTCTTCCGGATTGTAAGGAACCCTCTATATCTTATTGGAGGTTGTTAGAATACTTCCTTGATCCCTACCTCAAACAGGTGTATTAAATAAATTTCTTCTAGCACCCTGGTCCTTTATCCCAAAGCTTCCATTTTCACTATACAAAATTGAGCCAGCCATGTCTCCTAGAGTCACAAACATTAGATATATTTACAACAATTATATATATCTATATATGTGTGTGTGTGTGTGTGTGTGTGTGTGTGTGTGCCAGGCTGACATACAAGTGAATTGTTGTACATCTCCATTAATCCATGTACTCTATTCAACTGCTTCCCCTATTCTATTGTAGTGTGACGCGCTCACTAATTACAACAGTAACAATAATCCCATCCGTGCATATTCAGTTGCTCATGATGATGGAATGTGAAGATCCTGCAGCGTTTTTCAGTTAAAACACCCTGCCTTGCATAGCAGTTTCCTCATACTGTCAAAGAGTCGCATTGCAGTTAAAGATTTTCTCTTCATCCTACAGTAGGGCTTCATAATCAGCAGCAGCTTAAAAGGCAGAGTAAAGGTTTCTTCACCAGCAAATAAATGTTCAAAATTTCATATCAGTCTTAAAATTACTTATCTCTCATGTAAAATTGAAGAGAGATGAGAATGACATTAATCCTCTTTCAGTTTTGAGAAAAAAATGTCTTCTAATTTTTAATGCTCACCACAATTTTTCGATTTGCCAATATTTTCACCAATTCTCCTATGTACCAATACAAATAATTTCAACAATGGATTTAAATACCTAACCCCTAGCCTCAATATAATAATATTAATATAGTCACATGTCACTAACATATTAACTATCTTATATGTCCATTTTCAAATCTAGCATTCTATTGGCCATTATATAAATAGTCAAAATTTTGTTACTATCAAGCGTAAAACAAATGGAAAAAAGAAGGTTGTTATTAGAGAGGTCTCTAACCAGCTTGTCCTTTCACAAAGGGAATGGAATAATCACCCTCCTTCCAAGCCTTAAGGCTTGAAATGCTTGTAGCTAGGTGTATCCCACTTAGGATGACTCCAAAACGAATAGCAGGAATTCTTCCAGTTATGAGAAATGAAATAAAACCCCCAACAAAAAGAAGTGCACCTGCACCATGTGAACAGTTGCAAAAAATGATTTTATAGCAACAATAAAGAGCTCTCATAGTTTTCTCTCAGAATGGTACTTCCAAGTATTATTGCTATGTAATGTTTTATGCATGCTCATTTCAATATCATATCTACCATGGCAAGATTGTAGTGCTAACTAGAAAATGAATATCATAAATATAAACACCATAATATAGAAACAATTAGAAAGGAGAAGACCCTGTAAACATATGTAATTGTGTAGATGTTGTTGAGGTCCTTGACTGGCCAAAGTTATTCAATATTTCAATAGGTTCTTGGTATTCTATTTTTGGAATACCTCAGAGCTCTGAAGATGTAGGACCCCCCACTCCCTAAAAATGGCTTCAATCCACTGTAAAAGGACATGCAAAGGGACTGCCCTAACACCCTCGAAAACATCTGAATATCCATACCCCTAGAAAGCCTCAATGACAACATAATTGTGTCCATTGCCACATCCCTTCTATTCCATGCCACACCCACATCTCCTTTCTGAAATTTCCCAAAAGCCTCCAATTCTTCCACAAATGTCACATACTCCAACATCCTATGAGGTCTAGAAAACCTCAAGTCTCCCACCTAGCTAGTAGATCCTAAACCAAAACTTGTACTCCCTTATCAGGAAGACTGTTGATAGAAGTATATGCTACCTACAGATAATACACATGACAGATACACACCTCGGTAATATTGTTTTCCATAATATTCATTTCTAATGGAAACATATTTCAAATTGAAAGGATCAGGATATCCCATTGCTGCACGAACAGAACCCCATGTTGAATTGGAAGGACCTCTAGAAAATTCAAAACCGTTCAATATATCCTACAAGAAAAATAAAATACTCATAAGATATATGGTCATATTTATGAAGCTTACTACACAGGACATGGATTTTTTCAAACACTAAGAATTGTAATTCCATAATTACACTTTAACTATTTACTCTCAAACTCAATGTAATTGAAGTTACAACATTCAATATTGAAATCAAAATTATGCACTCTTGGAATATTAACAAGTGAAGAATTACTCTAATGCCATGCATTTCATTAAACACTGAAATTCCTTATTCCTAATCTTGTACCTACATTTTCAATATCAACTTTAAAATTTGCAATCATGTAAATACGCTCAGAATTCAATGTCAAATTTAAGATGGTCAGAAGAGAATGACATAAGAGAAAACAAATCCAAAATACTAAAATTATTTATATCAGCAAGTAGCAAATATTTATCAAAGATCTAAGTCAATGTGAAACACAATCATAGATTCATAACAATCCCTAAACCCTCAATAATCAGAAAATTGATAACTAAATATCAAGTCAATAGATAGACACCATTGATAATGCACTCCATGTTACGAAGGCAAGTGATAGACAAGGAAGACCCATCGAATAGGCCAACTGAAATATACAAGGAACGTGTTTTGAAAACGATGCTAGCATAGGTCCTCTAGCTAAGAAAACCTGCTACGAGTGGCATTTTTGAGACACTTTTGTGCCATCAAAATCACCTAGGACTAGCCCTTGGCACCATCCACACCACTTGAGGGGAGGGGGGACACTTGACCAAGGTCTCAACATTAATACAAGTTTGATTACCATCCAACTTTCTACTGAACCACGCTCCCATGGGCTGAAAGGAACTTATTTAGGAAAGGCATTTCCCTTTAATCTAGATTATGAATGGATTCTCGGTTCATTTTGCTTCAGATTTATCTGAGCTGATGGATTTCCCTAACTAATGCAACTGTTTACATACAATTCTATTTTATGATAAACTTCAGCTACAGAGGGAAAATATCATTCTTGCAGGAAGCTTATCGCACTCATTTTGGGGAGTTAAATATTCGTATCTATAACCATATGTGAGGCAAACTAAGTTGAGGATTTTATTCAGTATTTTCTTTGAAGCCTTAATTGAATTATGGCCTGAAATCATGACTCACCTAGTTCATGATCACCTGTAGCTATTTTTCTGAAGAGGTTTCACGTTCATACAGTTAATATTAAAGCATATGTCTCATGGATAGAAGCATATTTGAAGCATCAAATATAAGGTTACATAACGTTTCTAAAGGAAATTATTATAATCCTCAGTATTGTAATAATTGAGATCCTAATTGGGATTGATCTGATCTATTTGGATGACCTCTGAATCTTGTTGAAGTAATATTAGCCTATATAACCAACATAGTCCTAAGGCACATTCTAGTAGTATGAGAAATTTCTTTGTTGTAGAGTTCAAGGAGAGATTTTGTTGTGGTTGCAGATCTTTTGACAGAAAAGAATCTAGAGCTGTAATTTATGAAGGGGTATTGTAACTTCAAGACAGAATTATAGAATATTCTCTAATCAGAATAATGTTGTTTCCTCTCTATCAAGGAGCGATATATGATAGTCTAACAATAACCTTGACCCTACTGCATACTATTCTTGATAAAATTCAAGTAACAATGGTAATAAGTCAAATCAAATGCAGATGTGACAGTCGCCCTAACACAATTTCATCCAAGCACCTATCATAAAGAAAGAGAAGTCTATGTATAAAACCAGGGAAAATTTTAGGGGCTAATATTCACAGATGGGCTAATTTTCCAAGCCTTTTCCAAAAAAAAATATTCGCCTTTTCCATTTATTTGAAAATTAATTTGCCCAAATTTTATAGTATAAAATTATTTTACCCTAAAAATTACCAAAATTTTGTAGGTTTTAACCCTGAACAGAAATTATCTACACACGAATCTTATAACAGAAAATAAACAATAGCGAGAGCATAAAACATAAAACAGATAAACACAGAGATTTTCCCCTGGATCCCAAATCGGGATGACCAACTTGATTTTTCATTATATTCCTTTTAGTGTTACAACACACATATATATACATGCCGAAGCATACATAAACCCCAATCCATAAACCCTGGATTAGAACATAACCGTAGTTCCCGCCCGGCCGGATCTACAAAAATACCGGGGACGAAAACCCTTCGTACCCCAATACCATGTGCACAACCATGCACTGCAAAACCATGGACGTGATTTACCCGCCCACGGAGGTAAGGACCAAAAATTTTCGTTGGGGGGCGGCGCCGGACCCCGACGGGGGGGGGCTATCGCCCCCCGCGCGTGCTTAGTCGTGGAAAAGTATAACACATACCCAACATTCTCCCACTTGTTGTTTTCTTTCCACAGGGGGTCACAAGAGAGCTTAATCATTGGCCCAATTCTTCAACACCCATTGTTTCTCTACACCAAGAGAACTTCTGAGTGCTCACGGACTTTGTCAATGCATCTGCAACATTCTTCAAAGTGTCCACCTTTACCAGCAACACCCTTTTAGCCTCAACCATATCTCTAACAAAGTGATATTGAACATCAATGTGCTTTGTCTTTGAATGATAAGCAGGGTTCTTAGCCAAGAAAATTGCACTTTGGCTATCACGGTCTATCCTTATAGCTTGTTGTACCAACCCCATACTTGAACACAATCTCTGCAACCAAACTGCTTCCTTGCTTGCATGAGTGGCTGCTATGTATTCTGCCTCTGTAGTTGAAAGAGCCACTACAAACTGTCTTTTACTCATCCAACTGATTGCGCCTCCAAATAGGCTAAACACATACCCACTTGTAGATCTTCTTTGGTCCAGATCTCCAGCCCAGTCTGCATCAACAAAACCATGAATGTCCAACATTATTTCCAATCTTGGTCTTCCCTGGTAGCACAAGCCATAATCACTAGTGCCACGTAAATATCTGAAAACCCGCTTCACTGCTGTCCAATGCTCCTTCCCTGGGTTTGACATAAACCTGCTCAATACTCCCACTGCATGTGCAATGTCTGGTCTAGTACAGACCATTGCATACATCAGGCTACCCACTGCACTTGCATATAGAACACGGGACATATACTCCTCTTCTTCTTGTCAATGTGGGACAGCATTCGACAACTTGACTTTACACCTACAAGAGCAAACATTCATGGTTTCCCTATCCTGCATATCGAACCTCTGCAATATAGTCTCGACATACTTCCTCTGGTTTAACCAGAGCTTCCTCTTTGCCCGATCTCTCTTAATTTCCATGCCCAAAATATAGTTTGCAGCACCAAGATCCTTCATGTCGAATTTGGAGAACGGTTGGGTCTTCAAATCTTGGATAATTTCTTTGTCATTTCCAATCAACAACATATCATCCACATACAAGACCAAATAAATAACACGGTCACCAATTAATTTAAAATAAACACAATGATCCTCCTTGCTTCTGCTGAAGCCAAGTCCCCGTATATAGGTATCAAATTTCTGATACCACATCCTTGGTGACTGTTTTAACCCATACGGAGACTTCTTCAACCTGCATACCAGTTCTTTCTTACCCTTCACCATAAAGCCTTCAGGTTGCTTCATGTAGATCTCCTCTTCTAGATCCCCGTGAAGAAAATTTGTCTTCACATCCATCTGTTCTATCTCAAAATCAAATGCAGCAGCAACAGATAAAAGTAATCTAATAGAAGTAACTTTGGCAACAGGAGAAAAAATATCACCAAAATCAATTCCCGGCACCTGGGAATAACCTTTCACTACCAACCGAGCTTTGTATTTCTCCACCTTGCCTTCTACATTCATCTTCTTCTTAAACACCCATTTGCTCCCAATGGGCTTCCTTCCAGCCGGCAACTCCACCAGATCCCATGCATCGTTTTTGTGCAAGGATGCCATTTCATCGGCCATGGCCTCCTTCCAGAGTTTTCCATCCTCTGAATCTACTGCCTCCCTGACAGTTCTGGGTTCATCATCAGT
The DNA here is from genome assembly GCA_034641835.2 of Pinus albicaulis. Classification (NCBI taxonomy): domain Eukaryota; kingdom Viridiplantae; phylum Streptophyta; class Pinopsida; order Pinales; family Pinaceae; genus Pinus; species Pinus albicaulis. The sequence continues at coordinate 460,368,833 of CM076573.1, forward strand.
TATAGTTAAGGCAAAACCTGAACAGAAAGCAGATGGACTATACCTTTCTGGTTGCCTTCTTTCCCGAACTGATCTTCTCAAAGCTGGAGTTTGTGGCTCTTCATCTTATGAGTCTTCTTCTGTTGTAGAGTCTGATTCATCCTCCTTTAGCTCAAACTCTATCTTCTCAGGTTCCTTTGGTAGGAATTCATGTTTAACAACATCTTTCACCTCTCTAAACACCACATCTCGGTTGTACACAACCTTCCTTGTTTTCGGGTTCCAAATCTTGTAACCCTTTAAACCATCCTTATACCCAATAAAGATGCACCTTTCAGATTTATTATCCAACTTGGTCCTTTTCTCCTTTGGAACATGTACATATGCATCACATCCAAATACCCTTAGATGTGAAAGAGAGGGTTTCTTACCGGTCCATACCTCATGTGGAGTCTTATCCTCCAACGCTGATGAAGGTGATCTATTAACTAAGTAACATGCAGTCTCCACTGCCTCTGCCCAGAATTCTTGTCCTAACCCGGTACCACTGAGCATGCTTCTTGCCTTTTCCATCAGTGTTATGTTCATTCTTTCTGCAACTCCGTTTTGCTGAGGTGTGTATGGAGTAGTCTTCTACCGTGCTATACCACACTTCTTACAGAACTCTTCAAATTCCTTCTTGCGGAACTCCCCACCATTATCTGTCCTCAGCACCTTTATCTTCTTCTCTGTCTGGTTTTCCACCAGAGCCTTAAATTCTTTAAATTTGTCAAAGAATTCAGATTTCTTCCTCAAGAAATATATCCATGTATTCCTTGAGAAGTCATCTATGAATGAAACATAGTACATAGAATTTCCCAGTGACGGAACTGACACAGGCCCAAACACATCACTGTGCACAAGTTGTAATATCTTGTTCGCCCTCTTAGCACCAGAGGGAAAACTCACCCAATTCTGCTTCCCATATACACAATGTTCACATAAATTGAAATCCATAGAGTAGTTAGACATACCTTCTACCATACCATTTCTATGCAGTATCCGAAGGCGCTTCTCTCAAATATGTCCAAGCCTTTGATGCCATAGCATGGTCTTTTCTCCAGACACAGCTAGGCTTTCCGTCCCACTTTCAGGAACCACAGAACCGTTACACCCATCAATAATTGTGCTACCTTGTAGCTTGTACAGAGTTCCAATCCGAACTCCTCGCATTAATACCAGTGCTCCCCGAACCATCTTGCAGGCATCTTTCTCGAACACTTTTTTTACACCTGCATCATCCATCTTGCTTACAGAAATCAGATTTATGGCCAATGCAGGAATATGCAGAACACCAGGAAGTGTTCTAATCCTTCCACCTTGCAGCTTTAGCTTGACCTTTCCATGTCCAATGATTCTAGCCTTCCTTCCTATCATCCCCTAGGAAGACATCACCACCATCATATTTCTCATACTCGCAGAACCACTCCCTATGGGGAGTGAAGTGAAAGGATGCACCTGAGTCAATCAACCATGACTCATGATCTACATGTGTATTTGAAGAAGAAGCTAAATACACATCCCCACCTTCATCCGAGGTGGTTTTTTCCTCTGCAGAAGGACCTTCATCAGATCCCTTTCCTTTCTCAGGAGCTTTAGATCTGCATTCCTTTTTGTAGTGCCCTTCCTTTCCGCATTTCCAGCACACCTTTACAAACTTTCCAGGAGATTTAGATCTTCCTCTAGATTTAGATCTCCCACTCGAAACCTTATTCTTGTTTCTGTTCTGGGACCTTCCTCGTACAGATAAGGCATCTCCATTCTGACCCTCCATATTTCTTCGTCTCATTTCCTCCGACAGCAAGGCTGAGACAATATCATCAAAGTTCAAGGTAGTTGTATTGCTACCTATTGCAATAACCAGACTGTCCCACGAGTCTAGTAGAGAGCACAACAAACTGATGCACTTATCTTCATCTGAGATTTTAATATCAATAGACAACAACTGACTTACCACAGTATTGAAGGCGTTCAGATGCTCTGTCACCGAGTCTCCATCCTTCATCCTCAGGTTATACAGCTTTTTCCGCAGGAACAACTTATTCACCAGAGACTTAGATTGATACAAAGTCCCTAGCTTGTCCCACAAGGTCTTCGCCGTAGCTTCCCCAGATACATTCAACAATACTGAATCTGAGACACACAACTGCATTGTGCTCTTAGCCTTCCGATCCAGTTTCTTCCAGTCTTCATCTGACATTGCCGTTGGTTTAGTACCTGGATCTACCGCGATCCACTGATCTTTATCCACCAGCAGATCCTCCATCTTGAGCTTCCATAACTCAAAGCTCTGACCATTAAATTTCTCGATCTCTATCTTCTCGCTGCTCGCCATATTCTTTCACCGCAAGAATCGATCCCGCAGATCTCCCACTGCACAGGGTCTACCACAGGCCCGAGCAAAAAACCCTCAACAACAAAGGCATCCCCTTGAAGTCGAAACAACTCCGATACCAAATGTAGGTTTTAACCCTGAACATAAATATCTACACACGATTCTTATAACAGAAAATAAACAATAGCAAGAGCATAAAACATAAAACAGATAAACACAGAGATTTTCCCCTGGATCCCAAATCGGGACGACCAGCTTGATTTTTCATTATATTTCTTTTAGTGTTACAACACATATATATACATGCCGAAGCATACATAAACCCTAATCCATTAACCCTGGATTAGAACATAACCGTAGTTCCCTTGACCGGATCTACAAAAATACTAGGGGCCGAAAACCATCGTACCCCAATACCATGTGCAAAACCATGCACAAAACCATAGACGCGGACTACCCGCCGGTGCTTAGTCGTGGAAAGAATATAACACATACCCAACAAATTTTATATATAATGATATAAAATAATTAAAAACCTAAATATTTTTACAAAAATATCATTAAAATTTTTACAATTAACATACTGGGGACTAATAAGATTCGCCAAGGTTTCTAAACTTTAACATAAACTTCCATCCTTAAAATTTTCCCTGTATAAAAAAAAAAATCATTACCCTAGTCTCAGTCTTCAACAATAGTGATCACATTGGAAAGATGTAAAGCTTCAGGCATCAAGCAGTGGGAGCATTTGATATTTTTTAATCAAGGCTTTTGTAGCCTCACTGGAAGAAGCATTCTTGAAAATGTTCAAACTTGTGGGAATCTGACGATTTTTTTTAGATCATACCTCCTTATGACAAAAATCACTTCTCCCACTCAAAATACATTATATGGCAAACAACCTATAAAATTTCGTCCAGATCCTTCATTGGGTTGAGAAATAAGTGAACATTGTATCATCGATATTGGCTACTACAAGTGTTCACAATTTTCATCTCCATCAACCAATGGAATTATAAGCTCCTTGAGGGAAAAAGTTAGTTTTTCATCAATAGTTCGAAGTACATTTTCTCTTTTCCACATTCTTCTACATCAAGAAATCGAGTACATCAGCATACATACATATTCTAAGTATATAGATGACCTTATGTTCTGAAGTTTAAAATCATTGGAAGAAAAGCAACTTGACATAACTAATTTGTTATTAATTGTTTGGGTTCTCTTTTGTCTATCTAGAATATGGAAAAATATGTTTGAATCATTCTAAGGACCAATTCAGATCATTGCAAGGTAAATTTCAGAACATATCTCTCGGAATCTTCATACATTCAGAAGTACCTATGATTTCAGAGGTACTAATGATGCAGGTATGACTCTTTTGTTCAGTCATGTTGGCTAAAACATACATTGTTACAAATTCTAATTACAACATCAAACCATGGACAAACCAAAGTGGGTTGCAAAGCTCCTGGGCATTCCAGCATCCATATGAAAAATTCATTGGGCACAAGGTAGGTCTGAAAATATCATTGAATGTAACCAAAGAGCATAATCTTGTTGACTGAAAAAATGCTTTAATAGTTATAGCACAAGCCAAATGCAAACTTTTGAATATGGGAAAAAAATTATAGACTTATTACTGATACCTATGCTAAGTGTTTACACATGGATCTATGATGATACAATATAATTATATTTAGATATCATGAACTTACTTGAACTATAGTTCCATTTTCTGATCCTCTCACTATATAGTAATGTGCAAATTTGTCCAAAAAGGAGTTTAAAATTATAGGATTTATCAACGCCAATTGGGCCTTGTTCAAGATCCCTATGTAGATTGTTCCAATCACTGTTACGCAGAACAATACCAAAGTCACATTCCTCACCTCATTCTGATTGGCCTCCACTGATTTACGCCTTAATTTATTCCTTCTAATCTTATTTGTTGCCCTTAATAAACATATAAACACATAAATACAAACACTTTTTGTTACACAGTTTGCAATACTCCTTACCGAACAATTTTGGGTAGTATCATCATTTTCATTCTGCTTCTTCAACTTCTCAGACGAGCATGGATATTTGACAAAATAATTGGGTGCAACGATAACATTAAGCAACATAACCCAGTCAAATCACAGAAATGGTTGAACCCATATACACTCGTTTATAATATTGGGACCACCATTTCTAACAGGTGGAGCATGAGAAGTGGGGAGATGAAATGGCTACTGTTTCATTCAAACCCTACCCTCAAAATTTAATTGGAGCACTGATTGCAATACAACAACCCTACAAAAAACTCTCAGAGCTGTCAAATCAATCAACTATTCAGTACATTGTTATATTTTGAAGATATAATTGTCACTATTTCGTATAATATTGTTATACTTATTACATTGGTATCAGAGCCAATACTAGGCCACTTCTACTATGACAGATCCATCACAAAATCACTACAGAAATTCATGGGGGTCAGTTGTGCTCTGAAGATCTGCTAAAGATTTCATGGAGGCCTAAATTTGTGAAGATGTGAGTTGTGAATTCCACAAACCACATCTTTTATGGAATGCCACAACGAGATTCTAATCTAACCTTCTGGACTATATTCCCTTTTTATACAACAAATTGTGTGTATATGAAGCTTTGAAAATAAATTTCTCTGTCAATACTACCAGAGGCCATTAATTACCGAGTAATTTTTTATGGAGATTCGAAGGTTGTTCATAGAGATGCAACCTGGGGATGAACCAAAAATTCCCATTCTAGATAAGCTCCACCATCTTACTAGAGAGGATGAACATTGTCAGAAACCAGATATTGCACATTGTTTAGATGATTGTCTTGAACATCAAGCCAAGGTCAATGTCCACCTCTCCAACAAATGCAATGAAGAAAAAGGTAAATAGTGAATCTGAATGCCATTTGGAATATGATTTCAAAAACTTTGATTCTGAATCACAATCCTAATTCAATGGGGAATATGGTGAAGAGCAAGACAATAATTTCAATAAGGAAATTTGAGCATAATGGAAGCGATGAATAAGACAATTATTTTGGAATGGATTCGAATCAGGAAGACACAAAGGAGGAGGAATATCAAGTGCCCTTACCCACTATCAAAGCTCAAAAAAGTGAAAAGGAAACCCTTGAGGCTCAAACCAGATCACGATTTGAATGAAACGTGACCAAATGACAATGGAACTACCCACAAAGAGAAAGGGTGTTTATCTGAATTGAGTCTGGAAATAACTTCTCAATATCCCCTTGGAGTGTAACTATATTTGGGGCTATCCTCATTGTAAGCATCTTATCGTATCAATTAATTATTCAATATATTGATATTTTTTTAGACACCATTGTCTCTTTTGCATCTAAGAAATTTTACGCTTATTACACAACGTGAAGCATATACCATGCCACTATCAAAATGTAGTGGAAATGTACATAAACCCTTGACAGAATGGTGGAAAATGTGGAAAAAATCAATGAGCCTCTAAGGGATTAACTCATATTTCTCTATAAAGCAAAGAGTGTTTAGTCTAGAGTCAATGCTTTTGCAGAGTTGAATGTTTCAACCTTGGACTTCAGGAAATGTGAGATCAACTCACAGTCAAGCGTATAATGATGGAGGTAATTATTCAAAATCTTGGTGTTACAGAAAAATAGGTGAAAGACAACAAGGATTAAAAATTTAAAAATTATCCAGACTGTTCTGTAAATCATGGAGACCCAATTCCTGGCTATGGATTAATCTAATGAGAGAGATGAGTTTTTGTAATCCTGACCTTCTCTGTCACAATTAATTTGTGATGTCAGAACATATTGATGAATCCTTTCATGCATCGCAATATTTTTTTTTTGTAGTAAACTTTCTAATGCAAGGGCATCATGTGTGGTATCAGTTCATGAAAGATCACCTAATATTATTATTTGGAAATTTCTTTGAGAAAGACACCATGAGGTTGGGAGCTGCACTACATAAACAAATTTCTTCAGTCCAATATGTATCTATTCATCAAATTCACCTTTTGTTTTCACTTAGCCTCATCCCATTTTAACATACCATGGCAAGAATGGAACATTTTTGGAGACTTTAACTTTGTGACTGAACCAAGACCCTATTGATAATTACCTAGTATATTTGATGGTTGGGAAAGGAAGAACTGAGATTAGAGAATAGAATCGGATGGTTATTTGGCACTTTACTCTCTATATTGGAAGCTTGTAAACCCACATATATTCTTTTAAAAACATTCTCCTACTTGCCCAATAAAAATATTCTGAAATCCCTAGCCACCAAGACCCGTTGACAATTGCCTAGTATAGTTGATGGTCGGGAAGCAAAACTGATAGTGAGGCACAAGATCAGATGGTAATCTTGCAATTTTATCTCGGTATTGGCAACTTATAATTTTTCATATATTATTTTGACAACATTCTCCTTCTACTTCACCAACAAAAAGGTTCTGAAAGACCGAACCACTCTCTTGTAAGATCAAAACTTACATTTTTAATGAAATTGTATTAAAGTTCTGATTAAATTCAACTCTCAATTCTGACTATTCAAAAGGAGGTCCAATAGACCAGGAAGATCTCAAAGGACGTTAAAAGTGAAATCAATCAAACAACCAAATTGAATCATATCACCCAAAGAATTTAAAACCCATAAGGCCGGTTAAATATTTATCTTATCAAGTAAGACCTATCAAAATAAAAAAACAAAAAGAGTTCAAACATTTGCAAGGGTTGAAATAAGCATCGTTACCTATAATAATAAAAATTCCAGACTCCATCTGTTTCAGGAAAACAACATGCTTGCCCTTAAAGCGTCTAGCTAGAAGGATCAGTACAGTTCCCGCAATAATGCTAGACCTATATAGTCTCAAAAAGAAGATTTCATAAGAGAAAGAAAAACATAAAAGCACCATGTGTACCCAATAATTATTGAATAGTATTTGCAAAAATAGATCTAAACAATAAATTATTAACAAGTCTATAGGAGTATTGAATAATGTCCATAAAAATGAGAGTGAAAACCTATACAAATATTGAAAAATGACTATAGAATTTCATCCTAAAGAATAAACCCTAAATTACTAAAAATACTTATATGGGTATTGAATAATGAAAAATGACTGTAGAAATTCATCCTAAAGCCTTAACCCTAGATTACTAAAATACTCATATTGGTATTGAATAATTACTGTAAAAATTGATATTAGTTTACCTGAGCTTGGTAGGCTTGGGCTTCCTCTTGTTAAAGAGGGGCTTGGGCACGTCTTCTACAAGATATAATTTGGGAGAATTTTCATTGGATTTGGTCACTTGTGGTTATTTGGCATGTTGGGGAAAATTGCCCCTGTTCTTTTCCTTGAGGGCCCAAATACCTCTTTTGTGATACGTTTTCAATCTGGAAAAATGACCTACTCCCATTATCAGTTCTTTGTTTCTTGAAACCCTCTGCTTCTCTGCCATGGTCATCTCTCCTCCTGTTGTTGTAGCAATCTCTTCCTATGCTATCAGTTGTAGAAGACTTAGAGGCTTACTATGACAAGAGGCGAGTTTGGCCTTGTCCCTATAACTAAGAGGGAAAACAAGGCAACAACGCTTTGGTCGGAAGAGTTGACCAGGAAACCTATTAGAATATCAGAGGTATTTTCAAGAACATGCAAACAAATAAGAAAAAAAACTTAGATAGATCCTCTAGTAATTTTCCTTCACTTGATGTTGCATTCATTCTTTCTACTATTTAATAATGAAATATCATATTGATTTTCAAGAGAAAAAGAAAACTCAGACAGATCCTCTGGTAATTTTCATTAACAATGTAATGACCCAGAAAAAAAGTTTCACCTTCTTTGTCTTTCTAAAGAAACAAAAAAATTGAAACTTATAGTAAAGGGCATGAATCCCATTCTAACATGCATCAAATTTATTTTTTTCAAAATTAAGAAGAATACCCAAGAGACACATTAATAAAAAGGACTTTCGCTTCTTCTTATGTTGGGAAACTTCCTCGTCGTTGGGAAATAGCCCCATGAGTCGGCCTACAGAGTTCTGATAAGCAAACATAAACCCTCCCATCACACCAATAATCCTTGTTGTTACCATAAATGGTCCTCTTAAGTTGCAGTTTCCACCTGCGAGGTAACCAAAGGGCACAAAGGCACTAGTGATGGTGGTCATCCGGAGGTAATTTTTGAAGATGAAATTGGCCATTGTCTTTGTAAATTGTGGGTTGTTGTCGATTACTGGGTATTCTAGCTTATGCATATTTCCAATGTTGATCTATCTTCAAGCTCATTTTCTCAGTCTGATTTTATCTCTGATAAATCTCTCTCTCGTTGGTCCAATTTCGTGTTGTTGTAATAATGACCTATCTCCAACCCTCAGTTTGTTTACTTCCCCTCTTCTTTTTCATAATTTTTCCACCTCTTTGAACGAATTGTGTTAATTTCTAACTTAATGGAACAAATTGATTTAATTTGTAATTTAACACAATTAAAAAGTTTTAATTTTAAAATTAAAATAATTCAAATGATAATTTAGGATTTTAAGACAAAATATTAGTTTGGCTTAAAAAATGTTTTAAAGTATCTTTATATGCTAGTGATATAATTGTTGTTATTGTTTAATAATTTAGTGTTTTTTATCAATAGTTATGTAATCTTATTAATTAATGAGGATTATTACTAATTATTTTTATTCATAAGGATTATTTTAAGATATTTGTGCGGGTGTAAGTCTAAAATAATCCAATATACAACAGTGTCTTTGAGTACAAATTAAGTTATAGAGGGTAGTGATGAGTTTCGTAATTAAAATTCCTGTGATTAGATGGAAAAGTGGCAAAGAATATCCATCCAATATGAAAGTAAAATTCAAATAAGTGCATTGTAATGACAATGTAATCCTTGTAGCATGATAACATATACAAAACAAACACATGAACTCAAAGAGATATAAAATAAGTATACTATAATTTATTTGATATGTGAATGAAGTGTCAGAAAGTAAATAATAGAGACACTATAACATGGGCTGCCCTATCAAGTGCATGTAGTGGGAGTGCTCTCAAGTATGAAATGGATGAGGGTAGATGATGAGAAGTTCTTGACACCTATGTAAGTAAATCCACCCTCTAGAATGAGGATTTTCACCTCTCTTTTATAGAACATAATACAAAGATAGAGAATGTAATCGATGAAATAGAAGAGGATAAAATTGTGGGTTAAAGGCCTATGTGCTAGATCATTTTGGATGTCACAATTTCTCTCTAGTGAATTTTCTCTCTTTCAAAACTAGGTTTGTTGAAAGCACACATATCCTCAAAACACTTTGTAGCTAATGTTTTCCCTTTAATTGACAATTGTGTTTAAAGTATCTTTAGTGAGGGACATGTCTTCTAAAATATGTGTTATTTTAGCATGTAATATTCAGGATAGCGCATTAAATGTATGAGAAACAAGTCAACACAACACTGTGGCACTACTTCTCCATGATATCTATTTTTTTCTTATTATGAAGTTCCAACCTACTAGAAATAGTTCAGTATGGTGCCCCATTTGTAATAACTTGTTGTTTTCCTTTAGTAACCATATATATCTATCGATTATTGTTTGTATGGATTAAATACAAACATTTCCTAGAATGATCCTCCTTGAGCATACCCTCTCCAAGACTGTTCACTGTTTGCATGGTTGAAACATGAAATCTGCCAATAATAATCCCTTTTGACTACATCACCTCTCAATATTTACCTTTATAATTGTAATAATTAACATGTGTGGATGAAAATAGGTCTAATTCAACTTCATGAAGAAAAGAAACCATGCATATATGGCTAGGTTGAATTGCATCATGAGGAGTTTCCAAGAAGAGGCTCACATGCAAGGTGTGGGAATAAAGGTTTATTTTCTCTAAAATAGTATGATGCCTAGAGAGGCTAAAATAAAAAAGGATAAGGTGTGTAAAAATAGAAAAAGGCCCTCAAGCAAGGCATTTCTTCCTAGGCTAGATTAGAGCTCTAGGCATCCTCTAATTTTGAACGAAATACGATGGTGGAATTTCAAATAAATTGATGCCCTAACTATCACACCAAGAGGGAACCCTTGAAGCTCCTTTGACTTGGGGATTTCTTGAAGGTTTTCACTTTATAGTTCATCATTCAAAACCTATTATCTTAAATATAAATGATCATTTGATGAGCCTTTTACCACGGTATATCTCCCAAGCCTTAGTCTCTTATAGTATTTCTCTCAAAAAAAAATTCATGGAAAGTCACCCTAGCTTCTCCCAAAGCTCACACTTTAATTGAATCTTTCCATTGAATGAGTCATACTTGCCTCACTTTCAAGCCTAGTATAAACACATCAATCACAAGTGAGGGATTTTGGAAGTTTTGATCTTAGGCATTCATCATTTTTTAATATTCCTAAACCTGAGGTCATCTTTCCCTCAAGCCTTTCTTGGAGAGTCCTTCTTTTTCTTCTAAAGAAGGAAACCAATTATCTGATCCTCTTCTTTGAAAGGGCATTGGAAATCACATTGTGCATCGATATTGGTCTCAACATTCTAGTAATTTCCCTATAATGAGATTCCTCCCATCAGTGAAAGTTTATAAAGAGCAGGGGAAATTGAATGAGGTGACAGTGGGTCCTTGTCCCATTATTTCCACTTGATCCAGTAGTAGTCCCTTTGGAACCCCTCCTAGGACACTTGTTAAATTAAGCGCTAACATTTTTCAAAAACAAGTATAAAGCAGATGGCTCACTTGACAAGAATAAAGCTAGGCTTGTGGAAAAAGCCTTTACACAAAAGTAGGGGTATATTATGAGAAGGCTTTTCCCCCCATAGAAAAATGGGATACCATCTGAACACTCTTTGCCCTAGAAACTCAAAAATTTGGAAAGTCCATCAAATGTATGTAAAAACTGCTTTCTTGAATGGAGATATGAAAGATAATGTTTTGTATCCAAACTAGAAGGATTTTTTGTGAAGGGTTAGGAACATAAAGCATGCAAGCAGTAAAATTCTTATATGGCCTCAAGAAAGCGCCACGAGCCTGGTATAATAAGGGGTTAGGGGAATATGGGCTTAGGGGTTAGAGGTTTATGGTTTAGGGGTTAGGGGAATAATGAGTTAGTGGTTAAGGGGTTAGGCATTGGGGGCTTAATGGTTAGGGGATTTAGGCACATTTAGGGGTTAGGGGCATAATGAGTTAGTATTTAAGAGATTAGGGATTGGGGTTAGGGAAATAATGAGTTAATGGTTAAGGGGTTATGGATTGGGGGGTTAGGGGTTAGGGATTTAGGCGCATTTAGGGGTTAGGGGAATAATGAGTTAGTGGTTAAGGGATTAGGGATTGGGGGCTTAGGGGTTAGGGGATTTAGGCACAATTATGTGTTAGGTGAATAATGAGCTAGTGGTTAAGGGATTAGGGATTAGGAGCTTATGGCTTAGGGGATTTAGCAATTAAGGATTTTAGGGGTTAGGGGTGAGGGCTTAATTGGTTAATGGTTAAGAGTTAACAGTTTATGGGTTTAGGGGTTAAGGGGTTAGGGGTTTAGGGGTTTAGGTGTTATTGGTTTAGTGGTCTAAGGGTTTAGAGGTTTAGGGTTTATGGGGTTAAATGGGTTAGGGGTTTGGAATTAGGGCTTAAGGGGTTAGGGGTTAAGGGTTAGATGTTTAGGTTTTACAGGGTTAAATGGGTTTAGGGGTTTAGAGGTTTAGCAAGTTAGGGAATTTAGCAGTTAAGGATTTTAGGGGTTAGGGGTTAGGGGTTAAGGGGTTAAGGGATTAGAGGTGAAGGGGTTAAATGTTTAGGGGGTTAAATGGGTTAGGGGTTTAGAGGTTTAGGGGCTAGGGTATTTAGCAGTTAAGGATCTTAGGGGTTAGGGGTTAGGGTTTTTGGGGTTAAATGGGTTAGGGTATTAGGGGTTTAGGGGGTTAAATGGGTTAGGGGTTTAGAGGTTTAGGGAGGTAGGGGATTTAGCAGTTAAGGATCTTAGGGGTTAGGGGTTAGGGTTTTTGGGGTTAAATGGGTGAGGGGTTATATTCATTTCTTAGGTGAACAAGGCACAATATAGTTGTAGTAACCGTAACTTGGTCAAGTTGTTACAGTCAAGGCAAGACTTGTTTGGGTTCCCAAGTTCCAAACAAGTAAGGGTAACTCTGAGGGCATGATAACTAAGGAGTGTCAGTGTATGCCAAGGAATGAAAAGGCTTGCTAACACATGCCAGAAAGTGTCAATGGATGTTGAGGAGCGTTAGGGAGTGCCAGGACATTGCAAGGGAGAACTAGGTCAAAATGCATGGAAATGAACAAATAAGAATGTGTGCCAAGTAGTGTCAACGAATTCCAAGTGTCTCAAGGATAAAGTGTGTTAAGAGAAGGCTGGAATAATAATTGTAGGAGGTAAGCCTATGGTTACATAAAGGGTTGGAAAAAGTCGTTTCAGACAAAGGGAAAATTTGGGTTGGGCACAACATTGATTTTCCAATGGCTTGGTTGGGTTCCCAAGTCACAAAAAAAGTAAGGTTATCTATGACGTCATGAAAGCTAAGGAATACCGAGGTGTGTTAGGGAATTCCTAGAAGTACTAACACATGTTAGGTAGTTCCAAGGCATGATAGGCATGCCAAGATGTGCCAAGTTCTAGGGTGTGGCATGAACACATGCTAGGAATTGTGAGGGCCAAGTGTTAGGGAAACACAAGGGAGCACTAGTTTCAAATGCATGGAAATGAAGTATCAACCAGTTCCAGCTATGCTAAGAAGGGAGTGAAACGGTATTCTAGGAAGTGTCAAGGCATGTTAGATTTCTAGGAAAGCATACAAAGATGTTTCAAGTGCCAAGGTGTGCCAATGCGTGCTAAGGAGGGTTAGGCAGTGCCAAGAAAACATAACAGAGCACTAGGTCAAAATGCATAAATGAATGAATAAGAGTGTGTAACAGGGAGTGTTAGCGAGTTCTAGGTGTCTCAAGGAGGGAGTGACATGCTATGATAGGCAGTACTAAGTCATGTAATAGCATGAGGGCGACATGCATCCAAGATGTGCCAGGTGCCAGGGTGTGCCAACATGTGCTAGGAAGTGTTAGGGACTATCAGGGAAACACAAGGGAGAATTTACGTTGTAGCCATTGCAGAACCCCGAGAATTTTTTTCCATGGAGAATTATTTACGTTTTAGCCATTACCTTAAAGCAAGAGGCCTGTCAATGTGCTTTTTTATGTGTTTATAAGTTGGAAGAGAGAAATCAGAAACAAGAAGGGCCTGAAAGAACTGAACAATGAAATGGAGGTCACTAGGATAAAGCCGATGGAATTGGATTTGGTAGTTTCAGATTGTCACAAGGGAATCCAAGACAACCATAACCTGATTGAAGAAGTGGAAAACAAGCTGGCAGTCCACATTGAGGAAGATTTCAATTCATTTTCGACTAAACCAGATATATAACCGTGGCTCTCTCTACTCATAGTATTTCATTGAGATTGTGTTAGGTATCTGTTATTAACCTATGCTTGTGTCTATTTAAATGGATATTGTATTGATAGCCCAAAAATGAGGCATTTTGGATTGTCTACAGTTTGTACTAGTTCTGAAAAATAACTAGCAATAGTTAATCTCTTTGACAGCAAAAGGTATTATACTTGTTGTGTTGGGGAGTTTCTCTTAGGAAATTTATGGAGAACTCGACATATTTTTTATATACGTACTATGCAGAACATTTATAAATCTACCCTTCAAATCAAGGTCAACCCAAATAAATCTGATTTGGGGGTTCCACTGCAACAACATTTTCCCCGCAACAAGCACAAGATCAAGCCAACATGTGTGTTGTGTGCGTTTAAATAGATGGATAGGTAGGTTTACCCTTACGAGAACATGGCACCTTAAAATCTGGCCACGACTGGTGAGTGCAAGGATTTGCAAAATGGCATCATGAGTGGAGCCTTTTCCAGATGAGATTATTCATTTACATTACAATATATACAACATGCAGTTAGCGTTCCATCCATGTTAGGGCACACACTTGATGGTATCAGTCATTAAACTGGTACCAAAAAAAATGATTTTATATATTCACATATGGGACAGTCACAAGATGTCAACAAAATCACATACTTAATGAAATCTGTTGAGATCCAACAAGATGATGAGCTTAGTGAAAAGAGTCGCCTTCACTAAGTAGGCCTGCAGGCTATTTTTGGCGCAAGTCTATTTTTAGACTATGTCTATTTTTAGACACGGTGATCATATTTCAGAAGTTGCAGGATGCTATTTTTGGATGGTTGGTCAAGTTGGAAAAATAGATGAAATTCTATTTTTAGAATATTGGGTGAAGTTTATTTATAGATCGCCGATCTAAAAATAGAAGTGTCGATTATTATTAGCTCTTAATAATAATCAGACAATAAACAACAACTTATTCTCTTGGAGCACTTAATTTCAGTGCACAGACTTGGAAAATCAATGGGCTAAAGGAATTACGCCATTCCTATGGTTTACTGGTGGTTCATGCATGGAGGACTCAGTTAGAATTGAAGTGGAAAAGTTATGATAGAGTTGGACGACTAGTTCATGGAGTTGTATTCAGTTTAACTGAGTTAGACTCAGTTGAGCTAGTTGTATCTAGTCTAACTAAATGATACACTAGTGAGAGTGGAGTGAATTAATTAGTTAATTGATTCACAAATAATAACTCATTAATCAACTGAACAAATACAACTGTTAACTACAGTGCATGTTAGTTCCAGTGGAGACCCAGTGGAGAGATGGGTAAAAGGGCAAGATGGAATATCTGTTGTGACTAAAGTGATGCATTGATTGCACCACACACACATTGGAGTTGCCAATGAGGATTGCGCAGTCAAGGCAAGGGTAATTAGAATTCATTCAGAGCTATTCTTTAGTAGGGATTGAGCAGTGGAGGTAGTTTAGCAGGAGGGCAGGGATCAGTGCATGGATTTGCAGATTTCTTTTATGTTAGTGTGTGACAATTGATTGTATTGAGAGCTTGATGCACTAAGCTTTGTATTAGATTGTTACATGATCTCCATGATACATAATATATGATATTTGGGGTTTTCAGCTTCAGGCTTTCCCGTTAAACAACTTTGTTATGTGCGATTGTTTTTATTTATGCTTCACATGTGTTTGCAATTAATTTTCTGCAAAATATTAATAGTGGAATGATTATGTATTTTGCAAGAAGTTAAATATTGTGAGATCAGGGGAATCTGGATGTATGCATGCTTAGTGTATGCTAAATTCTACATGGTATTAGAGCAGTGTTAATTCTTGAAGATTGCAATTGTGAATAATTGTTGAGTTTGTGCTGGTGGATAATTCGAATTTGCTATAGAAAATTCTTGTTGTAGAAGTTGAGTATACATTGAAATGTCTTTCAATGGGTTGCGATTGGAGTATGCCCTTGATGGGAGCTCAAATTACATAGCCTGGAAGGATAGGATGGAGGCGGTGCTAGAGGATAATGGACTAAAGGATTTCATCGATAGCGATGTTCCTAAGCTGGGATCTAGCGATGTTGCATTACTTGACACATGGCAAAAGAAGATAGTAAAGACAAGAAGAATTCTGTTGGAAGGTGTGAAGGACCATATTATGTCCAGCCTTCACAGGAAAGCCACTCCATTTTTAATGTGGAAGGATTTGACAGATTTGGTACAAAGCAGCAGTGACCAGATGAAGTTGGCGTTGAAAGACAAGCTCAGAAAAATAAAAATGGAGAAGGGCGACAGTATTCCAAAATATCTCACAAAGTTTGTCCACTGTAGGGAAGAGCTGGGAAGTGTGGGGATTAATATTGATGATGAAGACATGGTGAAATTGGCTCTCCTTGGGCTTCCAAAGAGTTGGCATAGCTACGAAGACTCTGTCAATGGATGGGATAAACTCCCGGGATGGGAGCGACTTTGGTTGGATCTTGTGCAGGAGGAGATAAGGCAGGGTACTAGGGATGGCTCTTCATCAAATAACGAAGATGAAGATAATTTCCCTTTGGCTGCCAAAGCAAGGGAAGGGAAGGGGAATAAATTTCCTTCAAAATCTGATGCTAAAGGCAAGAAGCAGGATTTGTCCAAGATGAAGTGTTTTCACTATCACGAACATGGGCATTTCGCCACTAACTGCCCACAGAAGAACAAGAACAAGAAGGTTGCTGGAGCTGCAGCTGGAGAGGCCTTAGCCTTGCAATTTGAACTTGATTTCTCTTTGATCACATTCTTGGTTTCAAGCTATATGGGATCGGTGTGGTATCTTGATAGTGGTGTTTCTTTCTATATGACAGGAGACAAGGAGTTGTTTAGTGACTTGGAGGAGAAGGACCTCGAGATGCATATAGAGATGGGTGACGATGGTCGATATAGTGCGACCGAAATTGGGACCATTACCTTAGAGAGGGAGTTCGTTAATACATTCTTATTGAAGGATGTTATGCATGTTCCAGGTCTGAAGAAGAACTTGGTCTCAGTCGTAATGTTGGAAGACAATGGTTATGATGTTGTTTTCAGTGAGGGAAAAGCCTTTCTTTGACATAAAACAATGGGTCAAACCAAGAAGATAGGGATTCGAGTTAAGAATCTCTACAAGATGGAGGTAGATGGCTGTGCTAAAATGGTGGGAAAAGTAAAAGAAGTGGTGAGGCGGGATGAGGGCGAATTATGGCACAGGAGATTGGGCCATCTTCACCATGGCGCTTTGAATATTTTGCAGTACATTTCTACTAGAATTCCCAAGGGTACTCTTGCATAGTCAGATCAGTGCAAGGGATTTACTATGGGTAAGTTTATGAATACCACCTTTCATGAGAAGGAGAACCGTGCTTTTGTGATCCTGGAGAGAATTCACACAGACGTGTGTGGACCTTTCTCGGTTGCTTCAAAAACAAAAAACAGGTATTATGTTATATTTTTTGATGACTTTTCTAGTAGATGTTGGATCTTCTTCATGCAGAAGAAGAGCGAAACATTCTCAAAGTTCTGTGAGTTCAAAGCATTGGTGGAGAAGGAGTTAGGGAAGCAAGTGAAAGCTCTACGGAGCAATAATGGTGGTGAATACATCTTAGGTGAGTTCAAAGACTTCTGTAGAAAATAAGTAATTTGAAGAGAACTCATAGCGCCTCATAACCCACAGCAGAATGGAGTCGCGGAGAGGAAGAACAGAACGATCGTGGGTGCTGCACGAGCTATGATGCATGACCAAGGCCTACAGATGCACTTATGGGCGGAAGCGTGCAACGCTGTGGTTTATGTGAAAATCTGTTGTCCTCATAGAGTACTTGGCATGAGTGCACTTGAAGAATATTTTACTGGTAAGAAGCCTTATATTTCTCATTTGAAGATTTTTGGCTGATATGTTTACATTCATGTGACAAAGGATGCCAGGAAGAAGCTGGAGCTGACTACAAAACTTGGGATATTTGTGGGGTACAGAGAAACACCCCATAATTATCGTGTGTATTTTCCAGACAGTCGGATGACTGTGGTGTGACGTGATATAAAATTCAATGAGGTGAAAGCCATGAAGTTGTCGCTTGATATGGAGCTACACTTGCATGCAGAGGAGGAACTTCTTGTTCCCAAAGATGAGCCTCTAGATGTGGATCAGCCACAGAAGGAGATACATGGAGTGGAGGAGTCCACTCATCCAGAACCAAACATCAGACAAGGCAGAAAGCTTACCACAGAAGCTAAGAGACTGAAGATTAATGCGGCATAGAATGTAGGAGTCCCTACATCACAGCACAGACAGAGATAGTCACCTGACTGATTTAATGGATACATGTCTCTTATGAGAAAGTGTATCATGACAAAGCCATCTTCTTTTGAAGAAGCATTGGAGGAGCCCTCATGGGTAGATGCCATGGTGGAGGAGTATGACTCCATTGTCAGAAACAGTGCTTAGGATATTTTTCCAAGGCTGATGGGAAAATCAGTTGTAGGATCAAGATGGATCTACAAGGTAAAGCAAGCTTCTGATGGGAGCACCGAGAAGTATAAGGCAATATTTTTTGCTCGGGGCTTCTCACAGATCGAGGGGATTGATTATGAAGAAACCTTTGCGCCTGTCGCACGGTATTATTCCATAAGGACCATCCTAGCTCTCTCAGCGCAGATGGGTTGGCACATTCATCAGATGGATGTGAAGACTATGTTCCTTAATGGGATCATTGAGGAAGAGGTGTACATTGAGCAGCCTAAAGGATTTGAGATCTTCAGCAATGAGTCGCATGTGTGCAGGCTCAAAAGAGCGTTACATGGGCTGAGACAAGCACCTCGTGCTTGGTACACTCGAATTGACAGTTATTTCACTAGACTTGGCTTCACCAAGAGTGAGGCTGATGCAAACCTGTACCAAATTGTGGTGAAGGGTAAGCTTTTAATCATTCTTATTTATGTTGATGATTTAATACTAACGGGTGATGAGCAGTTGATACACTCATGCAAGGCAGATCTTGCAAAGGAGTTTGAGATGAAGGATTTGGGCCTCCTTCATTATTTCCTTGGATTGGAAATATGGTAGAGGGAAGGTGAACTGTTTTTGTCTCAAGGCAAGTATGCCCGGGAGATACTGGAGAAGTTTCACATGTAAGGCTGCAAGCCTATCGACACTCCTCTTCTAGGAAATTGTAGGAAAGAGGATGCTACATCGGCAGAGGTAGTGGATGCCACTGTTTATCGACAATTGGTGGGTTCGCTCATGTTTTTAGTTAATACAATATCGAACATATGCTATGCGGTGAACCAGCTTTCACAAGCGATGGTTAAGCCTGCCAAGATATTTTGGAAGGCAGGAAAGCATGTCCTGAGATATCTCAGGGGCACATTTGAGTATGGTTTATGGTACAGACAGACGAATGAGGTGAAGTTGCATGGCTTCATGGATGCAGATTGGGAAGGTAGCCCAACAGATAGAAAGAGCACATTAGGAGGGATTTTTAGTATCAGATCTATGGTAGTTTCTTGGTAAAACAGGAAACAAATATCCATGGCACTCAGTTCAGCAGAAGAAGAATACATGGCAACAATTCAAGCTGCATGTGAGGCTATCTAGATGAGGAAGATCCTGGTTGGTTTGTTCGGTTCACATTTATATCCTACAGTGATACATTGTGATAATCAGAGTTGCATTAAACTCTCGGTTAATCCTGTGTTTCATGATAGATCTAAACATATTGATATCAGGTATCATCATATCAGAGATTTTGTGCAGTGGAAGATCATGTTGCTTCAGTACATTCCTATGGAGGATCAGGATGCAGATATTCTGAAAAAGGCGCTCACTAGGAGAAAATTCGAATACCATAGAGGCAATATCGGGGTGAAGGATAATCCTTATCTTGTTGAGAGGGAGTGCTGAGATTCAACAAGATGATGAGCTTAGTGAAAAGATTCGCCTTCACTAAGTGGGCCCATAGGCTATTTTTGGCGCAAGTCTATTTTTAGACATGGTGATCATATTTCAGAAGTTGGAGAATGCTATTTGTGGATGGTTGGTCAAGTTGGAAAAATATATGAAATTCTATTTTTAGAATATTGGGAAAAGTATATTTATAGATCGTCGATCTAAAAATAGAAGTGTCGATTATTATTAGCTCTTAATAATAATCAGACAATAAACAACAACTTATTCTCTTGGAGCACTTAATTTCAGTGCACAGATTTGGAAAATCAGTGGGCTGAAGGAATTACGCAATTCCTAGGGTTTACTGGTGGTTCATGCATGAAGGACTCAGTTAGAACTGAAGTGGCAAAGTTATGACAGAGTTGGAAGAGTAGTTCATGGAGTTGTATTCATTTTAACTCAGTTAGACTCAGTTGAGATAGTTGTATCTAGTCTAACTGAATGATACACTAGTGAGAGTGGAGTGAATTAATTATTTAATTAGTTCAAAAATAATAACTCATTAATCAACTCAAAAAATACAGCAGTTAACTACAGTGCATGTCAGTTCTAGTGGAGACCTAGTGGAGAGATAAGTGAAAGGGCAAGATGGACTATCTGTTGTGACTATAGTGATGCATTGATTGCACCACACACACATTGGAGTTTCCAATGAGGATTGCGCAGTCAAGGAAAGGGTAATTCAAATTCATTCAGAGCTATTCTTCAACAGGGATTGCATAGTGGAGGTGTTAGACTCGGTCTTGTCAGTCCTCCGTCAAAGTCAAATTCACCAAAGTTCATTTCTCGTCATTTGCAGTCATTAATGCTATTTTGGTCAAAAAGAGTCATTTTAGTTTCTCAGTCTAGGGTTTGGTTTTCAGAAATGTCGAATAATGCCCGCAGGCCGTGAGGATGTCTTCAATAAGTTTTCATTTCAGGATTGTCATCGTCAAAATTGCTCGAGGATGCTTCTTCTTCAAAACTCTGTTTTGAAGAAGAAGTTGTCAAATTTTTTTTTAAATGTGTAATTTTTCAAAGTTTTTTGGGCATGAAATGCTTCAAACGCCGCCATGATCCTTTGCCAAAATTCAACATCGGTCATCCCTGCAAAACGAGCAAAGAGATTCATCATTAGTTCAAATGAAATGAACAAGTCCCAAAAACAGAGTTTGTAACTAAAGGCATTTTCAAACATTATGAAAATGAGTTTGGCAACATTAAGATTAGAAATATTCATCATGTCTCCAAATGTGTAAAGCTCATTTGCACTCCAAGAGCATTCAGAAAATCCAAGTGAAAGTCGAGTTTGAAGTTTGAAGAACAAAGCTATCAATTGAAAGGGGCCGAATGTGTGGAGAAAATAGGGCGCGGTGCATAGAAAAGAGGCGTGGTGCACTTGTTCAGCGCGACGCATTCAGCCAAAAAACACTGTGTTATTTCCTTCTAGCGCGGCGCACCCATTGAGCGTGGCACATTGACCTTGCACGCGGCACACAGGGCCGGAACTCAAAATTTTCATCTCTGCTTCATCAAATTTCAATTAACTTGAAATCCCTCGCTCTGAGTAAGGGTGAAGAAGCAGGAAGACCATTTATTGAGCTTGTTGTCGAAAGAGCTATTAGGAGATTTTGAGGCCTGTGCTGAATTTCTTATACCGGTTCTCTTTAAACTTGTTGTTATAATAGTCCTTGTGATTGTTGAATCGGCAGATAATTGCATAAAGACAATTTTATGTAATTCTAAAGTTGCTCGCATTCTTCCTCGCATCGTGGATTGTGCCAAGAATGATCGTAATGCAGTTCTCCGTGCCGGGTGTTGCGATTATGCATTGTTGTTGTTAGAATATTGGGCTAATGCTCCTGAAATTCAACGGTCAGCTGATATTTATGAAGACCTCATAAAGTATTGTGTGGGAGATGCTATGAGTGAGGGTCGTTCTACGACAAGAACATGTTATCGCATGTTTGCAAAAACCTGGCCAGAGCGCTCTCAACGCTTATTTTCAAGTTTTGATGCTGTGATACAGAGGCTTATAAATGAGGAGGAAGGAGGCATTCATAAGAGATACGCTTCTCCATCAATTCGTGACAGAGGTACACAGCCCTCGAGGAATTCGGCACTGGTAAACCCGAATACACAGTCTTCTGCAACTTCAGCACACCCAGGATTTGGGACCTCTGTTTTTCATGGCCTTTGGGATAGAATGAGGCAAGAAGTCCTAAATTTCTTAGAAAACTGGGAAGAAAATAGATCTTGGTACAATTGTTCATGTTTTGCCTTCAGCATCTAGGATAATGGAAGCGTTGCAATCTTGTTGGATATGTGTTCGCTGGAGTTAAAAGAGAAATTGCAGCTATACAGGTGAAGTGTTGATCCAATTCATGTTGTCGGTGGGTGCTCTGGTCATCTTACACAGTTTGTCGACATTTTTTATTGCTATCAAAACGCTATGATACATTCTTCAAATCTAAAATGGAAACTACCTTGTCCTTATATCCTGTTGACAAACAAATTTTGTTGTATTTGTCCCTTTATTAATGGCAAAGGCTTCATTCAAAGGCATTTTTGTTAAAAAGTTGGTTTTCATTCAAGCGGCAAAAGGGAAAGCGGACAGTCAAACCTAAAATTAAACGAAGGATATTTACCATGCAGAGAAAAAGGAACAGAAGCCTATTTTTGTCTTTAGCCACGATTTAATGGGATCCACGCTTAGTCTTTTCATTGATCATCAGAAATTCTCAGCTAGAATAATGTAACGTTGTTCTATCTTTAGAAAAGAAGAATGGATTTTTCTATCTTTGTAATTTCAGTTGATACAGCTCCTTATTTTGATCGATTTGTTTTCTCAGAGCTGAGTTTATTTATTATATTGTAAATCATTTGTAAGGGGAGAGTTCGGGGAAACGTGTGGAGGAAAAACCCAGCGATATCACTATACAGTTTTGACAGAGAAATAATTGAATGGTACAGCTCTAATTTATAAGATTCTTGTGGCGTGAATTTTAGCATATGTTCTTCTTCTGTTTCATATGTATCTCGTTATGTTTTATAGTCCATTCATAATCGTTTTCAGTTTGAATGCTTGAGAGTAAGAAAGGTAGAATTCAGTTATTGCTCTGCCTTGAGGAAGTGTTCAGACTTTGTGTGTCTTCTTCTACCTGAAAAGGATCCATTGGTTAATGCCCTTTTCAGCTTTTTTAAACAGCCTTTTCATCCCATATTATTTCAAAATTGATTGCTAAAACCTCATGCCTATCTCGCCTTATGAAATACTCTATGCCTTTGATTAAATCTCTCTGCTCATGCTGTTCTTTGTCCCATACAGCCCAGAAACCCAGCCTAAAAATCAAAAATCTTCTTTCCTATTTATTTACTAGCCTAAAATCAATATCCATTATAGGTTATCTCAGGCCCTATTGAATATCTTTTACTGAGTTAACCCAGAGAGAGCCCTCTCCTGTCCTCGTAGGGCTAGCTACGAGGATGAGCTTGGTTTGATGTTACCTTGAATCCTGCTTTCCTTCAGCCTAAGGCAGATTCGAGCCCTAACATAGTGGTGACCATACTGGGGAATATGGTTTGCTTGTTGATGTGACACTTGATTTGTAGATTGTCTTGCCCCAGTACATGTAATCAAGTTTAGATCTGATCATTGATGGTGAACAATGATCAGACACCGCAAGGCTGAAATCATTCACCTGGTGACTTCATTCACTGAACAATCTAGAAATCGATGCTTCATGGTGATTTTACTGCAGGGAGATCAGTGGCTTTAAGATTGTCAAGATGGATCGAATTGCAAGAAGATGTGCTCCCATGAGCCGAGGTCACATTCCAGGCTTTCCAAATAAAATTCCGAAGGTAGATTGGTCAAGGAATCTGCCTACGTTTAACGATGATGGTAAGAAGGATGCCGCTTTACATCTAGTTAGATTTCACATGCATATTCACAAGTTGAAGGTGGATTTTCCTGAAGATTGCTTGATGAAGATATTCCTGACCACTCTGGAAGGTGAAGCCCAATCTTGGTATGAAAATTTGCCGTCGGCCTGTATTTACTGTTTAAAGGAATTTCATGCCATGTTCATTGAAAAATATCAAGCATCTTATCCATCATTAAATTTAGTTCATGACTGTTGCAAACATGCTTCTACTTTTATTGAAAGCCTTGAGAAATATTATGAAGATGATAATTTCATGGATGATGAGATCATGGAAGCCCTGTGTGAAAATCCATTTCAGCAGCATAAAGACGATCATGAAAATTTGCAGCAGGATCAAGATCTTAGTACGGTGGAAAATGAAGCAATTTTGCATCTTGACAGTCAACAGGAATTACATGAAATGGATCAGCAGTATGAAGAAAATTTGTATACTCCTTCACTTGAAATCAATGAAGACAATCATTGTTTGAGCAAAAGAAAACAAAAGGTATTATCTCCTCTATCTGAAGACGAGATAGATCAACTCTTGAACGGTCACGTTCCAGCTCAAGTTAACGCAGATCTGCAGTGTACACATGGTCAAGAAGGTGATGGTGGAACTTCTTCCTCTTTTGAAAAGGATGACAGTCCTGTAAGAAGCTTTATAGATCAGCAGGTTGAAGATGGCCATATGACTGAAAATAATGAAAGAGAAATTTTTGTTTCAGATCTGTCCACAGAAGAAGATAGCATGCAGGGAAGTCAAGTTTCAATTGCAGTTTGTGATAATGTCCAGTCAGCTATTTCAGATCTACTTTCAGATTTTGATGACCAAGAACACCTTGTGCTGAATCCCATGAAAGAGAATTCTGCTGTTGAAATCATCCGGAATGAAGAAGACACAGTTATGGATCCAAATGTTCTCAGTTCATTTGAACACAGCCTGCATGAGGAGGTAATTCGGTCAGTTCATGAACAACAAGATGAGATATTCGTTCAAGTAAGTGAAACAGTTCCTTTGGATGAATTTATGGTAGATGATAGGAATGTCATTTTTGCGCTTCAAGAATCATCTGAAGTTTCTTTTCTCATGATTGATGAATGCAATGAGAACCATGATAATCTAGCTATGATATCATATGAAGATGACCTACAATATAGTCAAGCTACAGAAGATCAGAACATTCAGGATTGCCTTTCAGATTCTTCTTCATATGTCTCATATGTTGAAATGTTCTTTGAAGAAGAGATCTACTCATCTACTTGTTCATAATTTTTTGAAAACCAGGAACATAGTTTTATTGATGTACATTATGAAGGGAGATCAGAATCAGAAGAGAAAGACACCTTGTTTCTTCAGCAGGAGGTAAATCTTCATGTTTTTCAGGATCCACTGGAAAATCTGTTGTAGTCAGCAGTGAAGGTGAATATTGCAGTATTTAGTGATGAAGGAGATCATGGTCAATTATGTTTTTGGGTGCCCAATTACCAGTTTCCATTGTTGACCAAGAAATTTGATCGGGAGAATCAATCAAGAAGGCATCTGCGTGATTGGTTACATTGGCATTATGATATAGTTTGATGGTATATTGTCTTGTAAGAAACACAGGCGGTTATGTACTTGCATCAAGTTTTAAGTTTTAAGTTCAGGTCTTAGTCATGTTGAGTTAGTTTGTTAGAGTCAAGTCTTTCAGTAATTTCAGTTTCGAAATTCAGTCATCAGTCTTTTGTCAAAATAATGGATTCCATTTCCCAATGGACGAAGGCACTGTCTGCTCTTCCAAAGATTTGCTATTCTTGGCACCTCCAAGGAATTGCAGCTTCCATCCCCATTGGAGCCAATGTTAGACTCGGTCTTGTCAATCCTCCGTCAGAGTCAAATTCACCAACGTTCATTTCTCATCATTTGCATTCATTAATGCTATTTTGGTCAAAAAGAGTCATTTTAGTTTCTCAGTCTAGGGTTTGGTTTTCAGAAATGTCGAATAATGCCTGCAGGCCATGAGGATGTCTTCAATAAGTTTTCATTTCAGGATTGTCATCATCAAAATTGCTCGAGGATGCTTCTTCTTCAAAACTCTATTTTGAAGAAGAAGTTGTCAAATTTGTTTTTAAATGTGTAATTTTTCAAAAAAAATTGGGCATGAAATGCTTCAAACGCCGCCATGATCCTTTGCCAAAATTCAACATCGGTCATCCCTGCAAAACGAGCAAAGAGATTCATCATTAGTTCAAATGAAATGAAAAAGTCCCAAAAAAAGAGTTTGTAACTAAAGGCATTTTCAAACATTATGAAAATGAGTTTGGCAACATTAAGATTAGAAATCTTCATCATGTCTCCAAATGTGTAAAGCTCATTTTCACTCCAAGAGCATTCAGAAAATCCAAGTGAAAGTCGAGTTTGAAGTTTGAAGAACAAAGCTGTCAATTGAAAGGGGCCGACTGTGTGGAGAAAATAGGGCGCGGCGCATAGAAAAGAGGCGCGACGCACTTGTTCAGCGCGACGCATTCAGCCAAAAAACACTATGTTATTTCCTTCTGGCGTGGCGCACCCATTGAGCTTGGCGCATTGACCTTGCACGCGGCGCACAGGGCCAGAACTCCAAATGTTCATCTCTGCTTCATCAAATTTCAATTAACTTGAAATCCCTCGCTCTTAGTAAGGGTGAAGAAGCAGGTAGGCCATTTATTGAGCTTGTTGTCGAAAGAGCTATTAGGAGATTTTGAGGCCTGTGCTGAATTGCTTATATCGATTCTCTTTAAACTTGTTGTTATAATAGTCCTTGTGATTGCTGAATCGGCAGATAATTGCATAAAGATGATGTTATGTAATTGTAAAGTTGCTCGCATTCTTCCTCGCATCATGGATTGTACCAAGAATGATCGTAATGCAGTTCTCCGTGCCGAGTGTTGCGATTATGCATTTTTGGTGTTAGAATATTGGGCTGATGCTCCTGGAATTCAACGGTCAACTGATCTTTATGAAGACCTCATAAAGTATTGCGTGGGAGATGCTATGAGTGAGGGTCGTTCTACGACAAGAACATGTTATCGCATGTTTGCAAAAACCTGGCCAGAGCACTCTCGACGCTTATTTTCAAGTTTTGATGTTGTGATACAGAGGCTTATAAATGAGGAGGAAGGAAGCATTCATAAGAGATACGCTTCTCCATCAATTCGTGACAGAGGTACACAGCCCTCGAGGAATTCGGCACTGGTAAACCTGAATACACAGTCTTCTGCAACTTCAGCACACCCAGGATTTGGGACCTTTGTTTGTCGTGGCCTTTGGGATAGAATGAGGCAAGAAGTCCTAAATTTCTTAGAAAACTGGGAAGAAAATAGATCTTGGTACAAGAGTTCATGTTTTGCCTTCAGCATCCAGGATAATGGAAGCGTTGCAATCTTGTTGGATATGTGTTCGCTGGTGTTAAAAGAGAAATTGCAGCTATACAGGTGAAGTGTTGATCCAATTCATGTTGTCGGTGGGTGCTCTGGTCATCTTACATAGTTTGTCGACATTTTTTATTGCTATCAAAACGCTATGATACATTCTTCAAATATGAAATGGAAACTACCTTGTCCTTATATCCTGTTGACAAACAAATTTTGTTGTATTTGTCCCTTTATTAAAGGCAAAGGCTTCATTCAAAGGCATTTTTGTTAAAAAGTTGGTTTTCATTCAAGCGGCAAAAGGGAAAGCGGAAAGTCAAACCTAAAATTAAACGAAGGATATTTACCATGCAGAGAAAAAGGAACAGAAGCCTATTTTTTTCTTTAGCCACGATTTAATGGGATCCACGCTTAGTCTTTTCATTGATCATCAGAAATTCTCAGCTGGAATAATGTAACGTTGTTCTATCTTTAGAAAAGAAGAATGGCTTTTTCTATCTTTGTAATTTCAGTTGATACAGCTCCTTATTTTGATCGATTTGTTTTCTCAGAGCTGAGTTTATTTATTATATTGTAAATCATTTGTAAGGGGAGAGTTCGGGGAAACATGTGGAGGAAAAACCCAGCGCTATCACTGTACAGTTTTGAAAGAGAAATAATTGAATGGTACAGCTCTGATTTATAAGATTCTTGTGGCGTGAAGTTTAGCATATGTTCTTCTTCTGTTTCATATGTATCTCGTTATGTTTTATATTCCATTCATAATCGTTTTCAGTTTGAATGCTTGAGAGTAAGAAAGGTAGAATTCAGCTATTGCTCTGCCTTGAGGAAGTGTTCAGAGTTTGTGTGTCTTCTTCTATCTGAAAAGGATCCATTGGTTAATGCCCTTTTCAGCTTTTTTAAATAGTCTTTTCATCCCATATTATTTCAAAATTGATAGCTAAAACCTCATGCCTATCTCGCCTTATGAAATACTCTGTGCCTTTGATTAAATCTCTCTGCTCATGCTGTTCTTTGTCCCATACAGCCCAGAAACTCAGCCTAAAAATCAAAAATCTTCTTTCCTATTTATTTACTAGCCTAAAATCAATATCCATTATAGGTTATCTCAGGCCCTATTGAATATCGTTTACTGAGTTAACCCGGAGAGAGCCCTCTCCTGTCCTCGTAGGGCTAGCTATGAGGCTGAGCTTGGTTTGATGTTACCTTGAATCCTGCTTTCCTTCAGCCTAAGGCAGATTCGAGCCCTAACAGGAGGCAGGCTAGCAGGAGGGGAGAGATCGGTGCATGGATTTGCAGATTTCTTCTACGTTAGTGTGTGACGATTGCTTGTACTGAGAGCTTGATGTACTAAGCGTTGTATGAGATTGTTACATGATCTCCATGATACATAATATTTGATAGTTGGGGTTTTCAGCTTCAGGCTTTCCCGTTAAACAATCGTGTTATGTGCAAATTTTTTTATTTATGCTTCACATGTGTTTGCAATTAATTTTCTGCAAAATATTAACATTGGAATGATTCTGTATTTTGAAAGAAGTTAAATATTGTGAGATCAGGGGAATCTGGATGTATGCATGCTTAGTGTATACTAAATTCTACAAAATCCTCAACCAGGAATATGCTACATTTCTTCTGAATGTGCTTGCAACTAGGTAGGCATCAAAGACAATCATTGCAATGGGTTAAGGGGATCTAAGAGAGAATTATGTGAGTTCCTTCTAGGTAAAGGATATTGGTATTACTATTTTTAAAGGGGGTGGCCTACAAGGATACATTAGTAGCTATTGATGCAAGAGCATAGTTTCAACAATTTATTTCAAAATTTGTATTTTTCCTCTATAAGGTCTTAGATATTTATAGAAGAGGAATTTGGTTTCCTTGTTGCCCTATAATTTTTTAGAATTTCTAATTTCATATTTGAGATAGAAAATTTTAGTAATTTTAGGCACAAGTTAAGATGTTTTTCTATTTTTAAGGCCTCCTAGTCATTAGGAAAGTTGAGTCTTATGATTAGGATTACTTGTGGCATCCTATGATTTTTTTCAAAATCCAATACACCAAGGCAAATACGTGGAGGAAATTTGGGGGAAATGTGATTTTCCATGAAATGTAGATCAGATTTGTGGAACTCGTAGCTCTTCTCCTTAAACCCTACTAGTTCTTAGAGGTTGTATTTGGAGCGGTTAGTAGGAAAAAGAATAATATGCAAAAGAATATTAGTGTTGGAGCACCTATGGCTTGGGAGAGAGGATAAGGGTTTTTAGGAGTTAAGGGGTTTAAGGGTTTAGGAGCAAGGGGATAAGGGTAAAGGGTAAAGGGTTAGGGCTTATGGGATTTAGAGGTTAGGGGGTTGAGGTATAGGGGGTTTAAGGGTTAGAGGTTAATGTCTTAGTCGTTAAGAGATTTAGGGGTTAAATATTAACCATCAAGGGCTTACATGTCAGGGGATTTAGGGGTTAAGTGCCTAAGGGTTATGGTATTTAGGTGTCACCAGGTTAAGGGGTTAAGGGTTAATGAGTTTAGGGGTTAGGAGTTATGGGTTAAGGGTCAAGGTTAAAGAGGATATGGAATTATATTTTATGGGTTTCAAGGATTCTAAGCTAAGGGTTAGGGGTTAAGGGGTTAGTGGCTTTAGGTTTAAGGGATCAAGGGATTAATTTGTTATGATTTATGGGTGTAGGAGTTAAGGGATTGTGGCTTTGGGGTTAAAGGGATAGGGAATTTAGTGGTTATGGGTTAAGTGCATATGATTTGTGATAGTGTGGCCCCTAATACCCTTATCACACCTATTGGGGGTTCCCCTATCAATTTCTCTCATTGCCTTACCTATAAGTCCCCTAGCCCCTATGCCATAAGGCCCTAAGGCTCCTTCTCATTCTCTAATGTTAGGATTATAGATCTCAGTAAACGATTCCATAACCCCTCACTTCTACCCATCCATGCTACCCATATGTCCCCTTGCCCCGTTCAATACACCAAAAGACCCCCCTCCCCCAAAATTCATGAGAATTGAAAATTTGGAGGCGATCATTTAACAACCAATTCAGAACTACTCCATTTATAATGGTGTCTTGGAGCTATTAGATGTCATTTCATTGAGCTACAGTGATAGGTGAGAGCTATAATTCTATTGGCTATAGAATTTGACTCTTTTTATTTGTAACTTAGCGAAATGGAAAAGATGTGGAGACAATCTCCATTCTTCTTCTTTCACTGGGCCATGTAAAATAAATGAAGAAAATAGTCTCAACCCCTTGGAGAAGGAAAGTTGAGAAAAATAATTAGCATGAACAAACAAAGAATCCAATTATGAGTTAAGCTTAGAAGGGTCTCCCTTTGTAAACAAGCATCCATAAGTTGTTAGAGTTAGTATGAATCTTTGCTAGAGGTTGAGTAGTCTTCACATCACCAACCACATCCAATAGAAAGGTACCAACCCCTACAATAAAAATGATGTCTCCAAATAAAGTGTAGTTAATACCAATTATATCACGTTATGAATCTATTACAATATGATTTGGAAAGTACATTTCCATACATGCGTGAAAGAAACAATCCATTTGGTTAGAAAAAGGAAGTCTATTTGAAGACCTCAAGAAACCCCCTTGAAGGATACAAGAAGGATTTGAAACCATAGAATACAAGTCGATCTATGAACCCTATTTCTAATGTGTTTTGTGCAGGTGTTTGTTCACTCAGTTTAACATGTGATAGAAAATATATGAAGCCTTTTTTTCCACATATCATCTTCATTAGATATCATGTTGCTAATAATGAAGTGTCTGGATTAGAGTTAAAGTTGTTATTTTAGTTTGTTGTCTTTTTTTCTCTTTTAGAGTACGAATCTTTCTGGTCTACCGTGCTAAGGTAGTTTTTCTTTCAAATATTCAAGGAATATGTGAGCTAATATAATACCATATTGTAATATTTGAAATAACATGATGAACTATTTAGCACAATTTATGGTGTTGGATTGATTGAGATGTTTATTTTTGGATGGATGGATGTACATCTCTTTAGGCAATAGAAAAAAATCACTAAGCATTGTTTCAAGTATGTTATTGACATGTTGAAGTGCCATTGAGACTTAGAGGTAGAAGATTTAGACTTGTATGTTGTTACCTATCCGAGTGTGATGATACCTTGTGGAGGTAGGCAAAATTTCTATTTTTCTAACTCTTGGATATATTCTATACACTTTTTAGAGAATTTCAACCTTTTAAACAAAATTAAAAACAAATGTACATTCATGCAATAATTACTAATTGATTTGGGAGTGACTCAAC
This sequence comes from Pinus albicaulis, assembly GCA_034641835.2. NCBI lineage: Eukaryota > Viridiplantae > Streptophyta > Pinopsida > Pinales > Pinaceae > Pinus > Pinus albicaulis. The sequence goes on from CM076573.1 coordinate 460,400,208, forward strand.
AAATTGTAGCATGTTGGCTTGTTGAATTTGTTAGTAAGTCAGGGTTTGATAAATTTTTAAGCTTCAGTGGGATTTATTATGGTTGTATGTGTTTTAGAGAAGCGATTTTGGAGTGGTGGTTGTGCTTCCTTTATTGAATTTGATTTCTTTGGTTCTTCTTCTTGTGAATTCACACTGTGGTATCTTCTCGTTTGCAAATATTTTCTTATTATGTAAGAAAAGGTTCTTGTTGCATCCTTGAAAAAATTGCACAATTGTCCTGATTTATTTCTGTAATACCTTGAGTTGTATCGCTTCTTTCAATTGGGCTGGAATTTTCCACCTCAAGAGGGTTGTTAGTTGTTGTCTAACTAAATTGTTACAACATTTTTTCTTGTTTTATTTATTTATTTTTTCTTCAAGGAGGTGTTTCCTTTAAACTCTAGAAGAAGCATCACAAGTGGCCTGATTACAGCAGTCATTAGAATCTGTCTGTGATCATGGGCAAGACAACCCTCAGAGGGTGAAAATTGGGTATGTTATACCTATGGAAAACTTTGGCTAAAATCCAATTAGATATGTTATACATAGTTCACAATTAGGAGGTCGTGGGCCATACAATTGCACATAAAAATGCACTACTCCTCAAATATCAAGGTAAGTGCAAGATTATTTATTGAATATAGTTTAGTCACATGATACAACTATCCCAAAACTCTACAGTAGAAAGACCAACATGGAACAAAAAACTTAAAATCGATCGATGCACTCACTTTCATGGGAATTTCATGAACATTTTTATTTTCTTATATGATGCACTTTTACCCACGTGTTGAGATCACACGAAAATGGTATTCATAATAAAGTTTTCTAGGTGAAGTAATTAATTTTTCCTGCAAGATCAAGTTACGTAGCTATAATGTCTCGTGTTTTTTCGTACATCCGACCGGAAACATATATTGCAGGAATTTTGAAGGAAATCCCACTCAAATTAGCAGAGAATCTCCAAGTGATCTCATTAAAAAAGTATGTTTCTCTTAATATATTGATTATTCTTGCTCTTCACTGTGTTTTTTATATAAATTCATTTCAATTCATTCATATCAGATATACTCCATCTCTTGGTTCCAATTTAAAGGTTGAGTTCTCAACATTGTTTTTTGTTCTTTATTTGGAAAGTGCTTGTGGTTTGAAGAGGTTGCAAGAGACGGAAATCTCAAATAGTTGTTGACCGGACCAATGCAAGTTTTATAGGTATAATGTGCGGCTTCAATCCCTGATGTCTCAAATTTGGACAAGCATTCAAGAGCTAGAATGGTCATCCTTCACCCACATTTATCATGAGCTCAATCAACTAGCAGATAAGCTCTTCGAGGAGGCATTCAAGTAGCCAGCTGATGAGCTATCAGCAAGATTAAGGTTTTAGCACACCCAAAAAAAAGGCAACTCAAAAAATTTAAGCTAACAACAACCCCTGCTCATGAAGTTGATAACTTGTCTCCCTCAAGGACCACTGCCTTTTCCTTCATCAGGAAATACTTTCTCAACAACTCACTCAATTTCATCATTTTTATACCCTCAGCAATCTATTTATGTTGTTGTGCCCATAACATTTTTCGAATAATCTGATGTTTCATAGGTGAATTTCAAATGCCCATTTACTATTTGAAAACCAAATTTTCATCCCTTGTACCTAATGAGCCTTCTTCATTGAATATTTTCTTGAATGGTGTTTTGTTTACTAATTTTTATCATTCAATGATTTCTTATATGTCAGGATTCTTCTCTATTTCATGCCTTACGGCGTTTCCTTTGCAACATCTGGTGCAATTGCTAGTTTAAATTTTTTCACATATTTAAAATAATAAACAATTTTAGTTCATGGAATGTAACTCAATTGACAATTACCTTGTTATGAAGTATTATGTTAAAACATGAGATTCAAAGTTCAAATCCCCTTGAGTGGCCAACCAAAAAATAATATTTTTTAATCTATTTATTTATTAAATTTTTAGAATGTTGTTTAATGAAAAATATATATATATATATATAATATAAAAGAAATAAATATGACATGATTAAATTTCATGTGGTTTGAATATCTATTTTCAAAAATAAAAAATATAATTATCCACTATCTACTCATGGATATTTCAATGCAAACTTCTGAATGCTAATGATTTTGTTTTAATTGATAACTATATTAAATGGGTTTCATCTTAATTGTCATTGTCTTAAATATTTTTGTCTCAAAGTGCTTTTGTCTTAAATCTAAATTGCTTTTGTCTTAAAATATTTTTGTCTCAAAATGCTTTTGTCTTAAATATAAAGTTTTGTCTTAAAATATTTTTGTCTCAAACTGGTTTTGTCTTAAATATAAAGTTTTGTCTTAAAATACTTTTGTCTCGAATTATTTTTGTCTTAAATATTTTTGTCTCAAATTTTTTTTGTCTTAAATATAAAGTTTTGTCTCAAACTATTTTTGTCTCACACTATTTTTGTCTTAAATTTTATATTTAAGAAAATTCAATTGATATTAAATTTTAACATAAAATAACTAAAATAAAAGGTGACTTTTTAAGACAAAAGTTTTCTTTTGTCTTAAAAAAATGTCTTAAAAATGCCCATAGTGTAGTAGTGTCAGAGAGGTTAATAGTTATATTTTACTTCTGCCAACATTATCATCCTCTCTTCCCACACGAACATGGAAAACTTTCCAAGGATAAGCACCTCAATAACTGTTGTTTCCTTCAAAAAACACATTCTTTTGTAAAAGAACAACCATTGTTGTTTCCTTCACAAAACACATTCTTTTCTAAAAGAACAACCACTGTAGCTACGCCTTGCACATTAGCTATGAGCTTTTGTATGTAAATTCATATTATGATTGTAAAGAAAGCTAACACCATAGCTATTATTCTTAGGCATTGAACATATGTTCTTTCTCAAGAAATCTAATACAATAACCATTACTTCTGTGCATATAAATGTACACATGTTTTTTCTCTAGAAATCTAACACAAACCATTACTTTTGTGCATATAAACGTTTGTTATTTTCAGAGAACACTAACACAATAGCTAATATTTTTACATATATAAACACATATTGTCTTCAAGAAAAACTAATTGTTTTGTACTCCTTAACACATATTATTTTCCAAAAAACTTAACAAAATAACTATTATATATATATATATATATTCATATATACTTTTCAAATATACTTTTCAAAGAAAACATGGATGCTTATTTGTGTGGACATGATTCTCCTATCTCATGCATTCCTCTCAAGTAAATCACATAGTTACCCTATCTTTTATGGGTAAATCAAAAAAATATTTTTAATACAATAACAAATTTGAATTGACTTTTTAATCTAGCCATACCATTCACACCATTAATCTAGCCACACAATTGTTTCAAGAATTATTCACTGATACTATTAGAAACACCTTTAACGGACATATTCGTGTGGCTCTTTATATGGGCACGAGCTTCAACACAAGACTGTTGTGGGCTACCTTTGAATGCTGTTTTTTTAGGTAGAGGCTCTCTTATTTATAGAATACTTTAAGAAGCATTTTTATACTGGATTGTTCCGAATAACATCCGTTACGTCACTCTAAACGCACCTTTACCCTAATCTTTACGAACATTAACCCACTCGTCCAAACTTACGAGTCAAGCGTATCATGTAATAGTGCGGAGTGAAATATATAACGTGAAGCGGGGAAACACCCGAGTGACCTATAATCATTGGAGGCCTCAGACCTCATAAAATGAAACCCTTTAGGTTTTTCCATTAACAAATCATGAAATGAAACCCTTCTTGTTTTTCCATTGAGAAATCCGTGTACATAATCTTTTACATCTACATATTCATTTTAATTTGAAACCCATCCTCAATACTCAATAGAGAATACACAACCCCGGATTGGTGATTTACTAGAGGTGAAATAGATAGTAACAATCAAAATCATTATACATCTATTAAATTAAATATATTTTATAAGAGTTTAATTGTAAATAGAGATGATTTTACATGTAATATTTTTACTCACCCGTAGAAATATTACAGAATTACATATTCTTATATCCTCAATTATAATACTAAAATATAGAATACTACTTTTTTGTAAACAAAAAGCTCATATTTCTTACCAAAATTAAATTTTACCATTTTAATAACCATAAAGTCATCAAACTTATCATTTCCAAGTGTCCTAATTTTTTCCAATAAAAGTAGATTACAAATATTAATACCATTCAATAACAATTATCCCTATAATAATATAACCACTTTTGATATACCACATGTATATATTTCTCATACTTGATGACCCACATAAATTTTTTGCTTTTATTTTTTACCAATTTTAATTTTAATTTTATTTTTTATCAATTTATCCACTATTAGTCATTTCAAATATCTTCAAATTTCTATGAAAATTATAAATCATCTTATCATCATAATCATTATACAAATTAATAATTATTATTTTTACTAATTTACAATTAAAAATAAGAACCATCCTCGTTATCAATTTACAATAATAACTATGCACGACTCGGTAAAAAAAAAAATCGTCCCCACAGTTGCTTACGGAAGTGAAACGAAAATGAAAATAAACAGTGAAATCAATTTCCGTAGCAAATGTTCGCCTTAATTGGCATACTGGAGGTCTCTGCGATTATGGTTGTCCCTCGGTTTCGATCCCGTGATCTTGCAGACCATCAGGGAAGACCTCCCCTCTCTGCCTCTGCTCAACATTCTCTTCACTGAATGGAGAGCAGTCTGCGATCCAATGTACTGTGCAAGCACGTTTGTTTTTCGCTCCAGAAATTTTCAGGCATATCAACAACGGTTTCCGGCATCGATGAGTCTGCGATCCACTGTGCAATCACACCCTAGTCTGTGCAGTGCATCTACGATTGTGATTGTTCCTCGGTTTCGATCCCGGGATCCCGCGTTGCATCGGGGAAGACGCTCCCATCTCTGCCTCTGCTCAGTATTCTCTTCAGTGAATGCAGAGCAGTTCTTGAGGACTGCGACCCACTGTGCAAGCACACATGTTTCTCGCTTTCAGGTATCCCGGCCATATCAATGGCGGTTTCCGGCATCGAGGAGATTCCGCTGGTGGACGGTCTTTGGTCCACTGCAGTTTTCGCTTCTTGAGAGCCTTTTTCCCCTTGTTCGAGACCCCGGCCGATGCGGATTTCTCTATTACCTGAAGAAATCAATTCTAGGGCAATTGAAATCTCATCTGTATTATTATTACCCACCCTCTGTTTCGGCTGAGCACCCGTTCTGCAAATCGGGCAAGTCGAATGTGAACGAAACCACATGTCGATGCATTCTACGTGAAAGCTGTGTTTGCAATTGGGCAGGAGCCGGGCTTTCTCGTTCTCCCCAAATTCCGACAGACAGACTGCGCATTCCTGCGCATCTTTGAAGCTCTGTGCTTTGTACTCGAAGACGGGCAGGGATTCTATCACGCGCGCGTCCAAACCGACGTTGAGGAGGCTCAAGGGATCCTCTCGCGCGAAGGAAAATCCAAGGCGCCAAGAGCTATTGATCCGTCGAGACAGAGAGATTCCTCGGTATTCCCTGCGGCGCAAACTGGCGTAGATGCAGATCACGAAGACGAACAAAATGAAGGAAAAGAGAACCACGAAAGCGGCTAGCATGAAGATCCCGTTCATAACATTTTCCGGGTTGTTGTCGGACGCCATTCGCTTCGGCGGGTAACTGAAATTGCCGCCGAGTCCGTAAGGCTGATACAGGCCTCCGTAATTATGGTCGGCATCGGTGGGCGGCACGCTGCCTGTGCGATTCTTAGTGTTGTAAGCCATGGCCGGGGCTGAATTTATGTCAGATTCCGTCAGCGATAAAACCCTCTCACATTCCGAAGATCACGGATGCAGAAGCGGAGTATATTGAATAAAAAAACATGGTGAGAATGCCTCGAATTAAAGCGCTGAATGGGGGAATAACAAATGAAAGAGAGGCAGCATCGCCTAAATATGAAATGGGTTGATTGTTGAATGGGTGCAGATCGATCAGAATTTGAAGAGGAACTTTGAGTGTGAGAAACGGCAGATACAGATGAGGAGTTTGAATTCTCCTTCAGATTCCTTATCATTATGCTTCGTGTTCGTGGACTTGACGAGTGTTTGGGGCGGTGTGTGTGAGGGTTCTTGGCTTTTTAGAGGCCGTATGTGTGAGGGTTTCGTAGAGGTGCTGAGGGCGGTTATTGACCACGCAACTTCTGGGAGGGTCGCTTATGATTGATGTGAACATGATTCGTGAGTCAAGAAGGCTTATCGCTTATGATTGATGTGTTGGATAATCAGTAATTTCAACCTACTCTGCTGACAACAATTAATGCATATAGATGTTTCTGGACGATAAGCTTGTTTCTCGAGAGTTCTTAGCTTCTTGAGGAAGCTATCTCCACTGACATTCCAGAATCCGGAAGCTTCCTCACTCTGTATAAAAACCATTCTGTGTAAATGAAAATCAAGTCAAGTTAATGTGTTCAGTTCTCTGTCATGGTATCGGAGCTCCATCGTTGGAGTCTTCTGTTTCTTTCATGGTATCAGAGCCGATGGTTTCGGCTTGGTGAGTGTCTGCAGGGGTGAGTGCCTGCGGTTGTGTGTGTTGTGAGAGAGCTGTGTGCTCGTGGTTTGAATAGCTAGAAGCGTTGGTGTGTGAGAGTTGTGTGCTCATTGAGAGCTGTGAGTGCTCAGTGAATCGCTGTATGCTTAGTGGCTTGAAAAGTCGATGGTTCCGGCTTGGTGAGTGTTTGCAGGGGTGAGTGCCTGCAAGCGTTTGTGTTGTGAGAGAGCTGTAAAAAGAGTGAAGTGCGGTGAGCAGTGAATCTAACCGCTGTGAGGAGCTGACATAGTGTAGTGGTGTTCAGCACTGTTGGTGTGTTGAAGAAGAGGGAGAAGTGTGTGTAGTTGTAATCTGCTGCGTGTAGTGGGGAGTAGGAGCAGATACGATGTGGGCTCGGTGTTCTGTTGGACCAGTTGTTGCTCCTTGTGCGTGAGAGAGTATTGTTTAAATATTGACTGTATGAAGTTGAAAGATGGCTGGTAAGCCTGTGTGTGAAAGTCCCATAGCCATTGCTTGATCATCGTGAGCCGTAGGTGAAAGGCAGAGATCCATCTGCATGCTAAGTTATGATGCTAAGTGTTTGTTTCATTGTAAGCTCTCGTGTGGAATTTTGATGTTGAGTTGAGTGTACGCTGAGAGTTTGAGTGTTGTGAAGCTATGCATTGGAGCTGCATGAAGCTTGGAAGCTGACGCTGGAGTTCGGATTTCTCATGCGTGGAGTAGTGAGCCTGTCCGCTGAAAGTTGTGTCCCTGTCAAGTAATGCAGTCCTTGAGAGCGAAGGCTTCAGAGGAGCGTGCTTTAGAGTAACGAGAAGAATTCAGAATAGTAGGATTTTTGGGGGTTCGGAGTTTGAAAAGGGTGAAGAAAATCATCACGCTCAGAAATAACTTCATTCTGCAATCCACGGTTTTTTAATAGAGTGACTTTTGGTATATATATCTATGTATATACTCTGAATATTGCAGATTATTATAGTAAGGTGTGTTGCATTGTCAAAGTTTGCTGCAGGTGTGTTGTTTGGGAAAAACATGGAGCTGACTAGGAGCTGACTGAAAGCATGGGTCGGCAAAGAAGACTAAAACAGCAGAGGAGAAACAATGAAAGGATAGAGGCAGAATTTGGAATATTTCCAACCATAGAATTTATGTTCAATGAAGAATTTATGCTCAATGAAGATATGAATCTAGATCAACCAGAAGATTTTACAGAAGCTGATGAAAGACTGAAAAGATTAATGCCAATGCTGTCGTCATTCTCAGGTAAAAATTTTGAACTTTGGGCTATTAAAATGGAAAGATTATTAGGTTCAGTAGATTTATGGAAATTTGTCCAAGAAACTGATATGAATTCTGATAATAAGAGTAGACGTGCAATAGCCTTGTTTCTCATTATATCAGCTCTAGATGAAAACATCCTGTCAAACATTTTAAATGAATTTGGTGAAGTATTTGATCCAAAAATGTTTTGGTATATTCTTGAAACGAAGTATAGCATAAAGTGGATTCAGAAAGATGAAATTGATGAAATTGTTGATTGTGATGAAAGCATCATAAAAACTGAAAATATGTTGGTAGCCTTTGATGCAAAAATTTGTGAAGTCAAATATGAAACTTGTGAAGTCAAATATGATGAAAATTATGTATCTCATGAAGAGTGGTTCAATTTGATGCATGAAAAACAACTCATTGATGAGTTGTTGTTTGGTGAGATGACATGCCTATCTTCAGATGTAAATCAAATGCAGGATGACATGTTTGCAACAAAGGAGCTAATTAAAGAGGTTGAAGATATGAATCAACCAAATATGAAAAATGAATATCTACAGAATGATGTAGAGATCCTAGAGAGCGAAATCGTGGAGGAGTCAATAGTAGCACATGAAGCAGTAGAGAACCCAATAGCAGTCGCTGATGAAGTTGTGAAAGACTCAAAAATAGTTGATGAATTGAAGGAAGAAATTGAAAGGGACAAGTTCCAAGAACCTGTAGCAATGTTGAATGCAAAGTCTATTATTAGGCAATCAAGAACAAGCAAGAGTGGATTATGTGTTCAAGTGTTCCACTATCTTATGGCGAGAAAGGTGAAGATGAAACCATGTCTGCAAATAAACAAGTATGGACCATTTAGAACGAAGACAAAAAAGAAATTCTTGTTGTCATGTACTGTTGTAAGCCTAGCTGAGACTTAGACCAGCAGGCATGTTAATCAGGAGTGTATATATGTATAGTGTATTTTGTGTGTGTATGTATATGGTTGAAATTAAGGGGGAGTGTTGGATAAACAGTAATTTCAACCTACCCTGCTGACAACAATTAATGCATCTAGATGTTTCTGGACGATAAGCTTGTTTCTCGAGAGTTCTTAGCTTCTTGAGGAAGCTATCTCCACCGACATTCCAGAATCCGGAAGCTTCCTCACTCTGTATAAAAACCATTCTGTGTAAATGAAAATCAAGTCAAGTTAATGTGTTCAGTTCTCTGTCATGGTATCGGAGCTCCATCGTTGGAGTCTTCTGTTTCTTTCATGATGTGAACAGGATTCGTGATTCAAGAAGGCTGCTAAGCTGAAACATTTGACTGCATAGATTCTACATTTTCAGTTTGAAAATTATTGTGCTGTCATTTTCGGATAACTCACATCAAACTCGACGTTTCGAGTCACCAAGCGTGCTCATCCAAAGAGAATGAACCGCTCAACCTCAGAGGATGAGCCACACTGGCTGGCTAAGTTGACTATAAAATTGTTTAATCTAAGTAAGTTAGAAATGCCAAGAAAAAATTACTCTCCTTACCTAAATCTTTCTCTAAGTCAGGTAGAAATATAAAATCAAAATCAATATAATAAAATTTGTTTAAACAAATTGTAGTATAATGTAAGTTTGAATGGTTTGGTAAAACATCTATTTTGGCTGGCTGGATTTTTATGAAATTAGAGAAACTTTCTAAAACATTTCATTCTAATTAAAACATAATAATATAAACAAATTTTTGAGATTGAGACTTAAAAGATTGAAATAAAATATTTGAAATTTTTTTAACTTAATTTTTTTATTATATTATTTTAGATTATATTAATTTTGGATTTACTATATACTTATAAAGATTAATTATTTTAAAAACAAATATTTTTTTAAGTAAAAAGAAGATGATCTTACTTAGAGTTTAGTTTATCTAGATAGAGCTTAAATTATTATTATTATTATTATTATTATATATATATATATATAAAAGATGATGATTATTAAAGTCCACTAAGACCAAACTTTGGTCTATTGAATATAAAGAAACGAATTATTTAGTTTGTTTTAAAATTGTATTCCTATGCTCAAAGAGCTTGGAGAGAAGCTTCTCGACCTCACTATAATTTTGACATGTTAAAAGGCTAGGAAGGGTGATATGAAACTGATCTAATGTGGGTGTATGCAGGGCACTCTAAGAGGAAGTGATTTTCATCCTCAATGTTCATATTCTCACAGAGATGGCATATCCTTTCCACCGATGGTGTTTCAGGAATTTCCCAACTACCTGTTTCATTATGGAGCTCATTGGAGTTCGTTCTTATCTTGGCTATATTAATTTTTTTCTTTGAGCTAGTTAAAGCAGAGAGATACTTTTGATCTTCTAGCGTAGGGTTGATGACCTCCTTATAATATCTTAATTTTCTTTTAGCCTCTAAATCTTTCTCACACCACCTTTTCTCTTTAAACTTAGAAGTAACAATATTTTTAATGTTATTAATACTTTGCAATGCAACATTTTCGTTGATCCCCCAATGGTTTAACCAGTCCCTAGTATCTTTATACTAACCTCGTTTAAGCCTCGCGTGGTTTTGGCTGGAATTTAAAGCTAGCTTAGGGAGTCTATGGTCTCCCATGTTATTGATTTTGTTCTTATACAAGAGGAGCTTAGTCATAGCTAAGCTCTCGATAGGGGAAGACCCACTTGTATAAGGAGAATAGGATAGGGTGTATTTCTTTTAATTTTGAGGTTATAGATTATAAAACGCTTATGGATTTGCCCAATCTTTATCCATGATTCTCTAGAGATGCTGCAACCCCACACCTCACATCCATACAAGATAACAGGAGTGACTAAATTTTCAAAGAGGAGCTTCTTTTTACCACACATCATAAGGTTTGGTGCTTTACAATTATTTTCAAGACCAAAATAAGCTTTCCACTCTCCATTAATTCTTTTCTCAATGTTATAGTTCCAGTTGAGCTTGTAATGAATATCAATTCCTAGGTACTTGTAAGAAGACACTTCCTCCAAGTTGCTATTGTCATACACAAAATTAGCGTAAGTGTCCTTCTTGGATTTGATAATCATAACTTTTGTTTTGTCAATGTTAACAGTCATACCCATGGTAGAGCAGAAATCCTTAAGAAGTCTTAGTTGCTTATCAAGATAAGATGAGCACCTTGTCAGAAGAAAAATATCATCAGCATAGAGAAGAAGGATGATGACTATTCTAGCCAAGATCGTTCTAGCATAACCTACTTCCTCTAAACAACCTTCTAGCTTGTCGATGTAAATGCCAAATAGGGTAGGGGAGAGGGGGAAACCTTGTTTAACTCTGATATTACACTTAATATCTTTCGACCACCCCTCATTTCTCTTAAACTTGGCAATTACATTCTCATATAACCTTATAGAGGCAGTTCTCAACTGGAAAGGAACCTTTAGCTCTTAGAATTTATTCCATAGGTTATTTCTAGGCACCGTGTCGAAAGCCTTTCTAAATTCCACAAAGCAACAAAAGAAATTGGATATATCATTACGTCATTCCTCCAAAATGATCCTAAGCGTAACGAGGTGGTCCGTTGTTGAGTGTCGCCTTCTAAAACCCACTTAGCCTTTAGCCCGCTTACCTTCACTTTCAAGCTATATGCTCATCTTCTTTTCCAAATTAGTACGATATAACTTGGTTAAGAGAGCGCTAATCATAATTGTCCGATAATTAGAGGGGTTATTTGTATCCCCACTTTTAAAAATAGGAATAATGAGGCTTTGAGTCCATGTTTTAGGGAACACTTTCTTGACTGCTTGATTGAAAATCTTGTGGATGTGAGGGATAAGGACAGGACCTCCAATTTTTAAGATTTATGCCTGGTAATCGTCAATGCCTTTAGCTTTTCCATTTTCCAGGCGCTTAACCCGAAAATCTATGTCTTCTAATGAGAAACTTCTTCCGTTGTGAGCAGGGTTTCAAAATTATCTATTGCAAAGTTATTTATGACATTTGGAGATTCATAAAGCTTTTTAAGATAGGAATTCCAGTCGTGTAAAGTAATTCTATTATTATCTTCAGTTTTTCTAGTTAGAATCTACCTCCATAGTTTCTTAGGAGCTACCTTAGAGAGGTGTAAGAGATTTTCTTGTCTTTTATAAATGTTAATTTGAAAAAATATAAAAGAATTTAATTTAGTTTAACATCTTTTTAGTGTGATTTTAACTTCATAAGATGTTAATATCAAAATTTTATAAAATCTAAATTTGAAACTAAAATTGGATTTTAATTAAATATTATATTACAAATAATTCTAAATAATGGAAAAAAAATTAAAAAATAAATTCAGTTCAAGAAAATGAAAATGTTGTTAGAGATTATTTTGGAAATAGAGGTGAGTCATTTTCTGATTTTTGTTTATCATCCTTTTTCACCCTATAATGTTATTCCCAAAATTTCATACACACCTATTAATGGACTTGATCAATTGTTTTACATATTTTACATCAAGTGATATTTTGAAAAAAAATAACAATTTATTTATATATTCTCTAATTTTATTTTGCATCATATGCAAAATTAAGCTCTAAAAATGACTATTTTTCATTTTTTTCAAAAATACATCATGCCCATGAACACAAATCTAATGAACACAAATCTAAATGACGTTTATGCTTTGCCTTACATAAAATAAGCTGAACTATATCGAAATAAACTTCATGCTTCACTTTACTCTAACAAAATTAAATTATATCGAAGAAAACAAGATTCTTATGAGTAAAGTGGGAAAAGCACTAATGTTTAGATGACATAAAGAGATGGTTAGTAATTAATTTAATTTATTGTTAGTAATTTTTTTATTATAGGTTTTAATAACTTATAATTTTTCTCATAAAACTCTTAACTCATGGTTTTTCTCACAATATTATTCTATATGTAGCCTATTTAAAGGCATACAATTTCATCATATTTACAACAGAGTAGTCTAGCTAGGTAGAGAAATTGCCCAGCGTTCGTCACCAGTTGGGAAACCTTCCCGCTCCGGCCAGGACTTCCTCCAACCTCCGACGTGGTCACAATTAGATCCAATCTGACAGAATTTCTGACATGAATCTACCAACTCGCTATCCACACATCTCCTTAGAGTTAATGTATTTGGTCGCACATCTTCTAATTCAAATTTGCAGATCTTCCAGTTAGCCGTTTTTCCCTCCGTGCCTTCCCGCTCTTGCTCCGCTTCTCCTCGCCAGCAGCCCTGTTCCCCTGCAAAGTTGGTCTTGGAAACGCAAAATTATGCAGATCCGGCACTCAAATTTATCTGAAGGTAACCTCAGATCGAGAAACCCACCTCTGCATCTTGGCAACACAAAATTCCGCAGATCCAACACTCAAATTTATCTGAAGGTAACCTCAGATCGAGAAATCCACCTCTGCAATACCTGCTTCCACCAAAGACATCTCTAAGTGTGTATCCGAGAAATGGGAAAGGGACCTCGGAGTCGAGCACTTGCTACGGGGAAGAAGTAGGAACATGGTGTCTGGTGCAACATTTGTCAACTCTTTAAGTTTGATGCCCAATTCTCAAATGGTGAATCTGCCTTCTCCACCAGTTCCATTGTCTTACCCCTCCATATGATAGAAATATTTATTTCATAGGGGCTCCCCTTTCTCCATCAATTAAACCCCAATACACACAAGAACAACGACTTCTCTGTTGTCAATAATTGGTGCACTGTGATTTTGCAGATTTTAGAAAACCATAACCTCTTTTCTCAAATTGAAAGTTTCAATAAAGTCAGAAACGATGCATAGATGAACTGCTTGGAGGATATTATTTTTCTTTTCAAGATATGCCATTCAACTCAACTATTTCTTGAAGGTGTGAAGTCCTTTTGGATTCCCTTTTGCCAATCCACTAATATGAAATCAGGGATCATCCCTTACTCACAAGATCTCTCAGCTATTGAAATTGAAATTAATCCTCATCGACCCACAAATTGCCAATTACCGGAACATAAATACAAATGGTGACTTTCATGGAAAATGAAACAATGTTTGTTGCCATAGTAGGGAAATCATATTCAAAATTGGTCTATTGTAAACCTGAAAGAATGTGTCCTTTGGGATGTATTCAAATTCCAAGGCACCCTTTCAACTTAGCTTCCACATACTTATGATCCCTTGGGCTTGCCATAATTCCATGAGAAAGGACAGGGAGGTAATTAGGTGTAAGATCCCCATTCACTCCATTGCTTTTCGCTACTTGAATCTTTCTTATTCATCATGGTTGCCATCCTAGAGATTATTCTCTGGATTGGAATCTTTGTATGGGTGCTGATAACAAGGATGGAAGACTGTTCACTCTCCTGTTCCATCTCATCATGTTAAAATACCGCAGGAAGAGCAGTCCCATGATCTCCTCCAAGCAAACCAATATCCTCCGAGCATTTCATCTTTGTATCATTTCTGACTTGATTGAAAGTTTCAATATGAGAAAAGAGGTTATGGTTTTCTAAAATCTGAAAAATCATAGTGCACCAATTATTGACAATCCGCTTCACATTCACGAGGATCAATATCAACTTTGGCGGTCCATAAAAGTACAGACCATACGATCCACCCCTGTTTTCTTCTAAGTAAAGGTGGTTGTTGTTATACTGCAATGGCCTTTTTAATAGTATCAACAGTGCTATCTTCTCCTACACGCTGGACTATATCTTCCTTATTTGAAATTTCCATGATTACGGTCATGAAGAACTGAAAATTCTTCAAATGCCACTATATGGTGCCATTTTCACCATCATGACCATCCTGAATATCAACCAAAAATGAAGGGAATGTCTCTGTTTTTATTTTTTAGCACAATTCCTGTGTCAAGAAACTCTCAATATTGCTGCTATATTACCCTCCTTCCAATTTTCCTAACAAAGGCTCCCATCTGTGGGGTCGGCAAAACTGTCCATTTCAGTTTCTGGAACAACTAACCCTTCTTTTGAATTCTGTCCTTTATTTGCACCAGCGAATCCCTTCTCATGTGACACACCGGTTCCATGATTTTGTCCTACATGTTCATCCCTAATAGCCCCACAATTATCCTCTTGAACTGGAATACTTTCAGGAAGAGCATGGGACTGCTCTTCCTGCAACATTGTCTTCTTCAACCCCATTCCTTTGTTTCCTTCCAAAAGACTGAGAAATCCATCCTGCTGCAAGGCTTCCAACAAGTCTGGATAAAGACTTTCAAAACTTTTTTTATCTTGAGCCACATAATCTAAGAAAGCTAACAATCCCCATCTCTGCACCATTATCAACTTCACATGCCAGTGTGCCACTGATTTCTCAAATATTTGACGCTATATATCACTCTTTTTTCCTCATTGACTGGCATAGCTTTTCAGTGTTCAGAGACCTACAGTGTAGAGAGTCTCCTTGAGTAGATTTAGCTTGTAAATTCGGGAATCTATTAGTGGAATTATTTTTACCAAAATGAGTGGTGGTAGGCATATGTGTTTTTGTGCTTTTTCATTTATGTTCTTTCTTCGCTTTCTTCAGCCAGCTGCAGTGAAAGAAGGTGGGTTTGTGAAGACAGAGGGCACCCATTTTTCTGTCAATGGGTATCCTCTGTTTGTTAATGGGTTCAACTCATACTGGTTAATGACTATGGCAAAATATTCAACATAGAGAAATAAGGTTACCTCTGTTTTTGAACAAGCCTTAGCTCATGGGCTTAATGTTGCCAAACCTTAGGCCTTCAACGACGGTCAATACAGTGCATTGTAGACTTATCCTGGTGTATAGGATGAGCAAGTCTTTCAGGTCTGTGCATTGGTCCTTGCAATATGTCAATCGTTAAATCCCTCCACCAATGTTTTGGTTGTTGGGTGTCTGAATGTGCTGCCATTTCTTGTCTTTCTGAATTTTGTGGTTGTTTTGGTTTCTCTGTTTTGTGATGAAGGGATTGGACTTTGGGGTCTCTGAAGAAAAGAGGTATGTTCTCAGACTAATACTAAGCCTTGCTAACAATTATGTGAACATTGGACAAAAGGCCCAATATGTACAATGGACTCGAAATGCTAGACATAATCTCAACTATGAGGATGATTTCTTCACCAATCCCATAGTTAAAGGTTACTATAAGAACCATGTTAAGGTAACACAGTGTATAAATGTCTATCTCTGTCTCATTATTATGTAGAGAGACTAATTTTTATATAATAGATACACAAAAAACTAATCAAATTTGTCATCATCATTTTTTTTTCCTGCAGACTGTATTGACTAGAATGAACAACATTATCGGAGTGGCCTACAGGATGACCCTACAATCTTTGCATTCCTGATTACAAATCCTCCTCACACAAGACATCCTGAGACGAAATTCCTTGTGAGATTCCCATGTCTTATGATTTCTCTCGTTCTGTGTACCTACAGTTTTTCTACAACGAAGAAGTTGTTGTTCTTGTGTGTACTGGGGTTTATTGATGGAGAAAGGGGCACAAAATGAAATCAAGATTTCTATCATATGGAGGGGTAAGACAATGGAACTGGTGGAGAAGGCAGGATTCACCATTAGAGAATTGGGTATCAAACTTAAAGGGTTGAAAAATGTTGCACCATGCACCTGCTTCATCCCCGTAGCAGGCGCTCGACTCCGACGTCCCTTCTCCCTTTCTCGGATACACACTTAGAGTTGCCTTTGGCGGAAGCAGGTATTGCAGAGGTGCGCTTCTAGATCTGAGGCTACCTTCAGACAAATTTGAGCGCCGGATTTGCGGAATTTTGCACTGCCAAGACCAACTTTGCAGGGGAATAGGGTCGCTGGTGAGGAGAAGTGGAGGAGGAGTAGGAGGGCGCGGAGGGAAAAATGGTTAACTAGAAGATCTGCGAATTTGAATTAGAAGATGTGCGGCCAACTGCATTAACTCTTAGAGGATGTGAGGGCAACGAGTTGGTAGATTCATGTCAGAAATTCTGTCAGAGGGGATCCGATTGTGACCGCGGTGGAGGTTGTAGGAAGGCCCTCGCTGGAGCCGGAAGGTTTCTCGACTGGTGACGGAAGCCGAACAATTCCTCCAACTAGCTATACTACTCCGTCATAAATATGATGAAAATATAAAAGAATATTGTGAGAAAAACTATAAGTTAAGAATATTATAAAAAAAATTATATATTATTAAAACTTATAACCAAAAAATTATTAACAATAAATTAATTTACCATATTTTCATTTATATTATTATTATTATTATTTTTATTTTTATATAATTTCCCAAAATCAAAATATTCAACATTCCAAGACATAATATAACATTACAACCTGTCTTTTATACTAGACAAGACAAAACATTGGATTTCTTCTCTCCTAGAACCAAAAAAACCTCTTGACACAATAATTTCAATTTCTAAAAACTTAAAAACTTACCATTTAAATCATTATAAAAATATTATTTTAATAAATTGATAGTAGAAACTTCTAATAAAAAATTATAAAATTATCCTCATTAAACTATGCCGATGTAACAACCTCTCGTGATATTCAAGTATGCTGATGTAACAACCTCTCCTGATACGCCAATATGCGAATCCCGAGAGAGATCGAGATTCAACAAGTGTGGTCTAACATGTCTGGTCAAAGTTTTGCTGCACCGTATAGTTTTGTCGGTGATAAATATAGACTTTCAGATTGACTAGGCAATCTAGAAAAGTATATTCTATATATATATATATATTTTGCTTTCGCACTCATAAATTTTCACAACGGTGATGAAGATGACCCTCTCAGTCGAAAATGTTGTGTTTTCCCACTGAAATGTTGAATAGCTTTATCGAAATAAAATATTTATTATGGATTTTAATTCATCATAATATAAGATATTTTTTACAATTACATCGAATTGTATATATTATTAAAAAAATGATTTCTAATTTTTATTTATAATTAAAAAATAAAAAAATATTACTCAAGGAAAAAGTTATTTTCAATATATATAAATAATGAAATATAAATTTATGAAATTAAAAAATCACTTTTAAATTTAAATTTAAAAAATAATTTAAAATAAAATATACCGAAATATGAAATGATGTTGCTTTAAATTCAAGTTAAAAAAGTAATATGAAAATAAAATTTGAAAAAACTAAAATGATAAAACTTTAAATTTATATATAAATATGAAGTCGAAACAGTTGCATTTTCTCCGTATAAACAAAATATTTATTATGAATTTTAAGTGACTATTCTTTAAAATTAAAGAGATATTTTTAATAATTAGATTTACTCTAATTATATATATATATATATATATATATATATATATATATATATATATATATTATTATAAAAAAAAAGCTATTAAGAGAGTTATTTCCGACTTATAAATATTAAAAAACATTAGAATTAGGGTTATATTGAGAGAGGGGAATGAATTAGTGTAATGGTTAAATTAAATAATTTTATAATTTATCATATTTGAAAATATAATAGTACATTAATAAGAATAAGTATTATATTAATATATGAGAACACTAGATATAGGTGGAAACCATTGTGGGAGAAAATCACAAAATTTCTTATTTTTTTATTCAAATTTTTATTACAATAATTTACTCGCACCAATCAATCTATAACCTGATTGAGGCACCAATCTATGACATAAATATGTAGGAGGCATCGACCTTTGAAATGTGCAAACACCCACTTGCTATAGGAAAAAACCTCATTGAGATTCCAATCCCAGAATATCATAGTGGACCTCATTTTCACAATATTTCAAACTAGATCCACAATCTTCTAATTCTTAAAAACTTCTGGATATTTTACAACTTAAACAAAATAGGTGTAGACTCGCCCCTCGACTCGGCAATTGATTTCGCCCATGTAATTTAGGAAAAGTATAAACCAAAAACAAGTTTTCATGTAGCTTCTCTATTGTCTATTACTATGCTTCTTGCTTAAGATGTCATTGTTGCTAAGCTACGAGACTGCCTGAGACTCTTCACTTAACCACATGATATATGTGGCCACACCACTCTAAATCCAAATTATTGTAGCTTATTTATACCTTTTCAAAGAAACAATCGATAATAGAGCCAACAATTCAAACACATGACCTGTACATTTCTTTGGTGGAAATCCAGTTTGGATGACCCTGATATAACTTGAATCCATGGTTATTTGGGATTCAACAATTAACTCTCATGACCAAAGATATGACCGTAGGCCTAAAAATATAGATTTGGGTCCATTTGATCATGGAAAATTAATTTATCATGGGATATTTTTCAACTCATATTACAAGATGTGTGACATCCCCTGTGGGTTAATCCCCCTCGTAAGCATTGTAAATAATTATTTGTATTTATGTAATTGTAAATTAAAATGGTTGAGAGAAAGAGACACATGTTCCATTGCTTGAAGAAGGAGGTTCCTTGAGGAAGTTTCTTGTTTTGAAATGTTAGTCAAGGGCTAACTAAGTGGTTTTAATGGGGCTAATTGTGTTATTAATTCAACTAAAAACAAGGAAAGACCCATCTTCTGTTGGGAAAAAAACTACAAGAAAGAAAAGGACAACAATTCATGAGAGTATGGTTTGCGTTATCGGATGGTTGGTCAGCTTAAACTACTCAGAATGGATAGAACAATTGTGGCCAAGTTGGTAGGAGAGAGTAGTCTCGAAACACATTCTCACATGTTGAGGAGAGAGGACCCTAGTCCCATAGAGAAAGAAAAAAAAAAAAGTGAAATCCCAAGGGGCTCCTCAGAAAATTTAATCGTTCACAAAAGGAAAGAGTGAGCAAGGGGAACATTCATTCTTCCTTTCCGAAGGGGTATAGTTAGTGCAGGGGAAAAGGAAGTAAGAAATTCCTCACGAAGAGGAAGGAAACAGGAAGAGGAAATTCGATAGAGAAGGTGAACTCATACTGAGGAACAAACCAATTGAAGAATCCAAGAGGGTTTAATATTTAAGGATAAAGAGAAATGGCTTACCAAGGATAGATGAAGCCACCAAGAGTGGTTTTCCTTGGACTCAATAACCCACTGGGAAGTTTGTGGATTGATGAAACTATTGGATTGGGAAGTGACACTCAGGTATCTGTGAGGGCTGAAGAACCACCAGAAGTTTCCTTGGGAATAAAACTCCAGTGTTTAACTCAATGATGAAGTACTTGGAGAGGTGATATCTTTACCCATCAATAGATTATCTAGTTGATGATCCTTCCCAGGTTGAACTCTCATCCTCCCGTGGTGTTCTTAGGGCTAAATACACCACCTAGGGTGGATTACCTTGGGAACCACTGGGAATCTTTTGGTCTAAATAACCTACTAAATATTTTTCTAGTTGAAGAACCTTCCCATATTTGTATATTGAGCTCTCCTCTTCTTGTAATTGAGTTGTGTCTTGTCTAGGGCTAAAGAAACCACCAAGAGTGGCTTACCTTCTAGGACTAAATAAACTACTGGGAAGCTTATGGTTTGAAGAACCTATTGACTTACCAGTAGCTTGCCACTCAAGAACCTTCCCATGCCATAAATATTACTCTCCTAGTTTAGAGACGGATTCTCTATGACACAATGGACCCCTGTGATAAAATTTGGCTGAGTTAAAGTTATTGAGATTAAGCAGTGATTTTATTAAGGATGAGGAATACCACTGGGAATCTTGTGGTTTGAGGAACCTATTATTTTGTCAGTAGCTTTCAATTGAGAAAAATTTCCATAAAATAATGAAATTATGCCCTTGGATTAGAGATGTTGGTCTTTGCGCTTATCAAAGACCCTTATGTTGAAGTTGATCGAGATCTGACTGTGTGATATGACAATGGGAAACTATTGAGAATGGTTGAGGGAGGTGAGTCCATGTGTATTTTGTTATTTGATTGGCTAGTGGGTGAAGGAAGTGTGGCCTTGTGACATCCTGTTTCAACCTATGATGGTAGAGATATAGTTCTTATTGAACTAACTACAGGGTGGAGGTGGTGGACCTCTGGATTTCTTGTGAGATATTGACTACATTAAGTACTTTGTGGGTAGAAGAGGATGTTCCTATAGAGTTCCTATTTCAGATGAAAAATTAGTTTAATCGCTTAAGCACTCATCCTCAAGCTCTAGAATCTCGCTTGGGGGTGAGTACTACAAGAAAGGCTTGGTTGTAGTGTGTGTATGGTTGGGTCGAGAGTTGAAGACCTAATCTCAGTCACTAAGCCCATTTTACCAGATAAGTGTATACTCAAGCCTTTGTATATTCAATGTTACACATATGTTTGATGTGATGTATTAAGGCCTATAATGGAATTGAATTAATATATTTGTTTAGGCATGTAATATAATATGGAATATGATTTCTTGCTTAATTTAGGAATTTTTATTTCCTGTAGGATTTATGGGTAATTGCATGGATTCTTGTATGCATTCATGACATAAATTTTTTATTATTATACTCCCAAGGGACTTGTAGATATCTGAACTATTATGAGCTTGTTTTCTCCTTATTTTTAGCCTAAGAGACATGTAGAACTCTAAGCTATTATGAGCTTGAAATTTGTCTAATGGGCCTTAGTGAAAACGAATAGGCCTCCCCACTTTGAGCGGGGCCTAGAGATGTAACCCACGTTGGGTGAACTCCATTACCAAGTTGTTATATGCCTTTGTTTCTTGTGGTTTCATTTTATTTCCTCTCTTTTAATGTGATATACTTTCATGGTTACATGCTCTTTTATATGAAATTTTGTATGCATATTTGAAGTAAAAATAGTTGGATCAAGTTTGGTATCAGAGTGGGTCTCCTGTTGATGTAATTGCAAGTGTGTGATAACCAGGGAAAAGCTCCAAATAGGTGAAGGAAAACTTGAGTCCTTTGATCTAGAAGTGGGGCATGGAACCCGAAATGGGAAAACAACAGATGAATATTCTCGGTTGAAGAGTAAAATTATTGCAAGGCCTTCTACAATATGGCAGAAAAAGCGGAAAAATTATTTGTGGAGTATGAGAAGATAATAGAGAAACCAAAGAAGAAGGAAAGACTAGATGATCATGCCTTGGTGAATTGAAGGAGGAGGAAAAGAGCCTCCTGAACATCCCTCTCCATCTTCTAGTGAAAGTTATTTTTCTTCCTCTTCTCATCATTATAGAGGTATAAGAACTCATAAAAATACCTTTTTCAAGTTGGATGTCAACTCTCATTTTCCCGTGTTTAGTGGATAACATAATGCAGAAAATCTAGGTAACTTGATCATACAGGTTGAATTATATTGTCACATACAACGAATCAAAGAGGATGAAGAAAATATCCAAATAGCATCCCTTCAATTGAGTGGCACTACTCTCATCTTGTGAGAAGGAAATTTGTAGAAAGGTGGTAAGAATAGTCATAAACTTCTTACATCTTGGTCTCAGTTTGTTTCTTCTTTGATGGGGAAGTTTTACCCATTGGGTTACAGATAGAAATCCATGATGGAATGGAAAATTTTGAAACAAGGTAAAGGCTAAACTATTCATAATTTTACAGAGGAGTTTAGGAAATGAACATTAGAATTGAATGTTCCACTAGACACTCTTGAGATGTTGATGAAATATATTGGCTCTTTTCATAGTTATTTGTGTCATTCGTTGTTATTATTTGAACCTAAAATTCTTGATGAAGCTATTGTGAAAGATGTACATCTTGAAAGTAGGGGGAAGCATGAGCAAAATGATCGCCCAAAGAGGGTAGCAACAACTGATAGAGGAGAAGAAAAGCCCTATTGTACTCATTGTAAAAAAAAAGGGAATAATGAGGAGCATTGTTGGAAATTTCATCTAGAATTGAGGCCTAAGAGGAATGACAGGGTGCATAAAACCTTGCCCTCCTTTTGGTCTATTATGGGCAAGCGGCTCGTCCAAATAGAAGCAGAAGACAGTTGCAAATTTGCAACAAGACAAATAATTCAAATCGGAGGATAATGAGAAGATCACAAGTGCAGGATTTGTAGATGTTGAACCAATTGAGAAAAAAAAGGAGAAAAAAAAGTTGCAGCATTAGTTACAAGCCAAGGAGGCGACCATGGAAATGTTACAACGTAGCAAGCCTGAGGTGAAAAGAGATTCTTCAATTTCATGTTCTTTTTATGATGATGATTTCGCTACTTTTGAGAGACATGCTATAGGAATTGGATCAAAATTATTGAGGAAGATGGGGTATCAAGGGAAGGGTCTTGACATTAATGGCCAAGGAATTATGAATCCCATCAAAGTGGAGGAATTTCCTCGCTATGCAGGACTTGCATATGTCATAAAATAGGGCAGAATGCTCCAAGACAAGTAGTGATCAATCAACGACAGATGATGGAAGAACCTCATTACATTCCAGTGATAGTGAGGATTCCATGGCAAATTCTCAGAGGTGCACTAGGAATAACCATTCCAAGGCAATCCAAAAATTTTGAAGGAGAAAGAATCATTGTAGTCACTGCAACATTGATGGACACCAAAGATCCATGTGTTAGATATTCTATTCACATAAAGAACCTAAGGAGGAACTAGCTCGTAAATATGTTCAACAAGAAAATCAATTGCAGGGAAACGACCCATTCACTTTGTTGAATGAGACATGGTTTTATTAGATATACTAGCTTGTCATGGCCATATTATTGTAAATCATATGGTGCAAAATGATTTTAAAAATTATATGTGTTTTCCATCACTTATGAAAGAAACATAATGATGTTTTGGCCTCTTTTTATTAATAGTTGGGGTATTGGTTACTATTACGATGTGCACATGACCAAATATTGTTTCTTATAAACTCTGGGAAAGTATGGGGATTCTTGGGTCATGATTGGTCATATAATTGAATATGTATTTTGAAAATATTGTACAGAGAGTTTCAAAGGATGTAGGTGTCAGCTCATCACTTATGACTTCGAAGAACAAAGGTGAAGGAGAAGGAAGTGTGGCCTGTGAGGACACTTGTTGTGCAAAAGAGGGAACACAACAAAATTCAGATTATGTTCATGCTTTTGGAGGAAAAAAATCACCTTAGTAGGGAGGAATGATCTAGGCGTCTCCTTAAACACTCAGTGATCAAAAAGGGCTCAGGAAAGGCTCAAAATAAAAGTTGTTTTTATTGTAGTGAAACTAGAGTCAGATCGAATGAGCTCATCGCAAGCTTTCCAACAATGGAAATGACACCTCAATCCGATGTTGTATGTGAAATTTATGGTCAGTCAAATATTTGGTCAAACTAGGCCCCCTGGCTAAAGTTAGCAGAGCGCCAACTAAATTTGGAGCCTGGATAAATCTAGTGGAGTTGCTAAATTTGGTGGAAATTAACGAGGAAACAATTTGGCACTTTTTGGCAATGGTTTCAGGTTGTCGGAACTGGAGAAATTGTTGCCTACTTAATTTTTCTAGTGACTCCTAAAAATCCGATAGGAAAATTCAAACAATTATTGTATAAAAAAAAAAATATTAAAAAAAGGGGTAGTAGGTTGCCACCCACGATAGCCTCCAAATACCAATGTGTGTGTGTGTGTATATATATATATATATATATATATATATATATATATGGGTCATGGTCGCAAGTGACCCAGACCCTATCTAACCAATAGTGACCACATATAATGCGACAGGGCCGACAGGATTTAAACTGGCTCGGCTTGCTGACCGGCCCGCCCATGGGCAATCCCACTTAAACATGTCACTACCTAAATATAAAAAACCACAATAAAAATAAGGTAGTGGGTTTTGGACCCAAGCCGCCCGCAACAAATGCCTTAGTGTATCTTAGCCAACTAGAATACCCAACTGGGCACTTTGAAAATTCTGCCATGATATTTTTATATAAGCTTAAAATTTTCATTCACTCGGAGGATAAAACAGAGCACGTGGAACCTAGCCCAGGTTGAGAACATTTCTCGAGGTAGGAATATTTTTCAAGGGAATATTCCAAGGAATATTCTTATGCAAAATCAGTGACGAATCAAGTTATATTCCCTTGGGGTCAAAATTTCACAGTGTCAGATTCATGGCAAGTTTATACTCAAACGAACCATAATTTCATAGGGAACATGATGATTTGATATGTTTCTTCATTTGAGCAGCATATTTTCAGTCAGCTTGCAGGGAGGAATATTTTGGGAATCATAAGGAATCTAAAAGATTCCCTTGGGGCTAAATTTTCACAGTGACAGAATTATGTCAAGTTTATACTCATTCTCCTTAGTTTTTTGCAGGGAATGTGATGGTGTAATCAGTTTCCTCATCTGAGTAGTGGAATTTTAGTCAAACTGCAACACAAAATATTTATGGAATCTTGAGGAATCTTGGAGATTCCCTAGAGACAAAATTTTCACAGTTTCAAAATCAAGCGAACTTTATAATCATTTTACTTTGTTTTTCACAAGGAGTAAAATGGTGAAGTCAGATTTTTCATCTAAGTAGTAGAATTCCAGTCAACCAACAAGAAGTAATATTTGGTGAAGCTTTGGGATTCCTGAGGGTCCATATTTTGGATGAAGCTAAAAGGAGTCGATTTTACAGTCATTTGACATGATTTCACACCATGAATTCAATGGTGCAGTTCATTTCTTTAGTAGAGGTGTGAATTTTCAAGCCATCCCCAGAAGTGGAGGTATAAGGCGCCTTTTGTACATCCATTTAATTTTATTTCGCTGAAGATTAATGAAAAATGCTTCACTACCTTGAGTAGGGCCCATAGACATAACCCACACTAGGTGAACTCCGTTATGAAGTTTTTTTGTGCCTTTGTTTCTCGTGGTTTCATTTTATTTTTGCTCCTTTTATGTGATATGATTTCATGGTTACATGATCTTTTATATGCAATTTTGTATGCATCTTTAAAGTAAAAGGATCCAAATCACTGCAACTGCATGTACATCTCAATTTATTTATTAGTCACATGTCTCAAAATCCAAGACATAATTAGGCATAGTTATATCTCAGTATAATTTTCAAAAACAGGATTTTCATGCACGTGAGCATATCAATTCATTTATAATCATGCCTACACAGGTTTAAAATTTGTCTTTTACCAAAACCATCAGCATTAATTATAATCAACCTCCTTACCGATACCACCACTACAAAATTTAAATAAGTTCAACCTTTTTTAAATTTTAACCAAGATTTTTAATTCCAAAGGTCGGCCTTCTTTCTAAGGCCAATAGTATTCCTTAATTTTAGCCTCTTTCCTAAGGCTAGAAATCATCACATCGAAAATATCAAGGAAGTTAGTTACAAACACATATGTCACATTAGCATATGCCATATTATAGTTACAAACACATATGTCACATCAGCATATGCCATATTATAGTTAATAACAATTATCCCTATAATAGTATAACCATTTTTGATATACCACATGTACATATATCTCGGCGAGCCTTATTTTAGCTGCTATTGACCCATTAATGCCCCTTAAGAGTACCATCGGTGTCTGCTCGTCAGGCTAAAGTACACTCTACATCGGCGGATCATCATGCATGGGCATGGGCATGGGGCAAGCTCCCGATCAGCCTGCTCCGGTGACCCCTCCCTTCTTCGGCTCGACAGTGGACCCCCTAGCCCTCCTGATTAGCACTATTTCATATTTCAAATTTGAGCGCCCTCATTTTCAAATTTCAAATTTCAGTTTTGCACTGCTCAAAACACTACATGGTTCCTGCTGTATTTCTTCCATGGCTGCTGGATAGCCGCTCCCGATAGCCGAAGGATTCGATTTGAAGTATCCAAGTAATATAGAAGTGGAGCTTGCAGGGTCCGTTCATAGCTCACTGATATGCGCTACATTCACATGGCCTCCTCTGCCACTGCCCGCTGCCTGCTAGGTTCTTGTTGGAGTCAGTTCGGTTTGCAAGGACTCTGGCCACTCTCTGTCATTGCCCAAGGTAATGGCATTGAGGAAATACTGACTGAACTCTGCTGCTCCAACCTGTTTATCTGCATCTGAAGCAAGGAAGCAACAGGAAAAATGAATCGCTCTCGCCCTTGCTCTTCCTATTCGCTCTATATATTTGGGTGGGAGTTCGCCATTACAACTAACCACCAGTACCTCTCTTTGAAGCAAGGTACCTTGAGTCGATGGAGTCATACAGAGACGTGGCTGAGGTGGAAGAGGCCGACTGCCCAAAGCGTTTCGGGAAGTAGCAATGTGAGATAAAGATTTCCAGGTGTCGCCATGAAGGCTCTCTCTGTTTCTGGGAAGAGAGAAAAAGGTGAATGAAGCATTAGGTTTGCAATGCTGTAGATTTTTGTTCTGTAAACTGCAGAGCTGTTTCTATAGCGACCTCTCCGATCTATATATATTTATTTTTCTAGCTTGCTATTTGTTTATGCGTAGGGTGCAGACGAGGTTTGCACATGATGAGCAGGGCTTAAAAAATGTCGCATTCTCGTTTATGGCTGTGTTTTTTTTTATGTGTAGCTGCTTGGCCTCATTATCTGACATGTAACTTTGCAAACTTCTTCTGTATTTTTTCCAATTTTTTTATTATTACCATGTCAAGAATCCAGGAACTATTATTATGAAAAATGTATGATGTTGACGGAAGGAATAGTGTAGTGAAATGTGCAAGGATAGAAGGTACTAAAATAATCACTGGCCCTTGCACAAAAACACTTCAATCCCTATACTCGACTTGTAAAGATGGGACGGAAATTGAGAAAAATTATATTGGAAATTTGTAAATAAAACGGCGGGATTAATTTTTTTCAAAATATTTTTTTATAATATTTATTTCCTTTCAAGCTTTTTTTGCAGTCATGTGCAAACGCTAGTATTATACATATCAGTGATATATATAAGTGACCATATCTAATCTTTTTGACAATTACGTCCAATATTTTTTAATAATATTTATTTCCTTCCAAGCTTTTTTTGCAGTCATGTGCAAACGCTAGTATTATACATATCAGTGATATATATAAGTGACCATATCTAATCTTTTTCACAATTACGTCCAATATAAAAATGTTAATAGAAATGTTGTTAGTGAAAGTGCATGCTTATTTTTTTTTACAATTACGTCTAATATAAAAATGTTAATAGAAATGTTGTTAGTGAAAGTGCATGTTTATTTTTTATTTTTTTTAATTTAAAGGTATTTGTTTTTCTATTCAATTATAAATCATATATAAATCATAAATTTAATATAAATCTTTATTATATTATATATAAATCATAAGTTGAATATGAATCTCTATTATATTATACATATCAGTGATATATATAAGTGACCATATTTCATCTTTTTCACAATTCCGAAGAACATTTGAAATGTTGTTAGTGGAAATGCATGCTTTTTTATTTTTAATTCGAAAGGACTTTGGAAAATTTTACTATTATATAAATTATTAAAAAATATAATAATATTAAAAAATTTTAAATTTATGAGATATATGTTTACATTTAATTATAAAATGGTTAATTGCATAATTTTTTTTAAGATTGAAAATTATTTTATATATAGTTTAAATATTTTATTTATTAATAATTTTAATTTCTATTCAAATATAAATCATAAATTTAATATGAATCTCCTTTATATTATATATAAGTTTAATATGAATTTGCATTATATTATACATATGAGTAATATATATGAGTGAGCATATTTCATCTTTTTCACAAACATAAAAATGTTAATGGAAATATTGTTAGTGGAAGTGCATGTTTTTTTTTTTGGTAAGCTTGAGAAGACTACATATTCATCATGTCCTATATATCACCCCAATCAAGGCAAGAAATTGAACCAAAGACTTCACATCAAGGGGTGCTTTAACTGAGCACCCAACCACTATATATCCAAAACTTTTATGGACTGAACTTCATGCTTATTCTATTAAAACAAAGTTGGAAATAATGTTAGTAGAAATGGATATTTGTTATATTAAAAAATAAATAATGATGCTTATTTAAAGAAATATAATGGTTTTACTACTCAAATATAAAATATAATAACAAAATAACATTTTAGTGAAAATGGAGGTTTATTATATTTTAAAAAAAAATGTTTTTTTGGAAGATAATTTTTTGTTATTATTTTAATATAAATTATAATAATAAAATAAAAGTTAAGATAAAATATATATTCATCCTAACCAGAAAGTAATGTTTAAGATAAAATATCTATTCATTATGTTATAGATGTTAATGGTGATATATGAAGTTAGCACATCACATCTTTATTTTAATAAAAATTATGAATAGTTATTATATTAAAGGACATTGAGGTCCATTTCACTTAAGATACATGATTTACATATGCAAGTTAAAACTATTGGATATGGTCACAATGGAGTATGTATCAACCACCATCCACATAATTTTGACCTTGAATGTTTTGAATAAAAAGGTACAACATCTGTAGTATTCCACTTGTACTTTCACCAATATGGACTTAACAAAAACAAAAAATTACAAACCATCAAAATGTTACATCTAACCATGAGGAATTATTCCCCCACTTTGATTTTTGGGTCTCTTGATTAATTTATTTTAATTTCTTATTATTTTTTAAATCAAAATTTTTCATTTATGCCAAAGGTTTACCATATTTATTAGATTAGATTAGGATCTTCATTAGTGATTGTTTGTGAATGCATTTTATTTCATTAGATTAGGATCTTCTTCTTATCTTTATTAGTGTTCATCTTCATCAAACAATAACCAATACATGAACATGAAATAGACAAGAGACACAACATGTAGGCTATCAGGCATGACCAAAACCTATCACTCTTTGAGAGGAAACCCCACACCAAATTCTTATTATAGAGATTCTAATTGGCGAATACCAAGACCATGACCCTTGACCTATATTGCCACTCCTAGACTAAGACACTGACATCTTTCTTCCTTGATTCTCTTCGATTTCTTCATTGCACCAAAACAGGACCACTTGAAGCATCATCCAAACCTAGAGACACATCACTGAATTGTGGTCTTCCCAAACTATGGTTTATTGTACATCATATCATCATTCTTTCACTGTTGCACTGATATTCATCATGATTGCACCACCGAGCATTGCACCTATTAGCACTTATTGTCACAACACCAAGACCTTATGCCACTGTGATATATCTGTATTACAAAGGATATATATATCTATATGTATATATATATATATATATATATATATATATATGTCGAGGAGTGTCTATGGTATGCCATCAAACTGTAGGTGATCCATCCTCATCACAAAGAACATATGCTGAGGTAGTGAGGAAGATATTACTGTAATGTCACCCTAAACCAGTCTGCACTGTGATCACTGTGGTATCTGAACTCCTTGTTGTCTTGACCACCGAGAACCACAGAGGTATGTCGAGGAGGGTCACTATGATATACCCAAATTTTGTCACTGTTGATATGTGGTTTCCATCTAAATTGTACCCATCCAAAAATCTCAGACTTGTATTCGAAATTTTCTGTGGAAGTGTGAGGAGCCTAGCCTCCTATTTATAGTGGTTTGTCCCTACACTTGAGCCGACATGATAGTTGTGCATATATATTGAGGCCGACATGAAGAAGATGATTGTGCTTGTCTTTTGGAGGGCTATATAGACACTTCTAAGTGTAACATGACTTCATTTACATGACTCTAATTATCTTTAATAAATGACACAGTACAACACAAAGGGGGGTTTTAAGACAATAGTTAAGACATTCTTTGGGTAAATTGTCTTAACTTGAGAGAAAAGAAAACTTGTGTATTGTCTTTAAGCGGGTGTCTCAAATTAAATTGTCTTAAAATATTGTCTCTATAAAGACAATATATAACACAAGCCTTGTTGTCTCTATAGAGTCAGTTTCATTTTTGTCCCTCCAAAGACAATAGTTGGGATTAAAGACATATTTTCTTTAAAGAGACAATGTCTTTGATCCTAACTATTGTCTCTCTAGAGACAAAAAAAAATTACATTCAAAGATAATACAACATCACTTTTTTCTCTTTAGAGACTATAAAATAATGAATCTTGAAAAATATCTCACCATTGAAATAAACCAATATTAAAAGTATTTAATTAAAAATAAACTAAAATATCATTGATTAATTCATGTTAGGACATAGTGGAATCGAACCACCGACCTCCTGATTATAAAGGAAAGCAGGTGCTCTTCCATTGAGCTAGCACCCTTTAAATAATTATGTGAGAGTTATGGTAGTCCTTGAAATTGCATATATAGGCATTGATTTAAAAAAAATACTCGACACATAATGGTGTAATATTTGTAAAATCTAAAATCAATGCAACCCCTATTTTTAACTTGATAAAAATAACTCAATGGAGTTAACTCAATGTCACACCCATGTAGCATGACTCACACAATAAGCTAATATACACTAATTTACAAACTATTTAATCTATTCATATAAAAAAAATTAACTAGAATTATCACAAGCCTTTAATATCTTGTCACAACTATTGAATGTTTTATGTTTAGCATGTTTCCACTCTTCATATATTCTAGCAATATGAATTTTTTCAAGGAAATTTTCACATCAACTAAAGATAAGGTACAGATAAATTGGCATAGCCATCCTCCTATCTATCCTTAAAATTTTTGCAGCAAGTTAGATAATCCAACACAATTATCATTACCTTTTAATAACGATAAAAAATGACAGTAAAAAATGTCCTCATATTTAACTTGCATAGTAGAATAGAAGGTTAGTGCACAAATATCATTTTCTTGACCATTCAATGCAACCAATGCTAACAACTTGCTATGTAATTACACTTCCAAAGAAGTGATGCATAGATTTGAAAGCTCGATTTAATCCTACTACATGGTAAGCAAAAGAGTATGGTATATTTTGTTTTACCAAATATCCAAATTAAACCCCGAAACCACAAAGGTTGAAGTCCTAATTAAAAAGAAAGTGATCAGGTTGCCTTGAATTCATCTTAAGGATTTGCAACAGGGTCTAGCTCATAAAATTTTTGGGGTAAATTTGGGGCTTCCTCACCCACAGTCTCTTTACTGGAACCTGATGAGAAAATCTAAGAAGATCCTCCCTAAGAATCAAGTTAACTTCATGCTTCCTCTAATACATAGAATTGAACCCATCAATCCTGACAAGAGGAACCACACTCACTCCAACCTCTTCCACAAGTAATTTTCAATTTCTACCATTTCATACTTACATTTAACTTCTAGAGGAGTGCCTTCATTCCAAGAAGAGCTCCACTCTCTATACAGGGCCCAAAAATCATCCTTTTTGGGAAATATCCTAATACTTCTCCCATGTAACAATATGAGAAAAAATATTTAGCACGTTGTTGTTGGCAGATTTTCCATGCTTAAAATTCCCACATCCATGGTAAAATACATCATCAAGCCAGTTAGTGATAATCAAACCTTCAATGAAATTAATATCCATTTTACAAGAATTACAATCTAGAAATACTAGCTAAAAATTCTCAAGGAGGTCAGGAGGCAAGGCTTCAGCTTTGATGGGAGTTGTTATGATGCCCTTATCGGGTCACATTTTGCAAATAAGGGTCTTCCTAGTGCTATAGTTCTCTTCAAGGAGATGAGAGGGGAAAAGGTGTCTCTCTTTAGTAATTGTTATCAAAGACAGACAAGTGGAGGTTCAAATGAAAGAAAAACGATTTTGATGGCCTGTTTGTTAGATGAAACCAATGATGGAAAAAAAACAATATTTGTCCCTGAATTTGGAGAATGAAGACCATGTTGTAAAGGAATGATACAACATCAACACCTAACTTGAAGCAGAGAATCAAATTTCTGACTCAATTACCAAAATTTATATTGAGATAAGCATCTAATGCCATTTTGTGTGCATTGAACCTCGTGTCTACATTTTGGAATTATTTTGATGTCAACTAACTGTGTGAATTTTCTCATGCTTGGATAGTATCCAAATTGCTAGCATATAAATTGTTGTTCCACATAATATAAATAGAATTCTTGAATGTGACAGTTAAAATGGAAGTTATTTTCTCTCTCAAGGACTTTTCAGGTTTATATATGTACTGTCATGCTTAACATCGCTTTGGAATATGGGCATGTATGATTTTTGTACAAATTGATTGATTTTACACTTAGCCTATCTTAGATCCCCACCTTTTAATTGATTGTAGGCCTAGGTTGTAGGGCTATGACTTTGTGTGATGGATGGGCTGGAAAAGAGGGAGCCTTAGTCCCCAATGTCCATCTTCTACT
This sequence comes from Pinus albicaulis, assembly GCA_034641835.2. Classification (NCBI taxonomy): domain Eukaryota; kingdom Viridiplantae; phylum Streptophyta; class Pinopsida; order Pinales; family Pinaceae; genus Pinus; species Pinus albicaulis. The sequence continues at coordinate 460,433,235 of CM076573.1, forward strand.
CTCTAATTAATGCTTCAATAGAAATTTATTAAGATATTGATTTGCAAATATCCTAAACCCCCATTATTTAATTGATTGTAGGCCTAGGTTGTAGGCCTATGACTTTGTGTGATGGATGGGTTAGAAACGTGGGAGCCTTAGTCCCCATCTTCTACTCTCTAATTACTTGCTTAAATGGAAATTTGTTAAGGGATTAATTGGAGAATATCTTATAGTGTACCCAGATATATGTGAGGACAACGATGAGATTATGCCCATTTGGTCATTTCAATGGCCATTTAGCCTTCACAATACTTAGGAAAATTATGCTCTAGATAGGATAACTGACAATATCAAGATCCTTCAAGATTTTAGCAATAAGGCTAGATACAATCTATATATATGGAAATGTAAAGGAAAAATCAACAATGAATTTGTGTGTTGGTGAAAACCATAATCCTTGGTTATGCATGTAGTCATAGTTGAGTTTGTAAAATCCCATATCTCAAATTAGAAGTGCCAAGATATTGGTGTAGATGGGTCTACTTCTAGGTATGGAATTTTGGGCCTTGTGCAGACTTGTTTTGGGGCCAAGTTAAGTTGAATCATGATCAATTTCATGATCATGTTGGTTCTAAAAGGAACCCCCAAACTCACTAGGTTTGAAAGTTCCCACCCAAGTTCAGTGTGGAAGAACTTGACCTAGAAATACATTGCTTGGGAAATTGACATTACCTGCAACATATCACTAATGAATCCTATTCACAAGTGATAGAGAAAATGGAGGTTTTATATAATGGGGAAATCATCTTTTCCAGTGGAAAAGAGGAGTAGAAAGCCTTGTATTTCTTAGAAAGGATGTTTTTCTTTGATACAAGGAAAAATGTTCTTCTTTAAGTTGTTTATCACCCATAAATACCCTTTTGGGGATAATATGATGATCACATTCTCACATTGCTTAAGAAATAAGTATCAAAATGATACAAAGAGGGTTTGCCTCCTTATTGTGAAAGAATCCCCATCTCCCCCAAATCAATTGAGAACTCAAAGAGGCCAAAGTATTGATTTATCCAGCCTACGATATGTGGTAGGTTAATTAACGCTCTATGAGTAAGGGTGGGAAATTTTATATTTAAAGCTAGAACATGAATACCATAACATCGATAAGTGTATGCATGGATCAAGTATTAGCTTGAGAAAATGTTTAGACCTAACTCCTTCAAAGACCATATGTGTCAAGTTTCTTACAGGATTCTTCATTGTCCATTCATCCTTTATCAATTGAATGATTGTAGCTTTGTCAAGGGTCTCAAAGTCACTTCCAATAATGTGATATTTGAATGATGTTTCAAGTCCCTTCTGCAATACAACTACTTAAACTATTTGCATATTTTTATTATGAATCTTCCCCCTTGCTTATTTTAAGACTTGTCCTCAAGTCTTGCGATTCTGGAGGATTATTTCTACAAAATCAAACTGAATAAAAAGTAAAACAAAATAGGGAATTCATATTGGCCAAACAAGTTGGTTTTCCGATATGAATTCGAGTTTGTATTGTGTCAGTTTCCTGGATTTTCACAACCAAACTCCTTTATTATTTTTTTATTTTTTATTTTTATTATTTTTTATTCTGGAAGTAAGGAAGGAATATCACTATGTTGTTCCATTATTTCCATATTATTTTTTGTTGATACTCTTTTCACAAATTTATCTTTATTGATAGCCTTATTATAGGCCTTAAGCCTATGTCCATTGACTAGAAATGGAATTGTTGCTTCATCAATTGTTTTTATTTTAACTACTCCATTGTCAAAGATTTCTTCTATATCATATGGCCCAAGCCAATGAGTTGTAAACTTTGCTTTGAAATCATTGAATTTGGAGTTAAAAAGTAATGCCCAGTCTCCTTTATGAAAAATTTTATTTTTAATAAATCTGTCATGCCATTTGATTCTTTATTGTTGCACTAGTGATGTATGCTCCATTGCTTGATGTCTGATTTCATCTAGTTCATTTAATTGCATGAGTCTCTGTTGTTGTGCTTTTGACAGTTCCAATCCCAATTTTGCTGCAAGTTTATATGTATGAATTTGAAATTCAATGGGTAACATAACTTCCTTACCATATACCAACTGATATGGGTTGAATCCATTTGTATTCTTCCATGTAATTATGTATGCCCATAGTGCATCTCTTAACTTTTCTGACCAATCCTTTTTGTTCATTTGCATTGTTTTTGTCATGATATTTTCCAGGTCTTTATTAGTGGATTCTACTTGTCCATTTTCTTGGGGATGGTACAGAGTATACTTTTTGCGTTTCATTTTATACTTTTCCGTAAGATCCCAGACAAGTTTGGAGGTAAACTGTGCTCCTTGGTCTGTAACAATCTGTCTTGAAACTCCAAATATGCCAAATATTTCCTCAAAGAGGAATGAAACCACTGTTTCTTCTGTTTCTCTTTCCACTGCCTTTGCTTCTACCCACTTTGTAACATAATCTATGCACACTAGAATGTACTTCTTTCCATTTGAAGGCTGGTTTATTGGTCCCACAAAGTCAAGAGCCCATTATTCAAATGGCTCTATAAGTACTTGTGGTTTTAATGGAATTTCGTCTGATATTAGAGGCCTTTCAATTCTTTGGCAGTTGTCACATATTTTAACATAGGATTTTGAGTCCTTCAATATTGTTGGCCAGTAGTATCCATGTAGAAAATCTCTAACATGACTATAGTACCATGTAGAAATTATATCAATGGATTCAATCTGATCATGCAATGTACTAAAGAAAGATACTGAATCCTTCTACAATATTTGCGAAATATAAAATATGATAGCTTAATCACATGTAAGTAAGAGAAAGAAGTAAATCAATGCACAACACCAGATATTCCTGGGAAAATAAACCACTCAAAACCCCTCCATATTTATTGTATAATCAACCAAGGAATCATGAAACAATACAATGTATTTGTGATCACCACAACCTCATACACTCTACCAATTTCTTCACACTGATCTAGGAAAAATTGGACAAACACATAGCCAATTATTAGCCTACCCTCAACCTACCCTGCTTACACAATCCATAGAGAATTAAACCCCTATTAAATATGAAATTCAACCTTCCTTGATTTTGCAATTCATCATGTGCTTCTTGTGGTTATATAACTACATCTGGGCAGTTTGTTAAAAATGCAACTAATATTTCACTTTCCTTGAACCTTTGTCCCAACTGGGTCTCCACCAGAATTTGCATATATGCAATTATAAATAGTGAATCATCATTTACTTGGTAGATCAATACTGGTGAATTGAATCTATTTTAATTCACTTGATCTTCCACTAGCTCATCAAACAGTTAGAACTAGTTAAACTGATTTTAACTCAATTAATGTGAGATAACTGATCCCACTCACATTACACTAGTGCTACAACTACAACTGGACCTTGTTAATAATATAATCACTCTACATGCCTATCCTTAGATCCTCAACTCGAAATTATTGGGCTAACTAATTCTATCACGCCTATTTAACTATTACAAGTTGTTATGAGATAATATTACAATTATTTTTCCAATTTATTTAATAAATTGGCTGCACACTAATGTATCGCTAGGACCCATCATTGTGTGACCCGTGATCCCACACTAGTGTGTGTGCATTTTCATGTTGTTTCTAGATGCCAATTTCACTGTCTTGTTGCAAATTTCAACACTCGCTCTCAACAAGAAAGGAATCAATCTGTCCTGATCCGGTACCTTTGGAATGTTCTGCATGTGACACTTCCTTGAAAAAATTCATATTGCTAGAATATATGAAGAGTGGAAACATGCTAAACATAAAACATTCAATAGTTGTGACAAGATATTAAAGGCTTGTGATAATTCTAGTTAATTTTTTTTGTATGACTAGATTAAATAATTTGTAAATTATTGTATATTATCTTATTGTGTGAGTCATGCTACATGGGTGTGACATTGAGTTAACTCCATTGAGTTATTTTTATCAAGTTAAAAATAGGGGTTGCATTGATTTTAGATTTTACAAATATTACACCATTATGTGTCGAGTATTTTTTTTAAATCAATGCCTATATATGCAATTTCAAGGACTACCATAACTCTCACATAATTATTTAAAGGGTGCTAGCTCAATGGAAGAGCACCTGCTTTCCTTTATAATCAGGAGGTCGGTGGTTCGATTCCACTATGTCCTAACATGAATTAATCAATGATATTTTAGTTTATTTTTAATTAAATACTTTTAATATTGGTTTATTTCAATAGTGAGATATTTTTCAAGATTCATTATTTTATAGTCTCTAAAGAGAAAAAAGTGATGTTGTATTATCTTTGAATGTAATTTTTTTTTGTCTCTAGAGAGACAATAGTTAGGATCAAATACATTGTCTCTTTAAAGAAAATATGTCTTTAATCCCAACTATTGTCTTTGGAGGGACAAAAATGAAACTGACTCTATAGAGACAACAAGGCTTGTGTTATATATTGTCTTTATAGAGACAATATTTTAAGACAATTTAATTTGAGACACCCGCTTAAAGACAATACACAAGTTTTCTTTTCTCTCAAGTTAAGACAATTTACCCAAAGAATGTCTTAACTATTGTCTTAAAACCCCCCTTTGTGTTGTACTGTGTCATTTATTAAAGATAATTAGAGTCATGTAAATGAAGTCATGTTACACTTAGAAGTGTCTATATAGCCCTCCAAAAGACAAGCACAATCATCTTCTTCATGTCGGCCTCAATATATATGCACAACTATCATGTCGGCTCAAGTGTAGGGACAAACCACTATAAATAGGAGGCTAGGCTCCTCACACTTCCACAGAAAATTTCGAATACAAGTCTGAGATTTTTGGATGGGTACAATTTAGATGGAAACCACATATCAACAGTGACAAAATTTGGGTATATCATAGTGACCCTCCTCGACATACCTCTGTGGTTCTCGGTGGTCAAGACAACAAGGAGTTCAGATACCACAGTGATCACAGTGCAGACTGGTTTAGGGTGACATTACAGTAATATCTTCCTCACTACCTCAGCATATGTTCTTTGTGATGAGGATGGATCACCTACAGTTTGATGGCATACCATAGACACTCCTCGACATATATATATATATATATATATATATATATATACATATAGATATATATATCCTTTGTAATACAGATATATCAGAGTGGCATAAGGTCTTGGTGTTGTGACAATAAGTGCTAATAGGTGCAATGCTCGGTGGTGCAATCATGATGAATCTCAATGCAACAGTGAAAGAATGATGATATGATGTACAATAAACAATAGTTTGGGAAGACCACAATTCAGTGATGTGTCTCTAGGTTTGGATGATGCTTCAAGTGGTCCTGTTTTGGTGCAATGAAGAAATCGAAGAGAATCAAGGAAGAAGGATGTTAGTGTCTTAGTCTGGGAGTGGCAATATAGGTCAAGGGTCATGGTCTTGGTATTCGCCAATTAGAATCTCTATAATAAGAATTTGGTGTGGGGTTTCCTCTCAAAGAGTGATAGGTTTTGGTCATGCCTGATAGCCTACATGTTGTGTCTCTTGTCTATTTCATGTTCATGTATTGGTTATTGTTTGATGAAGATGAACACTAATAAAGATAAGAAGAATATCCTAATCTAATGAAATAAAATGCATTCACAAACAATCACTAATGAAGATCCTAATCTAATCTAATAAATATGGTAAACCTTTGGCATAAATGAAAAATTTTGATTTAAAAAATAATAAGAAATTAAAATAAATTAATCAAGAGACCCAAAAATCAAAGTGGGGGAATAATTCCTCATGGTTTGATGTAACATTTTGATGGTTTGTAATTTTTTGTTTTTGTTAAGTCCATATTGGTGAAAGTACAAGTGGAATACTACAGATGTTGTACCTTTTTATTCAAAACATTCAAGGTCAAAATTATGTGGATGGTGGTTGATACATACTCCATTGTGACCATATCCAATAGTTTTAACTTGCATATGTAAATCATGTATCTTAAGTGAAATGGACCTCAATGTCCTTTAATATAATAACTATTCGTAATTTTTATTAAAATAAAGATGTGATGTGCTAACTTCATATATCACCATTAACATCTATAACATAATGAATAGATATTTTATCTTAAACATTACTTTCTGGTTAGGATGAATATATATTTTATCTTAACTTTTATTTTATTATTATAATTTATATTTAAATAATAACAAAAAATTATCTTCCAAAAAAAACATTTTTTTTTAAATATAATAAACCTCCATTTTCACTAAAATGTTATTTTGTTATTATATTTTATATTTGAGTAGTAAAACCATTATATTTCTTTAAATAAGCATCATTATTTATTTTTTAATATAACAAATATCCATTTCTACTAACATTATTTCCAACTTTGTTTTAATAGAATAAGCATGAAGTTCAGTCCATAAAAGTTTTGGATATATAGTGGTTGGGTGCTCAGTTAAAGCACCCCTTGATGTGAAGTCTTTGGTTCAATTTCTTGCCTTGATTGGGGTGATATATAGGACATGATGAAGATGTAGTCTTCTCAAGCTTATCAAAAAAAAAAACATGCACTTCCAGTAACAACATTTCCATTAAAATTTTTATGTTTGTGAAAAAGATGAAATATGCTCACTCATATATATTACTCATATGTATAATATAATGCAAATTCATATTAAACTTATATATAATATAAAGGAGATTCATATTAAATTTATGATTTATATTTGAATAGAAATTAAAATTATTAATAAATAAAATATTAAACTATATATAAAATAATTTTCAATCTAAAAAAAATTATGCAATTAACCATTTTATAATTAAATGTAAACATATATCTCATAAATTTAAATTTTTTTAATATTATTATATTTTTTAATAATTTATATAATATTAAAATTTTCCAAAGTCCTTTCGAATTAAAAATAAAAAAGCATGCAACATTTCAAATGTTCTTCGTAATTGTGAAAAAGATGAAATATGGTCACTTATATATATCACTGATATGTATAATGTAATAGAGATTCATATTAAACTTATGATTTATATATAATATAATAAAGATTTATATTAAATTTATGATTTATAATTGATTAGAAAAACAAATACCTTTAAATTAAAAAAAAATAAAAATAAACATGCACTTTCACTAACAACATTTCTAACAACATTTCTATTAACATTTTTATATTAGACGTAATTGTAAAAAAAAATAAGCATGCACTTTCACTAACAACATTTCTATTAACATTTTTATATTGGACGTAATTGTGAAAAAGATTAGATATGGTCACTTATATATATCACTGATATGTATAATACTAGCGTTTGCACATGACTGCAAAAAAAGCTTGGAAGGAAATAAATATTATAAAAAAATATTGGACGTAATTGTCAAAAAGATTAGATATGGTCACTTATATATATCACTAATATGTATAATACTAGCGTTTGCACATGACTGCAAAAAAAGCTTGAAAGGAAATAAATATTATAAAAAAATATTTTGAAAAAAATTAATCCCGCCGTTTTATTTACAAATTTCCAATATAATTTTTCTCAATTTCCGTCCCATCTTTACAAGTCGAGTATAGGGATTGAAGTGTTTTTGTGCAAGGGCCAGTTATTATTTTAGTACCTTATATCCTTGCACATTTCACCACACTATTCCTTCCGTTAACATGATACATTTTTCATAATAATAGTTCCTTGATTCTTGACATGGTAATAATAAAAATTTGGAAAAAATACAGAAGAAGTTTGCACAAAGTTACATGTTAGATAATGAGGCCAAGCGGCTACACATAAAAAAAAACACAGCCATAAACGAGAATGCGACATCGTTTAAGCCCTGCTCATCATGTGCAAACCTCGTCTGCACCCTACCGCATAAACAAATAGCAAGCTAGAAAAATAAATATATATAGATCGGAGAGGTCGCTATAGAAACAGCTCTGCAGTTTACAGAACAAAAATCTACAACATTGCAAACCTAATGCTTCATTCACCTTTTTCTCTCTTCCCAGAAACAGAGAGAGCCTTCATGGCGACACCTGGAAATCTTTATCTCACATTGCTACTTCCCGAAATGCTTCGGGCAGCCGGCCTCTTCCACCTCAGCCACGTCTCTGTATGACTCCATCGACTCAAGGTACCTTGCTTCAAAGAAAGGTACTGGTGGTTAGTTGTAATGGCGAACTCCCACCCAAATATATAGAGCAAATAGGAAGAGCAAGGGCGAGAGCGATTCATTTTTCCTGTTGCTTCCTTGCTTTAGATGCAGATAAACAGGTTGGAGCAACAGAGTTCAGTTAGTATTTCCTCAATGCCATTACCTTGGGCAATGACAGAGAGTGGCCAGAGTCCTTGCAAACCGAACTGACGCCAACAAGAACCTGGCAGGCAGCGGGCAGTGGCAGAGGCGGCCATGTGAATGTAGCGCAGATCAGTGAGCTATGAACGGACCCTGCAAGCTCCACTTCTATATTACTTGGATACTTCAAATCGAATCCTTCGGCTATCGGGAGCAGCTATCCAGCAGCCATGGAAGAAATACAGCAGGAACCATGTAGTGTTTTGCGCGGTGCAAAACTAAAATTTGAAATTTGAAAATGAGGGCGCTCAAATTTGAAATATGAAATAGCACTAATCGGGAGGGCTAGGGGGTCCACCGTCGAGCCGGAGAAGGGAGGGGTCGCCGGAGCAAGCTGATCGGGAACTTGCCCCATGCCCATGCCCATGCATGATGATCCGCCGATGTAGAGTGTACTTCAGCCTAACGAGGAGACACCGATGGTACTCTTAAGGGGCATTAATGGGTCAATAGCAGCTAAAATAAGGCTCGCCCATATTTCTCATACTAGATGACCCACATAAATTTTTTACTTTTATTTTTTACCAATTTTAATTTTACTTTTTTATCAATTTATCCACTATTAGTCATTTCAAATATCTTAAAATTTCAATGAAAATTATAAATCATCTTATGATCATAATCATTATACAAATTAATAATTATTATTTTTACTAATATCAATAAAAAATAATAACCATCCTCGTTATCAATTTACAATAATAACTATGCACAACTCGGTAAAAAAGAAAAATTGTCCCCACAGTTGCTTACGCAAGTGAAACGAAAATGAAAATAGACAGTGAAATCAATTTCCGTAGACAATGTTCGCCTTAATTGGCATACTGGAGGTCTCTGCGATTATGGTTGTCCCTCGGTTTCGATCCCGTGATCTTGCAGAGCATCAGGGAAGACCCCTCCCCTCTCTGCCTCTGCTTAACATTCTCTTCACTGAATGGAGAGCAGTCTGCGATCCACTGTACTGTGCAAGCACGTTTGTTTTTCGCTCCAGAAATTTTCAGGCATATCAACGACGGTTTCCGGCATCGATGAGTCTGCGATCCACTGTGCAATCACACCCTAGTCTGTGCAGTGCATCTACGATTGTGATTGTTCCTCGGTTTCGATCCCGGGATCTTGCGTTGCATCGGGGAAGACGCTCCCATCTCTGCCTCTGCTCAGTATTCTCTTCAGTGAATGCAGAGCAGTTCTTGAGGAATGCGACCCACTGTGCAAGCACACATGTTTCTCGCTTTCAGATATCCCGGCCATATCAATGGCGGTTTCCGGCATCGAGGAGATTCCGCTGGTGGACGGTCTTTGGTCCACTGCAGTTTTCGCTTCTTGAGAGCCTTTTTCCCCTTGTTCGAGACCCCGGCCGATGCAGATTTCTCTATTACCTGAAGAAATCAATTCTAGGGTAATTGAAATCTCATCTGTATTATTATTACCCACCCTCTGTTTCGGTTGAGCACCCGTTCTGCAAATCGGGCAAGTCGAATGTGAACGAAACCACATGTCGATGCATTCTACGTGAAAGCTGTGTTTGCAATTGGGCAGGAGCCGGGCTTTCTCGTTCTCCCCAAATTCCGACAGACAGACTGCGCATTCCTGCGCATCTTTGAAGCTCTGCGCTTTGTACTCGAAGACGGGCAGAGATTCTATCACGCGCGCATCCAAACCGACGTTGAGGAGGCTCAAGGGATCCTCTCGCGCGAAGGAAAATCCACGGCGCCAAGAGCTATTGATCCGTGGAGACACAGAGATTCCTCGGTATTCCCTGCGGCGCAAACTGGCGTAGATGCAGATCACGAAGACGAACAAAATGAAGGAAAAGAGAACCACGAAAACGGCTAGCATGAAGATCCCGTTCATAGCATTTTCCGGTTTGTTGTCGGGCGCCATTCGCTTCGGCGAGTAATTGAAATTGCCGTCGAGTCCGTAAGGCGGATACAGGCCTCCGTAAATATTGTCGGCATCGGTGGGCGGCACGCTGCCAGTGCGATTGTCAGTGTTGTAAGCCATGGCCGGGGCTGAATTTATGTCAGATTCCGTTGGCGATAAAACTCTCTTACATTCCGAAGATCACGGATGCAGAAGCGGAGTATATTGAAGAAAAAAAGCTAGGTGAGAATGCCTCGAATTAAAGAGCTGAATGGGGGAATAACAAATGAAATAGAGGCAGCATCGCCTAAATATGAAATGGGTTGATTGTTGAATGGGTGCAGATCGATCAGAATTTGAAGAGGAACTTTGAGTGTGAGAAACGGCAGATACAGATGAGTTTGAATTCTTCTTCAGATTCCTTATCACGATGCTTCGTCTTCGTGGATTTCATGAGTGTTTGGGGCGGTGTGTGTGAGGGTTCTTGACTTTTTAGAAGCCATATGCGTGAGGGTTTCGTAGAGCTGCTGAGTGCTGTCATTGACCAAGCAACTTGTGGGAGTTTCGCTTATGATTGATGTGAACAGGATTCGTGAGTCAAGAAGGCTGCTCAGCTGAAACATTTGACTGCATAAATTCTACAGGCTCAGTTTGAAAATTATTGTGCTGTCATTTTCGGATAACTCACATCAAAGTCGACGTTTCGAGTCACCAAGCGTATTCATCCTCAGAGAATGAGCCACACTGGCTAAGTTGACCATAAAATTGTTTAATCTAAGTAAGTTAGAAATGCCAGAAAAAAATTACTCTCTTTACCTAAATCTCTGCTCTAAAGTTAATGCTTAGTTTCTTTGAAATATAAAATCAAAATCAATATAATATCATTTGTTTAAACAAATTGTAGTATAATGTCAGTTTGAGGGGTGGTTTCGTAAAACATCTATTTTTGGCTGCCCGGATTTTTACGAAATTAGAGAAACTTTCTAAAACATTTCATTATAATTAAAACATAATATTATTTATTTAAACAAATGTTTTAGATTGACTAAAAGATTGAAATAAAATTTTGAATTGTTTTAATTTGAATTATTTTATTATATTATTTTAGATTTTATTATTCTAGATGATGATGATGCTTAGCGTCTATTAAGACCAAATTTTGGTCTATCCAATCTAAAGAAAATAATTATTTAGTTTGTTTTAAAATTGTACTCCTATACTCAAAGAGCTTAGAGAGAAGCTTTCCAAGCTCAGTATAATTTTGACATGTTAAAAGGCTAGGAAGGTCGGTATTGCAACAAAGATTATGAAACTGAGATTTAATGTGGGTGTACCCAGGGCACTCTAAGAGGAAGTGATTTTTATCGTCAATGTTCATATGCTCACAGAGATAACATATCCTTTCCACCCATGGTGTTTTAGGAATTGCCCAACGACCTGTTTCATTATGGAGCTCATTGGAGTTCGTTCTTATCTTGACTATATTAATTTTTTTCTTTGAGCTAGTTAAAGCACAGAGATGCTTTTGATCTTCTAGAGTAGGGTTGATGACCTCCTTATAATATCTTAATTTTCTTTTAGCCTCTAAATCTTTCCCACACCAAATTTTCTCTTTAAACTTAGAAGTAACAATATTTTTAATGTTATTAATACTTTGCAATGCAACATTTTCATCAATCTCCCAATGGTTTAACCAGTCCTTGGTATCTTTATACCAACCTTGTTTGAGTCTCACGTGGTTTTGGTTGGAATTTAAAGCTAGCTTAGGGAGTCTATGGTCTCCCATGTTATTGATTTTTTTCTTATACAAGAGGAGCTTAGTCATAGCTAAGCTCTCGATAGGGGAAGACCCACTTGTATAAGGAGAATAGGATAGGGTGTATTGCTTTTAATTTTGAGGTTATAGATTATAAAACGCTTCTGGATTTGCCCAATCTTTCTCCATGATTCTCTAGAGATGTTGCAACCCCACACCTCACATCCATACAAGATAACAGGGTTGACTAAATTTTCAAAGAGGAGCTTCTTTTTACCCCACATCACAAGGTTTGGTGCTTTACAATTAATTTCAAGACCAAAATAAGCTGTCCACTCTCCATTAATTCTTTTCTCAATGTTATAGTTCCAGTTGAGCTTGTAATGAATATCAATTCCTAGGTACTTGTAAGAAGACACTTCCTCCAAGTTGCTATTGTCATACACAAAATTAACGTAAGTGTCCTTCTTGGATTTGATAATCATAACTTTTGTTTTGCCAGTGTTAACACTCATACCCATGGTAGAGCAGAAATCCTTAAGAAGTCTTAGTTGCTTATCAAGATAAGATGAGCACCTTGTCAGAAGAACAATATCATCAGCATAGAAGAGAAGGATGATGACTATTCCAGCTAAGATCGTTCCAACATAACCTACTTCCTCTAAACAACCTTCTAGCTTGTTGATGTAAATGCCAAATAGGGTAGGGGAGAGGGGGAAACCTTGTTTAACTTTGATATTACACTTAATATCTTTCGACCACCCCTTATTTCTATTAAACTTGGCAATTACATTCTCATATAACCTTATAGCTGCAGTTCTCAACTCGAAAGGAACCTTTAGCTCTTCGAATCTATTCCATAGGTTATTTCTAGGCATCGTATCAAAAGCCTTTCTAAATTCCACAAAGCAACAAAATAAATTGGATATATCATTACGACATTCCTCCAAAATGATCCTAAGCGTAACGAGGTGGTTTTTTGTTGAGTGTTGCCTTCTAAAACCCACTTGGCCTTTAGACTGCTTACCTTCACTTTCAAGCCATATGCTCATCTTCTTTTCCAAAATAATACGATATAACTTGGCCCACTTTTAAAAATAGGAATAATGAGGCTTTGAGTCCATGGTTTAGGGAATGCTTGCTTGACTTCTTGATTGAAAATCTTGTGGATGTGAGGGATGAGGACAGGACCTGCAAATTTTAAGGTTTATGCCTGGTAACCGTCAATGCCTTTAGCTTTTCCATTTTCCAGGCACTTAACCCCAAAATCTATGTCTTCTAATGAGAAACTTCTTTTGTTGTGAGCAAGGTTTCAAAGTTATCTATTGCAAAGTTATCTATGACATTTGGAGATTCATAAAGCTTTTTAAGATAGGAATTCGAGTCGTGTTAAGTAATTCTATTATTATCTTCAGTTTTTCTAGTTAGAATATGCCTCCAGAATTTCTTAGGAGCTACCTTAGGGAGGTGTAAGAGATTTTCTTATCTTTTGTAAATGTTAATTTGAAAAAATATAAAAGAATTTAATTTAGTTTAACCTCTTTTTAGTGTGATTTTAATTTAATAAGATGTTAATATCAAAATTTTATAAAATTTAAATTTGAAAGTAAAATTGGATTTTAATTAAATATTATATTAAAAATAATTCTAAATAATGGAAAAAAAATTAAAAAATAAATTCAGTTCAAGAAAATGAAAATGATGTTGGAGATGATTTTGGAAATAGAGGTGAGTCATTTTCTAATTTTTATTTATCATCCTTTTTCACCCTATATGTTATTCCCAAAGTTTCATATAGACCTACTAATGGACTTGATCAATTGTTTTACTTGTTTTACATCCAGTGAAATTTAGAAAAAAATAATAATTTATTTATATATTCTCTAATTTTATTTTGCATCTTCCGGATGCGGATGCTTGTTAGTCCCACGGGGACAACTGGTACGCGTGGTGGCCATTTCCCAACGCCCATCGAGCGTGGTGGCCACATGGCTCTCCACGGAAAATTTAATTGCGCCTTCATTGCGCCTGCAACCTCATTCAATGCTCCATCGAGCCGGCGCCTCTATAGTTTCGTTTCGCCTGGTATGTGCATTATGGACACCGTCTCTCTGCTCGACTCTCTGTTCGACGAGCTCTTCGCCTCCATCCGCGTCTGTATGGTGCCTTTGGCCGGTGCGTGCCCTGTCCACTGTGCTGAGCCAAGCGCTCGCACAGTCACAGGCCGGCGCTGCTCGTTATATAGTTGTATTGAGTTCTTACCTGGTGTTCACTTCTCTAACAACAAGTTTTGTTCTGGTGCGACCGCTGCCCCTCAGCCTATTTCTAACCCGTCTGTCGCTCTGCATTTCTGTGGTCGGCCTCTGTTCACTCCCAGCTCCTCTGCTGCTGCTAACCATATTCAAGAGCCTCCCGACGCCGAGCCTGCCATGCCTCGACTCAGGCAGCGTATGACAACCCGTCGAGGTGGCACTCGCGGTGGCTCAGCTGGGGAGCGCCCCTCTTCCAGCAGAATTGCCTCTGAAATTCCTTTTGATTTTGTTTATGGTCGGCCGCCTGCCTCCCTTCAGTATGAAGCCCCCCATCTCACCGCCTCTCATGTTCCTCTGCCCGATAGCAGGCCTTTCATCCGCCAAACCACTCAACGAGCGGAGCTGAGGTTTGATAGCACCTTCAACCACCCTTCAATTACTGCCTATATCACCATTACTTTGCGAGAGGATGCCACTATCAGTTCTCCTTCTTGGAATGTCTCCGCTCCCGCCTCTCCCGACCCCCACCTTACCTCTGTCGCACCTCGCTCCACTTCGGCTGCTACTCCCCTTGAAGACCTGGCCAAGCCTGATGCTACAGCCAATTTCCCCCGTGGTCTCTCTCCCTTGTAGGTGGAAACTTCGGAGGCTCAAGGCGCTATGGATCAGGGCGCTATGGATGCTGATGCGGATGATCCTGAGGACTACTTCGGTTGCCCGATTCTGGAGGAACAACCTTCTCCCGTCACCTCCAGCTGACTCAGCAATGACTTGGAGCAGTATGGTCTTAGATCTTGCTTATTTTTGTAACGATGCTAGTTTTCTTCATCATATAGCAGCTCACTGGTTTTCGTTTATAATAGTGCTAGCTTTTTATTACTGTGTCATTACAATCATAACTATTCCGCCGGTTTCCCTTCATAAGGGCGGCGAGACTGCTTTTAAAGAGCTGGTTTCCCTATATGGGCAGCTTCTTTTCAGAACTATGCTTGACTTTCAGGCCCAGTTTCAGGCTAACGCAGCTTAACTGAGGCAGTTTTGTACTATTACTTATACATAAATAGAATTAGCTCAATTTAGAAAAAAAAAAAAATTATTTTGCATCATATGCAAAATTAAGCTCTAAAAATAACTATTTTTCAATATTTTTCAAAAATACATCATGCCCATGAACACAAATCTTAGTGATGTTTATGCTTTGCATTACATAAAATAAGCTAAACTATATCGAAATAAACTTCATGCTTCAATTTACTCTGACAAAGTTAAATTATATCGAAGAAAAAAATATTCTTCATGAGTAGAGTGGGAAAAGCACTAATGTTTAGATGACATAAAGAGATGGTTAGTAATTAATTTAATTTATTGTTAGTAATTTTCTGGTTCTAGGTTTTAATAACCTATAATTTTTCTCATAATATTCTTAACTCGTGGTTTTTCTCACAATATTATTCTATATGTAGCCTATTTTAAGGCATACAATTTCATCATATTTACAACAAAGTAGTCTAGCTAGGTGGAGGAATTGCCCGGCTTCCATCACCTGTTGGGAAACCTTCCCGGTCTAGCCAAGCCTTCCTCCAACCTTCGACGTGGTCACAATCAGATCCTCTCTAATATAATTTCTGACATGAATCTACCAATCCGCTATCTGCACATCTTCTGAGAGTTAATGCAGTTTGTCGCACATCTTCTAATTCAAATTCGCAGATCTTCCAGTTAGCCATTTTTCCCTCCTTGCCTTCCCGCTTCTTCTCCGCTTCTCCTCACCAGTGGTCTTGTTCCCGTGAAAAGTTGGTCTTGGCAATGCAAAATGCTACAGATCCGGTGCTCAAATTTATCTAAAGGTAACCTCAGATCGATAAACCCACCTCTACAATACCTGCTTCTTGGAAAGACAAAGTTCCACAGATCCGGCGCTCAAATTTATCTGAAGGTAACCTCAGATCGAGAAACCCACCTCTGCAATACCTACTTCCACCAAAGACAACTCTAAGTGCGTATCTGAGAAATGGGAAAGGGATGTCGGAGTCGAGCACTTGCTACGGGGAAGAAGGAGGAACATGGTGTCTGGTGCAACATTTTTTAACTCTTTAAGTTTGATGCCCAATTCTCTAATGGTGAATCCCGCCTTCTCCACCAGTTCCAGTGTCTTACCCCTCCATATGATAGAAATATTTATTTCGTTTTGTGCCCCTTTCTCCATCAATTAAACTCCAGTACACACAAGAAAAATGACTTCTCTATTGTCAATCATTGGTGCACTATGATTTTGCAGATTTTAGAAAACCATAACCTCTTTTCTCAGATTGAAACTTTCAATAAAGCTAGAAACAGTGCATAGATGAACTACTTGGAGGATATTAGTTTTGTTTTCAAGAGATGCCATTCAACTCAACTATTTCTTGAAGGTGTGAAGTCCTTTTGGATTCCCTTTTGCCAATCCACTAATATGAAATCAAGGATCTCTCAGCTATTGAAATTGAAATTAATCCTATCGACCCACAAATTTCCAATTACCAGAACATAAATACAAATGGTGACTTTCATGGAAAATGAAACAATGTTTGTTGCCATAGTAGGGAAATCATATTCAAAATTGGTCTATTGTGAAGTTGAAAGAATGCGTCCTTTGGGATGTCTTAGAATTCCAAGGCACCCTTTCAACTTAGCTTCCACATACTTATGATCCCTTGGGCCTACCATAATTCCACGAGAAAGGACAGGGAGGTAATTAGGTGTAAGATCCCCATTCACACCATTTCTTTTCGCTACTTGAATCTTTCTTATTCATCATGGTTATCATCCCAGAGCTTATTCTCTGGATTGGAATCTTTGTATGGGTACTGATAACAAGGACGGAAGACTGTTCACTCTCCTGTTCCATCTCATCATGTTAAAATACCGAAGGAAGAGCAGTCCCATGATCTCCTCCAAGCAAACCAATATCCTCCAAGTAGTTCATCTCTGCATCATTTCTGTCTTGATTGAAAGTTTCAATATGAGAAAAGAGGTTATGGTTTTCTAAAATCTAAAAAATCATAGTGCACCAATTATTGACAATCCCCTTCACATTCATGAGGATCATTATCGACTTTGGTGGTCCATCAAAGTACAGATCATACGATCTATGCCTATTTTCTTCCAAGCAAAGGTGGTTGTTTTTATATTTCAATGGCCTTTTTAATAGTATCAATAGTGCTAAATTCTCCTACATGCTGGACTATATCTTCATTATTTGAAATTTCCATGATTATGGTCATGAAGAACTGAAAATTCTTCAAATGACACTTATCTGCTGCCATTTTCACCATCATGACCATCCTGAATATCAACCAAAAATGAAGGGAATGTCTCTGTTTTTATTCTTTAGCACAATTCATGTGTCAAGAAACTCTCAATATTGCTCCTATATTACCCTGCTTCCAATTTTCCTAACAAAGGCTCACATCTGTGGGGTTAGCAAAACTGTCCATTTTAGTTTCTGGAATAACTAACGCTTCTTTTGAATTATGTCCTTTATTTGCACTAGCGAATCTCTTCTCATGTGACACACCAGTTCCATGATTTTTTCCTATGTGTTCATCCCTAATAGCCCCACAATTCTCCTCTTAAACCAGAATACTTTCAGGAAGAGCATGGGACTGCTCTTCCTGCAGCATTGTCTTCTTCAACCCCATTCCTTTGTTTCCCTCCAAAAGGATGAGAAAGCCATCCTGCTGCAAGGCTTTGAACAAGTTTGAATAAATACTTTCAAATTTTTTTTTTATCTTGAGCAACATAATCTGAGAAAGCTCACAATCCCCATCTCTGCACCATTATCAACTTCACATGCTAGTGTACCACTGATTTCTCAAATATTGACGCTATATATCGCTCTTTTTTCCTCATTGACTGGAATAGCTTTTTAGTGTTCAGAGACCTACAGTGCAGAGAGTCTCCTCGAGTAGATTTAGCTTGTAAATTCGGTAATCCGTCAGTGGAATTATTTTTATCAAAATGAGTGGTGGTAGGCATATGTGTTTTCCAGCTTTTTCTTTTTTGTTCTTTCTTTGTTTTCTTCAGCCAGCTGCAGTGAAAGAAGGTGGGTTTGTGAAGACAGAGGGCACCCATTTTCTATCAATGGGTATCCTCTGTTTGTTAATGGGTTCAACTCATACTGGTTAATGACTATGGCAAAAGATTCAGCATAGAGAAATAAGGTTACCTCTATTTTTGAACAAGCTGCAGGCCATGGGCTCAATGTTTCCAAACCTCGAGCCTTCAATGATGGCCAATACAGTGCATTGTAGACTTATCCTGGTGTATAGGATGAGCAATTATTTCAAGTCTGTGCATTGGTCCTTGCAATACGTCAATCGTTAAAGCCCTCCACCAATGTTTTGGTTCTTGGGTGTCTGAATGTGCTGCCATTTCTTCTCTTTCTAAATTTTGTGGCTGTTTTGGTTTCTCTATTTTGTGATGAAGGCCTTGGAATTTTTGGTCTCTGAAGAAAAGAGGTATGGTCTCAGAAAAATAATAAGCCTTGCTAACAATTATGTGAACATTGGATGAAAGGCCCAATATGTACAATGGGCTCGAAATGCTAGACATAATCTCAACTCTGAGGATGATTTCTTCACCAATCCCATAGTTAAAGGTTACTATAAGAACCATGTTAAGGTAACACAGTGTATAAATGTCTATCTCTGTCTCATTATTATGTAGAGAGACTAATTTTTATATAATAGATACAAAAAAAAAACTAATCAAATTTGTCATCATCATTGTTTTTTCCTGCAGACTGTATTGACTAGAATGAACAACATTACCGGAGTGGCCTACAGGATGACCCTACAATCTTTGTATTCCTGATTACAAATCCTCCTGGCACAAGACATCCT
The DNA here is from genome assembly GCA_034641835.2 of Pinus albicaulis. NCBI lineage: Eukaryota > Viridiplantae > Streptophyta > Pinopsida > Pinales > Pinaceae > Pinus > Pinus albicaulis. The sequence goes on from CM076573.1 coordinate 460,452,396, forward strand.
GAGATGAAATTCCTTGTGAAATTCCCATGTATTATGATTTCTCTTGTTCTATGTACCTACAACTTTTCTACAATGAAGAAGTTGTTGTCCTTGTGTGTACTGGGGTTTAATTGATGGATAAAGGGGCACAAAATGAAATCAAGATTTCTGTCATATGGAGGGGTAAGTGTTAGGTCCCTATATTACTAGTATAGTCCCTTATTGTTGTTAGTGTAACACCCTTATTGTTATTATTGTACCCTTTTAACCCCCATATTGTTATTATTGTGCCCTTAAATTATTATTGTTAGGTCGGATAGGATTACATTGTGGCCCCATGGACTCCTATATATAGAAATGAGGTTTTGTAATTTGAATCATCAAATAATTGTTCATTCATGTAATGTATTGGAGGTTTCCCCCTTGAAGTGGCTTATTTCTAACGCGTTGATATCTCTTTTCTTCTATTTTTGGAGCTGGTTTCACAACATTTGGTATCAGAGCTTTAGATTCTAGAGTTTTGCTGCCCCAAATAGGTCATTGTGGCATTTTCGCTATAATTTTTTTTCTACGAAGGTTCAAAAGCTTAAATTTTTAGAGTGCGAAGCAGAAATCTTGAGGAACATCGTTGAAACATTTCGGAGCTTCATTCATAACATTTTCGGAGATATGATTTGTGGAAGTTAGGTCTTTTTGCAAGCTCCTGAATTTAACCTAAACAGGTCTTCGTGGCATTTGCGCTATAACGTTTTTTTTACAAAGGTTCAGAAGCTAAAGTTTTTATGGAGAGAAGAAGAAATTTTGAGGAAGATCTTCACAAAATTTCAGATCTTGGTTCGCAATATTTTCAGAGATATGGTCTGTGGAAGTTAGGTCTTTTGCAAGCTCCCAAATTTCATCTCAAAGAGGTGATTGTGGGAAAATCTTCATAACTCTCTCTCTCTCTCTCTAAGCATTAGATTGGAATTCTGTAAAAAGTGGCCATAAGTACACAGACTGTAGTTTTTTCTATGAGTCAAAGGAGGAAACAGTGACACGTTGCAGGTCATACAAGTTCGCTCTACTGAACCAGTCCATAATTAGGTCATCATAGGAGATTGGGCATAAATTTTCCTTCAAGAATCCAAATCAGGGCAGACCTGTGGCATTCGAAAGAAGATTCAAAGGGCTACGTTAGGGCCAAATTTCATATATTGAAGATCCAAAATCACAAATATAAATCAGTTTTAATATCGAGCCCCTCAAAATCAAGAAAAAAGTGTGTATTTTTTTTTTTTTTCAAATTGCATAAGTCTTTTTTGAAAAATCAGTTCTAGGTGATTCCAAAGGCTTGTTGAGCATAGATATTAGTATTGGGTTTTAAAATGCCTCCTAAAAATAATTAAACACCCATTAAGCCTTTATAAGTCTCTACTATGACTCATGAAGACGAAGAAATGCAACATGAGATATCAAAAGTCCATGGGCAAGTGCACCAAATTTCGCTATCGCAAAGAGCAACAACAAATGAAATGGATGGTTTGAAGAAAGTAGTGGAAGCTAATATGAATGGTTTGGAAGCTAAGATGGATGGCATAGAAGTTGGCATGGAAGCTAAGATGGATGGCATGGAAGCTAAGATCGATGAAAAAATGGAAAACATGAAAAATGATCTAAAAGTAGACATCGAAGGTTTGACAAAGTTGATACAACAAATGTTTCCTAATGGTGAAAATATATTAGAGGAAAATCATGATGAGAACAAAATAAATGTTAATCTTGATTTCATAAACTCTAATTTTGGTGGGAAGAACCACCATATTCCAAAAACAGATATGAGGAAGTTTGATGGAAAGGATCCTGTAACATGGATACTATAGATGGAGCAGTATTTTGATCTCAATAATGTGCAAAATACACAAAAGGTACGCATTGCAACTTTACATTTAAAGCAAAATACATTTGTATGGTATCGATGGCTTTGCTCCCATAAAAAATTGTCACTTGGTCAATTTTTACGGAGGAAATGATAGCACATTATGAGGATACAAAGAGCAACACCTTCTTTAGACAATTGATAAATCTAAAATAAAAGGGTTTAATGGGGGAGCACATTGAGGACTTCCAAAAATTGAATATAAGGGTAATGGATGTCCTAGAGGAACACAAGATTGATCTCTTCATAGGGACTTTAAAGGATAACATCCAACATGAAGTTCGCGTTTTGGAACTTGATTCATTGGAGAAGGCATTCAGGTTGGAAAGAAAAATTGAATGTAAAATAATGGCGACAAGGAAGCCTACCACTCACTTCTATAAAGAGGAAAGTGTTGTTACCCCAAGATTTCCACAACCTACAAGGTTGACACCACAAAAATTGGAAGAAAAAGGAGCAAAAGGGCTTTGCTACAGTTGTGATAGAAAATACACTAAAGGTCATAAGTGTGCTAAGAAGAAATTATTTTACATAGATTGTGAAGAGGAAGAAGAAAATGAACAAGAAGAGCATATACACTAGGAACCAACCCTAGAAGAGGAAGAAATGAGTCCGACCATATCATGTAATGCATTGGCAGGAATTACCACTCCTCAAACTCTCAAGATAGAAGGACATTTCAAGAAGAAAAAGGTAATAGTGTTGATTGATTCAGGTAGTACCCATAATTTTATTCATTGTAAGATAGCCAACGAATTGAATTGTTTCCTATACCCAGCACCAAAATGTCAAGCGATGGTTGCAAATGGAGGAACTATAAATTTCTCTGGAAAATACCATAATATCAAGCTAACCATGGGGGAATATGTATTGAATAGTCCAATGCTTTCCATTCCTATGGGAGGTTTTGATGTTGTACTACGAGTACAATGGCTACAATCTTTGGGGACGACAACTTTTAATTTTCAAGAAATTTTCTTGAAATTTTTTCAGAAGGAAAGGAAGTCGAATTACGGGGTATTGCAAGGAAGTCGGGAAATATAATAAGCTCTAATGTCATGAAAAATCTTGTAAATAAAGAACAATGAGGCGTAATTGCACAATTATGCTCACTAGAAGTTCCAAAATCAAAATCATATATTTTTGTAGATCTCCAAAAATTCTTGGACAATCATTCCAAGGTTTTTAAACTCCCAAAGGACTCCCACCTATTCATGATCATAATCATGCTATTCATTTGATTCCAGGAATTGTTCCTCCAAACATCAGTCCTTATAGATGTCCTTATGTCCAGAAGAGAGAAATTGAACGTATGATTGCATAAATGTTAGAGGCTAGTATAATTCAACCTAGTCAAAGTTCTTTCTCTGCTCCCATAGTATTGGTACACAAGAAGGATGGATCATGGCGCATGTGTCCGGATTATAAGGAGCTCAATAAGCTCGCCATTAAAGATAAATTTCCCATTCTTGTGATTGATGAATTATTGGATGAATTACATGGAGCAATTTATTTTACCATTTTGGATCTTCGTGTAGGATATCATCAAATTAAAATGAAGACTAAAGATATTCCAAAAACAACATTTCGAACTCATGAGGTTCATTATGAATTTTTGGTCATGCCTTTTGGCCTTACCAATGCACCTTCTACATTTCAAGGGTTGATGAATTCCATTTTCAAACCCTTCCTTAGAAAATTTTTGCTAGTATTTTTTGATGATATAGTAATCTACAGCAGGTCTTGGAAGGATCATGTTCAACATGTTGACAAGGTGCTCAAACTATTGCAGGGGAAACATTTACATGCAAAAATATCCAAATGCTTCTTTGGAGTACAAGAGGTGGAATATATGGGTCATATTGAATCTCACGAGGGTGTTAAGGTAGACCCTAACAAAATTAAAGCCATTAAGGAATGGAAAGTCCCCACAACCATAAAGCAGTTATGAGGATTTCTCGGGTTAACAAGGTATTATCGCAAGCTTGTTAAGAATTATGGGAGAATAACAACACCTCTAGCAAAATTATTGAAGAAAGTTGCATTTTCATGGACTCCTGAAGCAACTAAGGCCTTTGAACATCTTAAAGAGGTAATGTGCCTAGCACTGGTCTTAGCTATGCCAGATTTCACAAAAACCTTTATTTTGGAATGTGATGCCTCAGGAAATGGAATTGGTGCTGTTTTAATGCAAGAAGGAATACCCATTACTTTTGAAAGTCGTCTAATCAAAGGAAAGTATTTACCTAAGTCCAAAGGAAAGAGTGTCATTATGGTGGTAGTTGATAGACTTACCAAGTATGCACACTTTTGTGCATTATTTCATCCATTTAAAGCAAGTATAGTTGCTACTACATTTATGGACACAATTCAAAAGCTACATGGAAACCCAAGGGTTATTGTGAGCGACAGAGATCCCATTTTTACTGGAAATTTTTGGACAAAGTTATTTTCTTGTTTGGGTACTCAATTAACTCATAGCTCATCTTATCATCCTCAATCCGATGGTCAAAATGAGATAGTAAATAAACGTTTGGAAGGATCTCTTCGTTGTTTCTTATGTGATAAACAAACACAATGGGTCAAGTGGTTACCTCTCGTTGAATGGTGGTATAACACTTCCTTCCATACTACAACAAAAATGACCCCATTTATGGCACTTTATGGATATCATCCACCATCCATCACATCATCTTTAAGAGAAAATTCAAAGTTTCAAGCAGTGGAAGATCACATCGAGCATCAACAAGAAGTTCTCCAACTCTTAAAGGACAACTTGAATTTGGCACAAAATCGCATGAAACAACAGGCAGATCAACATCGCAACAAAATAATTTTTGATGTAGGAGACGATATTTTTATGGCTACAACCATACAAACAAATGTCCCTCAAGCAAGCTTAGAAGGATAATAAATTATCGCCAAAGTACTATGGTCCTTACAAGGTGTTGCAAAAGATTGGTACTATGGCATACAATTTGGAGCTTCCTGCTTCTTCACGAGTGCATCAAATTTTCCATGTTTCATGATTAAAGAAGGTTATAGGTGAAAATCTTCCAATTCAAACAATATTGCCAGAACTTGATGAGGAAGGAAAAATCATATTGGAACCTGAAGTGGTCACGGAAACAAGAACTTGATGGCTACAGAATCGATCAATTTCAGAGTATCTCATAAAGTGGAAGAACTTACCCACTGAAGATTCTACATGGGAGGATGAGAATTTTATACAGAAGCACCCAGAGCTACTCAAGCATTGAGGACAACACTTTTTTGAAGGAGAGGGGCATGTTAGGTCCCTATATTACTTGTATTGCCCTTATTGTTGTTAGCGTAACCCCCTTATTGTTATTATTATACCCTTGTAACCCCCATATTGTTATTATTGTGCCCTTAAATTACTATTGTTAGGTCGGCTAGGATTAGATTGTGGCCCCATGGACTCATATATATAGAAAGGAGGTTTTGTAATTTGAATCATCAAAGAATTGTTCATTCATGTAATGTATTGGGGGTTTTCCCCTCAAAGTGGCTTATTTCTAAGGCGTTGATATCTCTTTTCTTCTATTTTTGGAGTTGGTTTCGCAACAGTAAGATAATGGAACTGGTGGAGAAGGCATGATTCACCATTAGAGAATTGGGTATCAAACTTAAAGGGTTGAAAAATGTTGCACCAGACACCATGCACCTGCTTCATCGCCGTAGCAGACGCTCGACTCCGATGTCCCTTCTCCCTTTCTCAGATACACACTCAGAGTTGCCTTTGGCAGAAGCAAGTATTGCAGAGGTGTGCTTCTAGATCTGAGGTTACCTTCAGATAAATTTGAGCGCCGGATTTGCGGAATTTTGCGATGCCAAGACCAGCTTTGCAGGGGAAGAAGGTCACTGGTGAGGAGAAGTGGAGAAGGAGCGGGAGGGCGCAGAGGGAAAAATGGCTAACTGGAAGATCTGCGAATTTGAATTAGAAGATGTACGTCCAACTGCAGTAACTTTCAGAAGATGTGTGGACAACGAGTTGGTAGATTCATGTAAGAAATTGTGACCGCGTTAGAGGTTGGAGGAAGGCCTAGCTAGAGCCGGAAGGTTTCCCGACTGATAACGGAAGCCGGACAATTCCTCCACTTAGCTAGACTACTCCGTCATAAATATGATGAAATTATATGCCTTTAAATAAACTACATATAAAAGAATATTATGAGAAAGACTATGAGTTAAGAATATTATCAGAAAAATTATAAATTATTAAAACTTATAACCAAAAAATTACTAACAATAAATTAATTAATTTACCATATTTTCATTTAAATTATCGAGTAGTCTTTAGTGCGACTTTTTGAAGGCTTTTACGGTGACTTTTTACAGTGTAATTTCTCTAAATTTCGGCAGGAATTTTTTGAAAAGAGACGTTTGATTGCTAACTTTGCACAATCGAAGTGCCCTAGAGGTTTTTGAGGGTGCTGAATCCATATATAGTCAAAAAACTAGTTTGAATAACAAAAACCAAGATTTTACCTCAAAATTTTTCACCAAATTCCAGCACTTAAAACTTCAAAAAATCGCAATAAAAACAACTCCTTTAAATTATTATTATTATTATTATTATTTTTATATAATTTTTCAAAATGAAAGTATTCAATATTACAAGACATAATATAACATTGCAACATATATTTTATACTGGACCAGACATAACATTACATTTCTTCTGTACTAGACCAAAAAAACACCTCTTGACACAGTAATTTCAATTTTTAAAAACTTAAAAAAATACCATTGAAATCATTAAAAAAATATTATTTTAATAAAATTGATAGTAGAAACTTCTAATAAAAAATTATAAAATTAACCTCATTAAACTATACCGATGTAACAACCTCTCGTGATATTCAAGTATGCTGATGTAACAACCTCTCCTGATACGCCAATATGCGAATCCCGAGAGAGATCGAGATTCAACTAGTGTGGTCTAACATGTCTGGTCAAAGTTTTGCTGCACCGTATAGTTTTGTCGGTGAGAAATATAGACTTTTAGATTGACTAGGCAATCTAGAAAATTATATTCGTTATATAATAATGTTGTGCTTTCGCACTCATAAACTTTCACAACGGTGATGTAGATGACTCTCTCAGTCGAAAATGTGTTTTCCCACTGAAAGGTTGTATTAGATTTGGATTAGGGGACAAGTATTTTCCTGTTGAATATCTTTATCGAAATAAAATATTTATTATGGATTTTAATTCATCATCCTATAATATATTTTTTACAATTATATCGAATTGTATATATTATTAAAAAAAATTGTTTCTGAGTTATATTCATGATTAAAAAATAAAATAAAAATATTACTCATTGAAAAAGTTATTTTCAATATATATATAAAATAATCAAATATAAATTTATCAAATTAAAAAATGATAAAACTTTAAATTTATATATAAATATGAAGTCGAAACAGTTGCAGTTTCTCCATATAAACAAAATATTTATTATGAATTTTAAGTGACTATTCTTTAAAATTAAAGAGATATTTTTAAATATTAGATTTACTTTAATTCTATATATATTATTACAAAAAAGAAGCTATTAAGAGAGTTATTTCTAACTTATAAATATTAAAAAACATTAGAATTAGGGTTATATTAAGAGAGGGGAATGAATTAGTGTAATCGTTAAATTAAATAATTTTATAATTTATTAATAAGAATAATTATCACATTAATATATGAGAACACTAGATATAGGTGGAAACTATTGTGGGAGAAAATCACCATATTTTTTATTTTTTATTCAATTTTTTATTACAGTAATTTATCAACACCAATCAAGCTATAACCTAATTGAGGCACCAACCTATGACATAAATATTTAGGAGGCACCAGCCTTTGAAATGTGCAAGCACCCACTTGCTATAGGAAACAACCTTATTGAAATTCCAATCCCTGAATATCATGGTGGAACTCATTTTCACAATATTTCAAACTAGATCCACAACCTTCTAATTCTTAAAAAATTCTTGATCTTTTACAACTTAAACAAATTAGGCGCAGACTCGCCCCTTGACTCGGAAATTAATTTCGCCTATGTAATCTACGAAAAGTATAAACCAAAAACAAATTTTCATGTAGCTTCTCTATTGTCTATTACTATGCTTCTCGCTTAAGATGTCATTGTTGCTAAGCTATGAGACTGCCTGAGACTCTTCACTTCACCGCATGATATATGTGGCCACACCACTCTAAATCCATATTATTGTAGCTTATTTATACCTTTTCAAAGAAACAATCCATAATAGAGCCAAAAATTCAACACATGACCTGTACATTTCTTTGGTGGAAATCCAGTTTGGATGACCCTGATATAACTTGAATCCATGGTTATTTGGGCTTCAACAATTAACTCTCATGACCAAAGATATAACTGTAGGCCTAAAAATATAGATTTGGGTCCATTTGATCATGGAAAATTAATTTATCGTGGGATACTTTTCAACTCATATTACAAGATTTGTGACATCCCCTGTGGGTTAATCCCCATCGTAAGAATTGTAAATAATTCTTTGTAGTTATGTAATTGTAAATTAAAATGGTTGAGAGAAAGAGACACATGTTCCATTGCTTGAGAAGGAGATTTCTTGAGGAAGTTTTTTGTTTAAATGTTAGTCAAGGGCTAACTAAGTGGGTTTAATGGGGCTAATTGTCTTATTAATTCAACTAAAAACAAGGAAATACCCATGCTCCTATTGGGAAAAAAACTACAAGAAATAAAAGGACAACAGTTCATGAGAGTATGGTTTGCGTTATCAGATGGTTGGTCAGATTAAACCACTCAGAATGGATAGAACAATTTTGGCTAAGTTGGTAGGAGAGAGTAGTCTCGAAACACATTCTCACATGTTGAGGAGAGAGGACCCTAGGTCCATAGAGAAAGAAAAATAAAATAAGTGAAAGGCCAAGGGGCTCCTCAGAAAATTTAATCGTTCACAAAAGGAAAGAGTGAGCAAGGGGAACATTCATTCTTCCATTCCGAAGGGGTATAGTTAGTGCAGTGGAAAAGGAAGTAAGAAATTCCTCAAGAAGAGGAAGGAAACATGAAGAGGAAATTCGACGGAGAAGGTGAACTCAACTGAGGAACAAACCAATTAAGGAAACCTAGAGGGTTTAATGGTGAAGGATAAAGAGCAATCACTTACCAAGGATAGATGAAGCCACCAAGAGTGGCTTTCCTTGGAATCAATAACCCACTGGGAATTTTGTGGATTGATGAAACTATTGGATTGGGAAGTGACACTTAGGTATTTGTGAGGGCTGAAGAACCACCACAAGTTTCCTTGGGACTAAAACTGTAGTGTTTAACTCAATGATTAAGTACCTAGAGAGGTGATATCTTTACCCATCAATAGATTATCTAGTTGATGATCCTTCCCAGGTTGAACTGTCATCCTCCTGTGGTGTTCTTAGGGCCAAATAAACCACCTAGGTTGGCTTACGTTGGGAACCACTGGGAATATTTTGGTCTAAATAACCTAATAATCTATCAATATTTTTCTAGTTGAAGAACCTTCACATATTTGTATATTGAACTCTCCTCTTCTTGTAATTGAGTTGTGTCTTGTCTAGGGCTAAAGAAACCACCAAGAGTGGCTTACCTTAGGACTAAATAAATTGCTCGGAAGCTTATGGTTTGAAGAACTTATTGATTTACTAGTAGCTCGCCACTGAAGAACCTTCCCATGTCATAAATATTACTCTCCTAGTTTAGAGACGGATTCTCTATGACACAATGGACCCCTGTGATAAAATTTGACTAAGTTAAAGTTATTGAAATTAATCAGTGATTTTCTTAAGGATGAGGAAACCACTGGGAATATTTTGTTTTGAGGAACCTACTAATTTTTCGTTAGATTTAAATTGAGGAAAACTTCCATACAATAATGAAATTATGCCCTTGGATTAGAGATGTTGATATCTGTGCTTATCAAAGACCCTTATGTTGAAGCTGATCGAGATCCGACTGTGTGATATGACAATGGGAAACTATTGTGAATGGTTAAGGGAGGTGAGTCCATGTGTATTTGGTTATTTGATTGGCTGGTGGGTGAAGGAAGTGTGGCCTTGTGACATCCTGTTTCAACCTATGATGGTAGAGATATAGTTCTTATTTAACTAAATACAGGGTTGAGGTGGTGGACCTCTGAATTTCCTGTGAGATATTGGCTGCATTAATTACTTTGTGGGTAGAAGAGGATGTTCATCTAGAGTCCCTATTTCAGATGAAAAATTAGTTTAATCCCTTAAGCACTCATCCTCAAGCTCTAGAATCTCGCTTGGGGGTGAGTACTACAAGAAAGGCTTGGTTGTAGTGTGTCTATGGTTGGGTCGAGAGTTGAAGTCCCAATCTCAGTCACTGAGCCCATTTTACCAGATAAGTGTATACTCAAGCCTTTGTATATTCAATGTTATGCATATGTTTGATGTAATGGATTAAGGCCTATAATGGTATTGAATTAATATCTTTGTTTATGCATGTAACATAATATGGAGTCTTATTTCTTTCTTAGTTGAGGAATTTTTATTTCCTGTAAGATTTATGAGTAATTTCATGGATTCTTGTATGCATTCATGAGATCATTTTTTTATTATTATATTCCCAAGGGACTTGTAGATATCTAAACTATTATGAGCTTTTTTTATTCTTATTTTTAGCCTAAGAGACCTGTAGACCTCTAAGCTATTATGAGCTTGAAATTTTTCTAATGGGCCTTAGTGAAAATGAATAGGCCTCCCCACTTTGAGCAAGGCCTGGAAACGTAGCCCACGTTGGGTGAATTCCATTACCAAGTTGTTATATGCCTTTGTTTCTTGTAGTTTCATTTTATTTCCTCTCTTTTAATGTGATATGCTTTCATGGTTACATGCTCTTTTATATGAAATTTTGGATGCATCTTTGAAGTAAAAATATTTGGATCAAGTTTGGTATCAGAGTGGGTCTCCTATTGATGGAATTGCAAGTGTGTGATAACCAGGGAAAAGCTCCAAAAAGGTGAAGGGAAACTTAAGTCCTTTGATCTAGAAGTGGGGCATGGAACTCGAAAAGGGAAAACGACATACGAAGATTCTCTGTTGAAGAGTAAAATTATTGCAAGGCCTTCTACACCACGGTAGAAAAAGTGGGAAAATTGCTTGTAGAGTATGAGAAGACAATGGAGAAACCATAGAAGAAGGAAAGATCAGATGATCATGCCTTAGTGAATAATGAAGGAGGAGGAAAAGAGCCTCCTGAACCTCCCTCTCCATCTTCCAGTGCAAGTTCTTTTTCTTCATCTTCTCATCATTCTAGAGGTATAAGAACTCATAAAAATACCTTTTTCAAGTTGGATGTCAACTCTCATTTTCCTGTGTTTAGTGGAGAACATAATCCAAAAAATCTAGGTAACTAGATCATACAGGTTGAATTACATTGTCCCATACAATGAATCAAAGAGGATGAAGACAATATCCAAATAGCATACCTTCGATTAAGTGGCACTACTCTCGTCTTGTGAGGAGGAAAGTTGTAGAAAGGTTGTAAGAATAGCCATAAACTTCTTACATCTTGGTCTCAGTTTGTTTCTTCTTTAATGGGGTAGTTTTACCCATTGGGTTATAGACAGAATTCCATGATGGAATGAAAAATTTTGAAACAAAGCAAAGGTCAAAATATTTATAATTGTACAAAGAAGTTTAGGAAACGAGCATTAGAATTGAATGTTCTACTAGACACTCTTAAGACATTGATGAAATATATTGGCTCTTTGTATAGTTATTTGTGTCATTCGTTGTTATTAATTGAACCTAAAATTATTGATGAAGCTATTGTGAAAGATGTACATCTTGAAAGTAGGGGGAAGCATGAACAAAATGACCACCCAAAGAGGTCAGCAACAACTGATAAAGGAGAAGCAAAGCCCTATTGTACTCATTTTAAAAAAAAGGGAATGATGAGGAGCATTGTTGGAAATTTCATCCAGAATTGAGGCCTAAGAGGAACAACGGGGTGCATAAAACCTTGCCCTCCTTTTGGTCTATTATGGGAAAGTGGCTCGTCCAAAGAGAAGCAGAAGACAGTTGCAAATTTGCAACAAGAAAAACAATTCGAATTGGAGGATGATGAGAAGATCACAACTGCAGGATTTGTAGATGTTGGACCAATTGACTTGGGATTAGACTCAGGTGATGAGAAGAATATTACAATGCTTGGTATTGCAGAAGACAAAACTATTAACTTGGGTTCTAATTTAGGGAATGAGACAAAGATTTCAGAAGATGTCATGCCACAGATGAGAAATACATAGAGACATCATGGCTCCAGGAACTTGAAGAGATCAACAAAATAATCCATACAGAGAATGCTGAAATAAATAGGATCCTACAAGAAGCAGAGGAGGAGAAACAAAAGTTGCAGCATCAGTTACAAGCCAAGGAGGCGGCCATGGAAATGTTGCAACATAACAAGCCTGAGGTAAAAAAAGATTCTTCAATATCATGTTCTTTTTATGATGATTATTCCACTACTTTTAAGAGACATACCACAAGGATTGGATCAAAATTATTGAAGAATATGGGGTATCAATGGAAGGGTCTCAACATTAATGGCCAAGGAATTATGAATCCCTTCAAAGTGGAGAAATTTCCTTGCTATACAGGACTTGGGTATGTCATAAAAGAGGGGAGAATTCTCCAAGACAAGTTGTGATCAGTGAATGATGGATGATGGAAGAACCTCATTACATTCCAGTAATAGTGAGGATTCCACGGGAACTTCTCAGAGGCACACCAGGAATAAGCGTTCCAAGGTGATCCAGAAATTTTGAAGGAGAAAGAATCATTGTATTCACTGTGACATGAATGGACACCAAAGAGACATGTGTCAGATATCATATGCCCATAAAGAACCTATGGAGGAACTAGGTCGTAAATATGTTCAACAAGAAAATCAGTTGCAGGGAAATGACCCATTCACTTTGTTGAGTGAGAGATGGTTTTATTAGATATAATAGCTTGTCATGGCCATATTATTGTAAATCATATGGTGCAAAATGATTGTAAAAACTATATGTGTTTTCCATCACTTATCAAAGCAACATAATGATGTTTTGGCCTCTTTTTATTAATATTTGGGGTATTGGTTACTATTATGATGTACACTTGACCAAATATTGTTTCTAATAAACTCTTGGAAAGTATGGGGATACTTGGGTCATGATTGGTCATGTAATTGAATATGTATTTTGAAAATATTGTACGGAAATTTTCAGAGGATGTAGGTGTCGGCTCATCACTTATGACTCTGAAGAAAAAAGGTGAAGGAGAAGGAAGTGTGGCCTATCAGGACACTTGCTGTGCAGAAGAGGAAACATAACAGAATTCATATTATATTCATGCTTTTGGAGGAACAAAATCTCCTTAGTAGGGAGGAATGATCTAGGCATCTCCTTAAACACTCAGTGATAAAAAAGGATCAAGAAAGGCTCAAAATAAAAGTTGTTTTATTGTAGTGAAACTAGAGTCATATCGAAGGAGCTCATCAGAACCTTTCCAACGATGCAAATGACACCTCAATTCGACATTGTATGTGAAATTTATGGTTAGTCAAATATTTGGTCAAACTAGGTCCCCTGGCTAAAGTTACCAAAGCGCCAACTAAATTTGGAGCCTAGCTAAATCTAGCAGAGTTGAAAAATTTGTGCGGAAATTAATGAGGCAACAATTTGGAACTTTTCAGCGATGGTTTTGGGTTGTCAGAACTGGAGAAATTGTTGACTACTTAATTTTTCTGGTGACCCCTAAAAATCCGGCAGGAAAATTCGAACAATTATTGTATAAAAAACCAAATTTAAAAAAAAAAAAAAAGGGTAGTAGGTTGCCACCCTCGCCAACCCCCAAATACCATTGTATATATATATATATATATATATATATATATATATATATATATATATATATATATATATATATATATATATGGGTCAAGGTCGCAGGTGACCTAGACCCTGCCCAACCAATAGTGACCACATATAATGTGACAGGGCTAACAGGATTTAAACTGGCTTGGCTTGCTGACCGGCTGGCCCATGGGCGGTCCCACTTAAACATGTCACTACCTAAATGCAGAAAACCACAATAAAAAATAAGGCACTGAGTTTTGGACCCAACCCACCCCCAACCAATGCCTTAATTTATCTCAGTCAACCAGAATGCCCAGTTGGGCACTTTGAAAAATCCACACAGATATTTTTATATAAGCTCAAAATTTTCATTCGCTCGAACGAAAGAATGGAGCACGTGGAACCTAGCCCAGGTGGAGAACATTTCTCGAGGTAGCAATATTTTTCCAAGGAATATTCTTATGCAAAATTAGTGAGGAATCTTTATATTCCCTTGGGGTCAAAATTTCATAGTGTCAGATTCATGGCAAGTTTATACTCAAATGAACCATAATTTCATAGGGAACATGATGATTTGATATGTTTCTTCATTTGAGCAGCATATTTTTAGTCAACGTGCAGGAAGGAATATTTTGGGAATCATAAGGAATCTAAAAGATTCCCTTGGGGCTAAATTTTCACAGTGACCAAATTATGTCAAGTTTATACTCATTCTTCTCAGTTTTTCATAGGGAGTGTTATGGTGTAATCATTTTCCTCATCTGAGTAGTGGAATTTTAGTCAACCTGCAACAAAAAATATTTATGGAATCTTGAGGAATCTTGGAGATTCCCTAGAGACAAATTTTCACAGTTTCAGAATCAAGCGAACTTTATACTCATTTTACACTATTTTTTATAAGGAGTGCAATGGTGAAGTCAGATTTTTCATCTAAGCAGAAAAATTCTAGTCAACCAGTGAGAAATAACCTTTGTTGAAGCTTTGAGATTCCTGAGGGTCCATATTTTGGCTGAAGCTAAAAGGAGTCGAGTTTACAGTCATTTGACATCATTTCACACCATGAATTCAATGGTGCAATTCATTTCTTCAGCAGAGGTGTGAATTTTCAAGCCATCCTCAGAAGTGGAGGTATAAGGTGCCTTTTATACATCCATGTAATTTGATTTCACTGAAGATTAATGAAAAATGCCTCCCCACCTTGAGTAGGGCCCATAGACATAACCCACACTAGGTGAACTCCGTTATCAAGTTTTTTTGTGCCTTTGTTTCTCGTGGTTTCATTTTATTTTCGCTCCTTTTATGTGATATGATTTAATGGTTACATGCTATTTTATATGCAATTTTGTATGCATCTTTAAAGTAAAAGGATGTAGATCGCTGCAACTACATGTACATCTCAATTTATTTATTAGTCACATGTCTTAAAATCCAGGACATAATTAGGCATACTTATATCTCAACATAATTTTCGAAAACAAGATTTTCATGCACATAAGCATATCAATTCATTTATAATCATGCCTACACATGTTTAAAATTTGTCTGTTACCAAACCATAAACATTAATTATAATCAACCTCCTTACTGAGACCACCACTACACAATTTAAATAAGTTCAACCCTTTCAAAATTTTAACGAAGATTATTAATTCCAAAGGCCAACCTTCTTTCTAAGGCCAATAGTGTTCCTTAAGTTTAGCCTCTTTCCCAAGGCTAGAAATCATCGCATCGAAAATATCAAGGAAGTTAGTTACAAACACATATGTCTCATCAGCATATGACACACACACACACACACACACACACACACACACACACACACATATATATCACATTTATAAATGTATCATGGTTATGCATGAGATCAACTCATGAACATTCCATGACAATGTTATACTGAGAATTTAGTTGCACATGCAAACAACTTAACTTGTAATCAACACTCAAAATGCTACCACCAACACCAAATAATAAATCAACATACAATCCATGATCATAGTGCTATAGCCAGAACCTAAAACAAGAATTTTTCAAACCACTTGACTCACTAATAAAGCCACAAACATTATACCTTTATTTCTTCTATGATAGAGCCCATCTAGTCTAAGTGTTCAAACTAGAAGCTCTCATACCACTCTATAACATGCCCCCTACTATCCCTAGCCTCTTACTAAGGGTAGAAGGAAGTGGTTACTTTAATGACCTAAAATCATAGAGTTATGAAGTTTCACAACACATATATATGTGTGGTTACGTAGGGATGAACCTTAAGGCATTAAAGGCCCAACCCTTGAATCATAATAGGCCATATATATAATAGAACCACCATGAATGAGCATTGAATGTGGGGAAAATCCCTAAAAATACACATACACACATATGATGTGGGATGGAAGTTCAAGGCCCAAAGGAACAAGGAGGATCAAACTCTAAGCCTCGTGTGATCAGGCATCATGATCAAACTCTAGGAGGTATCAAAAATAGATGGGAGGTAAAGCTATCAAGCGATGGGAAATTTTTCATACATGAAGAATTACCTTGGACAATTCGAGTGGAGGCTAGTTCAGAATGTGTTTAGATTTAAACGTTAGGATGACATGGGGTCATGGGGACCTCCCATATAATATCAATCATTACATTAGTGTATATGCTTCCCACCATTAGATGGACCGCAGAGGATTCAAAGGGAGGTAGAGACAAAACTATTTGGATTTAAGCATCAAGATGACGCAGTATAGTGGTGCCTTAAAATTTAATGAAACCCAACGAAGGACTCATATAGTTTTTATATCGTGAAAATTAAAATTGACCTTGCAACTTAGAACTGTTGGGACCCATGACCAACATGGCACGTGACCTAGCCACAGTGCGATGTTGAAATGTGGGAGGAGGATACATGTCAATCAAATTTTGGGTTTTTGTGTGGCCCATTGGCTTGTAAAAGGGTGAAACGTGAGACTCTTGGAAGGGAGCTACGTGGAGGGTGACATCAACCTTGCTATAAAAGTTGTTGACATCACCCTGGAATTTGATCCTTAGTGATTTGCTTTGGTGTGTGGTGCAACCCTGTTAGGATTTTATCTCCTAGGTGATGTGGTCGTGGCGGAGCCAACACACACAACAGTTAGGGGAAGTGATATGAAATGTGTATAAAAGAAAATTTAACCATGAAAGCATATTACATAAAAGGAGCGAAAATAAAATGAAACCATGAGAAACAAAGGCATAAAACAACTTGATAATGAAGTTCACCTACTCTGGGTTATGTCTCTCGGCACTGCTTAATGTGGGGAGGCATTTTTCATTAATATTCAGCGAAATAAAATTACATAGATGTACAAAAGGCACCTTATACCTCCACTTCCGGGGATGGCTTGAAAATTCACACCTCTGCTGAAGAAATGAAATGCACCATTGAACTCATGGTGTGAAATCATGTTAAATGATTGTAAACTCAACCCTTTTTTTCTTCAGCCAAAATCTGGACCCTCGAGAATCTCAAAGATTCACCAAATATTACTTCTCGTTGGTTGACTAAAATTCTGCTGCTTAGATGAAAAATCTAACTTCACCATTGCACTCCTTGTGAAAAATAGAGTAAAATGAGTATAAAGTTCGCTTGATTCTGAAACTGTGAAACTTGTGCCTCCATAGAATCTCCAAAATTCCTCAAGATTCCATAAATATTTTGTGTTGCAGGTTGATTAAAATTCCACTACTCATATGAGGAAACTAATTACACCATCACACTCCCTGCGAAAAATTGAGAAGAATGTGTATAAACTTGACATAATTATGTCACTGTGAAAATTTAGCCCTAAGGGAACCTTTTAGATTCCTTATGATTCCCAAAATATTCCTCCTTGCAAGTTGACTGAAAATATGCTGCTCAAATGAAGAAATATATCAAATCATCATGTTCCCCATGAAATTATGGTTTGTTTAAGTATAAACATGCCATGAATCTGACACTGTGAAATTTTGACCCCAAGGGAATATAAAGATTCCTCATTGATTTTGCATAAGAATATTCCCTGGAAAAATATTCCTGCCTCGTGAAATTTTTTGAACATGGGGTAGGTTCCACGTGCTCCTTTCTATCCTCCGAGCAAATGAAAACTTTGAGCTTATATAAAAATATTTGGGCGGTTTTTTCAGAGTACCCAGCTGGGCATTTTGGTTGGCTAATATAAACTAAGGCGTTGGTTGGGGGTGGGATGGGTTCAAAACCCGTTGCCTTATTTTTTATTTTGGTTTTTTGTATATAGGTAGCGACAGGATTAAGTGGGGCTGCCCGTGGGCAGGCCGAGCATGTTTAAATCCTATCGGCCCTGTTGCATTATATGTGGGCACTACTGCTTGGGCAGAGTCTAGATCATCTGCGACCTTGACCCATATATATATATATATATACAGTGGTCTTTGGGGGCTGGTGGGGGTGGCAACCTACTACCCCTTTTTTTCATATTTTTTGTTTTGTTTTTTATACAATAATTGTTTGAATTTTCCTACAGGATTTTTAGGGTTCAGCAGAAAAATTAAGTAGGAAACTATTTCTCCAGTTCCGATAGCCCAAAACCATCGCCGAAAAGTGCCAAATTGTTTCATCGTTAATTTCCACCAAATTTATAAGCTCTGCTAGATTTAGTCGGGCTTTGAATTTAGTTGGTGCTCTGCTAACTTTAGCCAGGGGGCCTAGTTTGACCAAATATTTGATTGACCATAAATATGACATACAATGTTGGATTGAGGTGTCATTTTCATCGTTGGAAATCTTGTGACGATCTCCTTTGATGTGACTCTAGTTTCACTACAATGAAACAAATTTTATTTTGACCCTTTCTTGAGCCCTTTTTGATCACTATGTGTTTAAGGAGACACCTAGATCATTCCTCCCTTCTGAAGAGATTTTGTTCCTCCAAAAGCATGAACATAATCCAAATTCTATTATATTCCTTTGCCTGCACAACAAGTGTCCTGATAGGCCACACTTCCTTCTCCTTCACCTTTTTTCTTCAGAGTCATAACCGATGAGCTAACACCTACATCCTCTACAAACTTGCCATAAAATATTTTCAAAATACATGTTCAATTACATGACCAATCATGACCCAAGAATCCCCATACTTTCCAAGAGTTTATAAGAAAAAATATTTGGTCAAGTGTATATCATAATAGTAACCAATACCCCAACTATTAATAAAAAGAGGCCAAAACATCATTATGTTGCTTTGATATGTGATGGAAAACACATATAATTTTTACAATGATTTTGCACCATATGATTTACAATAATATGGCCATGGAAAGCTACTATATCTAATAAAACCATCTCTCACTCTACAAAGTGAATGGGTCATTTCCTGCAACTAATTTTTCTTGTTGAACATATTTACGATCTAGTTCCTCCATAGGTTATTTCTGGGCATGGAATCTCTAACACGTGGCTCTCTGGTGTCCATCCATGTCCCAGTGACTACAATGATTCTTTCTCCTTCAAAATTTGTGGATCGCCTTGGAAGTATTATTCCTGGTGCACCTTTAAGAAGTTCCTGTGGAATCCTCACTATCACTGGAATGTAATGAGGTTCTCCCATCATCCATCGTTGATTGATCACTACTTGTCTTGGAGCATTATCCCCTCTTTTATGACATACCCAAGTCATGCATAACGATGAAATTCCTCCACTTTGATGGTATTCATAATGCTTTGGCCATTAATGTCAAGACCATTCCATTGATACCCCATCTTCTTCAATAATTTTAATCCAATTCTTGTAGTATCTCTCTCAAAAGTAGCGAAATCATCATCATAAAAAGAACATGAAATTGAAGAATCTATTTTTACCTTGGGCTTGTTATGCTACAACTTTTCCATAGTTGCCTCCTTGGCTCATAATTGATGCTGTAACTTTTGTTTCTCCTCCTGTGCTTCTTGTATGATCCTATTTATTTCAACATTCTCCATATGAATTATTTGGTTGATCTCTTCAGGTTCTTGGAGCCATGATGTCTCTGGTGTATTTCTCATCTGTGGCACAACATCTTCTGAATTCTTTGTCTCATTGCCTGAATCATAACCCAAACCAATATTTCCATCTTCTGCAATACCAAGCGTTGTAATCTTCTTCTCATCACCTAAGTCTGATCCCTAGTCAATTGGTCCAACATCTAAAGTTCCTACAGTTCTGATCTTCTCATCGTCCCCTGATTCGAATTATTGGTCTTGTTGAAAATTTTCAATTGTCTTCTCCTTCTCTTTACCGTCGTTCCTCTTATGCCTCAATTCTCAATGAAATTTCCAAAAATGCTTCTCATCATTCCCTTTTTTTTCACAATGAGTACAACAAGGCTTTGCTTCTCCTCTATTAATAGTTGTTTCCCTCTTTGGGCAGTCATTTTTCTCATGCTTCCCCCTGATTTCAAGATGTACATCTTTCACACTAGCTTCATCAAGAGTTTTAGGTTCAAATAATAACAACATATGACACAAATAACTATGCAAAGAGCCAATATGTTTGATCAACGCCTCGAGAGTGTCTGGTGGAACATTCATTTCTAATGCTCGTTTCCTAAACTCCTCTATAAAATTATGAATAGTTTGACCTTTAATTTGTTTCAAAATTTTCCATTCCATCAGGGATTTCTCTTTGTAACCCAATGGGTAAAAATGCCCCATTAAAGAAGAAACAAACTGAGACCAATATGTAAGAAGTTTACAACTATTATTACCACCTTTGTGCAAATTTCCTTATCACAAGACAATAGTAGTGCCACTTAATTGAAGGGATTCTAGTTGGATATTGTCCTCATCCTCTTTGATTCATTGTATGCGACAATATAATTCAACCTGTATGATCTAGTTACCTAGATTTTCTACATTAGGTTCTCCACTAAACACAGGAAAATGAGAGTTAAAATCCAACTTGAAAAAGGTATTTTTATGATTTCTTTTACCTCTATAATGATGAGAAGAGGAAGAATAAGAAATTTCACTGGAAGATGGAGATGGAGGTTCGGGAGGCTCTTTTCCTCCTCCTTCATTATTCACTGAGGCATGATCATCTGGTCTTTCCTTCTTCTCTGGTTTCTCCATTGTCTTCTCATTCTCTACAAAAAAAGTTTGCACTCTTTCTGCCATGGTGTAGAAGGCCTTGAAATAATTTTAATCTTCAATCGAGCATCTTAGTCTGCCATTTTCCCTTTTTGTGTTCCATGCCCCACTTCTAGATCAAAGGACTTAAGTTTTCCTTCACCTATTTGGAGCTTTTCCCTGGTTATCACACACTTGAAATTCCATCAAAAAGAGACCCACTCTGATACCAAACTTGATCCAAATATTTTTACTTCAAAGATGCATACAAAATTTCATATAAAGGAGCATGTTTCCATGAAAGCATATCACATTAAAATAGAGGAAATAAAATGAAACCACAAGAAACAAAGGCATATAACAACTTGGTAACGGAGTTCACCCTAGGTGGGTTATGTCTCCAGGCCCTGTTCAAAGTCGAGAGGCCTATTTGATTAATATTCAATGAAATCAAATTACATGCATGTAGAAAAGGAACCCTATACCTCCGCTTTTGGGGATGGCCTGAAAATGCACACCTTTGCTAAAGAAATGAACTGCATCCTTGAATTCCTGGCATGAAATCATGTCAAATGACTCTAAAATCGACCCCTTTCTGCTTCGTTCAAAATATGAACCTGCGGGAATCTCAAATACTCCCCAAATATTACTTTTTGATGTTTGACTAGAATTTTGTTTCTCAGATGAAAATTCTCACTTCACCATTGCACTCCTTGTGAAAACCCGAGTAAAATGAGTATAAAGTCAACCGAGTTATGAAACTCTGAAAATTTGGCTTCTCAAGAATCTCCAAGATTTCTCAAATTCCATAAATATTATGTGTTGTAGGTTGACTGAAATTATGCTACTTAGATGAGGAAACTGATCCGTCACATTCCTTGTGAAAAAATGAGAAGAATGAGTATAAAATTGACATAATTTTGTCACTGTGAAAATTTGGCCCCAAGGGAATCTTTTAAATTCTTCATGATTCCCAAAAGATTTCTCCTTGCAATTTTACTGAAAATCTCCTTCTCAGATGAGGAAATAGATCACACCATCATGTTCCCTGTGAAATTATGGTTTGTTTGAGTATAAAATTGGCATGAATTTGACATTGTTAAATTTTGACCCCAAGGGAGGCTAAAGATTCCTCACTGATTTTTTATAAGAATATTCCTTGGAATATTCCCTAGAAAAATATTACTTCCTCAAAAAATATGCCCAAGCTAGGTTGGGTTCCACATACTCTGTTCTATCCCTTGGGCGACTGAAAATTTTGAGCTTATATAAAAATATCCGGGCGAATTTGTCAAATTCCCCAGTGGGGTAGTTCGGTTAGTAGAGATAAATTAAGGAGTTGGTTGGGGGGCAGGCTGGGTTCAAAACCTATCACCCAATTTTTTATTATTATTTTTTTTCATTTTTATATATATATTTATCTTAATGTTTAAGTGGTGCCGCCCGACAATCCAGACAAGTTCAATTCCCATCGCCCCCATCACAATATTTGTGGGCACTATTGGTTGGGTGAGGTTCAGGTCACCCGCGACCTGGCCCATATATAAATATTTTTATATATATTAATACAATGGTCAT
Organism: Pinus albicaulis; assembly: GCA_034641835.2. NCBI lineage: Eukaryota > Viridiplantae > Streptophyta > Pinopsida > Pinales > Pinaceae > Pinus > Pinus albicaulis. The sequence goes on from CM076573.1 coordinate 460,474,885, forward strand.
TGGGGGGTGGTATCCCACCACCCCTCTTTTTAATATATATATATATATTTTTTATGCTATAACTTTTCAAATTTTCTCGGCAGATTTTTAGGGGTCAATGAGAAAAATTAAGTTGGTGAAAATTTCATCAATTCTAGTCACTGGAAATTGTTGCCTCAAAGTGAAAAAAATTTGCCTCATTAATTCTCGCCGAATTTACTGGCTCTGCCAAATTTAGCCAGGCTCCAAATTTAGTTGGCACTCTGCTAACTTTAGCCAGGGGGCCTAATTTGACAAAATATTTGAATGACCATAAATTTTACATACGATATCAGATTGATGTGTCTTTTTCACTATTGGAGATATTGCGATGAGATATTTGATATGGCTCTTGGTTCCCTATAATCCAAGAGCTTTGATTTTTGAGCCTTTTCTGAGACCTCTTTGATCACTGAGTGTTTTTGGAGCGACCGGGATCATGCATGATAACATTCTTGGTATCGCATGACAAGGAAAAAAATAATGTTTAATTTGCATGTATTATGATAATAATTAAATGTATGTGGTAGAAAATAAAGAGATTCGTACAACAAGAAAAGAGTAGTTGATAAGAGCTCTCAAAAATTTGAGCCAACAAGGTGGAAGAAATAAAATAAGAGGGGGCATTCCTTCAAGATCCACTGAAAAGAATTGAAGGAATTCTCCTGGGAGAAATTTGAGGGGTATTACAAGTTCAAAAGGTTGCGATGAAATGTTGAAGAAGGCTTAGACTGCGATTTTATTCATGGACCCTTGGAAACACTTTAACTCATGGGGATTGAGTTGTTGTGGTTGTTGAACGTCTTATGTTCCTCGATTAATTTTATGATTGATTCGTCATTTTGATTGTTTACTTGTGCATGGTCGTGCTACCTTGTATATGGTTTTGTATTGTTTTTATGAAATTTTATGACTCTTCATTTTCTTTCTTTTTCCTTCTATGTCTTGAGTATCAAGAATTTTTTTGGATGTGGAGCTAAGATAATGGAGCTCTGGGGAAGAGCTAATTGGAATCCAATGAGGAAAGTAGAATCAAATTATGCTCAATGTATTAATGAGAGCCAATTGAAGGCATGAAGGAATAATATGACAACCAAGTGGGGTAGTTGGGTCCATGAAAATAAATTGATAGTGATAGGATGACCATGTGAATGGAAAGAAAGGCCATTGCTGGAAAATTATTTTGGGATGATGCCTCTCAGGTTTGCAAGCAACATGAATAAAGGAATAGGATAACAAATTCTTTGGCCAAATTTTATGACCATTGATCCCAATTCCATGCATACCTCGCATGGATACAATATGTTCTCTTTACCTTAACTCAATTTAGATATGTAAATCTGTGGTATGTTCATGATCATGATTTACAAGTTTTTTTATCACATATTTCATTGAGTTTATTATTGAAAAATGTTGAATTTTTGGTTTAGGTTGAGCTTGTCAAAGCTCTCGATTCAACGTTTGGTTGTATGAGTATTTAGGATGCATTCACGAAGCTAGTGTGCCATTATATTTCTACATCAAATTCTTATTTGGGGTTATTAATTTTGTCAATCACAAGGGTTTACTACTAAGAACATGCCAATTCCTAAAGCCTCCTTCTCTCAGGCCTTCAGCCTTTCAAAGTGTGCCCATGTGCTCAAAATCCCCTTTTGTCCCTTTTGAGTGCAATGAAAGGGAATGAAAAAAATATCTACATAAAACATGCTAGAATAGGGGATTTTTAGTTGATGGTTTCTTGTCATGAGTGACTACAGATGCATGGGTTCAAAGAACAACATGGTAAGAACACAAGATTAATATTGGGAAAAGAGAAAAAACAAAGGGATCATTGAAAGAAAAAATAACACACTTGAATCTTGGTGATCAAAGCACCCCAAAGACTCCATTAGATCAAATATCCTTTAAAGGGTGAAGACATTGACGATCGAACCTGCATGAAGAACGATGATACAAGTGGCATCCATGTCATCAATAGAGAAATTCCATGTAATTAGTCACTATTAGTCCCAGTAATCAATTATAGTGAAATATCACATTCTCGTCACATGATGATGTGGAAGTCATGATGTATTTTTGTAATCACTATAATGAAAAAAAAGTTGAAGTTGAAGAGTCATGGAACTCCAAATGACATGTGATAGAAAAAATCATATGTAATTCCAAAAGTCATTTGTAATTCCAAAGGTTGTAGAAGTCCAAAGGTCATTAGGAGTTGGAAAGTCAAGAGTCATGAGGATGTGAAAGGTCATGCCTCAAGTTATAAAAGGATCCTCATCTCTCATGTAAGGGACTATGAACCTTATCGTCTACCACAATGCATTAGAGAGACAAAATTGGTAATTTTGGGGAGCAAGTAGTGGCTATAACACTCCGTTATTGGAGCTAGTGATGTTCATTGTATTTATGTATCTTGGGACTTTTGTTTAATATTGAATCCTTTCTGGCTAGCACATTTTCACACATGGATTGCGAATGTTTCTAATAATATTCTTTGAATGTTTATGGTTCATGTTTTCTTTCATCTATATTGGAGTAATGATATATTTCAGTGACTTAGGTGATTATTCATCGAAACTATGTTGTAATGTTTATAATTATTGTCACATCAATGTGAACTATTTTTCTTGATTTTTGATAAATATTTCTTATTCTAGTGTGTGTTCATTAGGGTAGTATTATTACTTCTCTCTTAGAGGCTCACTTTATTTCGACTCCCATAGTAAGAGAACCTTGATACATATGCAATTCAACAGTCACAAGGCGCACTCACTTTATCATTTAAAATAAAATTTTCACTTCTCTCTCATGCTGAAAGATAAAGCCAAGGCATATCTTTAAGTAAAAAATAGTTGGGACATATTTCAGATGGGAGTCCTACACCAAATGGTATGAGGTTGATTTTGGACCTTATATTGGGGAGATCCCATGTATGTTGCTAGTATCCAACACCTTCAACATTCTGGTGCTAGAAGGAGGTCTGTCAGTTTTTTATGGCTAATAACTCCACACACCCTAACCATTCATCTTCTGGAAAAGGTAGCAATATTCTAAGCACCACTCTGACCCCCTATCCTAAAGTAGGAGGGTTTTCTCAGCCTAGCCCAGAGTTGACATATGAAGTAACATATGAACAAATCCGGGAAATTAGAGCTATAACACATGAATTTGCAAATGCTATTAGATTAATTACTGGAGCATAAAATCTCCCACATTTTCTGAAGAAGAAAGAAACAACTCGTACCTTTATATTAGTTTCTACAGTGTAATATTTCGTTTTTTCCACTCTTGAAGAGTTAGCATAATCTATAGAAAATACAGTGCATCAAGATCAACTTCCACCCATTAATGAAGGGTATGAGGATGATTTTGTTATTTTAATGACATTTTTGATGGTTTAGACAGTGAAGGACAAGACTCCTCGGATTCTAAAAATGAAGAGGAACACAAAGAAGAAAACATGGTCAAATAAAACTTGGATTGGATCGCCCAAGGGTATCCTTCTCTTCCATAAAATCTTCGCAAGATTCCTACAAATACGGAAAAACTATTATCAAAGTACAATCTAGACAAGAATATAAAGGAAAAATATCACATCAATAATTTCTACTTGCATCTACGGATGTTCGAAGTAAGGTACGATGATGTTGCTTGAAAAAATTTTCATTATACAGTAGAAGGTAGAGCAACACCATGGTACCATAGTATGTCTATCAATTCAGTCCACCCTTGGAATGAGTTTAAGAAGTTATTTCTTAAGAAATTTGTTGATGGAAAAACCCCTGCCATGTTACTAAAAGAGCTTAGAAATATTAAAATGGGGGAAAATGACAAAGTGAAAGAATTTAATCATATATTCAACAATATATTTCATAATTTTCCCCCGGGAACGCAACTGCATCACTCAATTACCATCAATTATTATACAACTATCTTTCTCACTAACAATTCCCAATTTGTTAAAAGAGCTGCAAAGGAAACATTGACCTTTAATTTTCTGGAAGAAATTGTTGTCGAGAAGGACTTGTGCACTATTTGGGTCATTACTGATGATAAAAAATAAAAGGACTCGAAAGAGATTAGTAGGAGTTATCAAACTTCTTCTAGTAAGGCTAAAGAAAAGAAATCGTCAGACATTGAAAGCTTGACCAGGATGGTGAAAATTCTTACCAAGGAAACATGAGAGCTCAAGAAGATGTCAAGTGTGAATTCTACTAGCAGCAAGCCTCCCAATTCCTTCCCTTTTCGAGGGATTAATAATAACAACAAAAATCCACTTTCCAAGTCTTCCTAGAGCTCGAATGTTGTGATGAAAATAAAAGGTATCAACATGGATAATAATTGTTCTTTCCACCACGAATATCACTCAGAAAACACATTCCCGCAATGGAACCACAACATGAATGCTCTGGCTACAAACATTGTGAATTCCCTATTCGAATATGAGTAGCCATAATAGAAATAAAAAATAGACAAACATGTGGAAGCTAAAGAAAGCAAGGGTATTGGACATGTAGTGAATGCATTTGACTATATCTATAATTCTCACAAGAATAATCCCGAAGAACCACCACAAAGTGAGGCCTCTCCTTAGAATAAAAATGGTCACTACAATTTAAGGAGTAAAGGTCCCATTTCTTATCAGGAGGTGCTAAGACAAAAATTGAGGGAGAAATTGTTAAGAAGGATATCATCACCAGTCAATCCTGATTAGAATGAACAAAATAAGGCTAGAGATGAAACTAATTCTAAGAAAATTTCCTCCAACAACAAGTGTAAGCCCACCACTTTGGAAGTGTCGAATAAATCTACTCCTCCAGACACTTCAACATTTCCTGCTAGAGGTGAAATTATTGATTATAACATAGTGTAAGAATTGAATAAAACTCGAGCAAACATTTCTATCTATGAGCTTGAAAATATCATAGCCTCGTGCAAACTTATTATCCAAGCCTTTTCACAACCTTTTTTCAGGTCATAATGCTTCTTCCTCTCAAAAGGTGTATGTTAAGTCTTCTGGTTCCATTGAGTCTATAGTTAATGTTGTAACACTAGAAGCTAACACTCTCCACCCCTTGTTTTTATTAACATTTGAATTTTTTAATTATAATGTCCATAATTGTTTAGTCGATTATGGTCCATCTATAAATGTAATTCCATTATCTATTGTATAGAAAATAAATGCTAAATGGGGAAAAAAACGATGCAAGAATTATTCAGCTGGATAGATCTCTTGTCAAAGTTATTGGTGAACTCAAGAATGTGCTTATTAGGTTATCAAAAGATGATTTATTTCATCAATGTATAAATATTGTAATTGTGTACATCCAAGAACCACATGGTTTACCCCTCAATAGAGACTGGTATAGAAAATTAGAAGGGTATTTTGTGATAGACTGACCAAATTTATAACTTCTATATAAGGGTAGGAATAACCAGATTCGAGTGGAAAGTGAGCCATATATGAAACACACACTGACACCACTTGAGGTCCACAATGAGCCTATTTTTTCCGATATAATTTTTGGGAATTGTTTCTTGGAAACTGACCTCGGGTGTTATCAGGCACAACCATCACCCATTCCACCAGATACACATCTGGAGCTCCTTCCTTGTTCTCCGACTGGTATAAATGAATAATGTAATATAGATGTACATAATACTAGTAGTAATAATAGTATAGGAAGTAAATTAATAGCTCATAATATTTAGACTTTATAGTTTGATGGTTCAAATACGCAGAATGACTCTGGAGTCGGATATGTATTTACAAACCCATCCAACAAGAAGAATGTCCTTCCATGCCATCTTGATTTCGAGTGTACTAATAATACTGTTGAATATGAAGCACTCTTAATCATATTAAAGAATACTCTTAAGGTAATCAGTGAGTAAAATGTGGTCACTCGTCAAGTATGAGATACTATATACCTTGTTTGACCAAATATAAAAAACTACTAGAAAGAGGCATGGTTTTAAATTAGTCATTCCCAAGCATTCCATATTATTTTTGTTCCTAGAGTTAGAAATGATGTAGCAGATGCATTAGCAAATGCAACCTATAGGATGTCTCCATTGAAAAATAGTTTTTCTATTGAAATTTTATATAAACCATCTATGTGATATAATGCTACTAATTTACATGTTTTCAATGAAAACCAACATATACCACACTTTATAGCTGATGTGGATGTGTTAAAATATGCTGTCATAGATGAGGATGAGCACCATTAGGCTCTGTAGGATGCATCCAACACAACGAAAGGAAACACTATGTCTAAGGGTGTGGCATCCATCTAGAAGTTATATAACCTAAAGAATCAGTTTAGAGGAAAACCAACACAAAGAATTAGAGCTCAAAGCTATCATCCGAACAACTCAATCCTGGGACCAAAGAAGAACCGAAGTATGTAAACCTTGGTACGTGTTGTTCTCCACAGGAATGACAAGTATTTATCCACCTATTAAAACATTATCATGATGTGTTTTCATGGAAATAAAATGATTTAAATACATATTACAGTCATAATATCTACTACGTCATTCCTATAAAAGAAGGGGAAAATCCTTTCTAACAAAAATTACGAAAAGTTAATCCAAATTTGGAACCCCTTATCCAAAAGGAATAGGTAAAGTTGTTGGATGCTCAGATAATTTTTAAATTCAGACTCTCCACTTGGTTTTCCAACTTGGGCCTATTTATAAATAATTCTGGTGAAATATGTCTATGTGTTTATTTCCAAAATATCAACCGAGCTTCTGATAAAGACAACTACCAAGTTCCATCCATGGGAAAAATTCTTCAGAAATTATTTGGGTCAGAGATTTTTTCACTATTATATGCTTTCCCTGGTTATAATCAAGTGTTGGTAGTGGAACCAAATAGATTGAAAACTACCTTCAGGACAAAATGGGGAACATTCACCTTCAAGAGGATGCCATTTGGGCCTATCAAAACTAGTGAAACTTTCCAAAAAGAGATGGACATGGCCTTTCATGGCCATATAGGTTAGATCATCATTGTTAATTTGGATGATGTTACTGTTTTTCCAAGAAAATGTCAAATCACGTACATAATTTGAAACAGATATTCAAGCGATGTAGAAAGTATGGTATATATATTAATCCCAAAAATAGTGTCTTTGGTGTGTCCGAAGGGATTCTATTAGGGAACATCATTTCAAAAAGTGGAATTAAAATTGATCCCAAGAGGGTAAAAGCCATCACATAGATCCCATTCCTAGTGAATAAGAAAGCCATGAATTCTTTCTTGTGGAAGATCAATTTCCTGAGAAAATTCATCTCTGTATGCTTAGATAGTCAAGCCCATAGAGGATATGATTAAGAAATATGTAGTATAAAAATGGGATAAATGGAAGAAGGATGCTTTCACTCAAATCAACGAGGGTATTGTTGATGCACCCACGTAATTCAGTCCAGATTATGGCAAAGGTTTCCTACTTTATACATTTTCTTTAGATTCGTCGATTGCAGTCATATTAATTGAAATGGATATTGAAGGAAATGAGTGACCTATCTCTTTTATGAGTGCTAGTTACAAGTGTCAAAATTAAATTACCTTTCCATTGAAAAATAAGCATATGTTGTATACAAGGTAATTGATTATTTTAGTCCTTATCTATTAAAAGTTGATATGATCATTTTTGTACCTCATCTAGTAGTAAGAACACTATTGATGCAGTAAGAGTTGGGTGAGAAGAGCGATAATTAGATGACCTATTTACAATAATATGATTTGGAATTTAAGCTAGTTTGTACCATAAAGGGTCATGGAATATGTAATCTAACAGTTGAATGAATATATGTTTCTAAGAAATATATTTGAAGTTAGTGTTTAGTCAATTTAATTGCCTTAAATTGATTACATAAATTATCGACCGGAGTTGGTAATCTTGTGAAGTGCAAGTGCACTATATATGCTAGAAACCTTTCTTACTTATTTTATTATGATGATTTTATATGTGAAGATCATTTTTGAATATGTCCTAAATGAATTTAAGAAACTGAACTATAATTCATGAGAAAACTAAATCCAAGTTTAACTGTTCCTCTAAAAACCTTTAAAAGAATCTTAACTAATTTATATGTTAGTAACCAATGATGAATTTGAGAAAACTTTAAAATTCTGGAAAAAGAGGCAACATTAATATTGTTGTGTATTTTTGGGAGTTTTATGTTCATGAAACTTGAATCAAGGAATCACTTGGAAAACATTTACACTATTATTCTCAGAAAGGAAATTTCAAAATCACTATTAAGAAACAAGACTATATAAACTTACAAAAATAATTTAGTTGAAAACTGAAAAGAAAATTATAGAATATTATCTCAAAAGAAGAACTAATTTACAACAAATAACTGATGCATAAAAGAAACTATGATTATCTCTATGTTATAACTACTCATAAAATGAAACTACATCAAATGATTAAAAAAAAATTACTTGAAAATCTATCCTAACAAGATGAAATTCTGGAAATGATTATAACATATAACATAATGACAAAATTAAATCAACTACCTATATTACGAAATTCTGGAAATGCTGATATCAACTAACATAATGAAAATGATAAATGAAACATATATACTATAGAAGTCTGAAAATAATTGCAATTTCTAACATGAAAAACGAAATCAAAAGCAAGACATATATTTATGCTACGAACTGCAGTGAAAACATAAATTGGGAACTAAAAGTGAGGCTATGAATAACATCTAATTAAAAAAAACAAACATAATAAAATAGAACCTCTTTTGTTGTAGGGTCCCTCCACAATAGATGGATTCAAGTATAAACGTTACTAATTGCACATTGAAACTCCAGAACACTTCTTCATTCAATTTGGAAATAGAACAACATTTAAATGAGATTACAGCCACACAATAATTTGCACTGGCAATACAATTACCAGCTAGATATTTATAAAAGCTTATCATTAACTGTCTTGAGGCTTTTACATCTATTTGAACTAGCAAATTTTATCTCGAACTCTAAAATAGAAAGTAGAATTTCATTTCTTCATAATTTGTTGTGTGGCAGAGAAAATCATGAAGTGTGATGGCTTCAGACTCCTCGCTTGCTTGATTCAGCACCTGGTTGACCACTCCTTTGACCACATATATGTGAGGTTTCCTCCTTGATTTGGGCTAGATGGATAGGATAAGATCCATGATAATATTATTTTTCATCTACCCATATGCTCCATTAATACCTCAAACTATCGAACTGTGGCAATGGCTACAGAAACATAAATCAGCTGCATAATTGCATTAATTCTGTAGCTATTGCATATTTTGCTCTAATAATAAGGAACAATTGAAAATATGAAAAATCGGTCACCATAATACTTTACCAAGTCATAATTTGGAGTCTAACACTTATTTGAGCTAACGATGGTGACAAAAAGAAGGAAAATGAGTGAAAGGAGTGTCAAAATTGAGGCAGTCTTGAGGCTCGACATTCCCCCATGAGGAGACCATTGCATGTCCTCATGTAAAACACAAAAATTTTGATCCTTATAATTCTAGTGCATCTACCCTAAGACTTCTGCTAAAACATCCAAATTCAAATTCTTTTCCTCCCTTTTACTCACAACCATCCTTGGATTTATCATCATGAGTTTATATTTCAGGTTTATAATTTTCCTGTTGAGATTTTTATTTTTGTTTTTATTGAACCATAAACCCAAATGAAAAAGAGTATTATCATTTATGGTTTTGTTAGTATTGTTCTGCAACTTCAAGGCTTCATGCTCCTGTTTAATACGAGTGTTTAGTGTCCCCAGTTCAAAATTCTCTTGCCTTAGAATATTCACTATTGGAGGTTCTTGTGGACTATGAGGCTAGGCTTCTTCCCTCTGTTCTAAAACTGATGTCTTCTTTGTGTCTCTCTTCTCCAAGGACTCAATATGGTCATGTTTTGTTTTTAAAATTCAAGTTGTCATTTTATTTGTTATTTATATAAAATGAATCTCTAGATGGAAATTTCAAATTACATTTTCACAACGTGTATATTTTTTATGGTTGAACTACATTTGGCATGTGATTGTGATATAATGCTTTGTTTTTAAAATTCAAGTTGTAATTTTATAAAATTGTTAAAAATATAAAATGAATCTCTCTAGATGGAAATATCAAATTACAAACCATATTTTGGATAATTGAACTACATTTGGCATGTGATCACATGTTGTAATATAATGTTTTGTTTTTAAAACTCAAGTTTTGGATGGTTGAACTACATTTGGCATGTGAAGTAATGTTGTGATATAATGTTTTGTTTTAAAACTTAAGTTTTGGATGGTTGAACTACATTTGGTATCTGATTGTGATATAATGTTTTTTTTATTGGATAGTTGAACTACATTTGGCATGTGAAGTAATGTTGTTCAATATAATGTTTTGTTTTTAAAACTCAAGTTTTGGATTGTTGAACTACATTTGGCATGTGATTTTGATATAATGTCTTGTTTTTATTGAATAGTCGAACTACATTTAGCACGTGAAGTAATGTTGTGATATATAATGTTTTGTTTTTGAAACTCAAGTTTTGGATGGTTGAACTACATTTGGTAAGTGATTCATGATATAATGTTTTGTTTTTATTGGATAGTTGAACTACATTTGGCATGTGAAGTAATTTTGTGATATAATTTTTTTTGTTTTTAAAACTCAAGTTTTGGATGGTTGAAATACATTTGGCATGTGATTGTGATATACAGTTTTGTTTTTATTGGATAGTTGAACTACATTTGGCATGTGAAGTAATGTTGTGATATAATTTTCTTTGCTTTTAAAACTCAAGTTTTGGATGGTTGAACTACATTTGGCATGTGATTGTGATACAATTTTTTGTTTCTATTGGATAGTTGAACTACATTTGGCATGTGAAGTAATGTTGTGATATAATGTTTTGTTTTTAAAACTCAAGTTTTGGATAGTTGAACTAGACATTTGGCATGTGATTGTGATATAATTTTTTGTTTTTTTTGGATAGTTGAACTACATTTGGCATGTGATTGTGGTATAACATTTTGTTTTTAAAATTAAAGTTGTCATTTTAAAAACAAAAAAAGTTCAAATAAATATATGTACATAGAAATGAATTAATTACATGTTTGAATATATGTTAAAACGATTGAAGTACAATACACACACACACACACACACATATACAATCATAAGATTCTAAGTCTTCTTAGATGTGTTAAAAAATCATAAAATTTTAAAATTGCATTCTAGAGCATATATCCAGTATGTGAAACATTTTTCATCAATGCACATAGAAAAACTACTTTCAGTTGATAGTAAACTAGAAATTACAAAACATATACCACACATTTTTCATTCAAGAATGAATATTGTAATTTACTTCTAATAGACACACACGTCTAAAACAAAATCATGCAACTTCAAATTTGCATTATATCAACTATGCTAGATACACAGATATGTAAATTTTGCAATAACGACATTATGACAAATTGTACTAGAGAATATAGGAAATTTCTTAGACCAGATAATCTAGACATGTGTATGTGTACACGTGTATAAAATACTCATGCGCATTTACCAAAACAATGTACATGTGCAAACACTTGCATAGATAACATAACAAGGCAGTTCAGTTTTTAGTAAAGTTCTGGAAGTTCTAAAACATGAATCCAAAGAGAAGAAATTTTTGGGTAGTTCAATCAAAAACAATCCAATGGAATGCCATCTTTAATGATCCGTTCATGATCTGTTTTTGACATTTTCCATTTCTTAATTTTCTTTTTTTTCTTTGATTGAACTTCTATCAAATTTATGTGTGCTGCACACACCAAGTGACTATATTGACAACTTATGAAATTAGGTTCATAGTCTTCAAAGTAAACAAAATCCCCACTTTCATTAGTTTGTCTGAAAAAAATGACCTTTCAGTATAATAGACCCTTTGTCATATGTAAACTCATGATCATTATAGTTTTCTAATAATTTCATCTTTCGTTCAGTTCAATGCATCAAATAATACTTCACATTTTCATTGTTGATAGTAGGTGCAAGTACAACAAAAAAATTTCCTGCACAATAAAACAAACTTATGTATTTAAATTTAGATCATAAATAACATGAAAAATTACCTTTAAAATTAACATACATGTACATGATTTTATTATCTATTTCTAGATCTCTACCATTTGAAAGCAATTGAAATGTTACCTTCTCTAACAAGATCAGAAACTCAATCACCATCAGATGATATTGTAGTCTCCTCTGATTGCATTTATTCAAACATTGCAACATACATTTTCCCCTTTGTATTTAGTTTTGTATGTTGGCAATATTTTACATACATTTTATTTTCACAAACATCATTGGATTCTGTGTTATCTATGCAAACATGACAAAAACAAGAATATTTTCTTTTATCCAATGTAAACATATTTGTGGACAAATTTGTTTTAATTAAATGCAATTTTCCAGTCCTCAACATCATTTCCAATCGATCTATCTACATATTCGACCCCAATATGCCAAAAAAACCTATATGGAAAATTAAAAAAAGAATATCAATATGATATCAAAATACCATCATAGGTAATCATTGTGATAAATGTACACTGTTTAAAATTAGAAATCCAATAGAAATTAAATTGTAAGTACCTTCGCACTTCCCTTGATCAATTAGTCTCATGGATTAGTGCAGCGATGCACCATTAAATAACTTCTTTAGCATCCACAAGTCGGTTTGTAGAGGGATCCATTTGATATCTTCGAAGTTCTTGTTTTATGCATGCCCCTGCACCATCATGTTCTCCTTTTCTATGACCAGTCTCAAATAAACTCCAACAATGTTTAATGTGAGATTTCATATGAATATGACACAACCAAAAGAACGATCGTGAAGATTTGAATTTACCTGCGCATCCATCTAACCATATCCAATGTTCATTGAATTTTATTCCATGACTTTTCAAGGAGTCATAAATCTTTCCAAAACAATGGTGTACAAAATATGTATCATGTGTACGATCGTCACTAATATAAAAGTGATATTCTTTAATAACGTGTTGATTTTCACTGGTGCTTTCTATATGATCAAAATTTTGTTTAACATGTCTATATAGAATATGAATGAGCATGGAGACTTGGTCAGAATGATAGTATTCACTCTGTATCTATTTTTGTGGAACAAATGTGTAGTTTTTTGCAAAATCAATTACTAACAAAATGGTCCCTGGTGGAAAAAATTCACAGGATTTTTTGAATTGCAAGTCATGTCATCGAGCTCTATGGGAATGCTTGGTCTATTTATAAATTTCCGCCTCAAACTTTCTCAAAAAATCTATCAAAAAAATTTCTTCTTCTTGTAAATCAATTATTTTAGCACTTGAACCTTGAATTGATGTATGGATATATTCATATCTCTTCTATTTCACTTTCATGTTGGAAAATTATTGATCATTTATATTAGTACGATATTTTTTTTGAAATTTAGTCAAATTTCCACAATCATCGCATTTTTTACCACCAACACATTCATGGCTTTCTCTTCCACATATAATTTGAGATATGAAATCATGGAAAGTGGAAGGAGGAGGTGAATCTTTCTAAAATATTCTACCAAAATTAAGCAATGTGTCATAATATAACTGAAATTCCACATGCTAACAACAACAACAAGTGTCGTGTATGGTGATAGATTTTACATACCATGGTTTTTTTTGCACAAAAGCACTTATTGGGACATCAATTTCATGATTCTCTTCTTTGAAATTGTTGAAAAACTCTATCTGAGTGGTTTCTAGGAAATGTTTTGGATGGTCTTCGTATTTATTTTGTGTTATTTTTCTTCACTTCACATCCCTTGATTTTAGTGAAACATGTGAATTTTTCATCCAATATTCATATATATATATTTTTTTTAACATTTTCTCCATGTATATCTTTGTATAGTTGCCTACAAATAGTTTTCCAACAAGTGAGTTCATCAATTACATATATTTGCAACAGAAATTTATGATGTTTGTGAAACGTTTTTCGTGAGGCTCCTAATGCTTGTGCTATAGATTTTACCAAGTGATTATCTTTAGTACTTGATAAAACCACTGCCATATGTATTTCTCTATGTGCATCTAAAACATTTTTCTGCCTAGATCTTCTAATTGAATTTATAGCACTATTTATATTTTGTATCACATTTTCCTTGATTTTTTTATATTTTGTTGATTTTCGAATACCCAATAAAGTCGTAGCTTCTTTTAATTTCCTTAATGTTAGGAGACTTTTCAAAAATTGGGCTTGAACTGCCACAATTTCCTTTATGAAGTATGAATCAAAAATGTGATTAACACAATATTGTATAACATGGTCAACTTTTTTATCTCTATATGTGTGTGTGTCAAAATTTTCTAACATCTCATCATCGATATTGATTTCATCTTTACATATTCGAATTAAAAGTACATAATAAGTTTACATATTCAATAAATAACTAAATTAATAAATATGTATAATTTCAATAATGTGTGCATGTGTTCAACATATATATATATATATATATATATATATATATATATATATATATACCTAGTGATTCAATTTCTTCACTTGAATTTCTTTCAACATTTCACCATATTCAATCATTGGTTCAATATCTCTTTCACATTCTCTTTCAAAATTTTGTATCTCATCATCAATTTTTTGAGGAATATCTCTCTATGTTTACATTGAAAAATATTTTTCAAATTAGTTCACCAAATAAAAATTATGCTTCACAATTTACATTAGGAAAATTTTAAATATCAAATTTATAATATTTACATTTACATACCTGCTTCGTCTTCTAGTTGAGGTTGATTTTCCCTTTAAATATTTTAGCTTTTTTCTCTCTTTTTTTCTGTGATATTCTCTCCCCTGTTCTCTATGTTCCTCAGGGTCTCTTGTTCTATCATATTCTCTCTTGCAATTCCTTCAATTTCCCATGATAATTGAGTATGAAATTCAAAAAATGTCCTTCAAAAACTTAGACAAAAACTCAATTAGAAAAAACATCACAAAAGATTTAATTTAAAAAAATCTCATTTTAAAAATTTTGCACAAAATTCATACTTCAATCCAAAACACTTACTTTAAAAAATCTGAGGAAAAAAATGTCTTCTAAAAATGAAGTGAAGCTCAAAATATTTCCTTCCAAGTGCTGCAAAAAATTTTCATTTAAAAATTTAGACAAAAAAACTCATTTTAAAAAATCATTATAAAAGATTTACTTCAAACCAAAACATGTACTCTAAAAAAATGTCACTTCAAAAAATACCTCCAAAAAATGTCCATTGAAAATTAAGCCCAACTTCTTAAAAAATTTCGCTTTAAAAAATACCTCCAAAAAATGCCCCTTGAAAATTAAGTCCAAAAACCTCTAAAACAAATGTCTCTAAAAACAAAATACCTCCAAACAATGTCCTTTGAAAATTAAGCCTAAAAATCCTCTAAAAAAATATCACTTTAAAAAATACCTCCAAAAAATGTCCTTTGAATATCAAGCATAAAAAGAGTCCTTTCGAAATTAAGCCCAAAAAAAGTCCAAAAAGTGTCCAAAAAATGTATTTTAGAAATTAAGCCCAAAAACCTCTAAAAACAAAATACCTCTAAAAAATGTCCTTTGAAAATTAAGCCCAAAACCTCTAAAAGAAAAATACCTTCAAAAAAATGTCATTTGAAAATTAAGCCCAAAAAGCATCCAAAAAATGTATCACATACCTCCCAAAAAATGTCCTTTGAATGTGAAGCCAAAAAGAGTCCTTTGAAAATTAAGCCCAAAAAAATCCTTTGCCAAATCAGACCAAATGAAGAAATGTGTGAAATTATGTGAAAATAATGAATCCATTTACACCTATTTATATTGCCGTGAAATGTTTTTTTGGAGGGGTTTTGTTGAATTTTATGACCGACATAAAGTCAATTAAAATTTCGGCCGAAATTTTGTAAAATATTTAGTCGAAAATTTGTGTCATTAGACTTGACGAGCCGTCGGGACAAAAAACAATTCGGCCGTATTTTTTTTAAAATTTCGGCCAAACTAACATGTCTGCATTTATGCAGAGCCGAGCTCTAGACACGTTTCTTCAACTTTGGACTGATTAAACTTCATGAAACTTTATGAGTTAACTATCAAAACCAAGTCAAGCATTTGCAGAATTTAATCTGCTCTCAGGAAATATAACGTTTATGGAATTTGATAAATATTTACTAATTTTAATTAATTTTGTAATAAAACGCATGCAAACAATTTCTGAAGGTCATTATGATTCAGTGAAATCAATCTTTTGTATCTTCCAAAATATGCTATAAAAAAATTGAAAAGATTATGGTGCATTACATTGGTCCGTCGTCTGTAATGGGTAGTCTTTAGATTTTTAGTTTATAACTTAAATGTTGAGAAAAATTGTGCGAGCCGAAACATATTCAAAATATGCAGTTTTTTCGTATTGAATCAGTTCAAAAAATTCTAGTAATTATGATATGCATCAGTTGGTTTCATAAATATAAATAAAATGAAGTAGACTCTATCTAGATTGTTGTCTGAACAGCAGATTTTATGGATCCTTTGATTCTTGGAAACCACTAAAAAGAATCAAAGAAACGCTAAGTTTACATATCAAATGTTGATACAAAAATTCCAAAAAATAAGTAATAGAAAGCTAATAAAATTTTTGACAGCTTTTATTTTTATTGCAAAATGAAATTATAAATAGAGAGATTGTTTTGTCTTGCAGAAAGTTGAAGAACAGAAAAAAATGATATTTTTTTCTCAAAAAAGGGCAAAAAGAGTAACCCAACTTCTATTCTTTTGTTTTTAATATAAATTTAAAACTATACACAAATATACATTGAAATTTTAAAAACAAATCCTACAAAAACATGCTACTTTAAACTACACCATATCAAATTCATCATCGCTCTCTAATTTCTCCATCCTTTTGGAAGGATAATTATAATTTCTCCATCCTTTAGGAAGGATAACTATCTCAATCATGGATGAATTTGTTTAAAATATTGTTAGAGTAAACTTGAAATCAGTTAGTGTGTGTAGAGATAGGGATTTTCTTTGAATTTGTGGTGGTGATGGGTGGTGCTAGTGCTTATGGTAGTGGAGGATGTTGTGTATGGAGATAGTGTTTAACTATAACGATGATGGTGGTGTTCATGTTCTTATAACATCATAGTGACACTGTTGTATAGATTATAGTTGATGTTAAATAAATTATATGACAATGGATTATTTTGGCTAATGCCCATTATATGCTATTGAACAATTATTAATGAATGTGGAAGCGTGTATTTGAATACACGGTGTTGGATGATCTTCGATAAATGTGGTGTATCTAAACAAAAATTCTCCATGAAAATAAAATTATATATTTCAATAATTGATTTTCAATGGCGTTCGATGAATGTAACATATTTCCATAAGCAATCCTACTGAATAGAGTGGGGTGCATTTGAATCAATGGTCTTGGTCAATTCTCAGTGAATGTGATGCATCTCAATTGACAACATAGGGTGAATGTAGTGAGTGCAGCTCATCTTAATGAATGAATTTTATATATGTAAATGGATAATCTTTCGTGAATGTGGCATGTTACATTTCAATGGGAATTATTAGATGCTCATTGATGAATTTAATATTGCATGTACCCAGGAAATATTAAAGTTAGGATTTCAATATTGATTAGGTAATAAAATTGATGATAGTGGATGAATTTTATGGAGAAAATGCTCCTTGTTACTTCAAGATAGAGATGTCACATTCAGTGGATGATCCTTAAGATGTAAACTTTTTGACAACATAACTAGTTCAGTTATGACTCCATTATTGATTAGGCAATCAAGCAGATAATATTGGACGATATTAGATGAATGTGATGGATTAAATACTCATTAGTTCTTCATACCTATGACACTAGAGGGATGATCCTAGATGTAAATTTGGTAAAATAGAAACCTAATGCCTCAATTTTGAATTTTAAGATCAAGCTAAGGACCCTAGATGACCATAGGTAACTATATTTTTAAACTAAATAATCCTTGGTGCTTCAACTTAGACCACAAAGAAGTAAGGACCATCTTGGATGACTTTAATTCATGAATGTAGTGTGTTACCTCTGAACCTATGTGAAAGTAACAAACTTTAGAAATCATGAATGTGATGCAATTCAACCACTCTCATAGTCCACTAAAATGAAAGGTACTTACTCTAATGATAAGATGAAGGAAGCTTAATAACCTTAAAAAAATAAAATTAACATTATATAATGGCCTTAACACTCCATATATATATTTCCATCCAACAACCTTGAAAATGTTTAGATGTAATCTATGTCAACATATCTTTTAAAATTGATAAAATCTAAAGGCTAGCTAAATATATATCATTGATATTTTTTTATAAAATAAATATTCCTAGTCATAACATTCAAACAAAAAAACCGTGATTATTTATGAGTACATATAAATGTGTGTCTTGATTTAAGGCGACAAAATAAAAAAATTGGTTTTAAATTCTAATGAAACCTTTTGTGCAATCTTAAATTTAATGAAAAATCAAAGTTTTATTTCCACTTATTTTAGCTCAGAGTCCTCCAACTCAATCAAATGTTATAAATCACCCCTTTCAATAGAAAATGTTGTTCCTTTTCCTCTTTAGTAGGGTTTTATTAGTGGAGAGTTTGTGTTTTCTCAATAAATAATTTTATGGAAGCAAACTAACCACTTTGAATGATTAAAAATTTCAATTTCAAATAGATATTCTTCAATATAATTTATACTTCATGTTTTTCTGTCATGCAAGTGCATTATCTTTTATTAAATATGTTTTAATTTTAGTCAAGTTTTATATTAAAAAACATATTTGACAATAATAAGTTTTTCCTAAATGGAGTGCTTTCTGAGCAAGGAGGGGGTCCCACCTCGCCAAGAGACGAGGGAATGTGGCCACACACCCTCATAATGGTTGTTAATGGTTTGAATAAATTTCAGATGATGCCACTTACAAACATTTTCCATGGGAATTAAATTCTTTCACTCTCCATACAATAATCTAATTTTCCTTGAGTGCCATCTACCTCTCTAGACTGTACATTAGAGCTTCTCCTATGTGAAACATCAATCTGATTCAATTCCAAGTATGGAAACTTATATCTTAGTTCAATTAGTTCATAGTTATACTGATGTCGGCTATTAGAGGTCTTTTTTCCACAAAAAGGCTTCATATCTAGTTAAATATTATTTGTCTCCTTTGATGGTCCATCTTCCTAAGGCTTGACTTGGAACAAAACCTAAAATTTTTGGCATATATTTGAAATTTAAATGAGGAAAGTCCTCACATTATAGATTTTGACTACATCTATAAAGATAATCACCACCAGACAACTTGAGATCTTGGTTTCACCCTGTTGTCATATTTTCCTTACACGTTCCGAGGGAATTTCACATTTTTTAAGCTCAATTTTCGTTTCATGTATGGTCACCACACCTCTTTCCACTGGAAAAAAAAAAATTCATAGTTGCGGAATAAGACTACACTTATTTTGAGAGCCTCTTCTCTACTCTTGGTCTCCCCTCTTCTTCTACGCTCCTTTTTTTTGTTTTCTCTGTATTATGTCTCAGTTTGGCCTACTTGCCCCTTTGGTTTCCAAATTTTAGTGCCCAGGTGGCTTCTCAGTAGTCTGCCTC
This sequence comes from Pinus albicaulis, assembly GCA_034641835.2. Classification (NCBI taxonomy): domain Eukaryota; kingdom Viridiplantae; phylum Streptophyta; class Pinopsida; order Pinales; family Pinaceae; genus Pinus; species Pinus albicaulis. Next base: position 460,494,643 of record CM076573.1, read on the forward strand.
TCTACGTCTTTGATATCCCCTTGAAATTATTTGTCTCTAGTACTAAGCATCCCTCCCAGTTGTTTCCCTAGACAACTCACCTCCCTTATCCTCTATCACTAGTTTGTCTTACCCTCTTTTATTCGTCATAATCGTTGTTCCATCACAATCCCCTGATTCTCCTACACGTGGATCTCTATCAGCCATCTTGTTGGTGGAAAATTTAGAGCAGTGATGACCCAAGGCTCAGTTTGAGTTTTCTAATAAAGGAATTCGTCGTAGCCTAGATTTTTCGCTGGCATTTTTACTCCCTTTTTACAAAAGGAGAGTCTCATCCGAGGCGAGCCATAACCAAGGAAGAAATAATGGATCCATATCAATGGGAGAACACTAAAATTTTTGTTATATTCTCTTTTCAGTTAATCATCTTATTATCATATGCAACTATATCACTACTAGAACGATCATTTGTGAAAAGAAAGATGGATTCACCCACTCATACGAAACAAAGTTTAAAGGGGGTCATGTAGACATTGAGCCACTTAACACAACATATCCTGAGGAATCCTTTTATTATTAATATAACCAAACATTACATCAAGTACCTATACGATCTTGGATCACATCACATTACACCAGGAATTACAATTCATATACATGATTTAGAGATCTGCGTAGAATAAAAAATTATGCATGCAATCAACAACAAGGATATAAAACATGAAGATCATAATATATATTTATTTGATGCCCAATTTTTCCCTCTTCATCTTCTTTTATAAGCGCGCTCACTTGATCTAGTGCTCACACAGGTTCCTTGATCCCACCTTTGATCTGGTCCACTTTGAAAAATCCTGGTACCTATTTCCCTTTCCTTCTTGATTCTTTCAAAATTGATCCAACCTTCTAGATTTCGTGGGCACGTTTTCCTGATTTTTCGACTGCTAAAGTCTCATTTTTTAATTCTCTGAAGAATTCATTTTTTCAATGATATTATTCCAATGGATTTATCCATTCTTCTTCCACAACTATTATGCGAGTTTGTTTTCCACACACCAAAAAAAGGACCCAATAGGCCCCAACCACAATCTATTGACTCGCCCTCAAGTTAGTTTCTTGTTGATGCATCTGGTCCTTTATTTGTGTGTGCTTCATCGCTTGCAAATTTTTCTCCTTCAAACTAAGGACCCAACTTTGGCACCAATTGTAACACATCATCATTTTTCGCACATGATCCTTATCTTTTGATAGTTGAAACCATTCTAGTTGTTCAACATAAACTTCTTATTTGAGTTCTCCATTAAAAAATGCTAGCTTTACTTCCATTTTACAAACTTTGAATCCTTTAAAACATGCAAAAGCCAATAGCATCTTGATTTCTTCAAGTCTAGCCACTAGAGAAAAGATTTGTTCAAAATACTCCCCTTCAACTTGAGCATATCCTATACATATGAGTCTTTCCTTGATTCTTACTACCTGTGCATCCTCATTGGGTTTATTTCTATAGGTCCACTTGGATCTAGTCACATTCTTGTCTTTTGGCCTTGGCACATATTCCCATGTATCATTTTTCACGATTTGATCTAGTTCATCATTCATAGCCTTAACCCAATAGTTATCTTGAAAATCCTAAGAAAATTTTTAATGCTCCGTTAAGGATACTAGAGGTACATCGTCTTGGTTGGATGTGCTCGCGATTTTCCTTCTAGTTTGAACCCACGACTCCCATTCTCCCAAAAATTGATTGTTTAGATGATTCTTTTGAGAATATTTAGATGATGTTTTTTTAATGTAATGAATAATATTCTTATATTTTTTCTCCATCATGGTCTTCATAGTGATTGTCAGCTGGTTGTGATTCTTGATAGTTAATTGGATGTGGCTAGACTCGAGGAAGCATTTCATTTATTTTCGCATCAATGCATTCAACAAATTTTTGAGTCATTTTGTTGTAACATCTATATCCTTTGCTTATATAAGCATATCTAAGAAAATTTCCTTCATAAGCTCTAGATTTGAATTCCCATAAATTTTATTCATTTACTTTGATGTAGAATACACTTCCAAAATCTCTAAAATGTTTAAATATGGTTGGTCTACCTTTCCATAGTTTGTAGGGAGTTTTAGTATCATTTGATCTAATTTGAATATTATTCGATATGTAGATTTTGGTGTACACTGGTTCTCCCCAAAATCGGTCCAGTAATCAAGATTAAAAAAATATGGATATGGCCATTCATTGTAGTGCTTTATTTTCCCTTTTGGCCACACCATTCTGCTGTGGTATTCCTGCTATCATGAATTGTATTTTTATTCCATGATGTTAAAAAACTCATTGAATTCATTTGAACTGAATTCTCCTCCTTTATATGTTCCTAGGCATTTAATCTTTATATCTATTTCATTTTCTACCAAAGCATTGAAGGCTTTCAATATTTCAAAAGTTTATCTTTTTTCTTTAATAAAGGAATCTGAAGTTATTCTTGTAAAATCGTCAATGAACATCATAAACCACCTTTCACCTTTCAAAGTCTCACTTCTAGCTAGTCCATGGAGCTTAGACTGGTGTGAATAATTTCCAAAGGACATGATGAAGAAAACTCTTTTTTTTTTTAAAGAGTACTCTGCTTTATTTTCCACGCTACGATAGTTTAAAGATATCATTATGAGGTTGTGTTATTTTAGGTATGTCCTTAATGTCGTAGCCAACTTTCTTCTATCTTTTGTGACAACCCTATTTAAAAATCCATGTAAAAAAAATATAATACCAAGGTCATGGGACACTTATTTGAAGCTAAATTTTGGGAAACAAAATCCTAGTGTGGGTGTTCATTTGGTTTATTAAGGCTAAGTAAATTGGAAAGGCAATGGAAAATGATTTCGAAAGCCATGAGCTATTATTTGGAATTTATTTATGAAAATAATGGAAATTAGGAGAAAAGGAAGTTGAAAGGTCACAGGTTGCATGTGAGGATGAAAATGAAGGAAAATACTAGAAAATGAAGAAAATAGAGGCCTCATTGATAAAAAGGCTTATGAGGATCAGTTCATGGACATTGGTCAGTTTAGTTTTGGAGCTCTCTCTCTATTCTCTCTCTCTCTCTCTCACTCTTGGACACTTAGATTTTTCTTGGAGTACTTCATCATTGGATCAAGAAAAACAAAGAAGGCACAGAGGAAGAAAATATCAAGCAAGGAAGAGCAAGATCAAGCAACTACAACAAGATTATTTGCAGGTACCGAGTTTCATGTATGATTTCATTACTAGTTTTCGCATGCATGGTTATGCATGTGTGTTGTAGGTTCTCTTTTTGTTATTGGCATGGTTTTTTCTAGTTGTGACAATGTTCTTCAACCTTTCATTGTCATTTCTGGATAGCCATGGTGTGATTGGGTTCTCATGTTTTGTTTTAGTTGGATTGTGGGATGGATTTGAAACTATGTGAGGTGGCCTCTAAAAGAAATATCACATGGCGTAGTGATCCCTGAATCATAATGTGGTTTGTGGTAAAGCCTTAGCCTAGTGACCCTTGAACTAGACTATGAGTTGCGGTAAAGCCATATTTTGTGTTCACTCAGTGGGTCTAGAAATCCTCAACCGATGAGTAGTAGGATATACGGTAAAGCCTAGAGATGGGTTCCCTCAATCAGGCTTAGGAATCCTTGGTTTGTGAATGGCAGGATATATAGTAAATCCTGGAGGGTGGAGTCTTGATTAGGCCTAGGGATCCTCGACCGTGTTATGGAGGGATGTACAGTAAATCCTAGAGGCTAGGTGATAGGAAAATTCCTCATGGTGTAGGTGGAGAAATATGGTGGAAGCGATGCTTTTTTAGAGCCTAGTGTTCCGATGGGGATTGTGATAAAGCCTGGTTCTCTTGATGAGGGTGAGGTGGTTTAGCCTCAGGAAACCCTTGTTGATTTTTGGTTATGAGTCCCACATTTGTGCTTGGAATATGCCACGGGGGTGATTGGATGAAAGAAAAATTTGGTTCAACAAATCTATGGTTGGGTGTTATGTGGAAGTTCCAAACCTGGTTGGCTTATGCATTCACTAGTACTAATTTTGTCTCCTTCTTATTTCATGTGTCAATTTACAAGTTCATATGTGGCATCTATTTTTGTTGTATCCTTGTTAATTTTGTTCGTTATATGCTGGTTATGATCATGTTTTATGAAAATTATTATGTATGGATCTTATCATGTTTTGGTTGATAAATGAATGAAAAATGAATATATGACATAATAGATGATAATGCAACTGATTTGATAAGGCATCAATGATTCTTTACAAATATAAAATAAGTATGACATCCCTATTCTCATATCTATTGTTATGACCTATATAGTTCATGTTTATGATATATTTAATGAAATGTCTATCATGGTTAGGCTTGGTTAGGTAAATTCCTTGATATATTTTTGTGTTTGAGGCTTTGTCTTGGCTTCATTTATTTTCTTGTAAGTCTCATCAAGTTCCGGGCAGTGGTCTGGAGAGTAGCCTTTAAAATTGGTTTAAATATCACAGCCTCTAGCATAGAACCAGCTGAAAAAGACTATTGTCTCCCCCTTGCAGGCATTGTAGGAGTGACTAGAGGGTTTCAGTAGCATGGAGGGCTTCTCATTGGACCGAATGGGGGTTGAATTCATTAAAAGGTTAGGTTAACTTAGGGGTTGGGCACCTGGAGTGGTGGATTAGCTCCGAGGGGTCCTGTAGTACCTGAGGGAGGTATGTAAAATGTTGGTTCGCCGGTTCCACTTATGTAACTGCGCTTAAAGAGTTGAATCATATCATTGGATCTCTTCATCACATGTTTACCCCAGTGGAGCTGTTAGCTTGGGTAAATGTGGGAGGAGGGAATTACATATTTCCCATACAATATTTTTCCATTTTTGATCCATCAATAATGTATACATTGCCTGAAGTTTTGTTAGCCTTTTTCACCAGTTTTCCTGTATCAACATTTCTAATTTTTGAACTCTTGGAATTAAATGTGAGATTATATCCTTGATCCGACATTTGAATGAAACTCAAGAGATTTTTTTTTATTCCTTCCACATAAAAATTGTTTGAGCCATGGTCCTTCCATTATCAATGTTCACTATTCATTTTCCAACAATTCTTCCCAATGCATTGTTTCCAAGAATTACTCATGCTAGAGTATGTTGTGGCCACTTTATCCACTATAGAGGCAGAGTATATAACATCTACTCATGCTTGTAAGGAGGCCATTTGACTTGTGAAATTGTGTTTAGATGTAGGGCTAAGTTAGAAAACAATTATGTTTCAATATGATAGTAATAATGCCATTTTTCTAGCTAAGAACCCAACATCTCATGCAAATATAAAACATATAATTATCTAGTACCTTTTAGTTTGAGACATGGAAAAGGGTGGAAGGCTAATACTAGAAAAGCCTGCACTTTATAAATTATTGTAAATGCATTGAAAAAACCTGCGAGTAAAAGTAATTTCATGTGGTGTGTTGGGTCTATGGGCCTTATGAACCCTAGTAATTAACTCACAATTTGATGCATTCTCCCTCAAATTTTTGTAAGATACACATGACAAGTGAGAATGTTGAGACAAGTGTGGTTCACACTTTGCAATTGTGCAACATAACAATTATCCCAGGAAATTCTTAGTAGTGGCAGGGAATGAAAGATTAACATAATACATAATAATTACTAACCAATAATTTGTGATGCATGATGAATAGTGCTAAGTAATTAATGTTAATCAATAACATTTGGCCAATTAATTATCACTACTTTCCAACATGTGGAGTTAGAAAACCATAAATGGATTATAATTTCATTATGCCCATTTTTCAAGTGCTTCAATAAAAAGAATGTGAGTGTATTTCAACTTATTACTACATTGTCAAAATTTCACTAAAACCTATTTGCAAATAAATAATCCTATTGAAAGCATAAAAACTCTATGATATATTGTAACCATATGTAGGTATACCTGGAACAAATGATCCTCCCATAGAAGCATTGGGGGCATAGCTTGCTACATTAAGAAGAACATCTCCCCCCATGCTAAGATTTATAAAAGCGACCCTTACAACCAATATAGTTGGATTGAGATTACTGAAATTACTGATAAAAAGACCTACATAACAATCTATTATTTCCCCCCCATGAATTCTAACTTCTATAAGAAAAATAATCTAGATACAAATAGTGCTTACAATGGTTTAGAGAATGATATTTCTAGCCTAAGGAATGAAGGTAATATCCTTTTAGTGGGTGACTTTAATGCTCAAACTTCAAGCAACCAAGCTATTCTTCTAAGCAATCATTCCAACCCCAATCCTCTTTGGTTAGACGAAGACCTTACTCTGGCTAGCCGGCACAAAAGGAGCTCTGAAGACCTCGGGGATAATTTGTTTGGGTCAGAGCTAGTCAAGCTCTGTAGTGCTCAGGATCTCATAATTTGCAACGGTCTAAAGAAGTGGCCCAATTCTAGCCAGATGACTTGCATCCATGGGCTTCGCAGCAGCGTGGTAGACTACATTATTTATGATCTCTCTTTATACAAGGAAATAATAAGTGTTGACATCTTAGACGACCACAAGCCCGACTCTGATCATAGGCCTTTACTCATAACTCTCAATTTTGTGATGCATAGAGATCCCATAGAAGATAATCCTGATAGTCAAAAGAACTTAATCTTTGATAGAAATAAAAATGATCTGTTTCTAAATGAACTAAAAACTAATTTTCTTCCTTTATCTAGTATAGACAACATAGATGACCTTTATCATAATTTTACTACAACCCTCTCATATTCTATTAACAAGTTCTCAATTGAAGTCTCAAGTAATAAAAGAAATATCAAAACCGACCCATGGTATGACAAAGATTGTAAAAGTGCGAGGAGAGCATTTAAGGAAGTTGTTGATGAATCTCTCAAAATTGACAAGATAAAAATCTACAAAGCTGTAACTAAAAGGAAAAAAAGGCAATATATTCGTAAAAGACAAGAGAATCTCTTACACCTCTCTAAGGTGGCTCCTAAGAAATTTTGGAGGCAGATTCTAACTAGGAAAACTAAAGATAATAATAAAATTGCTTTACACGACTGAAATTCCTATCTTAAAAAGCTTTATGAACCTCCAAATGCCAGGGATCTTGAAACCCTGCTCACAATGAAAGAAGTTTTCTCATTAGAAGACATTCATTTTGGGGTTAAACGCCTGGAAAATGGAAAAGCTAAAGACATTGAAGGTTACCAGGTGGAAATCTTAAAAATTGGAGGTCATGTCCTCATCCCCCACATCCACAAGCTTTTCAACCAAATGGTCAAGCAAGGGTTCCCTAAACCTTGGACTCAGAGCCTCATTATCCCTATTTTTAAAAGTGGGGATACAAATAACCCCTCTAATTATCGGACAATTATGATCAGCCCTCTCTTAGCCAAGTTATATGGTATTATTTTGGAAAATAAGTTGAGCATTTGGCATGAAAGTGAAGGTAAGTGGGCTAAAGGCCAAGCGGGTTTTAGAAGGCAGCACTCAACAACGGACCACCTCGTTATGCTTAGGATCATTATGGAGGAATGCCGCAATGATAAATCCAATCTCTTTTGTTGCTTTGTGGACTTTAGAAAGGCTTTTGATATGGTTCCTAGAAACAACCTATGGAATAGATTAGAAGAGCTAAATTTTCCTTTCGAACTAAGAGCGGCCGCTATAAGGTTATATGAGAATGTAATTGCCAAGTTAAAGAGAAATGAGGGGTGGTCAAAAGATATTAAGTGTAATATCGGAGTTAAACAAGGTTACCCCCTCTCCCCTACCCTATTTGGAATTTACATCGACAAGCTAGAAGGTTGTTTAGAGGAAGCAGGATGTGCTGGCACGACCTTAGCAGGGATAGTCATCATCTTTCTTCTTTATGATGATGATATTGTTCTTCTCGCAAGGTGCCCATCTGATCTTGATAAGAAACTTAGACTTCTTAAGGATTTCTGCTCTACCATGGGTATGTCTGTTAACACTAAAAAAACAAAAGTTATGATTATAAAATCCAAGAAGGACACTTACGCTAATTTTGTGTATGAAAATAGTAATTTGAATGAAGTGTCTTCTTACAAGTACCCAGGAATTGATATTCATCACAAGCTCAACTGAAACTATAACATTCAGAAAAGGATTAATGGGGGGTGGAAAGCTTATTTTGGTCTTGAAAATAATTGTAAAACGACAAACCTCGTAATGTGGGATAGAAGGAAGTTCCTCTTTGAAACTTTAGTCACTCCTGTTATCTTATATGGATGTGAGGTTTGGGGTTGCAGCATCTCTAGAGAATCCTGGAGAAAGATTGAGCAAATCCAGAAGCATTTTATAACTTATAACCTTAAAATTAAAAACAATACACCCTATCCTATTCTCCTTATAGAAGTGGGTCTTTCCCCTATCGAGAGCCTAGCTATGACTAGGCTTCTGTTGTACAAGCACAAGCTCAATAGCATAGGAGACGATAGACTTCCTAAGCTAGCTTTAAATTCTAGCCAAAACCACCTAAGGCTTGAACGGGGTTGGTATAAAGACACCAGGGCTTGGTTAAACCATTGGGAGATCGAGGAGAATGTTTCATTGCAAAACATTAATAACATTAAAAAAATTGTTACTTCTAAGTTCAAAGAAAAAATGTTGTGTGAGAAAGATCTAGCAGCTAAAAGAAAATTAATATATTATAAGGAGGTCATCAACCCCACCCTAGAATATCAAAATTATCTATTTGTTTTAACTAGCTCAAAGAAGAAAATTAATATAGCCAAGATTAGAATGAACTCTCATGAGCTCCATAGTGAAACAGGTCGTTGGACGGTTCCTAAAACACCATGGATGGAAAGGATCTGTCATCTCTGTGAGAATATGAACATCGAGGATGAAAATCACTTCCTCTTAGAGTGCCCCGTGTACAACCACATAGAGCTCAATTTCATAATCTTTGTTGCAATACTGACCTTCCTAGCCTTTTAAGATGTCAAAATTATAGTGAGCTCGGGAGGCTTCTCTCCAAGCTTTTTGAGCATAGCGATAAAATCTTAAATCAAACTAAATAACTCTTTTCTTTAAGTCCTATAGACCAAAGATTGATCTCAATGGACGTTAACCAACATCATCATCATCATCATCAATATAATGAATATGATATGAAGTGTGAGGCTTTTCTTGCAATTTATTTTTTCAATAAATTATAACCTAATAATTTGTTATTTCTTTTTTTATTACTTATTATTTTCCACTATAACATTCTTATTTCATAATTTTAATAAATTTTAATAAATACTTAAAATTCATAATTTTGTAATAAATTAGTTTTAAATATGTTAATATACTTGAGGCAGCTAAATCACGACGTGGCGTCTTTGAATTTTTTTTTTTTTTTTATACAAGATTCGCATCTTTATTTAGTTCGCTGAGCTATCATCCATTACATCAGATAGAGCATTTGATCTTAATCTTTGAGCATGCATATATCATTATGTCATCCATTTTATTTGTGAAATATTATTTTAGCATCCTTCAAAAATCTATGAGTTCATTTGTAACACCTACGTCATCATAATTTAATATATTATTTCAATCGTGGCATTTACGTTTAGGTTAGACTATTACATATTGGTCGATGAGAGAGACGTTCTACTTGATGTTTATTCCACCTCATCAAATATGTAGAATATTAATTTATAATAAAAATCTTCCAATTAATTTTCCAATAAAAATCTTAAATTATTTTTTTACACAATTTAAAAATTTATCATAAACTAATTGTTTAGTCTAAATTATTTTATAATTATTAATATGAATTAATAATGACTTGGTTAATTTATAGATGAAAATGGCTTTATTTACTGAATTTTTCCTCTTATTTGTAACTAAATTTCAATAAAGATTTTTAAAATTTGTAATTTAAATTATTTAATTAAAGTTAAATTATTTAATTTAAGTTTAAATTTAGAATGTAAAATTTAAAACTATCTAAAAAAATCACTATTTTACTTGAAATTACATCACTCATTAAAAAAAATTATTTCTTATTAAATTAAGCAACACCCTTAATAATAATTATTTTATAATATACAATTAAAAATATTAATCAATAATAACTATCTTCCTTATTGATTTACAATAACAACTACCCACAACTATGTAAAAGTAAAATCATCCATACCAGGCCCGACGGAAAAGTGAAATAAAAATGAAAACGGAAAAATCAATTTCCTTATTTTCGCCTTAATCGCCGGAACTGGAGGTCAGGAAAGGAAAGTTATTTTAGCAGTGCGTCTGCGATTGTGGTTGTTCCTCAGTTTCGATCCCGTGATCTTGCGGAGCATCAGCGAAAACCCTCCCCTCTCTGCCTCTGCTCAACATTCTCTTCACTGAATGGAGCGCAGTCTGCGATACACTGTGCGAGCACACCTGCTTTTCGCTCAAGAAGTTCTCAGGCCTCACGGCCATAGCAATTGCGGTTTCCGGCATCGACGAGATTACGCTCGTGGAAGGCCCTTCGTCCACGGCGGGTTTTGGTTCTTGAGAGCTCGATTCTCCCTGTTAGGATCCTGGGCGGATGCGAATTTCTCTATTACATGTAGAAATCAATTCTACGTTCATGGAAATCTCGTCCGTGTTACTGTTACCGAACTTCTGTTTCGGCTGAGCGCCCGTTCTGCAAATGGGGCAAGTTGAATGCGAACGAAACCACAGGTCGATACAATCTACGTGAAAGCTGTGTTTGAAATTCGGTAGAAACCGGCATTTCTCGTTCTCCTCAAATTCCGACAGACAGACTGCGCATTCAAACGCGTCTTTGAAGCTCTGCGCTTTATACTCGAAGACGGGCAGAGACTGTATAACGGGCCCCTCCAAACCCACGTTGAGGATGCTCAACGGATCCTTATTAAAACAATAATGATACAAGATTTCTTAAATTTTTGGCCCAAATTCCAACAACTTTTCACCGTCCTGTCAATTCCTCCGCTGCTTCCGCTTTCATAGATATAGGAGATTTGAATTCCTTTTCCGCCTCTTTATCACGCAGCTTCGTCTTCGCGGCCTTCTCCAGGGTTTCTTGACGCCGCTGAGTGGGTCCATTGACCATGCACCTTCCGGGCAAGCAATGGACCCATCATGTAGTTTCCGGGTGGCTGTCATGAGATTACAGGTCAAGTTGGGTGGCGATGGACTGTTGTATTTTTTTTTCGATTTTCAGGTTAAGATAATTCGCGGGTTATGATATATTTGATTATGTTATTATTGTTTATTTTCATTTTTTAAATAACTATGTTATTTTTAGAATACTAAGTTAATGTTATTCACAGATTTTTTTATTTTGATTCCTTATAATAACAACTAAGACCAACGGCTCGATTATAATTAGTAGCAATGGAATCCCGTGTCAAGAAGGAAGGCTGCTGAGACGAAACATTTGTTCGCATGACATTAGTTTTCTTGCAAGGAAATGTACTTGGAGTTTTATAATTTTGATTTTTCGGAGTTTACAATGTCGATTATCATTCCGTTACAAATTTGATTTAGTAAAATTATTATTAATTTTATTCAGTTATAAAAAAGTTTTAATTCCCTTAATAACGGTTTATAAATGTATTATTTTTTAATGGAGTTGTCTTTATTGCGATTTTTTGGAGTTTCAGGTGCCTGAATCTGGTGAAAAATTGGAGGTAAAACCTTAGTTTTTGTTATCTAATTTGGTTTTTTGACTCTATATATGGATTCAGCACCCTCAAAAACCCCTAGGGCACTTTCATTGTGCAAGGTTAGCAATCAAACTTCTCTTTTTAATAAATTCCTGCCGGATTTTAGAGAAATTACACCAGAAAAAGTCACCATAAAAGCCTTCAAAAAATCACACTAAAGAATACTCGTTTTTTAATGAGTCATAAATTTTTTGGAAAAATATTAATTATGTAAGTAATTTTAAAAACTTTATTTATAAAAATTTAATAATTAATTTTTTTATATAATTAAAAATTGTTATTTTTTTATATAATTAAAAAAATTATTTTTTTGTTTAGAGATTAGTATCATGAAAAGAAATAATGTTATCAAAATCACTATATTTCATCAAATATTTGGAACGAGGGTATGAAGTAGCAAGGAGATATAAAAAAGAAGTAGTGGCAGCAACTTTAATGAGATGTTGGGATTCATATCTTTAAAATTATAAAAAATAAAATTTATAATAATAATATTTGTAAAAATAAATGTATTTAATGCAAATGGTATCATTGTGCATCTATGTAAATGGTATTATTGCGCAATTTAGTGAAAATATCAAAATCATAAAAATCTTGAGATTTTTCCATCGTGAAATCTTGAAAATCTTATCATCATGAAAACATAAATTTGGATCACTTTACAAACAAATAAGTGTATTGATTCTAAATCACTTTATAAACAATGATCTTCAAAACCCATCATATAACCCAACATCACCCCACACCCAATTTTATATTTTAAAGTTCTATATGGCCCTCATTAATCTTTAAAAAATTATTATAAAATTAAATAATCTTCTTATACAATTTTATTTTCTAATAAATAAAAATATAAAACAAATAAATTATATAAAAATTATTAAAATAAATATAATCAATGTAAATTTAAAAATATGTACAGTTATACATTGAAATTTAACCAAAAAAAAAAAAAAAAAAAAAAATTACAAAAACACACTATACAAAAACATGCTACTTTAAACTACACTATATCAAATTCATCATGGCTCTCTAATTTCTCCATCCTTCGAGAAGGATGACTATCTCAATCATGGATGAATTTGTTTAAAATCTTGGTATCTCAATCATGGATGAATTTGTTTAACATGAATTTGTTTAAAATCTTGTTAGAGTAAACTTGAAACTAGTAATTAGTGTGTCTAGAGATAGGGTTTTTCCTTGAATTTATGGTGGTGATGGGTGGTGCTATAGAGTTTTTCCTTGAATTTATGGTGGTGATTGGTGGTGCTAGTGCTTATGGCAGTGGAGGATGTTGTGTATGAAGATATTGTTTAACTATAATGATGATGGTGGTGGTCATGTTCTTCTATACCAATAGTGACATGATTGTATAGATTAAAATTTATGTTAAAGAACTTATATGATAATGAATTATTTTGGTGAATGCTCATTATATGCTATTGAATAACTATTAATGAATGTGGGAATGTGTATTTGAATAGATAGTGTTAGATGATTTTCAATAAATGTGGTGTATCTAAACAACAATTCTCGTTGAAAATAACATTATATATTCCAATAATTGAGTTTCAATGGCGCTCGATGAATGTAACATATTTCCATAAGAAATCCTACTGAATAAAGTGGGGTGCATTTGAATCAGTGGTCTTGGTCAATTCTCAGTAAATGTGATGCATCTCAAGGACAACATAGGGTGACTGTAGTGAGTGCAACTCATCTTAATGAATGAATTTAATAGATGTAAATGGAAAATATTTGGTGAATGTGGCATGTTACATTTGAATGGAAAATCTTAGATGCTCATTGATGAATTTAATAAAATATGTACCCATGAAATATTAAACTTAGAATTTCAATATTGATTAAGTAATAAAATGGATGATAATGGATTAATTTGATGGAGAAAATGCTCCTTGTTACTTGAAGATAGAGATGTCACATTCAATATATTATCCTTAGTATGTAAACTTTTTGACGAAAGAACTAGTTGAGTTAGGACTCCATGATTGATTAAGAAATGAGACAGATAATATTGGATGATATCAGATGAATACAATGGATTAAATACTCATTAGTTCTTCATCCTAGACCTATGATACTAGATGTATGATCTTGGATGTAAATTTGGTAAAATAGAAACTCAACGCCTCAATTTTGAATTTTAAGATCAAGCTAAGGACCCTAGATGACCCTAGGTAAATATTTTTTAGAATAGATACTCCTTGGTGCTTCAACTTAGAACACGAAAAAATAAGGATCATCTTGGATGACTTTAAGTCATGAATGTAGTGTGTTACCTGTGAACCTATGTGAAAGTAACAAACTTCACAAATCATGAATGTCATGTAATTCAACCACCCTCGTAGTCCACTAAAATGAAAATTATTTCATCTAATTCTAAGACTAAAGAAGTTTAATAACCTTGAAAACCGAAAAATTAACATTATAAAATGACCTTAACACCCATATATATATAGTTCCATCCAACAACCTTGAAAATGTTTAGATGTAATCTATATCAAAATACAATTTAAAAAAAAAAACCCTTTTAATCATTTCACTTACCTACAACACCAAGTAAAAATCACAACAACCTTAACACTCCACAAAGGCTAGCTAAATATACATCATTGATCTTTTTTATAAAATAAATATTCGTGGTCATAACATTCAAACCAAAAATAACTCTAATTATTTATTTATCAGTACATATAAATGTGTGTCTTGATTTAATGAGAGAAAATATAAAAAATAATAATTTTAACTTCTAATGAAACCTTTTGTGAAATCTTAAATTTAATGAAAAATCGAAGTTTTGTTTTCGCCTATTTTAGCTCAGCTTCCTCCAACTCAATCAAATGTTATAAATCACCCCTCTCAATGGAAAATGTTGTGCATTTTCCTATTTAGTAGGGTTTTATTAGTGGAGAGTTTGTGTTTACTCAATAAATAATTTTATGGATGTAAACTAACCACTTTGAATGTTTAAATTTTTCAATTTCAAATAAATCTTTTTAATATACTTTATACGTCATGTTTCTCTTTCAAGTAAGTGGATTATATTTTGTTTTAATAAAATAAATATGTTTTTACTTTAATCTATATTAAAAATATATTTAACAATAATAATTTTTTTTAAATGGAGTATTTTTTGAGCAAGGAGGGGGTCCCACCTGGCGAAGAGACAAGGGAATGTGGCCAAACGCCTTCATAGTGGCTATTAATGGTTTGAATAAATTTGAGGTGATGCCACTTGCAAACATTTACCATGACAATTAAATTCTTCTGCACTCCATACAATAATCTAATTTTCCTTGAGTGTCATCTTCCACTCTAGATTGTATGTTAGAGCTTCTCCTATGTGAAACATCAATCTGAGTCAATGACAAGTATGGAAATTTATATCTTAGTTCAAGTAGTTCATAGTTATACTGATGTCAGCTATCAGAGGTCTTTCCTCCACAAGAAGGCTTTAGATCTTGTTAAATATTATTGTTCTCCTTTGTTGGCCCATATTCCCAAGGCTCGACTTGGAACAAAACCTAAAAATTTTGGCATATAATTGAAATTTCAGTGGGGAAAGTCCTCACATTATCAATTTTGACTGCAGCTATAAAGGAAATCACCACCAGATGACTTGAGATCTTGGTTTCACCCTATTGTCATATTTTCCTTGTAGGTTCCTAGGGAATTTCACATTTTTTATGCTCAATTTTCATTTCATGTATGGTCACTGCACCTTTCTCCACTGGAAAACACATTTCGTAGTTGTAGAATTTGACTGCACTTATTTTGAGATCCTCTTCTCTACTCTCAGTCTCACATCTTCTTTTACGCTCCTTTTTTTGTTTTCTCTTTATTATGTCTCAGTTTGGCCTACTTTTCCGTTTGGTTTCCCAATGTTAGTGCCTAGGTGGCTTCTTAGTAGTCTTCTTCTCTATGTCTTTCACCTCCCCTTGAAATTATTCGTCTCTAGTACTAAGCATCCATCCTAGTTGTTTCCCTGGCCGACTAACCTCCCTTATGCTCTATCACTAGTCTGTATTTCCCTCTTTTCTTGGTCATATTCGTTGTTCCATCACACTTTCCTAATTCTCCTACACGTGGATCTCTATTAGCCATATTGTTAGCAAATATTTAGAGCAATGAAGACCCAAGTTTCAGCCTAATTTTTCCAACAAAGGAAGTCGTCGTAGTCTAGATTTTCGTTGGCATTTTCACTACCTTTTTACAAAAGGAGAGTCTCACCTGAGGCGAACCATATCCAGGGAATAAATAATGGATAGATCCATATCAGTGGGAGAAGACTAATATTGTTTTTATACTATCTATGTAATTAATCATCTTATTATCAAATGAAACTATATCACTATGAGAACAATTATTTATGAAAAGAAATAAAAAGATTCACCTACTCATATGAAACAAAATTTAAAGGGGTCATGTAGACATTGAACCACTTAGCATAACATATCCCTAGGACTCCTTTTATTATTAATATAACCAACCATTACATCAAGTACCTATATAAACGTATGCAGGCTCTTGGATCAAATCACATTTTTTTTTTTTTTGGTAACTGAGGCTAAACTATATTGATTCAAAATAAAACATTACATATGCTACAGGTTAGGTTGGTAAGAAGTGCTTAACCAACCCCAACCTTTGTTGCTTTCATAGTTGCGTATGTATGGGGCTATCTCC
Source organism: Pinus albicaulis (assembly GCA_034641835.2). NCBI lineage: Eukaryota > Viridiplantae > Streptophyta > Pinopsida > Pinales > Pinaceae > Pinus > Pinus albicaulis. The sequence continues at coordinate 460,511,066 of CM076573.1, forward strand.
TTGGAGGAAACCAACCCTGAAATAACATCAGACATAAAATTACAAAATGTGCCATGGCACTGGTGAAGGTAGATGTTCTATGATAATAGTTGGAATAAAAAAAAACTAGAAAAATCTGAGCAACCACGCAATCATGGTGCGTCTGCATCATCCCTTGTGTCTGGAGCTTCTTCCTCAATACGGCAGGCATACTCCTACACAATAGCCTCCTCTTCAGCAGTTGGTTGGCGCGGAGGCCTGGAGGCAGGTGTGCAGAATATGGGGACGACCGGGTACTCATAATATGGTACCCACATCCAAGTGCCCTCCGAGTCCATTATCCAAATGTCCATGTCTTCCCCCTCTGCCTCTTGAATTGGAAAAGGCTTAGTTTTGCAGTGTCTGAGGTGCTCCAGGTGCGCAATGGTGGATTTCCTTAGTCTGCTTCAGCCTCTCTGCATTTCATGAATGCGGACATCCTCCTACTAGTCGTGCGCAGGGCTCTTGGAGGCATCCCTGGTGTGACTACTCAAAGAAGAACCTTCAAAGGACTCCAAATGGTTATCAGTCCCTCACTGGTAGCGCCCTGGGAATGCACCTTGTTGGCCACCTCTGATTGTTCTTTGTTGCAGTCTCAGAGCCATGGGATGATGAAACTAAGGTTAGGTGGGGAAATGAGAGGTATGTTGAAGGGGTGAAGACCAAAGACAATGAGTGTGCAGCAAAGTGCTGAGGGGAAGAGTGGTGCGTAGACGGAACTTGCGCAGCTAGAAGAGCTCGGTGATAAGAATGCACCATTTGGATAAGCTAGCATGGGTGAGGGAGTTGAAGTGAGGCATGCACTCAGGGATGTGCGTGAACGAGAAGGATCTGCACAGTGCTACTCTAGAGAGGGAGTTGCATAGCGGGAAAGGTACACAGGTAGGCTGAAATTGAAACAGAAGAACCAGAAGGAGCAGAATTTGGGTAAAATTATACCGAAGAGATTCTCCTTTTATAGGCCTATGGCATAAGCTCATATGATGAGACTTATTATGACACGCTCACAAGTGCATGTTGCGACAAATTTCATGTGGGAGCTTGTACTTCAAGTTATGGCTGAGTGTCATATCCATTTGGGAGCTCATTCAAATGATTGCAACTAAGAGGAACCACATAGGGTGGTTACTGGCTTTGCGTATCTTCTGGATGCCTTGCCTCCATCACCTCATGCGAACTATTGCAGTGAGGTGGATCTGCTTTAGGTGAAGGCCTGCATAGCAGATCTTCATCATCTCGAGCATGTTAGGGGTGTTTTCCATACATGTGATCCATATCATCCGCATCTGGGGAGGAATGGTCCTTTTGGATGAGAGTTTGGCAATATTTGCTTAAGGAATCATCCTCAATTTGGGAGAGACTGGAGTGTTGCACCACATTATGGCTTTCCACACCCTTGTTGGCAAGGAGATCCGAAACAGTATTCGTTTTCCTGCACACATGGTGAGAAGTTATTACCCTGTGATTTTGTATCAACTGTTCTAGGAGTTTGAGCCTATTAGCGAGCCTCTAGTTGTTAGAGAATCTTGTGGAGGAAGAGCCATGGAAAATTCGAGTGGCAACTTGTATGATGATTTGCGAGTCTCCATCCATTTTCATGGGAAAGAAGCTAAACTTAATGGCTCTGGAGATGCCCTGGATGAGGCCCTCTAACTCTGCTTAGTTGTTTTTGTCCCATCCCATGTTGCCATAGAAGACGAGAAGGGCTTACCCTGGGAATCCCTGAAGATACCTTTATAGCCAGAATTTCATGGGTTGCCTTTGGAGGCTCCGTCAAAATTACATTTGAAGAAACCATTTGGAGGGGGGTTCCATTGTTCAGGTGCGATGGTTCTTCCTGCGTTCCCTGGGGGGTTATCCAATGGGGTGTTTATGCTCATATGCCAATTACTCCAAATGTTGCATTCTGCATTAGATGTCGAGAGATCTTCCTTACTCTAGGGAATTATGGCAAGGGTTTCTGTGATATTTTCATGTATCCATGCCCAGATTTTCTCTTGAGTGGATGCCCTATATTTAAAGATCTGATTGTTCCTTTCCTTCCATATGTTCCATGTAAGGAGGCCTAGAATCAACTTCCAGAGTTTGTTCAAAAGTTTGCTAGAGTATGGATTTTCCATCCACTTACTGATGGTATTGATGATGTTACCCATTTCTATATTAGTGCACCTACAGAAAATTTCAATCCTATCCCACAGAGCGTTGGATACAGGGCAGAGGTCCAGCAAATGATCAATGGTTTCAGGGTCTTCCTGGCATAGTGGGCATCTTGAGGGTCCCAAAAAACCTTGTTTCAATAGAGTCTCACATGTGAGGATGCGTCGTTTGCTGAGGAGCCATGAAAAGGTGGCTACTTTGGGCCAGAACTTGGCAATCCTATCTTCTTCCATGTATGATTAGATGGATCTGGGTCCTACTATTGTAAGATATTGTAGGCTTCCTTGGTGGAGTAGTTTCCACTTGGAGAATGGCCCCATCTAAGAATATCGGGTCCTTGTTGGGCTGTGATTTGTCTCTTAGTTATTAGTTACTCCCAGATATCTCTGTGATTTTCATTGTTCCAATATTATTTCCATCCATCAGTATGAAGCCAAGTCCTATAGCCCTGTGATGTATCATTGGTCCAAAAATCTTGAACACATTTTAGCTATCTTGCTTGTAAGACTGTGCTCCAGAGGGGTCTGGGAAAGATTGAGGACAGGCTAGGCATTTTCGACTAGGATTCCTCCTAGAATATGGCTTGAGTACCACTCCGGAGCTCTCAGAATATATGAGTTTGGATCAGTTTTTTTTGGTTGCTAATCGCTTTCCATATTTGGGATCCTCCTGGATATTTATTGAATCTGATGAGGTCCTCCTTGGGTCAGTTTCTCACGTATTTGACTTCCCATAGGTTTTCCCAAGGTGTGTGGGGGTTGAAGACCCATTTCCACCAAATTCTAGCCCCCATGATGCTATTGTTGTGCTCTAGATCTCGCATCCCTTGCCCATGATGACCCTTTGGTTTGCAGACTTCTTTCCAATTGACTAGAGCCCATTTATTTTTCTCTTTAGTGCCTCCCCATAGGAATATCTGTTGCAATTTGCGCATAGCTTTGAGGACCCATTTTGGGGTAGCTAGAACCGAGAAGAGATTTCAATCAGATCACATTACACTAGGCATTACAATTCATATACATGATTGAGAGCTCTGCGTAGAATAAAAACTTCTGCATGCAATCAACAAGGATAGAAAACATGAAGATCAAAATATCTATCTATTTGATGCCCAATTTTTCCCTCTACATCTTCTTTTCTAAGGGCACTTGCTTGATCTAGTGCACACACAAGTTCCTTGATCCCACCTTTGATCTGGTCCACTTTGAAAAAATCTTGGTACCTTTTTCCCTTCCTTCTTGATTCTTTCAAAATTGATCCAACCTTCTAGCTTTCGTGGGCGCGTTTTCCTGATTTTTCAGTTGCTCGAGTCCCAATGTTTAGTTCTTTGCCGCATTCAATTTTTCGGTGATCTTCTTCCAATGGATTTATCCATTCTTCCTCCACAACTATTCTGCGAGCTTGTTTTTGACACATATAAAAAAAAGGACCCAAGAGGCCCCAACCACAATCTATTGACTCGTCCTCGAGTCAATTTTTTGTTGATGCATCTGGTCCTTTATCTGTGTGCACTTCATTACTTGTAGATTTTTCTCCTGCAAACTAAATACCAAGATATGGCACCAATTTTAACACGTCATCTTTAAAACTTGTGTAAGTTGAACCCAAAAACTATTTTAAATAACCAAAAATTCACAATTTTACTTCAAATTACAACAAGCTTTAAAAGACTATTTCTTATATAAATTACACTATACCTTTAATCATAATTATCTTTATAGAATACAATTAAAATTATTAATCAATAATAAGTATCTTCCTTATAAATTTACAATAATAACTACCCACAACTATGTAAACGGAAAATCATCCCTACTAGGTTTGACGGAAAAGTGAAACAAAAATGAAAACGACGAAATCAATTTCCTTACGATTTTCTCCTTAATCGCCGAAACTGGAGGTCAGGAAAGGAAATTTCTTCTAGCAGTGCGTCTGCGATTGTGGTTGTCCCTCAGTTTCGATCGCGTGATCTTGCAGAGCATCAGGGAAAACTCCCCCCTCTCTGCCTCTGCTCAACATTCTCTTCAGTGAATGAAGCGCAGTCTGCGATCCACTATGCGAGCACACCTATTTTCCACTCAAGAAGTTCTCACGCCTCAATTGCAAACACAAATTCTTAAGCGAAAAATAGTGGGTATGGACTGTTGTCGAGTTGGGTGGATGTCAAGGGATTGTAGGTCGAGTTGGGTGGGGATGGAATATTGTATTTTTCTCTTTTTTTTTCCGATTTTCAGGTTATGATATATTTTAATATGTTATTATTATTTATTTTGAATAATTATTTGATATTTACTTTTTGTTATTTTTATAATAACAAGCAAATATTATTCATAAATTTTGACTCTTTAGAATAACACGTATATGTTGTTAGTCAACTTAAGTAAGAGCAACGACTCGATTATAGTTAGTATTAATGGTAATCTTGTGTCAAGAAGGTTGCTAAGATGAAACATTTGATCACATGCGATTAGTTTTCTTGCAAGGAAATGTAGTTGAAGTTTTATAATTTTAGTTTTCCGGAGTTTACAATGTCGATTATCATTCTGTTACAAATTTGGATAAGTAAAATTATTATTAATTTTAATCAGTTATAAAAAAAGTTTTAATCGGTTTATAAATTTTTATAAAATATTATTTTTTAAATGTGTTACAATGTTTTTGGAAAAATATTAATTATTTAAGCAATTTCAAAAAAATATTTATAAATAAATTAATTAGAATTAGAATTTTTGTATATAATTAAAATATATTATTTTTTGGTTTAGGGATTAGTGTAAGAAACTATTACTTAAAAGAAACAACGTTATTAAAATTATTATGTTCCTTCAAATTTTTTTGACCAGGTTAGGTAGTAGTAAGAAGATGTACAAAGAGAACTTGTGGGAGAAATTTCAATGAGATGTTGGGATTCCTCTCTCTAAAATTATAAAAAATAAAATTAATAATTGTAATATTTTTACAAAAAATGTATCTAATGTAAATGGTACCATTGTGAAAGTGTTGGAATATGTAATTCTTACTTGTCTTCAATTGTGACTTTCTATGTAAGGAGTATGTTCTTATATCCTAGGAGTTAGTTAAACCTATATGTTCCTAGTTTGGTGTGTGGTTGAGATATTCTCTCAACCAACTTATTTTGTGTCCAAGAAAGTTTCGCTATCTTGAGACAATACTTCATGTATATATGTAATCCTATTTGAATAATTGAATATAGCGTGCACACTCATATTTTATTTTGGTATCAGAGCCTCAATGGGCCTGGACCTCAACTGCTCCTAGGCTGAGGGAAATAAGAGAGTATATTATTTTATTTTAGTTTTTTAACCTTGTCCATCGAGCAATGTTCTGAGAGTGGAGAGAGTAAGCCGAGCGGAGTGCCCCTTGTGAAAGACTGCACATTGGCAATATGGAATACTACATGTTGGTTGAATAAGGTCGCTTGAATTCTGTCGTGGCGGTGGACATAACACAACTCGTGATGTTTGGTGTAGCAATTGTGCTCTTGCACTTTTTCTATGTGATTTCACAAAATGGTGCATGTGGTGGGTAGAGTGATTTCTTCCTGTATGCTGCATAGGAGTTGAACCCTTTCGTTAATCAATGCTTGTCCTCTATGGGTTAGATTAGTATACTGACACAGCAGTGGAATGGTGTGGCTACTAGGATTCAAGCTCTGTGACCTCCATATCCGAACTAACCGATCTATACAAACATGCAGACGATGCTAGCAAGATCCTGGAAGAGCGTTTTGGAAGAGAGTGCTAGATCGAGCATTGACCAGGGGCAATGGTTGATACGGCACAACCTTCTTCATGGGGAGGTTCTGGATTCGAGGGAGATTACGATGGATTTGGATCCAGGGTTGTATGGGTTCACAGAAGCATATTTGGATCAGGACTTTTTAAAGCTAACCTTCTTCACGGGGACTCAGCCATGGGACCACTAAGACAGATTGATCTCTTCTTTCCTGCGTAGTTCTTGATCAGGATTGCATGAATATCGCATGGCAAAATGTATCATAAATTTTATAAATCATGGTATAATTATGAATTGATCTTGTCCAATATTTTTTGAAGCCGACCTCGCTGCATTAAAATATCAGATTGATTTGATGCCTGTTGGGTATGTGTTATATTCTTTCCACTACTAAGCACGCGCGGGGGGGTAAGAGGGGGGGCGATAGCCCCCCCTTTGCGCCGGGCACAACGGGGGGGCGGTAGCCCCCCCTGTTGGGGTCCGGGGCAACGCTCCGGTGAAAATTTTTTGGTCCTTAATTTCCAGTGGGTAGTCCGCGTCCATGGTTTTGTGCATGGTTTTGCACATGGTTTTGGGGAACGATGGTTTTCGGCCCCTGGTATTTTGTAGATCCGGTCAAGGGAACTACAGTTATGTTCTAATCCAGGGTTAATGGATTGGGGTTTATGTATGCTTCGACATGTATATATATGTGTTGTAACACTAAAAGGAATATAATGAAAAATCAAGCTGGTCGTCCCAATTTGGGATCCAGGGGAAAATCTCTATGTTTATCTATTTTATGTTTTATGCTCTCGCTATTGTTTATTTTATGTTATAAGATTCGTGTGTAGATAATTTATGTTCAGGGTTAAAACCTACATTTGGTATCAGAGCTGTTTCGGCTTCAAGGGGACACCTTTGTTGCTGAGGGTTTTTTGTTCGAGCCTGAGGTAGACCCTGTTCAGTGGGAGATTTGTGGGATCGATTCTTGTGGTTGAAGAAGATGGCGAGCGGCGGAAAGATAGAGATCAAGAAATTTAATGGTCAGAGTTTTGAGTTGTGGAAGCTCAAAATGGAGGATCTGCTGGTGGATAAAGATCAGTGGATCGCGGTAGATCCAGGTACTAAACCAATGGGAATGTCAAATGAAGACTGGAAGAAACTGGATCGGAAGGCTAAGAGCACAATACGGTTGTGTGTCTCAGATTCAGTATTGTTGAATGTATCTGGGGAAGCTACGGCGAAGAATTTGTGGGAAAAACTTGGGACTTTGTACCAATCTAAGTCTCTGGTGAATAAGTTGTTCTTGCAGAAAAAGTTGTATAACCTGAGGATGAAGGATGGAGACTCGGTGACAGAGCATCTGAACGCCTTCAATACTGTGGTAAGTCAGCTGTCATCTGTTGATATTAAAATCTCAGATGAAGATAAGTGCATCGGTTTGTTGTGTTCTCTACCAGACTCATGGGACAGTCTGGTTATTGCAATAGGTAGCAATACAACTACCTTGAATTTTGATGACATTGGCTCATCCTTGCTGTCGGAGGAAATAAGACGGAGAAATATGGAGGGTCAGAATGGAGATGCTTTATCTGTACGAGGAAGGTCCCAGAACAGAAACAAGAATAAGGTTTCGATTGGGAGATCTAAATCTAGAGGGAGATCTAAATCTCCTGGAAAGTTTGTAAAGGTGTGCTGGAAATGCGAAAAGGAAGGGCACTACAAAGACTTTGCGGATCTGAAGCTCTGAGAAGAGAAAGGGATCTGATGATGCTCCCTCTGCAAAGGCAAAAACCACCTCGGATGAAGGTGGGGATGTGTATTTGGCTTCTTCTTTAAAAACACATGTAGATCATGAGTCATGGTTGATTGACTCAGGTGAATCCTTTCACTTCACTCCCCATAGGGAGTGGTTCTGCGAGTATGAGAAATATGATGGTGGTGATGTCTTCTTAGGGGATGATAGGAAGGCCAAAATCGTCGGACGTGGAAAGGTAAAGTTGAAGCTGCGAGGTGGAAGGATTAGAACACTTCCTGGTGTTTTGCATATTCCTGCATTGGCCATAAATCTGATTTCTGTAAGCAAGATGGATGATGCAGGTGTAAAAACAGTGTTCGGGAAAGATGCTTGCAAGATGGTTCGGGGAGCACTGGTATTAATGCGGGGATTTCAGATTGGAACTATGTACAAGCTACAAGGTAGCACTGTTATTGATGGGTGTAACGATTGTGGTTTTACGAAGATGTTGCTTCATTGTCTCTGGAAAAAATACCATGCTATGGCATCAAAGGCTTGGACATATTGGAGAGAAGGGCCTTCGGATACTGCATAGAAATGGTATGGTAGAAGGTATGTCTAATTTCTCTCTGGATTTTGATTTCTGTGAACATTGTGTATATGGGAAGCAGAATCGGGTGAGTTTTCATTCTGGTGCTAAGAGGGCAAACAAGATATTAGAACTTGTGCATAGTGATGTGTTTGGGCCTGTGTCAGTTCCATCACTGGGAAAGTCTGTGTACTATGTTTCATTCATAGATGACTTCTCAAGGAATACATGGATATATTTCTTGAGGAAGAAATCTGAAGTCTTTGACAAGTTTAAAGAATTTAAGGCTCTGGTGGAAAACCAGACAGAGAAGAAGATAAAGGCATTGAGGACAGATAATGGTGGGGAGTTCTGCAAGAAGGAATTTGAAGAGTTATGTAAGAAGTGTGGTATAGCACGGCAGAAGACTACTCCATATACACCTCAGCAAAATGGAGTTGTAGAAAGAATGAATAGAACACTGATGGAAAAGGCAAGAAGCATGCTCAGTGGTACCGGGTTAGGACAAGAATTCTGGGCAGAGGCAGTGGAGACTGCATGTTACTTAGTTAACAGATCACCTTCATCAGCATAGGAGGATAAGACCCCACATGAGGTATGGACTGGTAAGAAACCCTCTATTTCACATCTAAGGGTATTTGGATGTGATGCATATATACATGTTCCAAAGGAGAAAAGGACCAAGTTGGATAATAAATCTGAAAGGTGCATCTTTATTGGGTATAAGGATGGTTTAAAGGGTTACAAGCTTTGGAACCCAGAAATAAGGAAGGTTGTGTACAGCCGAGATGTGGTGTTTAGAGAAATGAAAGATGTTGTTAAACATGAAGTCCTACCAAAGGAACCTGAGAAGATAGAGTTTGAGCTAAAGGAGGATGAATCAGACTCTACAACAGAAGAAGACTCGGAAGATGAAGAGCCACAAACTCCAGCTTTGAGAAGATCAGTTCGGGAAAGAAGGCAACCGGAAAGGTATAGTCCATATGCTTTCTGTTCAGGTTTTGCCTTAACTATAACTGATGATGAACCCAGAACTGTCAGGGAGGCATCAGATTCAGAGGATGGAAAACTCTGGAAGGAGGCCATGGTTGATGAAATGGCATCCTTGCACAAAAACGATGCATGGGATCTGGTGGAGTTGCTTGGGGTTGGAAGAAGCCCATTGGGAGAAAATGGGTGTTTAAGAAGAAGATGAATGTAGAAGGCAAGGTGGAGAAATACAAAGCTCGGTTGGTAAGCGAAGGTTATTCCCGATCAGAAATTCTGATTTTGGTGATATTTTTTTCTCTTTGTTGCCCAGTTACTTCTATTGATTTACTTTTATATGTTGCTGCTGCATTTGATTTTGAGATAGAACAGATGGATGTGAAGACAGCATTTCTTCACGGGGATCTAGAAGAAGAGATCTACATGAAGCAACCTGAAGGCTTTATGGTGAAGGGTAAGAAAGAACTGGTATGTAGGTTGAAGAAGTCTCTGTATGGGTTAAAACAGTCACCAAGGATGTGGTATCAGAAATTTGATACCTATATACGGGGACTTGGCTTCACGAGAAGCAAGGAGGATCACTGTGTTTATTTTAAATTAATTGGTGACCGTGTTATTTATTTGGTCTTGTATGTGGATGATATGTTGTTGATTGGAAATGACAAAGAAATTATCCAATATTTGAAGACCCAACTGTTCTCCAAATTCGACATGAAGGATCTGGGTGCTGGAAAATATATTTTGGGCATGGAAATTAAGAGAGATCGGGCAAAGAGGAAGCTCTAGTTAAACCAGAGGAAGTATGTCGAGACTATATTGTAGAGGTTCAATATGCAGGATAGTAAACCGGTGAATGTCCCTATTCCTGTAGGTGTAAAGCTATTTGTTGAACAGTGTCCCAAGACACAAGAAGAAGAGGAGTATATGTCCCGTGTTCCATATGCAAGTGCAGTGGGTAGCCTAATGTATGCAATGGTTTGTACTAGACCAGACATTGCACATGCAGTGGGAGTATTGAGAAGGTTTATGTCAAACCCAGGGAAGGAGCATTGGACAGCAGTGAAGCGGGTTTTCAGATATTTACGTGGCACTAGTGATTATGGCTCGTGCTACCAGGGAAGACCAAGATTGGAAAGAATGTTGGACATTCATGGTTTTGTTGATGCAGATTGGGCTGGAGATCTGGACCAAAGAATATCTACAAGTGGGTATGTGTTTAGCCTATTTGGAGGCGCAGTCAGTTGGATGAGTAAAAGATATTCTGTAGTGGATCTTTCAACTACGGAGGCAGAATACATAGCAGCCACTCATGCAAGCAAGGAAGCAATTTGGTTGCAAAGATTGTGTTCAAGTATGGGGTTGGTACATCAAGTTATAAGGATAGACTGTGATAGCCAAAGTGAAATTTTCTTGGCTAAGAACCCTGCTTATCATTCAAAGACAAAGCACATTGATGTTCAATATCACTTTGTTAGAGATATGGTTGAGGTTAAAAGGGTGTTGCTGGTAAAGATGGACACTTTGAAGAATGTTGCAGATGCATTAGCAAAGTCTGTGAGCACTCAGAAGTTCTCTTGGTGTAGAGAAACAATGGGTGTTGAAGAATTGGGCTAATGACTAAGCTCTCTTGTGACCCCCTGTGGAAAGAAAACAACAAGTGGGAGAATGTTAGGTATGTGTTATATTTCCGGTGGGTAGTCCGCGTCCATGGTTTTGTGCATGGTTTTGCACATGGTTTTGGGGAACGATGGTTTTCGGCCCCTGGTATTTTTGTAGATCCAGTCAAGGGAACTACGGTTATGTTCTAATCCAGGGTTTATGGATTGGGGTTTATGTATGCTTCGGCATGTATATATATGTGTTGTAATACTAAAAGGAATATAATGAAAAAATCAAGCTGGTCGTCTCGATTTGGGATCCAGGGGAAAATCTCTGTGTTTATCTGTTTTATGTTTTATGCTCTCGCTATTGTTTATTTTCTGTTATAAGATTCGTGTGTAGATAATTTATGCTCAGGGTTAAAACCTACAATGCCCGTTTGATGCAATTTTCTGGGTTCATTTTTATTTTGGTGGTGCTTTTAAGTTTGATTTAGTTGATGCCTTGAGGCCGAGATCCATTTCTTTGTCGATTACACTTAAGATCATGTGTAGTAGCCATTCTGCCCCATTTTGTTTCTTTCACTACAATCCTTGTGTCAGTGGGCAGGTGATGGAGATCCTGTGGTTGCTTTTCTGAACTATAGCTTCATTGTTGAGGAATAAATTCATATAGTCTATGTTTATGAACTTCAGTTACAACAATATGTGCATCCATTTCGTGTTCACTATATTAATGATATGGTTTTATGTGCCAAAGCCGATATATTTATATAAAAAGGGAGTAGGGATACTTATTCTAGAAGTAGAGGTTCTAGTGGATCTGTTGAGGATTTCATGTGTGAAATAATTGTTGGATGCATGTTCCACCTCTCTTCTGCCACTGTAAAATGTGGTATTTATAAATGTTTTGGAATTTGAATCATTGAGCCTAGCTAATTCAATAGAGTGGTTTTCTTAGAATTAGCTACTCTAACAAATAGCGCAGGTGAATCCAAGACAACAATTAGACGAGAAAAAGAAAGAGGATGCAAAGATACTCCTTGGTGGATAGTAAGGTTGAAGTGCAAAAAATTTTAATTTTGTGAAAAAGCGACATCGAAAATTAGGTGATGATGGAGAATAGCATTTGTGTGAGTTTGTGGAATAGACTCTTGATGATGGTCACACATTTTAGTTGTAAGCAAGTCTAGGATTTTTTTATAGTGTTCTTTGTAAAGTATGTACCTAGTAACTCCAAGAATTGGAGTGTGTAATGTAAGGCTTGTAAAGGCATGTGTATCCCCGTGAATTTTGTGGTAATCTCAAAACCACTTTGTAATTACAGGTTTGTGATTAGTCAGAAACCACTTTGCAGTGATGGTTTGTAGTAAGCCATGAACCACATGTGAGCCCTAGTGGCTACAGAGCCTTCACGGCTACAGAGCCTTCGTGGCTACAGTGCCCCAGTGCACATAGGAGCCTTAGTGCTCACCGTAGAGTATAGGTGGTCTGCAGAAACACCTTACTCATAGGAGAAACATGGTTTCTCACAGATCTCAGTTTACTGAGCACAAAGAGGTAAACACTTATTTGGGGAGGATTTGTAGGTACAGGTACATGTATGCAGTGATAATGGTAGATAGAACCATGTATGTGAGGGACATCCTACGAGACTAGTGGTTGCAACGGTTGGCACCCATGCATTTTGATGGATGTTTGCTCCTTTATATGGACGTCGACATATCCTTTTGTTATTTTTGACCACAACTAGATTTTGAAAATTGGTATCGAGACAAGTAGTCACTAAGGGGGTGTGTTGGAATATGTAATTCCTACTTGTCTTTAGTTGTGACTTTCTATGTAAGGAGTCTGTTCCTATATCATTGGAGTTAGCTAAATCTATATGTTCCTAGTTTGGTGTGTGGTTGAGATATTCTCTCAACCAACTTCTTGCGTGTCCAAGTTAGTTTCCCTATCTTAAGAAATTACTTCATGTATATATGCAATCATATTTGATTAATATAATATAGCGTGCATACTCAGATTTTCTCTGCAATTTAGTGAAAATATTATAATCATAGCAATCTTGAAATCCTTCCCATCCTGAAATCTTGAAAGTTAACACTATTGAATTATGATATTTTCTCTATGTTATCATAAAAAGTTAAATTTGAATTTTGATATTTCCTCTGTGTTATCATAAAATGTTAAATTTGGATCACCTTACAAACAAACAAGTGTGTTGATTCTGAATCACTTTATAAACAAATATCTTCTAAACCAATCATATCACCCAATTTTATATTTTCAAGCTTATATTGCCCTCGTTAATTTTTAAAAAATACTATAAATTAAATAATTTTATTTTATAGTAAATAATAATATAAAATATATACATAAATAATAATATAAAGTGCATACATTAGATAAAAATTGTTAAAATAGATATAGCTAATATAAATTTAAAATTATGCACAAATATACATTGAAATTTAAAAAATAAATCATACAAAAACACACTATAAAAAAACATGCTACTTTAAACTACACCATATCAAATTCATCATCTCTCTCTAATTTATCCATCCTTCCAGAAGGATAACTATCTATCTCAATCATGGATGAATTTGTTTAAAATCTTGTTACAATAAGCTTGAAACCAGTTAGTGTGTAGAGATAGCGTTTTTCCTTGTACTAATGGTGGTGTTGGGTGGTGCTAGTGCTTATGGTAGTGGAGGATGTTGTGTATGAAGATAGTGTTTAACCATAATGATGACGGTGGTGGTCCTATTCTCCTATCATCATAGTGGCACTATTGTGTAGATTAAAATTTATGTTAAAGAAATTATATGCTAATGGATCATTTTGGTGAATGCACATCACATGTTATTGTATAATTATTCATGAATGTGGGAATGAGTATTTGAATCGACAATGTTTGATGATATTTGATAAATGTGGCTTATCTAAACAACAATTCTCGGTGAACATAACATTATATATTTCAATAGATGATTTTCAATGGCATTCGATGAATGTAACATATTTCCATAACCAATCATATTGAATACAATGGGGTGCATTTGAATCAATGATGTTGGTCAATTGTCAGTGAATGTGATGCATCTCAATGGAAAACATAGGGTGAATGTAGTGAGTGCAACTCATCTTAATGAATGAATTTTATAGATGTAAATGGACATTTTTTGGTGAACGTGGCATGTTAAATTTGAATGGAAAATCTTAGATGCTCATTGATGAATTTAACAAAATATGTACCCATGAAATATTAAACTTAGGATTTCAAGATTGATTAGGTAATAAATGGATGATAGTGGATGAATTTGATGGAGAAAATGCTCCTTTTTATTTTAAGATAGAGATATCGCATTCAGTAGATGATCCTAAAGATGTGAAATTTTTGACAAAAGAACCAATTCAGTTAGGACTCCATGATTGATTAGGGAATTAAGCGAATAATATTGGATGATATCAGATGAATATGATGGATTAAATACTAATCAGGAGATCATGTCCAAGTTAAAAAATGCTCAAAACTAAAAGTGCTCAAAAATGTTTGCAACTTGAGCCACCCGAAAGGTCTCATCGCTGCGATTCTGGCACCACAAACAATTTGCAAAACAAAGGTCATATGAAAAAGTTATTAAGGTTTTAAAATTCCCAGTAAACTCCAAAAATGGACTTTTGACTCAGTTTGACTTATGAATTTTTTTATAAAAAATATATGTTTAAAAATTGATTTTTCATATAGTTTCATGGGTCAATCATTGGGCACCACGTGGCATGCCCAGAGGTCACCACGTGGCCCCAGGCCGAGGAGGAAATTGGTATGGAAAAAATTGTTCTACGGGATTTGAACCCGAGACCCGACTCAAGGTGCCAAGAGATGCAACCGACCCACTTACGTTTAAGTGCTTAACTATCATTGTTGGCGGAATGTATTTAACTTTTAAAATTTCAACGAGCGGGAAAAATTAAAGTGGACACCATATAACTGACACCATAGAACCAAGCCTTAAGTCCTTCCACTCTCATGTGGTTATGGTCCCGGTTAACACTGGCGGTTACGGCCATGTGGCCAGCACAACACTTCGCAGTTAACGCGATGGTTTGGGCAGACAGATAATTCATAGTTTAAACGATGGTTCTGGTGGAGGTCCCATGTGACCCCGCCACTTAAACATTTGTTGCAACCGCTAACAGGTTCGATAGATTTGGGCGCGTTCCACCAATTTGGCACTTTTAACTAGATTTTCTCCACATTTAGTGGAGTTTTTTAAGGGACAGTAGGCAAATTCTTGTTTTGGTCATAACTCTTTGGGTTTTCGACCAATTTTGATGCATGGATAGTCAATTTTGGGTATTCTTGACATTTTGAACACATTGGCATAGGTTTCGGAGCCATCAAAGGTCATCGTGTGTAGTTTTAGCTTTAGGAAAGATCAAGGAGCCACTAGGGCCACCAAGGTGTTGGCAGTATATTAGGCATCCTTTTACTATTTACTGCAAATGAATAGTCATTCCTAAATAATTCAAGCATTGTGAAGCTATTTTTACAGAGATCACAGTCATTTGAGGCTTTATTTCACATGTACTTACCATTTTTGAGCAATAAGATATGAGGGACATGCCATTGGGAGCTGGACCAACAGATGTAGCCCAGGAGGGGTGAACTGCTTCATCAAATTTGCTGAGTATTATGCTATGTGATGTTTATTTCTCTGTTATTTATTGTTTTACAATGTTATACAAGAAAATTACATTCTTTAGCCTCACACATAAAATTTTTTAACTAAGCTAAAACCATTTGTTTCACCTGCAAACTTCAAAGAACCATATGCACGCATTTTAATTACTGTTTTGATACTTAGCACAGTAAAACTAATACATTACATTCAGATCAAGTTGGTATCAGAGCTGAAGTTGAGCATTATGAGAGTGAAACTCTCTCTGTATTGTTATTGTGCAAAGCTTGCTTAACTGTTTGCAAGGTTTTTCATGCTTAGTAGGCTGAAGTTTAAGAGAGGAAAAGGTCAATTGGCAAGGACTTACAGTTATCCTCAGCCAAGGAGGGAAAAAGTGCCATTTTCTCCACCTTCAATTTTACCTCAAAGAGAAGCAGAAGAAGCCATAAGCATGTCTTCAAAGGAAGGATAAATCCATGAAGAAGTTGATCCCAAAGAGGAAGAAAGAGTGTTCAGAAAAGCATTCCTTGACTCGACAAAAATGGTGAGAGTCCTTTATCAAGAAAGGAATGAAAGACTAGAAGGAGAAGGATCCAAACTTCACAAGGAAGGAGAGGGATCGTCAAGAGGCCATAATGTTGAGGATAAATCCAAGAAGGGAAATGGAGGAAATGGAGACAGTGGAAAGTCGCCATCATCACCCTCATCTTCATATTCATCTTCATCAACCTCTATATCATCTTTAGTACATCATTCTCACAAAGTCAAGAAAACAGGTAAAATTCATTTTCTTAAACTTGATGTTAAGTTTCAATTGCTAATGGTTGATGGTGAAGTTATTGAAGAGTAGAAATATAATTGGATTATGCAATTAGAGGTCTATTTGAGAATTCAAAATTTTCATGATGATGACACAAAAATCCAGTTAGCTTCATTGAGAATCGAATGTGTAGCACTTGTTTGGTGGCAAGCCAAGACAAAGGAGGAGATCAAAAAATATGGTAAGATTATCTTATCATGGTCTAGTTTCATTTTTGCAATAAAAAAACAATTTTATCCATTAGTTCACACGCAGAAAGCCATAATGGACTAGAAAAATTTTAAACAATTGAAAGGACAAAACGTTCAAGTGTATACTCAAGAATTTAGAAGAAGAGCTCTTTTACTAGGAATAGATTTTCATAGCCAAGACACTTTACTCAAGTATATAGGAGGTTTGTGTACTTATCTAAGACATACCATTCTCATGTTTAACCTTACAAGTTTAGATGAGGTTTGTGTTCAAGCCACACATTTAGAGACAAGGGGTAAAAAATTTTTTGATGGGAATGAGGAAAGTGAGTTTAAAGGCAAATGGAAGAAAAAGAGAAATGCAAATTCTAGAAAAGAGAAGAGAAAATTTTTCTACAAACACTGTTCTAAAACAAGCCATAATGAGGACCATTGTTGGAAACTTCATCCAAAGTTGAAACCAAAAAATTTAAAGCCAAAGATAAAGCCAAGGAGAAAGGCAAGACAGTTGCAATAGTTGAACAAGACCTAGGGTTAGAACTAGGAGACGAAACAAAAATCATAGCTATGACACTAAATAAATTGAAGGGGAAAGGGATTGTAACTAAACCAAGTTCTAGTATTTCTAATTTTCACATAGAAGCTCCAAGTGAAGAAAAGAGAATTGAACTGTTTCATGTGAGGGTCATTTCCAAACATACCAAGGTTGACACATTGTTTGACAGTGGGTCACAAGCGAACCTTATTTCTGAATACTTATTCAAGAAACTAAATCTTGAGACCATTCCACATCTGAAACCATATCCTCTTGGTTGGATTTGTAAGGATGCACATTTACAAGTTTCAAAGAAGTGCATGTTGCTCTTTGCAATAACAAAACATTTTATTAAGACAGTTTAATTAGATGTTGTTCCGCTTGATATTACAAGTGTGGTTTTGGGCAGTCATTACTTGTATGACAAGGAAGACATCTTCCATCGCCATGAGAAAAAGTACAATTTATTCAAGGATGGAAAGGAGTACATTGTGAGAGCTCATAAAAAAAAAACTAGACTCTTCTTTAGTGAATGTAGGGCAGATGAAGAGGCTCGTCAATGCAAGTCAAAACTTGACATTAATGATGATTAAACAAAGGGAAGTTATGTATAATCCTTTTCATGTAAATGATGATGTAAATAATGAGTTTTTTCAGTCTAAAATCAGGTTGTCTTTAAAAGAAGATGACAAGAAGTTGCAGCATTTTTCTTTGGTGTCGATCGGTGCAGAAAATAAAGTGTCAGTGCAAGAAGGTGCAAAGATCCAAGAGAGGGAAAAGCATATAAGAAAATAATACACAAAGTTCAGAAATGATCATTGTTGGTTTCAGAATGGCAAGGTACTATGGTGAGGAAACTTGGTCCAGAATCGACACAAGTGCAAGGCTAATTCAGCAAAAAAAGGTCATAAGGACAGGATGCAAGGTGAAAGTAATTTTTAGTTTCCTTTTATTATAAACCAATGTAGAAACAATATTTTTACTGCAAAGTTAAGTTGTTGTTCTGCAAGTTTTGAAAATGTGCAACATGATAAGGTCAAAGTTAGCAACAGTTGGTCAATGGAATCAAGGAAAATTTTTTCGTTTCATGAGAAGCTCTAATTAATAAAATCAAGGAAATTTCAGTGGATTAAGATTGGAAGAGCGGGGACACAGTCTCCTCATCTTCAGGTTCAGTAGTCCAAAGAGATTTTGGGGTCCAAAAGCTTCCCAATGGGGAGGTGTGATCAGAAGATCATGCCCAAGTTCAAAAATTCTCAAAAATGAAAGTGCTAAAAAATATTTGCAACCTAAGCGACCCGAAAGGTCTCATCGCTGTGATTCTGGTACTGTTAACGGTTCACAAAACAGAGGTCGTATGCAGAAGTTATTAAGGTTTGAAAAATCCCAATAAACTCCAAAAATGCACCTTTGACTTAGTTTGACTTATGAAATTTTTTATTGAAAATATATGTTTAAAAATTTATTTTTCATATAGTTTCATGGGCCAATCATTGGGCGCCACGTGGCCTGCCCGAAGGCTACCACGTGGCCCCAAGCCGAGGAGAAAATTGGTATGGAAAAAATTATTTGAGTCTACGGGACTCAATCCAGAGTCCCAAACCTGCGTGCAAAGAGACCCAACCGACCCGCCTATGTTCAAGTGCTTACCTACCACCATTGGCGGAATGTATTTTTGTTTCAAAATTTCAACGAGCGGGAAAAATTAAAGGGCTAGCCCCAACACCATAAAACCGGTGCCATAGAACCAGGCCTTAAGGCCTTCCACTCCATAGTGATTATGGTCTCGGTTAACGCTGGGGGTTATGGCCATGTGGCCAACACAACACTTTGCAGTTAATGCGATGGTTTGGGCAAACGGATAACTCACGGTTTAAACGGCAGTTCCAGCGGAGGTCCCATGTGACCCCGCCACTTAAACATTTATTGCAACCGCTAACGGGTCTGACAGATTTGGGCGTGTTCCACCATTTTCAGCGGAATCCACCAATTTGGTGCTTTTAACTGGAGTTGCTCCACATTTAGTGGAGTTTTTTAAGGGACATTAGGCAAATTCTTGTTTTGGTCATAACTCTTTGGATGTTCGACCAAGTTTGATGCATGGATAGTCAATTTTGGGTATTCTTGACATTTTGAACACATTGGCATAGTTTGTAGAGCCATCATATGTCATCTTCTGTAGGTTTAGCTTCGGGAAAGATCAAGGAGCCACTAGGGCCACCAGGGTGCTGGCAGTGTATTGGGCATCCTTTTACTGTTTACTGCAAATGAATAGTCATTCCCTACTAATTCAAGAACTATGAAGCTTTTTTTATAGATATCACAGCCATTTGAGGCTTTCACATGTACTTACCATTTTTGAGCAATAAGATATGAGGAGCATGCCATTGTGAGCTGGACTAGCAGATGTAGCCCAGGAGGGGTGAAATTCTTCATCAAATTTGCTGAGTATTGTGCTATGTGATGTTTATTTCTCTATTATTTACTGTTGTAAAATGTTATACAAGAAAACTACATGCTTTAAACTCACACAGAAATCTGTTTAACTAAGCTAAAACCATTTGTTTCACTTGCAAACTTCAGAGAACCTTATGCACACATTTTAATTACTGTTTGGATACTTAGCACAACAAAACTAATATATTCCATTCAGATCAAATACTCATTAGTTCTTCATCCTAGACCTATGACACTAGATGGATGATCTTGGATGTAAATTTGGTAAAATAGAAACTCAACACCTCAATTTTGAATCTTAAGATCAAGCTAAGGACGCTAGATGACCCTAGGTAAATATTTTTAAATAGTATAAATACTCCTTGATGCTTCAACTTAGACCACGAAGAAATAAGGATCATTTTGGATGAATTTAAGCCATGAATGTAGTGTGTTAACTCTGAACCTATGTAAAAGTAACAAACTTCACAAGTCATGAATGTGATGCAATTCAATCATCTACATAGTCCACTAAAATGCAAGGTATTACCTATAATGTTAGGACGAAAGAAGCTTTATAGATTTGAAAACTAAAAAACTAGCATTATAAAATGGCCTTAGCACCCCATATATATTATATATATTTCCATCCAACAACCTTGTTTACATGTAATCTATATCAACATATCATTTTAAAATAATTTAATTGAAGAAATACCTTTTGATCATTTCACTTACCTACAACACCAAGTAAAATTCACAACAACCTTAGCAATCCACAAAGGCTAGATAAATATATATCGTTGATATTTTTTTATAAAATAAATAATCCGAGTCATAACATTCAAACCAAAAATAACACTCTTTATTTGCGAGAACATATGAATGTGTGTCTTGATTTAATGAGATAAAATAAAACAATAACTTTTAACTTCTTATGAAACCTTTTGTGAAATCTTAAATTTAATGAAAAATCAAATTTGTGTTTCCGCCTATTTTAGCTCATCTTCCTCCAACCTCCAACTCAATAAAATGCTATAAGTCACCCCTTTCAATGGAAAATATTGTGCCCTTCCCTCTTTACTAGGGTTTGATTAGTGGAGAGGTTGTTTTTTATCAATAAATAATTTTATGGAAGTAAACTAACCAATTTGGATGATTAAAATTTTCAATTTCAAATAAATATTCTTAAATGTACTTTATACTTTATGCTTCATGTTTTTATTTCATGCAGGTGGATTATCTTTTATTTTAATAAAATTAAACATTCTTTAATTGTAATCAAGTTTTATATCAAAAAAACATATTTAACAATAATAAGTTTTTCCTAAATGGAGTGCTTTCTGAGAAAGGAGGGGCTCCCAATTGGCCAAGAGACCAGGCAATGTGGCCACACCCCCTCATAGTGGTTTTTAATGGTTTGAATAAATTTTAGGTTATGCCACTTGCAAAAATTTACCATGGAAATTAAATTCTTTCGCACTCCATACAATAATCTAACTTTCCTTGATTTCCATCTACCTATGTAGAAAATACATTAGAGCATATCCTATGTGAAGCATCAATATGAGCCAATACCAAGTATGGAAATTTATATCTTAGTTCAAGTAGTTCATAATTATACCGATGGTGGCTATCAAAGGTCTTTGTTCCACAAGAAGGCTTCAGATCTTGTTAAATATTATTGGTATCCTTTGTTGGTCCATCTACCTAAGGCCTTGCTTGGCACAAAACATAAAATTTTTCGCATATATTTGAAATATTAGTGAGGAAGGCTTGCAGATTATAAATTTTGACTACAAATCTAAAGCTAATTACCACCAGACGACTTGAGAGCTTGGTTTGACCCTGTTGTCATATTTTCCTTGCAGGTTCCTAGGGAATCCCACATTTTTTATGTTCAATTTTCATTTCATGTATGGTCACCGCACCTCTTGCCACTCGAAAACACATTTCATAGTTTAGGAACAAGAATACACTTAATTTGATAGCCTCATCTCTACTCTTGGTCTCACCTCTTCTTCTACACTCATTTTTTTGGTTTTCTCTATATTATGTCTTGATTTGGCCTACTTGTCCCTTTGGTTTCCCAATGTTATCTCCCAGGTGGCTTCTCACTAGTCTCCCTCTCTACTTCCTTCACCTCTCCTTGATCTTTGTCTCTAGTGCTAAGCCTTCCCCCCTGCTGTTTCCCTGGCCGACTCACCTCCCTTATCCTCTATCACCATTCTGTCTTTCCCTCTTTTCTTGGTCATATTCGTTGTTCCATAACACTCCCTTGATTATCCTACATGTGGATCTCTATCAGGCATCTTGTTGGTAGAAAATTTATAGCAGTGAAGACCCAAAGTTTAGCCTATGTTTTCCAATAAAGGAAGTCGTCATAGTCTATATTTGCGCTGACATTTTCACTCCCTTTTTACAAAAGGAGAGTCTCACCCAAGGAAAGCCATAACCAAGGAAGAAATAATTGATCCATATCATTAGTAGAAGACTAATATTTTTGTTATATTATTTGTGCAATTAATCATCTTATTATCATACGCAACTATATCACTACTAGAACAATCACTTACAAAAATAAAGATAGAGATTCACATACTCATAGGAAACAAAATTTAAAGGGGGTCATGTAGACATTGAACCACTTAATAAAATATATCCATAGGATTCCTTTTATTATTAACATAACCATCCATTACATCACGTACCTATATAAACTTATGTGATATCCTGGATCAGATCACATTACACGAGGCATTACTATTCATATACATGATTCAAAGCTCTGCGTAGAATACAAAATTCTGCATTCAATAAAAAACAAGGATAGAAAACATGAAAATCAAAAGATCTATCTATTTGATGCCCAATTTTTCCCTCTACATATTCTTTATAAGCTCGCTCACTTGATCTGTTCGTTGTACAGGTTACTTGATCCCACCTTTGATCTGGTCCACTTTGACAAAATCCTGTTGCCTTTTTCCCTTTCCTTCTTGATTCTTTCAAATTTTTTCCAACCTTCTAGCTTTCATGGGTGTGTTTTCCTAATTTTTTGGCTACTCGAATCCCAATGTTTAATTCTCTGTTGCATTCAATTTTTCGGTGATCTGCTTATGATGGATTTATCCCTTCTTCCTCCACAACTATTTTGCAAGCTTGTTTTCCACACATAAGAAAAAAGGACCCAACAGGACCCAACCACAATATATTGACTCACCCTTGAGTCAATTTGTTGATGATACATTTGGTCCTTTATTTGTCTATGCTTCAGCGCTTGTAGCTTTTTCTCCTTCAAACTAAAGACCCAAGTATGGCACCGATTATAAGACATGATCTTTAAAACTTATGTAGGTTGAAACAATAGTATTCCATGTTTCTAAAATAGCGGAGACTTTTTCCAAAAACTATTTTTTAGTCTCGACATTAAGCACTGTGGGCTAGGACTAGATGACCTCTTGAAGCTGGCCATCTACATTCGAATTGAGAGCCTTCATGGTGAAAAAATGTCGATGTGCAACTCGACGAAGATTTCAGAGTACACGCTTGGTGACCTAGGAGGCATCTTCGATCTAGTTGATTTGAGAATCTTCTTATGCCAACAACTCCTTCTGTTGTTCCAATTTTGAAGTTTTCATAGCCTAAAAAAAGAGCTACTTTACATTTTCCCAGAGAGCATACACACGATGATTCTTTCTAGCAAGAACACCACTCTAGTCCGAGGCTTGACTGAAAAGATATTAAGAGTCATTCATGAAGTCTTCAATGGTATCTTTTAATACTGATGCTACAACGATATCTTGAGAAATATGCTGGTTATACTAGGTAGACTGATCTCGGTGTGCCTAGGAAATATTGCTAACAATATCCTACAATTCTCTATTTTTCACAACCAATTTCAGGCATGTCGTTTCAATAAAATCATAGTGTTTGTGAGGGGAATATGTGGCAAATTATTCTAGCTTCTCATCAAAAAATCCTACAAGGGCGGGCTACATGGACTGAAATTTGGAACTCATATCCGAAATATTCTACTCAAAGTGGGATTTATCCCCCTGCAATTGATCATGCTTGCTTGTAACCATGGTGAGTTGGTGTTGATGTTGTTCACAAGTAGCAAAGAGGTTTGTGCATCGTGATTCCACATGAACCATGCCGACTTCTAGCTAGGTAGTGGATGCCTAAATGAACTAAAACAATTGAGGACTAGACCATGTGTGAATATTTTCAGCCAAGAGGGTATCAAATAGTGGAAACCTAGCCTATAAGGGATGTGCATTAGCAATTTATTTTTCTGACTGGCCTTGCAGAGAAGACTCCCAATCCTAGATGTGCTCCTTATGTATATCATGGAATATTTTTTCAACAACAGGCACCAACAAAAGAGGAACTATATATTCTTGTTGTTCAATGATAGAAAGGACTTGATAGTAGTTTTCAAGATCATGAACGAAGGTAGCGGCCTGCTCAGTAGAAAGGATGGAACTGGGTGGTGACGAAGAAACATACGATGTGGGAGTAGACGACTCTATAATTGGTAGTGATGGGGGTGGAGGCGAGGTAGAAGATGGAAGTGGAACAATAGGAGTGATGAAGACTGATTCAATTTCCATCTCACTAGTCTCATCACGTGCATTATCAGATTGGGTCGGTCATATATGGTTTCTTAAGAAGTATTAGGCAACGAATTGGGGGTAGTATGTGATGAATGGGGATTTTATTCCATGTTGGGAATGAGAGGATGAGTAGTAGCAGCAACACCCTTTTGAAAAGTATTCTTTTGTGGATAGTTAGTAGCAAAATGCCCATGTTCGTGGCAGTGAAAACACTTCACCTTGGACATGTCATGTTTCTTGCCTTTAGACTTGGATTTAGAATAGAATTTCTTCCCCTTCCCATTATTTGCCTTGGAAACCAGAGAAAAATCCTCTTCATTATCATGCTTTGATGAAGAGCCATCTCTGGTGTTTCGTCTGAACTCATCCTCCACCAAATCCGACCACATTTGTTCCCAATCTGATAATTTTTCCCATCCGTTGACAGAGTCTTCATAACTGTGCCAACTCTTAGGAAGTCCTACGAGAGCCAAAATCACAAAATCATCATTACTGATTGTTATTCCCACACTCCCCAGTTCATCTCGACATTGGACAAACTTTGTGAGATACTTTGGAATGGTGTCACCCTTTTCCATCTTGATCTTCCTGAGTTTATCTTTGAGCGTCAATTTCTTATGGTCACTGCTTCTTTGGAATAGATCTATCAAAGCCTTCCACATAGAATATGGTGTGGATTTTGTTGAATCCTTAGTTAAACTGAGAGGGGGGGTGAATCATTTTAACACATACATAAGCTTTTTAAATTTTTCATCAACTTATTTATAGCTTAATTTTATAACCAACTTTAATCTGTAAACAATCTTAATATGTTGAGGCACCTCTTTCTCCTCCTCTCTTCCTTATCTTTTCTGCCTCAATTTTCCATACTCTGCATTCTCTGTCCTTACTCTTTCTAACTTCTCTATGCATATCAAGATGATATTATTTATAGATATTTCCTTATGACTGTTTGTATTCCTCAGGGAATTCGAAATGAATAGCCATACCTCTTAGCCCTCTGCCTTCTCATTTCTTTTCCAGCTCACTCAGAAAAATATAGCTGTATGTACTAATTTCAATATTACAGTGGGAATTTTGTTTTCTTCTGGAGACTTGCCAATGCATCACAAACAATATAAACCAATAAAAAAAGTATACATTCAGTTACAATGAGGATTACAAATCAACTTATTAAGTTTTGGATCACTGTGTTTGTCTTTTCTGTGACTGTGTTTGTCCTTTTCGGCTCTGTTTGATCTCTTGTTCATTATCGCAGTGTAACTGATATATGTGTGTGTGTGTGTGTGTGTGTGACTGTGCTTTTCATATATCGCACTTCAACTCTCGGCATGATAATGAAGTGTTTTTAACATATAAACTGCCCCTTTATGTTACGCAAATCAATTCACGAACTTAAATAAAGGACCTTTTTAATACTTAAAATTCCCTTTCGGGCCCACCCCCCAAGCTTGTTTTATTCTCCGATGCGATGAGTCACCTCCTAAATTCTTCTGATTGCGATTGATCGCAATCACAACTTTTAGTTGTGAGTTCTGATGCTCCAATGCTCCAATGCTCTGATGCGATCACTCTGATATGATGATTCACTGTTCACTGCACTTTACAGTGCCGATGCGATTAATTGTAACTAAATACTTCCGATTGCGATTGATGCATTTGTGAAGGACCCAATGCGATCATCACAATCGCAACTTTCAATATAGTGCTCCAATGTTCTGCTTCTTTCTGATGCGATGGCCTACTTTGATGTCGGAGCTTGAGCATTTATGAATCATAGTTCATAAGTCCATCGGGTCCGCATCTTCATCGCAATCACAATCTTCTGTTAACATGTTCCGCTGCCAACTTTTCTCCGATGCGATTGGTGAGGGTCCCATAATATAAGACTTTGTTTGTATTAACTCGAACAATAGAGCGCTACATATAAGTATATATATGCTTTGGACCTTTGTATATAAAGCGCAACATATGTACCGCGTTGCATATATATAAGCTTCCACTTCCGCTTCAATGTATCCTCCAGCTTGGGTTATGATTCTCATAATTTTATGTAGGGGGGTCCCACCCTACACACAAAATATCTTCTGTTAACATTATATTAAGTCTTGGACTTAGACATAAGCCCAACAATAATATATATATATATATATATATATATATATATATATATATATATATAACCTCTCGGGTTCCATAGTTTGATTAATGTTTCCGCTTCCCAGTATAACCTTAGCCATGTAGCATATTAACATTGCAATAGGTATCAAACTCCGACTTCGTGTAAAAGCGCTTGGGCCCACAGTGTACTACTATATGTTGACTACCATATGTATGACTCCTTTGGTGACTTGCATATCAATTATAATATATTGACATATATAACGACCTCGTTCAATTTATTATGATCCTTATAATAAACCCATGCATGTAACTTATATGTGAACAATTTACCATGTAGTTCAACCTGCATTCGGCCCATCATATATATCAACATATATTAATATAAGTTATAATCTCCACCAGATTATTAACTTTCATAAGACGGAATACACAGTCATTCACATAATACTTTGGCTCCGCAGCTCTGAATGTAGGACCCACCTCCTTGGTTCTCTTCCCCACACTTTCACCTTTGATCAGACGGTCAATTTTCTCTCGCGCATCAACTGGGCTTTGGGCCCCCATCCAACGGTCGACGCGCAATATCGCACAACTTATGTGCTCATCACATAATTTTCCAAGGTCACGCGAAAAAAGTTGTATTTGGAAACCGCCCTAGGACGCGTGGCCATCAGTGACATATATCGCGTTCGTTTTGAGAATACATCTTACCACTTCAACCAACGCGCGAACCCACTAGTTTTGTGCCCTCGGCTTTTACTGCTCATGTTCGGGGTTCCGCTTATAGTCATGGTTCCGCTCCAACAACAACTTTGCGCCTTCATTATATACATATATACATATAAACTCTGTTCAAGGTTTATTTATTATTTCTTCGGCGCTTTAATATATGATCATTTCATTGTTTTTTAATGGCTCTGGCTCTGCCTCTGTTGCTCGAATGTTTCATCTTTGCCTCTGTATTCTCTGCCTCTGCCTCTGTTGCTCTGCCTCCTCTGGTTCTACATCCTTTCTTTGTCTCCGCCTCTCTTTTCGCTGCCCTGTCTCTGTAAATAAACTCTCCCTCTGTTCTTCTCATGCTCCGTGTAAATGTTACCTGTTGTCTTCTCCTTTTCTTCTGTTGTTGTCTTTTTCCATCAATGACAACACTTCTAACAAATTTCCCATGGAGGCTTGAGACAATTTGGTCTCGTACTCCCTCCAATAGGATCCTCCTCGATTTTTCCACTTTCTTTTACCATGCATCAAGATTGGCAGCATCTGCAGCATCTAGCTTAGGAACATATTTTTCAATGAATTCCTTCAAGCCATTGTATTCAAGTATTGCCTCCATCCTTTCCTTCCAATAAATGTAGTTTTATCTTCCCTCAAGTGCATACTCTAAGCTCAAGCCATTGAAATCCATTTCGATATTGAATTAGTTGTAGCACCAAGAAAGTCTTTCTGCAAATTCGAATTCTATCGAGTCACAAACTCAACTCCTGCTTCACTTTTGCAGTTTCCTGTGCTCCGATACCATGTAGAAATTATAAAATATGCATGCATATCTTGGATTCACCCAATCTAACAATTTTATAAAGTTAAATACTAAATCGCTTCTACAAATATTTGTGGAATTAAAAACACAATCGCCAATCACATGAACATGAAGAAAGGTAAATCACTCACAACACTGATAATTTTCCGGGGAAAGCTTATAGCTAAAAACCCCACTATCTTCTATTTCATATTATATGATGGATCATGAAACAATTACATTAAAAAAATATTCTTACAAGGGCCCTCAGTACATCAGCTAATTGTCTCACACTTTCATACAAAAATTGGCAAACCCCCTAGCCAATTTATTGTCTCAAGACAACCTGCCTTCACTACGCAATCCCTAAATTGACGCAATCTTGTCTGCCTTGACTGCACAAGTATCATGGGCGCATCCAATGCGTGTTTAATTGCATGTGTGCAAGCGGATAATGTCACAACTGATAGTCAATTTCCCTTAAACCTAGAACTCAACTGGGTCTCCACTGGATCTGACATGCATGCAACTAATATTAGTAAATATTCATTTTCATGTGAGATCACTGCATATGAATTAATTAATATTTAATTCACTTTATCTCTCACTAGTGTATCTTCAATTACAACTAGAACAAGTTTAACTCACTTAACTCAGTTAAAGTATTTACAACTTTCACAAACTCATGCAGCACTACACTTTGAACTCTGTTACAACTAGAATTACTCTGCATGTCCCACCAACCAACCTCTAACTCGAAATTCACTTAGCTAACTGGTTTTTCCACTTCAGTTAACTATTTCAAGTCCACATTGAGAATAGATTATAGTTTAATGTCCATCTAAATTAAGGTATTATAAAAATAGGCATGCACCTAAAAATAGCCTATGGGACCCACCCTAGTGTAGGTGCTTAATTAATTTCACTAGGATCATGGGTGCCAAAAATTTCTTGTTGAATCTCAACAAGTAGGGACTAAAAAATATGTTGGAACCATAGCTTCTCTGCCATAAATCAATTGAAAAGGTGTATACTTATGCAATCACTTAGCTTTAGTGTAGTAAGCCCATAAAGTTGCTGAAATCCTTTCATCACATTCATCCCTATTCACAGAACATATTTTCGTAAGACCCTTATATAAGATTTTATTAAAAGCTTCAACAGTTCCATTTGCTTGTGGGTGATAAGGGATAATCTTGTGATGCTGGATCATAAAATTCTGTAGTAGCATCCGAACTATTTCATTAATGAAATGATAACCTTCATCACTAGTAAGGCTTCTAAGATATCCAAACCTGGTGACTATGTTCTCAAAGATTAATCACGCAGCTGTATTAGCAGTGCAATCTTTAATAAGATATGCTTATGCAAAATGTGTCAGATAGTTTGTTACGGTAATGATATACTTGGAACGCGAATGATGAGTAGGTAGATTGATTGGTCCAATGAAATAGACCTCCCATTTTTCAAATGCTTCAAGTTCCATAATAGAGTGCAGAGGTAGTTCATCCCATCAAGACGGTCAACCAACCCATTAGAAAATATCACATTGCTTTGCATATTCCTTCTCATCCTTGAATAAGGTTGGACAACATAGGCTAGCTTGTAAGACTTTTCGAGCAGTAGCTTTTCCTCAAACATGGCCTCCTACAACTCCCACACGGAATTCCCATATAACATCATCTCTTTCATTATCCAAATCACATCTTTGCAAAATGTGATCGAGACCCATTTTATATAACTATCATGCTATCAATTGATAGTCGACATCATGAATAAGCATACAGTTTCTTTTGAGTAGATGTATAATCATTAGGAAACTTACATGTTGTGAGAAATAATGCAATATACTCCAAGTAATCTAGAACTTATTCAATCCTAAATAACTTTGCGTCGGGTATTTGATCATCAATTGAGCATCATGATTCTCTTGATTCAAGGTGAGATAAATTATCAGGACCTACATTTGATTGTCCTAGCCTAAAAATGACTTCAAAGGTAAATTCTTGAAATAATAGAAGCCAACGACGTATTCTCCCTTCTATTAGAGGTTTCTTAACTAAGTGCTTTAGAGCCGAATGATTGATGAAACACTTAAATGGACCCCCCAATAGGTGGTGTTGGAAATTTTCCAGTGAGTACACCATAGCAAGAGATTCCCTTTCCATGGTCGTGTAATTCTTCTCCACAGTAGAAAATTTTATATTGGTGAAATAAATGGGATGGACAAAGTTACCTTCTATCAGTTGCATCAAAATATCCCCCAACGTAATCTCGGATGCATCTATGTGAACATGGAATTATTTATTCCAGTCAGGATAAAACATAATGGGTGAACTTGCGATTTTCTCTTTGAGGGTGTCAAATGAAAATTACATTCAATAGACCAAAAAAAATCGTTCATATTTCTTTAAGATCTTCTCTAATGGTGCAATGATTAAAGCATAATTTTGTATGAACCTGCCATAATATTTGGTGTTCCCCATATTCGATCACAACTGCTTCATAGTAGTTGGTGATGGAATATTCATTATTACCACAACTTTAGCATGGTCCACGTATTCAAAATGTGTTTTCTCATAAATCCTTAGGGTTTTGAATAATTTCCATATACTGTTGGAAAGGTCTCAGAGAAGGATATCCAAATGAACACTTTACATGTGATTTTGAAAAATTTTACCTATAGAAAAATTTCCTTCAAAAATATTACTTGTATTCTTAACCTTGGATAGGAAACAACAGACTTCAACACACTTAGCAAGTTCCCCCTGAACTTGACAGAACCAAATACACATGCCAACATGTTGAACAATATCCTTGGGATTGACATCAATGACTAACCTTTGACATCAATGACAACACTTTCTTAAAAATATCCCCCTCTGGAATTGATGCCAATACCACTAGACATTAATGGTCATTGATGGCATGAGATCTTATTATCAAGTTGCTAATCCAAAGGTTGTTTCTTCTCTCATGCTGCCTAGTCAATGTATTATTTTCATTTCCCATCTAATATCAATGGAAAAAATTATTGCCAAGAATTTTTCAACTACAAATGGTTTCTCGATCAATAACTCGTAAAATTTTACTCCCTTTGTGGATTGCTCCTCCTTAACTAGTAGCTCTTTCTTATCATTTGCATCTCATCCCCCCCTCTCAATAACATACTTTGTTAGTGATATTAGTGAGTCATTCCTCCTTACAAGGAGGGAATTTCTCCCATTTTATGTTTAATATATTCAAAATTTTCACTTGGAAAAGTTTTATTTAATATATCTGCAATTTGTTCCCATGTTGGAATGTATTCCAACCCAAAAAAATTATCAATGGCACGTTCTCAAAGAAAATGGTACTTAATAAGAATATGCTTAATTTTATAATGCATAACATGGTTTTTCAAATGTTTATAGCACTGGTGTTGTCACACATAATAGAAATAGGTTGGTCTCCGTTCTCCTGAAGATCCTTTAAGTTCTTCTTCATCCATAGGACTTGGGTACAATAGGAGGCTAATGCAATGTATTATGCTTCAATAGTGGATAAAGAAATTGAAGTTTGTTTCTTATTGAGCCAAGAAGCCATACATATTTCTTGAAAGAAAGCTCGTCCATTTGTGCTCTTTTTATCATAAATACTACCAACCAAATTTGCATCGGTATAAGATCTGAGTGTATGATATATTTTCCTTAGATACCATAAACCAAAATTTGTAGTTCCTTGTAGATATCTAAATATTCTTTTAACTACATTCACATGAGATTCCCTCACATCTAATTGAAAAATTCCCACCATACCTATTGCCTTCATGATATATGGTCTATATGTCGTCAATTAAAGTAAGGTGCCAATCATGGACCTATACATGGTTTGGTTTACTATTGGAAACTCATCATCCTTACTAAGTTTACAACCTGTTTCCATAGTAGTTCTCACAAATGCAAAATTTTCCATACCAAATTTCATTAAAATTTCCTTAAGGTACTTGGTCTAAGATATAAAGATACGTTTTTTTGTTTGATTAATGTGAAATCCAAGAAAGAAAGACAATTCCCCCAAAATGGACAGTTCAAATTCCTTTTGCATATTGTATGAAAAAGTTTTTCTCACAATGTTAGCATCACTCCTAAATGTTTTATCCTCTATGTAGACAAAAATAATCAACATTTTACATTTTCAAATCGTAATTTAAAGGTTATTTTTTGTTGCACTTGTTTTGAAACCTTGCGACTAAAGATACTTATCCAGACTAGACTAGCAAGCTCTAGGTGCTTGTTTCAAACCATATAAGGATTTTTTTATTTTTCACACATGATCCTTGTCTTTTGATAGTTGAAACCATTCTGGTTGTTCAACATAAACTTCTTCTTGGAGTTCTCCATTCAAAGATGTTAAGTTTACATCTATTTGACAAATTTTGAATCCTTTAAAACATACAAAATCCAATAGCATTCTGATTGCTTCAAGTCTAGCCACTAGAGAAAATTTTTCTTCAAAATAAACCCCTTCAACTTGAGCATATCCTCTATTGTTGAAAAGTCAACAAGAAATTAGTTAACATAATTAATTCAGTTAAAATTTGTGTAACTAGTTGTAACTGATTGTTTCACTAGCGAGAGGTCAAGTGAATTAAATCAGATTTAACTCACATGTAGTGATCTGTCAAGTAACTAATGATTTACTATTAATGGTTGCATTCATGTCAATTCTGATGAAGACCCAGTTGAGAAAGAGGTCAAAGGGATGTTAACTATCGTTTGTATTATTAGCAAACTATCTGCATGCAGTAATACACCCATAGGATTTCCCATCAGCATTACACAGTTTTGGAAGGCTAAAATTCCTAAATAATAGGGATTTAATTCTACAATAATTGCACAAGAAAGGCAGTCTAAACAGAGGTAGGAAATTGGCTAAGTGTTGGTCGATTTTTTCTGGATCAGTGTGAGACAGTTGGTAGAGTGCAACAGAATCTTGTGAGAAGAGTGCATTGTAATTGTTTCATGATTCATTGCTTGAATATATAATAGGAGATAGAGGAGTTTTGAGCAGCAAGCTTTCCCCAGGAAAAATATCTGTGTTGTGGATTGATTTACTTCTTTCTTTTATTTGGTGTGATTTTATGATCGTGTTTATTTCCCTCAATTAATTTGTATAAGGATTCAATATCTTATTTAGCATATCGCATGATCAGATTGAATACAATGGTATAGATATTGTTTGTATAATTTCTACATGGTATCAGAGCATAGAAAATCACTATATTGGAGAATAAATTGAGTTTGTGCTGAAAAACATTCAAATTTGCAAAAGTATTCTTTGGTGCAACAACTGGATCAAGATGGATTTCAATGGATTAAGATTGGAATATGCACTCAAGGGTAGTTTTAATTATATTTTATGGAAAGACAGAATGGAGGTAGTTCTATAAGAAAATGGGTTGAAAGAATTCATTGATAATGATATTCCCAAGCCCGCAGCAACAGACGTCGCTCTTCTTGACGCTTGGCAAAAGAAGGTTGCAAAGGTGAGGAGGATCTTATTATAGGGAGTTCTAGATCACATTGTCTCGAGTGTCCGTGGCCAAGAAAATCCATATACAATGTGGAAGGCTTTGAAAGATCTATTTCAGAATAGCAGTGACCATAGAAAATTGGCACTAGAGGAAAAGCTGAAGAAAATAAAAATGGATAAAGGCGACACTATTCCGAATTATTTGACCTAGTTCATCCAATGTCGAGATGAGCTTGGAAGTGTTGGGATTACTATAGAGGATGATGACTTGGTGAGCCTAGCACTTCTAGGCCTTCCCAATTGTTGGCATAGTTATCAGGACTTTGTCAATGGGAGGGAGAAGCTACCAGATTGGGAGCGACTTTGGGTGTATTTGGTACAAGAAGAATTCAGGCGGAAGACTAGGGATGGATCTTCATACAGGGTAGAAGATGAGGAAAATTGTGCCTTGGATGGTAAGGTAAAGAAGGGGAAGGAAAATAAATCTTATTCCAAATCTAAGACCGACAAAGAAGGAAAGAAGTGTGACATGTCCAAAGTGAAATGTTTTCACTGTCATGAGAATGGATATTATGCCACTAATTGTCCACGAAATAAAAAGAACAACAATAAGGCTTCAGGACCTTCAGCGGGTGAAGCTTTGGCTTCGCAGTTCGAGTTGGACTTCTCACTCATCACATGCATGGTGTCTAGTGTGATGGGATCAATGTGGTACTTGGATAATGGTGCATATTTCCACATGACGGGAGACAAAGAACTCTTTAGTAGCTTGGAGGAGAAGGATATTCAGATGCACATCGAGATGGATGATGACGGGAGGTATAGTGCTATCGGGATTGGTACAATTACTTTCCAAAGATAGTCAGGTAAACCTTTCTTATTAAAATATATCATGCATGTACTAGGCTTTAAAAATATTTTACTTTCAATTTCTATGTTGGAGGATAGAGGATATGATGTGGTTTTCATTGAAGGAAAATAATTCCTTCGTCACAAAGCCACAAGACAAGTTAAGAATATTGGGGTTCATGTGAAGAATCTTCACAAACTTGATGTAGATGGCTACGTAGCATTGATGGGTAAAGTAGACAGAGTGGTGACCCAAGATGAGGGTGAGTTATGGCACAGGATATTGGGCCATCTACACCATGGTGCTTTGAAGGTCATGCATCAGATTTATATGGGGCTTCCAAAGGCTACTCTTGTGGAAATAGACACATGCAAGGGATGTACCATGGGGAAGTATACAAAGGCCATTTTTCACGAGAACGAGAACTGAGCAGCGGAAATCCTTGAGAGAGTTCACTCAGATGTGTGTGGACCATTATCTATAGCTGCTATAGCAAATCACATGTATTATGTGATTTTTTTTATGATTTTTCTAGAAAGTGTTGGATCTACTTCATGCAGAAGAAAGATAAAATCAAAATTTTGTAAGTTCAAAGCACTGATTGAGAAAGATACATGGAAGCATGTGAACGCTCTAAGGAGTGACAATGGTGGTGAGTACATCTCCAATGAATTCAAGAACTTTTGTGCCAAAGAAGGAATTCAGAGAGAGTTGATTGCACCTCATAACCCCCAACAGAATGGGGTTTTAGAAAGAAAGAACAGAACAATTGTGGGTGTGTCATGAGCGATGTTACATGATCAGGGCCTACCGTTGCATCTCTGGGAGGAGGCATGCAACGCAACGATATTTGTGCAGAACCGTAGTCCTCATTGGATACTTTGCCTGAGTACACCAGAGGAGGCTTTTTCTGGTAAGAAACCTGATGTTTCATATTTTACAATTTTTGGCTCATTTGTCTATTGCCACGTGACCAAAGATTCCAGAAAGAAGCTAGAACCAATAGCTGAGATTGGGATATTTTTGGGGTACGTTGATACTTCCCACAATTATCTAGTGTATTTTCCGAAAAACATAATAATAGTTGTCAGACAGGATGTAAAATTTGATGAGGAGAAAGACATGCGATTGTCCCTTGAGAGGGAGCTTGATTTGCATGCAGATGAGGAACTCTTGGTTCCAAAGGATGAAGCTCAATATGTGGAGCAGCCACATGCGAAGAATCATGTAGTGGCAGAAACCACTCATGCAGAGCCATCCACCAGACATGATAGGAGGCACACCACAGAAGCCGAAAAATTAAGACTTGATGTGGAAGTACATGTAGGAGCACCTACGTCATTGCACAGATAGAGACAATCACCAGACAGGTTTACTAGATACATGGCTCTTATGAGCAACTGTATTGTGAAAGAACCATCCTATTTTGAGGAGGTAGTGCAACAACCAACTTGGGTTGACGTGATGGTTGAGGAGTATGACTCCATCGTCAGGAATAGTGCATGGGAAGTTCTCCCAAGACCAGTTGAGAAATTGGTGGTTGGATCTAGATGGATATATAAGGTGAAGCAGGCGGTAGATGGGAGTGCGGAGAAGTACAAGGCTAGATTTGTAGCCTGAGGATTCTCACAAGTTGAGGGGATTGACTATGAGGAGACCTTTGCACCAATTGCAAGGTACTCATCAATTAGATCTATCCTTGCACTCTCAACGTAGATGGGGTGTAAGATACATCATATGGATGTGAATACTACATTTCTAAATGGATTCATTGAGGAATAAGTGTACATTGAGCATCCAAAAGGTTTTGAGACCTTTGACAGTGAGTCACATGTGTGCAGACTCAAGAGAGCACTATATGGGATGAAGGAAGCACCTCATGCTTAGTACACCAGGATTGATAGCTATTTCTCTAGGTTGTGCTTCACAAAGTGTGAAGCGGATGTGAACTTGTACCAAATTGTGGTTGATGGTAATATTTTGATTATCGTACTTTATGTTGATGATTTTATTATGACAGGTGATGAGCAGCTCATAACTTCTTGCAACGAGGATCTTGCAAGAGAGTTTGAGATGAATGACACGAGACTCCTTCACTATTTCCTTGGTTTGGAGATATGGAAGCGGGATGGAGAGCTATTTGTTTCTCAAGGCAAGTATGCCAAATAGATTCTAAGGAAGTTCCACATGGAGAGCTGTAAACCCATGGAGATTCCTCTTGCAGGAAACTAGAGGAAGGAGGATGTTACTTCAGGTGAGGTATTGGATGTTATAGTTTATAGGTAGCTTGTGGGTTCATTCATGTACATGGTGAACACAACATATGCTACATAGTTAAGCCTACCAAGCTATGGTTAAGCCGACCAAGCTCTTTTGGAAGGTGGGGAAGCATGTATTGAGATATCTCAGGGACAATATAGAGTATGGATTATGGTACAAACGGATAGAGGGAGTGAAGCTTCAAGGCTTCATCGATGCAGATTGGGCAGGCAGTCCATCATATAGGAAGAGTACAACAAGAGGAATCTTCAGCATAGGATCGACAACAATTTCTTGGTACAACAGGAAGTAGAGATCAGTTGCACTCAATTCAGTTGAGGTAGAGTACATGATAGCCAATTAGGTGACATGTGAGGCCATCTAGATGAGGAAGATACTTGTTGGTTTGTTTGGTTTTTATATGGATCTGACGGTGATACATTGTGATGACCAGATTTGAATAAAAATCTTGGTTAATATGGTATTCCATGACAGGTCCAAGCATATAGACATCCAATACCACCATTTCAGAGATTGTGTTCAGAGATGCATTATGTTACTCCAGTACATTCCCACAGAGGATCAGGATGCAGATATTCTGATGAAGACGCTTGCCAAGAGAAATTTCAAATACCACAGAGGCAGGATTGAGGTAGCTGATAATCCCATTCTTGTTGAGAGGGAATGTTGAAAAGGAAATAATAAATAAGTGTCTAATTTAATTTTCCCTTACTTAAATTGTATAATAAATTGTAATCTTATCTCGTAATCACTTGTAATAGTTAACTGAGTTTGATAAACTCAGTTAGCTCATGGAATTCAAGTTGAGGGTGGTTGGTGAGGCATGCACAGTGATTCTATTTGTTTTAGAGTCCAAGTTACAGTTAGTGTATTAGTTTTAATGCATGAGAAATCAGTTAACTAGTTGTAACTGATTGTTGCACTAGAGATCTGTCAAGTAACTGATATTTCAATCCACATGTAGTGATCTATCAAGTAATTGATGATTTAATATTAATAGTTGCATGCATGTTAGTTCTGATGAAGACCCAGTTGAGACAAAGGTTAAAGGGATGGTAACTATCAGTTGTATTATTAGCAAATTTCCCGCATGTAATAATACACCCATAGGATTTCTCATGAACATTACACAGTTTTGGAAGGCTGAAATTTCTAAATAATATGGATTTAATTCTAAAGGAATTTCTCAAGCAATGAGGCTGAGCAGGGGCCGGAAATTGGCTAAGTGTTGGTCGATTTTGTCTGGATCAGTGTGAGACAGTTGGTAGAGTGCAACAAACTCTTGTGAGAAGACTGCATTCTAATTGTTTCATGATTCCTTGGTTGAATATTCAATATAATATAGAGGTGTTCATAGCAGCAAGCTTTCCCCAAGAAAAATATCTGTGTTGTGGATTGATTTGCTTCTTTATTTTACTTGGTGTGATTGTGTGATCGTGTTTATTTTCTGTAATTAATTTGTAGAAGGATTAAGTATCTTGCTTTATCATATCGCATGATCGGATTGAATCCATTGGTATACATATTATTTGTATAATTTCTACATTTACATATGATTCTTTCGTTGATTCTCACTACCTGTCCATCCTCATTGGGTTTATTTCTATAAGTCCACTTGGCTCCAGTCACATTCTTGTATTTTGGTCTTGGCACATATTCCCATGTCCCGTTTTTCATGATTTTATCTAGTTCACCATTCATAGCCATAACCCAATTTCTATCTTGATAAGCCTAAGAAAAATTTTAAGGCTCCATTAAGCATACCAGAGGTAGGTCGTCTTGGTTGGATGTGCTCACAATTTTCCTTGTTTGAACTCATGGCTCCCATTCTCCAAAAAAGTGAATGTTTAGATGATCCTTTTGAACATATTTAGATGATGTTTTTTAATGTAATGAATCGTCTTCTTATATTTTTTCTCCATCATGCTCTTCATAGTGATTGTCATCTGGGTGTGATTCTTGATAGTTAATTGGATGTGGCTAGAATTGGGGAAGCATTTCATTTATTTTGGCATCAATGCATTTAAAAAAATTTGAGTCCTTTTGTTGTAACATTTGTATCCTTTGCTTATATAGGCATATCCAAGAAAATTTCCTTCGTAAGCTCTAGATTTGAATTGCCCTAAATTTTCTTCATTTACTTTGATGTAGAATACACTTCCAAACTCTCTAAAATGTTTAACTATGGTTGGTATACCTTTCCATATTTTTTAGGGAGTTTTAGTATTATTTGATCTAATTTGAATATTGTTCAATATGTAGATTTTGGTGTACACTCATTCTCCCCAAAATTGGTCTAGTAACTAAGATAAAAAAACATAGATCTGGCCATTCCTTCTAGTGTTCGATTTTCCGTTTTGGCCACACTATTTTGCTGTAATTTTCTTGCTATCGTGAATTTTATTTTGATTCCATGATGTTCAAAAAAAATCATTCAATTCATTTGAAGTGAATTCTCCTCCTTTATATGTTCCTAGGCATTTAATCTTTATATCTATTTCATTTTCTACCAAAGCATTAAAGGCTTTGAATCTTTCAAAAGCTTATGTTTTTCTTTAATAAAGGAATCTGAACTTATTATTGTAAAATCATCAATGAACATCATAAACTACCTTTCACCTTTCAAAGTCTCACTTATAGCTAGTCCACGGAGCTCAGACTGGTGTAAATGATTTCCAAAGGACATGATTAAGAAAGTTCTCTTTTTTTTTAAGAGTAATCTTCTTTCTTTTCCATGCTAGGACACTTTAAAGATAGCCTTATGAGGTTGTGTTATTTTAGGTATGTCCTTAATGCCATAGAAAAATTTCTTCTATCTTTTGTAACAACCCTATTGAAAAATCCATCTAAAAAAAATATAATACCAAGGTCATAGGACACTTACTCCAAGTTGAATGTTGGGAAAAGACATCCTAGTGTGGGTGTTCATTTGATTTATTATGGCTAAGGAATTTGGAAAAGGCAATGGAAAAGGATTTGGAAAGCCATGAGATATTATTTGGCATTTATTTATGAAAATAATGGAAATTAGGAGAAAAGGAAGTTGAAAGGTCACAGGGGTCTTGTGATGAGGAAAATGAAGGAAAATACTGGAAAATGAAGAAAATAGAGGCCTCATTGATAAAAAGGCTTATGAGGATCAGTTCATGGACTTTGGTCAGTTTATTTTTGGAGCTCTCCCTCTATTCTCTCTCTCTCTCTCTCTCTCTCTCTCTCTCTCTCTCTCTCTCTCACTCTTGGACAGTTAGAGTTTTCTTGGAGCACTTCATCATTGGATCAACAAAAACAAAGAAGTCACAAAGGAAGAAAAGATCAAGCAAGGAAGAGCAGGATCAAGCAACTACAATGAGATTCTTTGCATGTATTGATTTTCATGTATTATTTCCTTGTTAGCTTTCACATGAATGGTTATGCATGTGTGTTATTTTTTCTCTTGTTGTTATTGGAATTGGTTTTTCCAGGTGTGAAAATGTTCTTCAACCTTTCCTTGCCATTTCTGTATAGCCACGTTTTGATTGGGTTCTCATGTTTTGGTTGAGTTGGAATGCGGGATGGATTTGAAAATATGTGAAGTGGTCTCTAAAAGAAAGAACACATGGCTCAGTGATCCCCAAATCAAAATGTGGATTGTGGTAAAGCCTTGGCCTAGTGACCCTTGAACTGGAATGTGGGTTGCGGTAAATCCATATTTTGTGTTACCTCAGTGGGCCTAGGAATCCTTAACCAATGAGTAGCAGGATATACAGTAAATCCTAGAGGTGGGTTCCCTCAATCAGGCCTAGGAATCCTTGGTTGGTGAATGGAAGGATCTACAGTAAATCCTGGAGGGTGGAGTCTTGATTAGGCCTAGGGATCCTCAACTGTGGTATGGAGGGATGTGAAGTAAAGCCTACAGACTAGGTGACAGGAAAATTCCTCATGGTGTAGGTGGAGAAATCTGGTGGAAGCCATGCTTGTTTAGGGCCTAATGATCCAGTGGGGATTGTGATAAAGCCTGGTTCTATTGATGAGGGTGAGGTGGTTTAGCCTTGGGAAGCGCTGGTTGAATTCTGGTTATGAGTCCCACATTCATTCTTGGAATATGGCACAGGGGTGATTGGCTGAAAGAAATATTTGGTTCATCCAATCTATGGTCGAGTGGTATGTGGAAGTTCCAAACCTATTGGGCTTATGCATTCATTCATAAGAGGTTTTTATCCTTGTTATTTCATGTGTAAATGTACATGTTCATATGTGGCATCTATTGTTGTTGTATCCTTCTTAATTTTGTTTTTTATATGTTGGTTATGTATCATGTTTTATGAAAATTATTATGTATGGATCTCATCATTTTTTGGTTGATAAATGAATGAAAAATGTATATATGAAATATTATGTGATAATGCAACTGATGTGATAAGGCATCAATGATTCTTTATGAATCTCAGATAAGTATGACATCCCTATGCTCAGATTTATTTTTATGACCTGTAGAGTTCATGTTCATGATATATTTGACGAAATGTTTGTCATGGTTAGGCCTGGTTAGGTCAAGTCCTTCATAAATTTTTGTGTTTGAGGCTTTGTCTTGGCGTCATTTATTATCTTGGAAGTCTCATCAAGTTCTTGGCAGTGGTCTGGAGACTAGCCCGTAAAAGTGGTTTAAAATTACAGTCTCTAGCATAGAACTAGCTGAAAAAGACTATAGTCTCCCCCTTGCAGGCATTGTAGGAGTGAATGAACGGTTTCAGTCGCATGGAGGCCTTCTCATGGGAGTGAATGGCGATTGAATTCATTGAAAGGCTAGGTTAACTCAAGGGTTGGGCACCTGGAGTGGTGGATTAGCTCCTGGGGGTCCTATAGTACCCGAGGGAGGTAGGTAAAGTGTTGGTTCATCGGTTCCACTTCCTTAACTGCACTTAAGGACTTGAATCATATCATAGTAACTCTTCATCACATGTTTACCCCAATGGAGAAATTAGCTTGGGTAAGGGCATTATAGCTTTCCCATACAATAATTTTCCATTTTTGCTCCATCAATAATGTATACATTTCTTGAAGTTTTGTTAACCTTTTCCACCAGTCTTCCTCTATCAACATTTCTAATTTATGAACTCTTGGAATTAAATGTGAGATTATATCCTTGGTCAGACATTTGAATGACACTCAAGAGACCGTGTTTTATTCCTTCCACATACAAAATATTTGAGCCATGGTCCTTCCATTATCAATGTTGACTATTCATTTTCCAATAATTCTTCCCAATGCATTTTTTCCATGAATTACTCATGCTAGAGTATGTTGTGGAAACTTTATCGACTATAGGGGCAGAGTATATAACATCTACTTATGCTTTTAAGGAGGCCATTTGACTTGTGAAATTGTGTTTAGATGTAGGGCTAAGTTAGCGAACAATTATGTTTCAATATGATAGTAATAATGCCATTTTTCTAGCTAAGAACCCAACATTTCATGCAAAGATAAAACCTGTGATTATCTAGTACCATTTTGTTCGAGACATGGGAAAGGGTGAAAGGTTAATACTAGAAAAGTCTGAACTTTATAAATTATTGCAGATGCATTGAAAAAACTTGGGAGTAAATGTAATTTCATGTGGTGTGCTAGGTCGATGGGCCTGATGAACCCTAGTAATTAACGCACAATTTGATGCATTCTCCCTCATATTTTTGCAAGATATACATGACAAGTGAGAATTTTGGGACAAGTGTGTCTCACACTATGCAGTTGTGCAACATAACAATTATCTCAGGAAATTCTTAGTAGTTGTAGTGAATGAAATATTAGCATAATAAGTAATAATTACTAACCAACAATTTGTGATGCATGATGAATAGTGTTAGGCAATTAATATTGAGCAAGAACATTTAGCCTTATAGCTACTTTCCAACATGTGGAGTTAGAAAAGCATAAACAAATTATGATTTCATTATGCCCATTTTTCAAGTGCTTCAATGAAGAAAATGTGAGTGTCTTTCAACTTATTATTACCTTGTCAAAATTACACTAGAATGTATTTGCAACTAAATAATCCTATTAAAAGCATGAAAACTCTATGATATATTGTAACCCTAAATTAATTATTGAATAATATAATGGATGTGATATGAAGGGTGAGATTTTTTTTTTTCAATTTTTTCCCAATAAATTATTACCTAATAATTTGCTATACTTAAATTTCATAATTTTGTAATAAATTAGTTCTAAATATGTTCTAAATATGTTAATATACTTCAGGCTGCTAAATCATATCGTGGGGTCTTCGATTTTTTTTTTCAATGTTAAACATCTATATTTAGTTCGATGAGCTATCATAACGTCATCCATTACATCAGTTAGAGATCTTGATCTTAATATTTGAACATGCATGTATCATTATGTCATCCATTTTATTTCTGAAATATTATTTTAGCACCTTAAAAAATCTATTGGTTCATTCGTAAAGCCTACGTCATCATAATTTAATATATTATTTCAATCGTGGCATTTACGTTTAGGTTTGACTATTCCAATATGTGGAATATTAATTTATAATAATTTAAGTCATAGCCTTCTTTGTTGGAAAAACCTTTATTATATGGCCACGTCTTCATTATAGGTTATGTAGGCTTTCAATAAACTTGGACAAATGTGATTGGGCCTTTCGTTTTGATTAAAGAATATTGTGGCGTTTTGTCATTAAGTGGAGTTAGGTCAACAACGGACGTGGTGTGATAGAACACTACTATTAAGGAATTCGATGTCAAATTTGTAGGTGGAATAAAGGAAGGTTGGCTGGATGGAAGGTAACAATTTATTTTGTAGTTGCAATAAGGAAGGGTGGCTGGAATAGAAGGTGACAATTTTTGAGGAATGTACTGTTTTTAAGTTTATAAAAAAGAATAGACGGTGATGTTAACGTAATTTGTATTTGTAATTAGAAGAGAGTAAATTAAGAAGAGTAAAGATGGTCT
The DNA here is from genome assembly GCA_034641835.2 of Pinus albicaulis. Taxonomy (NCBI): domain Eukaryota; kingdom Viridiplantae; phylum Streptophyta; class Pinopsida; order Pinales; family Pinaceae; genus Pinus; species Pinus albicaulis. The sequence goes on from CM076573.1 coordinate 460,554,411, forward strand.
AGGCATATGGTAGGTGAAAGTTTCGTAGAGATGTGTTTATTTTAAGAATGATGATTATAAAATGTAAAAGTTGAGGTTTGGATCGAGTCTATAGCGTTGTTAGTGGATGAATTTATATTTTATTTGTTTTAGGTATTAGTTTTTAAGATTAGTGTAAGTATTATAATGTATTATGCTTTGCAAATTAAGATGTGAAATTGAATTTATGATGAATAATTAATGTAGTATCATATGTAGGTTTTGGATGAAATAAATGGAATACGAATTTATTTTAAATCTTGTTTATTTGTTAATTTTAATTTTATAGGAAAAGTATTTATAATCAATTATATTTAACTTAGATTATTTTAATTTTGGATCTATTAAGTGTTGATAGGGACCAAGTCTCTTAATATGAAAACATTTTTTAAACTGAAAATATATTTGATAATTTACAAGACAAGACATGACATTACAACATCTCTTCCATTATCCATACCTCTTATCCCAATAAATGGAACTACATGGTATTATAAGTTGAGCTACAATAGAAAAAGAGACATGTTTGTAATCTTATTGTGTTGAATGTTAGTACAGTTATGGATAATGATTGCATTGCACTATTACAACATCTCTTCCATTATCCATACCTCTCAGCCCACTGAATGGAATTACATGGTATTATAAGTTGAGATTCAATAGAATAGGAGATATGTTCGTAATCTTATTGTCTTGAATTCTAGTATAGTTATGGACAATGATTACATTGCATTCTCTATGCGGAATAGTTTATTTTCAGGAAGAGGTTGCTTCCACCCTCAACTCATCCTCATAAAAATTGAACCCCACACAAACCATGTGATCTACAATTTATGGGTAACAAATATATATATAGATAACCACTTAAGTGAAGTTGTTCTCAGTAAAAGAAAAGATGGTAACATAAAGCCCGTAACTAAGAAGTGATGTAACACTTCAATAAAATAATATGTTAAAAGATACATCCACCATGCTTATGAGAAAATTAACATTAAAATGAAACGTCTTTTTAAATTAAAATTATTATACATTTTTCATTTAAAACTGATATTATTTGGCTAATTTTAGAGGGTTTTTAATATAATGTAATCTTTCACAATTGATTTCTACTGGAAATACCTTCTTATGGAATTTGAATCTAAAATTTTATGACAAGTAAACTCCATAAAAATATAACCAATTTACACTGCATAATTAAAAATTATTTGATTTTAGTAAGAATATTTTTTTTATGAATTTACACTTCATCATAATTAAAAATTACTTGACTTTTAGTAGCAATATTTTTTTTATGAAATTTGAATCTAAAATTTTATTAAAACTAAATTCAAAAAAACCAAATCCAAACCATGGGATTTGATATGAGAAAAAGAAGAAGGAATATCGCGATTCAATTCCGTGGCTGTTTTCGCCACACATCCACAATGTTTCCTGCAGTACTCCATGCACCCAGCAGAGAATCTAAAACCAGTGTGGTAGTCCTCACAGATCCTAAGAATCATAAAATAGAGCATCAAGCTATTAAGTGGAAGGATCTGCAATTTTGACAACGGAGGCATTCCAAATAAGGCCTATAATACGTTCGAGGAAAACCAACACTTGCCAACATTACGAAGATCGGTCTTACCTTGCTGTCTTTCCCCGGAGAAGATCTGCAAATTGCGGAAGATTAGAAGCCGAATGTAAAAAAGAGTAAGCCTCGTTACATTTCTTTTGGGTGTACGGATACGGGTTGTAGTTACGTGTTTCTAATTGTAGTCATGTAGCTCTTTTAGTTTTACAGTTTAGCAAATTTTCAGCGATGAAACTTGAATACCCTCGGTGCCATCAAAGTGTCAACTTACGAGTTTGGCTGTCTTTGTTTCTGAAATCATAATCCCGAGCGGTGATGAAGCACCAGTACTTGTCAATCCTGATCCAAACCCGAAGTGTACGACATTTCCTTTTCCTCATGAAGATGAGCACCCACATGTTTTGATGATGCATCTTCTTCCCTCTCTTGAAGAAGAAGATCCCAGATTGACTAAAATTTTGGTAAACCAGCATCCACCCGAAAGTCCTAGATATGGGTTGGGATATATTGAGCAAGCCAATAAGTTGATACCAGAATGCAGATACAGAGATCTGCCTCCAGGGTGTAAAAGACCCTCTGTCCCTGAAATCCATAAGTTCTATACTCTCATGGATGGATGTCCTAAATCTGGAATCCCTGCAGAATGGATGAAACAAATGATCAATTGGGATTTGTTTACACATCCACAGGCTGATGCCTTTGCTGCTGCCTATCCAAAGGAAGAGAAGCTAAAGCTTGCAGCAGAATGGAAGGAATATATGGAAGAAAAGCAAGTATGGATTTCATTCTATAGTTGGAAGAAAAGAATGGAGAATGATGTAGTACTAATGGCTGATACTACTACATCTTCTTCGCATTCATGGACTGCAACTGATGGCAGTAAGATTGAAACCTCCACTACATATCCTCCTTTCAGAAGTATTGTGTTAGGAGAAGGATCTAACACAGCTCATGCTAGTTCTTTGGTCCAGTATGATAATTCTTTAATGGGATCTGAAGGAAGAGTTCAAAAGGTGAGTGAGCAGATAAATTGGACCAATATTGCACTCACAGGATTGGAGAAGAATGTTGCGAAGACTACCCTGGTCAAGGACCAGATTGATTCAGTTCAAGTCTCTGTGAATGATGTACATAGAGTCTTAAATTCTGTACAGTGTGACCTTCAAGTAGTTAGAAGTATTTCAGAAAATTCTTTCATTAAATTTGATGAGATTGAAAATTGTGTCATAGATCAGTCTATAGCCACCAGACAATCTGTTTATAAATTGTCTGAAAAATTTGAAGGATTAAATGTCAAGAAGGCCAACAAACCCATTCCAATGTCATTTATTGCTGGTAAGGGAAAAGGTGTTGTGCCTCATGAGATCCCTAAGCCTGAGTCAATTCCTCCTGTCTCTAGGTTTCCTCATCTCATGCCAAGAGAAGTTCCTCAGTTGTCTCTCACCCCTGTGTCAGAGTCAAAGCCTGAGTCACAGCCAGTTGAAGAGAGATCTGAGAAGATTACTATTGCTGAAGTCATGAAAGACTCAGAGTCTAAAGATCATGTCTTTCCTATCTATGAGCCCTTAGAGATACAATACACCAGACATGCTCCTCCTAACCTTGCTGGTGCAGGAAGAGTTCCACAGAGAGAAACGTTCCATGAAGGGAGTCACAAGGAGTGGAACATTGATAACATGTCTGCACATCAGATTAGGCAGATACTGGATCAAATGATCATTGAATATAAACTGATGTGTGTGGAAGGAAAGAGTGAGATAGAAGCCTGCAAAACAATCATGCAGTGCTTTATGGGCACACTCGCTAGATGGTGGGAACTAGAATCCTCTCCTGCGTTGATTGAGAGGATGGAGAAAGAGATTCTGAAGGATGAACAGGGTGACATCATGTTAAACCCTGATGGCACTGCAAAGATCAATATGATTGGTTTGGATTTGAAGCTGGAGAATATCGGCCAATGTTTCATCAAAGACAGACACTGAGAAATTTGGGTAACAATCAAACCAAACTGGCCCATTAGATAGTGGTGCCACTATCCCTCCAATTAATGAATCAGTGTATTTATTATGTGTTAAGTCACGGACTGTGGCTAACACATAGGCATTGACTCCGGGATGCACCAACGCATGAATGGCAACTCTTAAACAACCTAAATGTAAAAACTGAGTTCCCAACTTCTTGGCTTCGGCTTGAAGTTCTTTGGGATTCAAAATAGGGATCAACTGGACACGATCACTATTTTCCTCGATACTAGACACAGACTCTTTAATAGATATTCTTGTGCCAGCTTTTAAATGCCAAACTCCTAAATCACTATACACTTCAGAGGGTTTTATGTTTGGGAGTACCCATCTAGCTTGGGGCTCAACCTCTTCATACAGGTGATCAGACTCATTGATCACACGACTACTACTAGACGCAAATAAATCTCTGAGCGGGTTTTGCTCTGCTCGATCTTGTTCTTTGAGCTCTCTGAAAGATACAGACTTAGACATTGATGAATCCATTTTCAAAGGATAAGAGAGAAAGAAAGACTTTTAAGTGTTACTCAAGATCCTGAACTAGGCGACAACGTCGACTTATTGGCTCCGATACCAATTTCTAGCAGAGGCTTCTCAAAAGCTTGCTTGCGGTCGTCAACCAACCGACTTGGCCTTGTTAAGTGTCTCTGAACACTGCTCTATGTGAACCCAAGTGTAAACCCGGACGAACCTACTGAACCCTCACGCTCTTGCGGCCTACCACACGGCTTCCTCGCCTTCAAACGGCCTTAGCGATCCGTAGTTCTTCGCGAACTCCAGTGAATCTGGCGAACTTTCGAGCAATGCAAGTATCTTAACAGCAAATTTAAAGAACACAAAGTAGTAACACTTAAATGCGGAAATCCAGATGAAACTTCTTCTCTCTTTATTCAGAATGCTTCACAATCAGATTACAACATGGACTCAGTCTCTGTATCAGAGATTGACTCTCTCGGCTTTTACTGGACTTTTGATACTCACGAATGAGTGATCTTTACCAAAGGCTTCCTGGCCGATAAACAGACTCTGTCTCAGAGTTTATGCTTTATAACACACAGACATAAAATATACAGACTCACTAATGAACTGGCCACTTTAGGTTCCTGCCTGTCACATGAACAGACACGCAGGCTTCTCAGTTCAACCTATGGACTGTGAGTAAGAACTCCGTGATGCGAGCAGATCACCAAGATGGCGCAGACGCAGAGCAGGGAGAGAATACTCAGACTCAGACACAACACAAAAGACTCAAATAACTCAACAAGCGATGATCACAAATGAGCCTAACCTCTCCTTATATAGGTATGAGAGGGGTACAAACATTACTATGCGTCGCTAGATTATTGACACTTGGCAGAAGATCATCGCAGCTGTACTCAAAAAAGGTGATTATCCGCGACGGAGATTCGTTATATCGACAAATCCGCAAGTTAGTGGGGTACTAATCGTGGATACCTTACAAAGGCCCACGAGGAAAAAAACTTTATTGATTACACATTGGATACTTTTCGGACGAAGGAAAAGTCCAAGAGAAAAGCTTCGTCACTATACACCCGTGACTAGGGATCATTATTTATACAGGGAAAACCTTTTATGAGTGGGGCTCCCGAGGACCACTTGTACTGGATTCTGCTGCAGGATCATCAAGGATTTTTATCCCCGGATATCTGAGATGATAAAACTCATCATCCCAAGCCTTTGTATATATTCTTCTGACAATCATAGGCTTGTTGAGTATTATCTGGTGTTTAATTTTTGTCATGACTAACCACTGGTAATGCATCTGCATGTGCATCTTTAATATAGGATTTCCTAACAATCTATGTTCCAAACTTGCAATTTCACCAACTGTTTTACAGGGATAGTGAAAACATTCACCAACTGGACCTGCAAGACAGTCATCACAAAATAATCTGTGATATGATTCATAAAAGTTAGGATCCATACTATAAGGGCTAAGACCATAATGGTACCACCAGTTTGTTAACCATGGAATTTGTGATTCTTTCTCATTAATCCATGTAGGGGCAAATTTCAGCTTGGTGTAGTGAGTTTCTTCTGGTCCATATTTATTAAGTAAATCCCACCACAATCTTTCATAACCTGCAAAATTGTAAACAGTGTCAGGGAATAAAAGTTTTGGATCATCATGCGGCCATGAAGTGAACTTGCCATGAATGTATGGCCCGATATTTCTGACTCTGTTGATTACAAAATATTTGTAATACTCTTTGGATCTGTCGCTGCATACAGATCCCAAAAATCTTCTGAAAGTGACCTCTCAGCTTCGTGTGAAGCTGCCATGCTATGTGAATACATCATTTCATGTATCCATCGATTTCCCTTTGGGTACACTTTCCTTCCTGGGACCAAGTGCTGCAAATCTGTGTGATTCTGCAAATTACCATCAAGCACTTGGGTGTTTCGGAGGATACAAGTTGGCCTCCACTTTTCAGTATACACAGGCCATGGTTCATCGTCTGCAATGTATTTGAGTTCTTCTCTTTTATAGGCCTGATTCCACTCTGTCAGAATGACCATGCAATGTAGCTGCACTTGTTCTTCAAGGCCATTCTTATGTTCTTAATGCTGGATGTATTCCCTACTTAAGAAATCTGGAATACAATTGCAAAAAGGGCTTGCCACCACACAAATTTTGCATCTTCTGGGTTCTTGATCTCCTTTGTTAGCACTTTTTCCAATGCCTTAGCATCTGTTCTAAGCAGGAAATCCTTATTAGCCAAATGTACAGAAAACTTCTTCATACAATACCAGGCTGCTTTTACCTCTTTTTCTATAGGAGCATAATTTTTCTCAGCTTTGCTCCAAACTCCAGAGACAAACAGAACAACCTGTTCTCTTTCTTTTGGATCGTCTTCTGTAGGTTTTTTTTTCAGCACACCTCCCCAACCAATGTTACTGGCATCTGTTTCAACAATCTTATAAAAGTTATCATCAGCAACATATAATATGGGCAGATTTCTAACCTTAGACTTAATTTCTCTGACTTCTTGGGTGTGCTTGTCAGTCCAAGGCTTTGGGTTCTTTCTTAATCTCTGATTCAGCAGAGATCTGTCAATGGCACAGTCAGGATAAAAATTGCTCACATAGTTGAGGCAACCCAAAAACCTCTGCAACTGGGTTTTGTCTATGATGACATCTGGAAACTTATCTGCAAACTCCAGTGCATGTTTCTGCAAAGCAATCTGGCCATTCTCTATTTCATGTCCTAAGAACTTAATCTTAGTTTTGCAGAGCTCCATTTTCTTCTTACTTAGGACAAGACCATTTCTTTTGACCAACTTCATAAAGATTTTCAGATGTCTGAAGTGGTCATTCAAATTCTTTGAAAATATTAGCAGATCATCTATATAAGCTAGTAACCACTCTGCATAAGGCTTGAAAATAGAATCCATTACCTTTTGGAATCTGGATGGTGCATGCTTCAATCCAAAAGGCATCACGTTCCATTCATAATGTCCATGAGGGACACTGAATGTTCTCCATCTTATCATCTTCGCGCAGTATAAATTCGCTGAAGCTCGATTTCAAGTTCAAACTTGGAAAACAAATCTTATTCCCGGAATCCTTCTATCGGGACACCTTGTGAGGGATCGATAGTATCATCCCAAGAAGACACTCGCAGGTTTATAATTGATCACTAATCTTCGTCAACTCCTCCACTTGTTCACTCTTCTTATTTACATAGAAGGCAGTTTCCATACTAAATCTGATTCTTCGATTAGTTACCAGAGAAGCCGCCAATTTATTTCGACAATGTCGTCACCGTCTTGGATACAGGGATATTCTTTGACCTACAAGGTTTTTTTTTTCAGCATATCCCTCCTTGTAGGAAAATCTCACCGCATGCCGTATGGCATTCGGCTTTTCTCATAAAGATGTTTTTCAAATTTTTGAATTTCGCTTGAAAATCGAGGAGCTCAACTGATCTTCAACTCTGATGGTATCCTTGTGGTCTTTGAGCTCAACCAGGCTTTTCTCAACTGCCTGAAGTTTCTTTTCTTTTTCTGTGATTACCTGTACCATGGGTGAGTATCTATTTCTGGAAATATATGGCAATTCAAATCTTTTACCAGAAACAGTAATAAAGATTCCTGCAGATCCATCAGGAAATCTAAACGACCCATGTGGCTCTACTGCTGCTAGAAACACATTACCCAAAATACAATCAACAGGAATATCTGAGACTGCTAAGGATAACTTGACACACTTAGAATCAAAGCAGACAGTGGCTGCAAAAACTTCAAACTTTAATTGCTTCATTCCTAATCCCTAAACTTCTTTTTCTGCTGTAGTCCAATATCTCAAAGGGATTATGTGCTTGGATATAAGGTTAAGATCAGAACCAGAATCAATTAAAGCAATAACCTTATAAATTTGACCAGCAACAGAAAGATTTACCAGGATATGGTGCTGCTGATACTGAACTGCAAGGACTTGCATGTCCCCAATCTCACTAAAGCCTGATGAAACGAATTTGCCTGATGCAGTTTGGACTTCAGTATGTGGCTGAGTGTGCTGAATATAATTTGTCGGCTGCTTCGACAAAAGTGTTGTCGATGAAGTAGGCTGCTGTGCATTCTGGGACTTTAAGACAGCAAGTTCATTTTTGATGTTACACACCTCAGTTTTCAGATCATGTATCTCCTTGCTCACCTCCCCCAATGTGAGTCCACGAGCTTTGTTATGTTGTTGGAGATACGTTTTGGTATTTCTCTCATAAGAAGCTTCGACAAAATTGGGCTTCTTAGAGGAACTGGAAGAATGGGAAGAACCAGGAAGATTCTTCATGTAAGCAGAAAGGAGAGCATTTTTCAAATCTCCTTCATCCATGGCTCTTATCTGGGCAAACACTTTGAGATCATCATCAGTTTGGGCCATGAGGACATGAGGTGGATCTTCCACGGCTGAGGAGTAAGAAGACTCAGAATCAGACTCAGAAGAATCACATTTACAGGCATCTGGGTCTGAGCATTGACAATACATATTGACTTGCTCTTCGGAAGAGGAAGAAGAGTAGTCATCAGAGGAAGAACTATCATCTATGGCATGTTGCTGTATAGACAGACGACGACCTGGATAGGATGGACAATCAGAAATCCTATGACAAGTAGATTTACAATAGGCACAGGCGTTGGGTTCTTGTTTGACAGTGGTCTGTGAAGTAGAAGGTTGTTTATTCTTGGCATACTTTGCAGACTTTTTACCTAGACCTCTTTTAGACTCTAAAGCAGTAGGACACATATTGGAAGTATGTCCCTTTTGACCACATAACCAGCATTCAACATCTTGCATTTTGGCCACCATAGTATCTCTAGGCCGAATATCATGGGGCTGGTAATAATGGGTATTAGGCCTCCATCGGGATTGCCTTTTTGGGGCTTTAGGTCTTCTGTGCTCCTTAGGTCTGCGAAGCTCTCTTCTTTTAGCTGAGCTTAGTCTGTAAGTAGACTTACTTCTCTTGTAAGCCTTCTTTGCTTGTCTCTTGTGCTTTCGCCTGTGCACAAGGGGATCATCCAATGTAATGCCATATTTGCTACAAAAATATTTAGTACCAGGAAGTCTGTTCAACTTATCAATAGACTTCTGCATCTTTGACCTGGTACACAAAGAAATCAAAACTTTTGTTATTATTCCATAGAAGTCTCCCCATACATAAGTTTCCATGGGCAAAGGGAAGGCTTCTTCCATCTTTAAAATGTCTACTAGCTTTGAAGGCAGGGCTGCTAGGTAGACTTGCTTCCATAACAAATTCTTGGGATCTTTTACCAAGAATATTCTCTTAATCCAATCTCTATGGAAGTCTTCATATTGATTGATATTGTTGCATTTCAAATTCATCAATATCATCTCGTGCTTATCTGATGCAACATATTCTAATCCACAAAAATGTTCTTGAATCAGTGCTGTGAGAGCACCGATCATATTGATCTGTGCAGTGCCATCAGGGTTGAACATGATGTCACCCTGTTCATCCTTCAGAATCTCTTTCTCCATCCTCTCGATCAACGCAAGAGAGGATTCTAGTTCCCACCATCTAGCCAGTGTGCCCGTAAAGCACTGCATGATTGTTTTGTAGGCTTCGATCTCACTCTTTCCTTCCACACACATCATTTTATATTCAATGATCATTTGATCCAGTATCTGCCTGATCTGATGTGCAGACGTGTTATCAATGTTCCACTCCTTGTGACTCCCTTCATGAACGTTCGTGGAACTTTTCCCTGGCAGACTCAAACAAGGCCGCAGTGAGCATGTCCGGTGCATACCCTAAGGGCTCATAGATAGGAAAGACATGATCTTTAGACTTTGAGTCTTTCATGACTTCAGCAATAGTAATCTTCTCAGATCTTTCTTCAACTGGCTGTGACTCAGGTTTTGACTCTGACACAGGGGTAAGAGACAACTGAGGAACTTCTCTCGGCATGAGATGAGGAAACCTAGAGACAGGAGGAATTGACTCAGGTTTAGGGATCTCATGAGGCACAACACTCTTTCCTTTACCAGCAATAAATGACATTGGAATGGGTTTGCTGGCCTTCTTGACATTTAAACCTTCAAATTTTTTAGACAACTTATATACAGATTGTCTGGTGGCAATTGACTGGTCAATTACACAATTTTCTATCTCATCAAATTTTATAAAAGAATTTTCTGAAATACTCCTAACTACTTGAAGATCACACTGTACAGAATTTAAGACTTTATGTACATCATTCACAGAGACTTGAACTGAATCAATCTGGTCCTTGACCAGGGCGGTCTTGGCAACATTCTTCTCCAATCCTGTGAGTGCAGTATTGGTCCAGTTTATCTGCTCACTCACCTTTTGAACTCTTCCTTCAGATCCCATCAAAGAATTATCATGCTGGACCAGAGGACTAGCATGAGCTGTGTTAGATCCTTCTCCTAACACAATACTTCTGAAAGGAGGATATGTGGTGGAGGTCTCAATCTTACTGCCACTGTATCTGATGAATGCGAAGAAGATGGTAGTATCTTCCTATTGGTAATAAGACTGTTAATTTTCTTTTCTTCCAGGAATAGAATGATATCCATACCTGCTTCTCTTCCATGTATTCTTTCCACTCTGCTGCTAACTTCATCTTTTCTTCTTTTGGATAAGCAGCTGCAAAGGCATCAGCCTGTGGATGGGTGAACAAATCCCAATTGATCATTTGTTTCATCCATTCTGCAGGGATTTCATGTTTAGGACATCCATCCATGAGAGTGTAGAATTTATGTATCTTAGGTACAGAAGGCTTTTTACATCCTAGGGGTAGATCTCTGTATCTGCATTCTGGTATCAACTTATTGGCTTGCTCAATATATCCTAACCCATATCTTGGACTCTTAGGCGGTCTCTGGTTTATCAACAACTCAGTCAATCTGGGATCTTCTTCAAGAGAGAGGGAAGAAGATGCATCATCAAAACATGTGGGTGCTCATCTTCATGAGGAAAAGGAAATGTCAAAGCACTGGCCTGGAGAAGGATCGACGTGGGTACCGTCTTTAGTCACCATTTCCCGGGATTATGATTTCGTGTAAACAAAGATAAGTCAAACTCGTGTTTCGATAATTTCGATGGCACCGAGGGCATTCAAATCTCTGATCAAATAAAATTTAAAAATCAGGCAAATTCAAAAAGGGCTACATGAAGACAATTTGAAACTACAGAACTACAACCCGTATCTGTACAATCGGGTGAAATGTAACGAGGCGAATTTTTACATTCAGCTTCTATTCTTCTGCGATCTATAGTAGATCTTCTGGGGAAAGACAAAGTAGCAACTTAAGACTAAATCTTCAAGAATGTTGGCAAAGTGGTGATTTTCCGACCGCATAGGTCTCGATTTGGAATAAATTCCAAAGGTTTTAAAATTACATCCTCCCATTTAATAGCTTGATGCTCTATTTTATGATTCTTAGGATCTGTGAGGACTACCACACTAGTTTTAGACTCTCTGCTGGGTGCATGGAGTACTGAAGGAAACATTGTGGATGTGTGGCGAAAACAGCCACGGAATTGAATCGCGATATTCCTTCTTCTTTTTCTCATATCAAATCCCATGGTTTGGATTTGAAGCTGGAGAATATCGGCCAATGTTTCATCAAAGACAGACACTGTGAAATTTGGGTAACAGTCAAACCAGACTGGCCCATTAGATAGTGGTGCCACTATCCCTCCAATTAATGAATCAGTGTATTTATTATGTGTTAAGTCACGGACTGTGGCTAACACATAGGCATTGACTTCGGGATGCACCAACGCATGAATGCCAACTCTTAAACAACCTAAATGTAAAAACTGAGTTCCCAACTTCCTGGCTTCGGCTTGAAGTTCTTCGGGATTCAAAATAGGGATCAACTGGACACGATCACTATTTTCCTCGATACTAGACACAGACTCTTTAATAGATATTCTTGTGGCAGCTTTTAAATTCCAAACTCCTAAATCACTATACACTTCAGAGGGTTTTATGTTTGGGAGTACCCATCTAGCTTGGGGCTCAACCTCTTCATACAGGTGATCAGACTCATTGATCACACGACTACTACTAGACGCAAATAAATCTCTAAGCGGGTTTTGCTTTGCTCGATCTTATTCTTCGAGCTCTCTGAAAGATACAGACTTAGACATTGATGAATCCATTTTCAAAGGATAAGAGAGAAAGAAAGACTTTTAAGTGTTACTCAAGATCCTGAACCAGGCGACAATGTTGACTTATTGGCTCCGATACCAATTTCTAGCAGAGGCTTCTCAAAAGCTTGCTTGCAGTCGTCAACCAACCGACTTGGCCTTGTTAAGTGTCTCTGACCACTGCTCTATGTGAACCCAAGTGTAAACCCGGACGAACCTACTGAACCCTCACGCTCTTGCGGCCTACCACACGGCTTCCTTGCCTTCAAACAGCCTTAGCGATCCGTAGTTCTTCGCGAACTCCAGCGAATCTGGTGAACTTTCGAGCAATGCAAGTATTTTAACAGCAAATTTAAAGCACACAGAGTAATAACACTTAAATGTGGAAATCCAGATGAAACTTCTTCTCTCTTTAGTCAGAATGCTTCACAATCAGATTACAATATGGACTCAGTCTCTGTATCAGAGATTGACTCTCTCGGCTTTTACTGGACTTTTGATACTCACGAATGAGTGATCTTTACCAGAGGCTTCCTGGCTGATAAACAGACTTTGTCTCAGATTTTATGCTTTATAACACACAGACATAGAATATACAGACTCACTAATGAACTGGCCACTTTAGGTTCCTACCTGTCACATGAACAGACACGCAGGCTTCTTAGTTCAACCTATGGACTGTGAGTAAGAACTCCGTGATGCGAGCAGATCACCAAGATGGCGCAGACGCAGAGCAGGGAGAGAATACTCGGACTCAAAAGACAACACACAAGACTCAAACAACCGGTGCCTACAAATGAGCCTAACCTCTCCTTATATAGGAATGAGAGGGGGACAAACATTACTATGCACCGTCTGATTATTGACACTTGGCAGAAGATCATCGTTTTCGGGTAACACCAAAAGGTGACATCCGCACGGAGATCTGTCATACCGACAAACTAAAGTGCTAGTGGGTACATTGTGGATACCTTACAAAGGCCCACGAGGAATCAACCTTTATTGATTACACATTGGATACTTTTCGGACGAAGGAAAAGTCCAAGAGAAAAGCTTCGTCACTATACACCCGTGACTAGGGATAATTATTTACACAGGGAAAACCTTTTATGAGTGGGGCTCCCGAGGACCACTTGTACTGGTTTCTGCTGCAGGCTCATCAAGAATATTTATACCTGGATATCTTAAATGATAGAACTCGTCATCCCAAGCCTTTGTGTATATCCTCCGGACGATCATGGGCTTGTTGAGTACTATATGGTACTTGATCTTCGTCATGACTAACCACTGGTAGTGCATCTGCATGTGCATCTTTAATATAGGATTTCCTAACAATTTATGTTCCAAACTAACAATTTCTCCAACTGTTTTACAGGGATAGTGAAAACATTCACCAGCTGGTCCTGCAAGACAATCATTACAAAATAGTCTGCAATATGACTCATAAAAGTTAGGATCCATACTATAAGGACTAACGCCATAATGATACCACCAGGTAGTTAACCATGAGATTTGTGACTCTTTTTCATTGATCCAGGTAGGGGCAAACTTCAACTTTGTGTAGTGAGTTTCTTCTGGTCCATCTTTATTAAGTAAATCCCACCACAATCTTTCATAACCTGCAAAATTGTAAACAGTGTCAGGAAATAAAAGCTTTGGATCATCATGCGGCCATGAAGTAAACTTGCCATGAGTATACGGTCCGATCTTTCTAAATCTGTTGATTACAAAAGATTTGTAATACTCCTTGGATCTGTCGCTGCCTCTAGTACTAATGACATACAGATCCCAAAAATCTTCTGAAAGTGACCTCTCAGCTTCATGTGAAGCTGCCATGCTATGTGAATACATCATTTCATGTATCCACCGATTTCCCTTCGGGTACACTTTCCTTCCTGGAACCAAGTGCTGCAAATCAGTATGATTCTGTAAATTTCCAACTCACCTGCCGAATCAACTAGCCCCAAAAATGGATGGCGCTGAAGCGCGTAACCTATACTCGACCGTCAGAGCAATTTCCTGGCTTCGATGAGTAGGAGGACGCGGGGGTCGTTGAGAAACCTCGGGCGTGAGCTTGGGTGGATCGGCCCCCGGTGCAGATCTTGGTGGAAGTAGCAAATATTCAAATGAGAAGCCTCTGCTAGAAATTGGTATCAGAGCCAATAAGTCGACGTTGTTCCCTGGTTCAGGATCTTGAGTAACACTTAAAATTCTTTCTTTCTCTCTTATCCTTTGAAAATGGATTCGTCAATGTCTAAGTCTGTATCTTTCAGAGAGCTCGAAGAACAAGATCGAGCAGAGCAAAACCCGCTCAGAGATTTATTTGCATCTAGTAGTAGTCGTGTGATCAATGAGTCTGATCACCTGTATGAAGAGGTTGAGCCCCAAGCTAGATGGGTACTCCCAAACATAAAACCCTCTGAAGTGTATAGTGATTTAGGAGTTTGGCATTTAAAATCCGCCACAAGAATATCTATTAAAGAGTCTGTGTCTAGTATCGAGGAAAATAGTGATCGTGTCCAGTTGATCCCTATTTTGAATCCCAAAGAACTTCAAGCCGAAACCAAGAAGTTGGGAACTCAGTTTTTACATTTAGGTTGTTTAAGAGTTGGCATTCATGCGTTGGTGCATCCCGGAGTCGATGCCTATGTGTTAGCCACAGTCCGTGACTTAACACATAATAAATACACTGATTCATTAATTGGAGGGATAAGGCACCACTATCTAATGGGCCAGTCCGTCTGACTGCTTACCCAAATTTCTCAAGACTGGGCTTTATTAAAGATACGTATTATTTTCCGTCAAATCCAAACCATGGGATTTGATATGAGAAAAAGAAGAAGGAATATCGTTGACTAATTCCGTGGTCAAGCGCCACATCCACAATGTTTCAGCATCTATGCAAATCTAACAAGAGAGTCTAAAACCAAGTAGGTAGTCCTCACAGAGATCCTAAGAATCATAAAATAGAGCACGTTATTAAATGGAGGATTCCGTACTTCTCAAGACTGACCGTTCCAACCTACCAATTGCTCAGAAAATCACCACCGCCAACATTATCAAGATCGTTCTCTACTACTTTGGCCTTTCCCCGTAAGGATCTACTCATAGACGTGAAGAATTGAAGCTGAATGTAAAAATTCGCCTCGTTACATTTCACCCGATTGTACAGATACGGGTTGTAGTTCTGTTGTTTCTAATTGTATTCATGTAGCCCTTTTTGAATTTGCACAAATCATTAACTTTCAATCAGTTAGAGTTGAATGTCCACAATGTCATCAAAGTGTCAACTTGCAGAACCTGGCTTATGCTGTTTTACATAGTAATCATAATCCCAAAACTGGTCAAGCTCCACCCAGTACTTCTGTCAATCCTTGTCCTAACCCTAAGTGCTCTGACATTCCTTTTCCTCATGAGGATGAGCACCCACGTGTTTTGATGATGCATCTTCTTCCTTCCCTTGAAGAAGAAGATCCCAGATTGACTGAGTTATTGATAAACCAGAGACTACCTAATAGTCCTAGGTATGGGTTGGGATATATTGAGCAAGCCAATAAGTTGATACCCGAATGCAGATACCGAGATTTACCCCCAGGTTATAAAAAGCCTTCTATACCTGAGATCCATAAGTTCTATACTCTCTTGGATGGATGTTCTAGATCTGGAATCCCTGCAGAATGGATGAAACAAATGATCAATTGGGATTTGTTTACACATCCACAGGCTGATGCCTTTGCTGCTGCCTATCCAAAGGAAGAAAAGATAAAGCTTGCAGCAGAATGGAAGGAATATATGGAAGAAAAGCAAGTATGGATTTCATTCTATAGTTGGAAGAAAAGAATGGAGAATGATGTAGTACTAATGGCTGATACTACTACATCTTCTTCGCATTCATGGACTGCAACTGATGGCAGTAAGATTGAAACCTCCACTACATATCCTCCTTTCAGAAGTATTGTGTTAGGAGAAGGATCTAACACAGCTCATGCTAGTCCTTTGGTCCAGCATGATAATTCTTTGATGGGATCTGAAGGAAGAGTTCAAAGGGTGAGTGAGCAGATAAATTGGACCAATACTGCACTCACAGGATTGGAGAAGAATGTTGCGAAGACTGCACTGGTCAAGGACCAGATTGATTTAGTTCAACTCTCTGTGAATGATGTACATAGAGTCTTAAATTCTGTACAGTGTGACCTTCAAGTAGTTAGAAGTATTTCAGAAAATTCTTTCATTAAATTTGATGAGATTGAAAATTGTGTCATAGATCAGTCTATAGCCACCAGACAATCTGTTTATAAATTGTCTGAAAAATTTGAAGGATTAAATGTCAAGAAGGCCAGCAAACCCATTCCAATGTCATTTATTGCTGGTAAGGGAAAAGGTGTTGTGCCTCATGAGATACCTAAGCCTGAGTCAATTCCTCCTGTCTCTAGGTTTCCTCATCTCATGCCAAGAGAAGTTCCTCAGTTGTCTCTCACCCCTATGTTAGAGTCAAAGCCTGAGTCACAGCCAGTTGAAGAAAGATCTGAGAAGATCACTATTGCTGAAGTCATGAAAGACTCAGAGTCTAAAGATCATGTCTTTCCTATCTATGAGCCCTTAGAGATACAATACACCAGACATGCTCCTCCTGACCTTGCTGGTGCAGGAAAAGTTCCACAGAGAGAAACGTTCCATGAAGGGAGTCACAAGGAGTGGAACATTGATAACATGTCTGCACATCAGATCAGGCAGATACTGGATCAAATGATCATTGAATATAAACTGATGTGTGTGGAAGGAAAGAGTGAGATCGAAGCCTGCAAAACAATCATGCAGTGCTTTACGGGCACACTGGCTAGATGGTGGGAACTAGAATCCTCTCCTGCGTTGATCGAGAGGATGGAGAAAGAGATTCTGAAGGATGAACAGGGTGACATCATGTTCAACCCTGATGGCACTGCACAGATCAATATGATCGGTGCTCTCACAGCAGTGATTCAAGAACATTTTTGTGGATTAGAATATGTTGCATCAAATAAGCACGAGATGATATTGATGAATTTGAAATGCAACAATATCAATCAATATGAAGACTTCCATAGAGATTGGATTCAACTAATATTCTTGATAAAAGATCCCAAGAATTTGTTATGGAAGCAAGTCTACCTAGGAGCCCTGCCTTCAAAGCTAGTAGACATTTTAAAGATGGAAGAAGCCTTCCCTTTGCCCATGGAAACTTATGTATGGGGAGACTTCTATGGAATAATAACAAAAGTTTTGATTTCTTTGTGTACCAGGTCAAAGATGCAGAAGTCTATTGATAAGTTGAACAGACTTCCTGGTACTAAATATTTTTGTAGCAAATATGGCATTACAGTGGATGATCCCCTTGTGCACAGGCGAAAGCACAAGAGACAAGCAAAGAAGGCTTACAAGAGAAGTAAGTCTACTTACAGACTAAGCTCAGCTAAAAGAAGAGAGCTTCGCAGACCTAAGGAGCACAGAAGACCTAAAGCCCCAAAAAGGCAATCCCGATGGAGGCCTAATACCCATTATTACCAGCCCCATGATATTCGGCCTAGAGATACTAAGGTGGCCAAAATGCAAGATGTTGAATGCTGGTTATGTGGTCAAAAGGGACATACTTCCAATATGTGTCCTACTGCTTTAGAGTCTAAAAGAGGTCTAGGTAAAAAGTTTGCAAAGTATGCCAAGAATAAACAGCCTTCTACTTCACAGACCACTGTCAAACAAGAAACCGACGCCTGTGCCTATTGTAAATCTACTTGTCATAGGATTTCTGATTGTCCATCCTATCCAGGTCGTCGTCTGTCTATACAGCGACATGCCATAGATGATAGTTCTTCCTCTGATGACTACTCTTCTTCCTCTTCCGAAGAGCAAGTCAATATGTATTGTCAATGCTCAGACCCAGATGCCTGTAAATGTGATTCTTCTGAGTCTGATTCTGAGTCTTCTTACTCCTCAGCCGTGGAAGATCCACCTCATGTCCTCATGGCCCAAACTGATGATGATCTCAAAGTTTTTTCCCAGATAAGAGCCATGGATGAAGGAGATTTGAAAAATGCTCTCCTTTCTGCTTACATGAAGAATCTTCCTGGTTCTTCCCATTCTTCCAGTTCCTCTAAGAAGCCCAATTTTGTCGAATCTTGTTATGAGAGAAATACCAAAACGTATCTCCAACAACATAACAAAGCTCGTGGACTCACTTTGGGGGAGGTGAGCAAGGAGATACATGATCTGAAAACTGAGGTGCGTAACATCAAAAATGAACTTGCTGTCTTAAAGTCCCAGAATGCACAGCAGCCTACTTCATCGACAGCACTTTTGTCGAAGCAGCCAACAAATTATATTCAGCACACTCAGCCACATACTGAAGTCCAAATTGCATCAGGAAAATTCATTTCATCAGGCTTCAGTGAGATTGGGGACATGCAAGTCCTTGCAGTTCAGTATCAGCAGCACCATATCCTGGTAAATCTTTCTGTTGCTAGTCAAATTTATAAGGTTATTGCTTTAATTGATTCTGGTTCTGATCTTAACCTTATATCCAAGCACATAATCCCTTCGAGATATTGGACTATAGCAGAAAAAGAAGTTTAGGGATTAGGAATGAAGCAATTAAAGTTTGAAGTTTATGCAGCCACTCTCTGCTTTGATTCTAAGTGTGTCAAGTTATCCTTAGCAGTCTCAGATATTCCTGTTGATTGTATTTTGGGTAATGTGTTTCTAGCAGCAGTAGAGCCACATGGGTCGTTTAGATTTCCTGATGGACCTATAGATCTTGGTTAATATTTCGGTAAAAGATTTGAGAGAAAATATATTTCAGAAGATACTCACCCATGGTGCAAAATCACTTAAAAGAAAAGAAACTTCGAGTGCTTGAGAAATCCTGCTGAGCTCAAAGATAAAAAGGAGACACGTAGCTGAAGGATGAAGATCAACAGCTCTCCATTCTCCAGATGTTCAAAAGAAGATTGCTGAAATTCAAAAAGAATTTGAAGAAACATGCTGCTCTGAAGAGCCGAATGCCTTCTGGCATAGGAAGCAGCACAACATTGAATTGCCCTACAAGGAGGGATATACTGGCAAGCCTTGTAGGTCAAGGAACATCCCTATGTCTGTCCAAGACAGACAGCATTGTCAGAAAGAAATTGAGCAGCTTCTACAGAAGAAGCTAATCAGAGAATCCAGTAGCCCATGGAACTGTTATGGATTCTATGTAAATAAGAGAAGTGAACAAGTCAGAGGAGTTCCAAGATTAGTGATCAATTATAAGCCTCTGAATAATGTATTAGCAGATGATACCTATCTGATCCCTCACAAAGGTGATCTAATAAGAAGAATTTCAGGAGCTAAGGTGTTTTCCAAGTTTGACTTGAAGTCTGGCTTCTGGCAGGTTGCCATTGCAGAAGGTGATAGATGGAAGATTGCATTCAGTGTCCCTCATGGACATTATGAATGGAACGTGATGCCTTTTGGACTGAAGCATGCACCATCCAAATTCCAAAAGGTAATGGATTCTATTTTCAAGCCCTATGCAGATTGGTTGCTTGCTTACATTGATGATCTGCTAATATTCTCAAAAAATTTAAGTGAGCAAGGAGATACATGATCTGAAAACTGAGGTGCGTAACATCAAAAATGAACTTGCTGTCTTAAAGTCCCAGAATGCACAACAGCCTACTTCATCGACAACACTTTTGTCGAAGCAGCCGACAAATTATATTCAGAACACTCAGCCACATACTGAAGTCCAAACTGCATCAAGCAAATTCATTTCATCAGGGTTCAGTGAGATTGGGGACATGCAAGTCCTTGCAGTTCAGTATCAGCAGCACCATATCCTGGTAAATCTTTCTGTTGCTGGTCAAATTTATAAGGTTATTGCTTTAATTGATTCTGGTTCTGATCTTAACCTTATATCCAAGCACATAATCCCTTCGAGATATTGGACTACAGCAGAAAAAGAAGTTCAGGGATTAGGAATGAAGCAATTAAACTTTGAAGTTTCTGCAGCCACTGTCTGCTTTGATTCTAAGTGTGTCAAGTTATCCTTAGCAGTCTCAGATATTCCTGTTGATTGTATTTTGGGTAATGTGTTTCTAGCAACAGTAGAGCCACATGGGTCATTTAGATTTCCTGATGGATCTGCAGGAATCTTTATTACTGTTTATGGTAAAAGATTTGAATTGCCATATATTTCCAGAAATAGATACTCACCCATGGTGCAGGTAATCACAGAAAAAGAAAAGAAACTTCAGGCAGTTGAGAAAAGCCTGGTTGAGCTCAAAGACCACAAGGAGACCATCAGAGTTGAAGATCAGTTGAGCTCTCCAGATGTTCAAAAGAAGATTGCTGAAATTCAAAAAGAATTTGAAGAAACATGCTGCTCTGAAGAGCCGAATGCCTTCTGGCATAGGAAGCAGCACAGCATTGAATTTCCCTACAAGGAGGGATATACTGGCAAGCCTTGTAGGTCAAGGAACATCCCTATGTTTGTCCAAGACAGACAGCATTGTCAGAAATAAATTGAGCAGCTTCTACAGAAGAAGCTAATCAGAGAATCCAGTAGCCCATGGAACTGCTATGGATTCTATGTAAATAAGAGAATTGAACAAGTCAGAGGAGTTCCAAGATTAGTGATCAATTATAAGCCTCTGAATAATGTATTAGCAGATGATACCTATCTGATCCCTCACAAAGGTGATCTGATAAGAAGAATTTCAGGAGCTAAGGTGTTTTCCAAGTTTGACTTGAAGTCTGGCTTCTGGCAGGTTGCCATTGCAGAAGGTGATAGATGGAAGACTGCATTCAGTGTCCCTCATGGACATTATGAATGGAACGTGATGCCTTTTGGACTGAAGCATGCACCATCCAAATTCCAAAAGGTAATGGATTCTATTTTCAAGCCCTATGCAGATTGGTTGCTTGCTTACATTGATGATCTGCTAATATTCTCAAAAAATTTGAGTGACCACTTCAGACATCTGAAAATCTTTATGAAGTTGGTCAAAAGAAATGGTCTTGTCCTAAGTAAGAAGAAAATGGAATTGTGCAAAACTAAGATCAAATTCTTAGGACATGAAATAGAAAATGGCCAGATTGCTCTGCAAAAACATGCACTGGAGTTTGCAGATAAGTTTCCGGACGTTATTATAGACAAAACCCAATTGCAGAGGTTTTTGGGTTGCCTCAATTATGTGAGCAATTTCTATCCTGACTGTGCCATTAACAGATCTCTGCTGAATCAGAGATTAAGAAAGAACCCAAAGCCTTGGACTGACAAGCACACCCAAGCAGTCAGAGAAATCAAGTCTAAGGTAAGAAATATGCCCATACTGTATGTTGTTGATGATAATTACTTCAAGATTGTTGAAACAGACGCCAGTAATATTGGTTGGGGAGGTGTGCTGAAACAAAAGCCAACAGAAGATGATCCGAAAGAAAAAGAACAAGTTGTTCTGTTTGTCTCTGGAGTTTGGAGCAAAGCAGAGCTAAACTATCCTCCTATAGAAAAAGAGGTAAAAGCAGATTGGAATTGCATGAAGAAGTTTTCTGTACATTTGGCTAATAAGAATTTCCTGCTTAGAACAGATGCTAAGGCTCTGGAAAAAGTACTGACAAAGGAGATCAAGAACCCAGAAGATGCAAAATTTGCACGATGGCAAGCTCTTTTTGCATATTTCAGTTTTAAAGTTGAACATATTAGAGGTTCTGACAATTGTATTCCAGATTTCTTAAGCAGAGAATACATCCAGCATCAAGAACATGAGAATGACCCTGAAGAAAAAGTGCAGCTTCATTGCATGGTCATTCTGACAGAATGGAATCAGGCCAACAAAAGAGAGGAGCTCAGATACATTGCAGATGATGAACCGTGGCCTGTGTATGCAGAAAAGTGGAGGCCAACTTGGATCCTCCGCAACACTCAAGTGCTTAATGGAAATTTACAGAATCATACTGATTTGCAGCACTTGGTTCCAGGAAGGAAAGTGTACCCGAAGGGAAATCGGTGGATACATGAAATGATGTATTCACATAGCATGGCAGCTTCACATGAAGCTGAGAGGTCACTTTCAGAAGATTTTTGGGATCTGTATGTCATTAGTACTAGAGGCAGCGACAGATCCAAGGAGTATTACAAATCTTTTGTAATCAACAGATTTAGAAAGATCGGACCGTATACTCATGGCAAGTTTACTTCATGGCCGCATGATGATCCAAAGCTTTTATTTCCTGACACTGTTTACAATTTTGCAGGTTATGAAAGATTGTGGTGGGATTTACTTAATAAAGATGGACCAGAAGAAACTCACTACACAAAGTTGAAGTTTGCCCCTACCTGGATCAATGAAAAAGAGTCACAAATCTCATGGTTAACTACCTGGTGGTATCATTATGGCGTTAGTCCTTATAGTATGGATCCTAACTTTTATGAGTCATATTGCAGACTATTTTGTAATGATTGTCTTGCAGGACCAACTGGTGAATGTTTTCACTATCCCTGTAAAACAGTTGGAGAAATTGTTAGTCTGGAACATAAATTGTTAGGAAATCCTATATTAAAGATGCACATGCAGATGCACTACTAGTGGTTAGTCATGACGAAGATCAAGCACCAGATAGTACTCAACAAGCCCATGATCGTCCGGAGGATATACACAAAGGCTTGGGATGATGAGTTCTATCATTTAAGATATCCAGGCATAAAGATTCTTGATGAGCCTGCAGTAGAAACCAGTACAAGTGGTCCTTGGGAGCCCCACTCATAAAAGGTTTTCCCTGTGTAAATAATTATCCCTAGTCACGGGTGTATAGTGACGAAGCTTTTCTCTCGGACTTTTCCTTCGTCCGAAAAGTATCCAATGTGTAATCAATAAAGGTTGATTCCTCGTGGGCCTTTGTAAGGTATCCACAGTGTACCCACTAGCACTTTAGTTTGTCGGTATGACAGATCTCCGTGCGGATGTCACCTTTTGGTGTTACCCGAAAACGATGATCTTCTGCCAAGTGTCAATAATCGGACGGTGCATAGTAATGTTTGTCCCCCTCTCATTCCTATATAAGGAGAGGTTAGGCTCATTTGTAGGCACCGGTTGTTTGAGTCTTGTGTGTTGTGTTTTGAGTCCGAGTATTCTCTCCCTGCTCTGCGTCTGCGCCATCTTGTTGATCTGCTCGCATCACGGAGTTCTTACTCACAGTCCATAGGTTGAACTGACAAGCCTGCGTGTCTGTTCATGTGACAGGCAAGAACCTAAAGTGGCCAGTTCATTAGTGAGTCTGTATATTTTATGTCTGTGTGTTATAAAGCATAAACTCTGAGACAGAGTCTGTTTATCGGCCAGGAAGCCTCTGGTAAAGATCACTCATTCGTGAGTATCAAAAGTCCAGTAAAAGCCGAGAGAGTCAATCTCTGATACAGAGACTGAGTCCATATTGTAATCTGATTGTGAAGCATTCTGAATAAAGAGAGAAGAAGTTTCATCTGGATTTCCGCATTTAAGTGTTATTACTCTGTGTGCTTTAAATTTGCTGTTAAGATACTTGCATTGCGCGAAAGTTCGCCAGAATCGCTGGAGTTCGCGAAGAACTACGGATCACTAAGGCCGTTTGAAGGCGAGGAAGCCGTGTGGTAGGCCGCAAGAGCGTGAGGGTTCAGTAGGTTCGTCCGGGTTTACACTTGGGTTCACATAGAGCAGTGTTCAGAGACACTTAACAAGGCCAAGTCGGTTGGTTGACGACCGCAAGCAAGCTTTTGAGAAGCCTCTGCTAGAAATTGGTATCAGAGCCAATAAGTCGACGTTGTCACCTGGTTCAGGATCTTGAGTAACACTTAAAAGTATTTCTTTCTCTCTTATCCTTTGAAAATGGATTCGTCAATGTCTAAGTTTGTATCTTTCAGAGAGCTCGAAGAACAAGATCGAGCAGAGCAAAACCCGCTCAGAGATTTATTTGCATCTAGTAGTAGTCATGTGATCAATGAGTCTGATCACCTGTATGAAGAGGTTGAGCCCCAAGCTAGATGGGTACTCCCAAACATAAAACCCTCTGAAGTGTATAGTGATTTAGGAGTTTGGCATTTAAAAGCTGCCACAAGAATATCTATTAAAGAGTCTGTGTCTAGTATCGAGGAAAATAGTGATCGTGTCCAGTTGATCCCTATTTTGAATCCCAAAGAACTTCAAGCCGAAGCCAGGAAGTTGGGAACTCAGTTTTTACATTTAGGTTGTTTAAGAGTTGGCATTCATGCGTTGGTGCATCCCGGAGTTGATGCCTATGTGTTAGCCACAGTCCGTGACTTAACACATAATAAATACACTGATTCATTAATTGGAGGGATAGTGGCACCACTATCTAATGGGCCAGTCTGGTTTGACTGTTACCCAAATTTCACAGTGTCTGTCCTTGATGAAACATTGGTCGATATTCTCCAGCTTCAAATCCAAACCATGGGATTTGATATGAGAAAAAGAAGAAGGAATATCGCGATTCAATTCCGTGGCTGATTTCGCCACACATCCACAATGTTTCCTGCAGTACTCCATGCACCCAGCAGAGAGTCTAAAACCAGTGTGGTAGTCCTCACAGATCCTAAGAATCATAAAATAGAGCATCAAGCTATTAAATGGGAGGATCTGCAATTTCCCCAGCACTGGACTGTTCCAAATCCCAGACCTCTGTCTGTTCAGAAAATCACCACTGCCAACATTACTAAAGATCAGTCTTCTGCTACTTTGTCTTTCCCCAGAAGATCTACCATAGATCGCAGAAGATTAGAAGCCGAATGTAATAAGTCGCCTCGTTACATTTCACCCGATTGTACAGATACGGGTTGTAGTTCTGTTGTTTCTAATTGTAGTCATGTAGCTCTTTTTGAATTTGCACAGTTTGTAAATTCTCAGCCAGTCAGAGTTGAATGCCCTCAGTGCCATCAAAGTGTCAACTTACAGAGTTTGGCCTATGCTGTTTTACACAGAAATCATAATCCCAGAACTGGTGAAGCTCCATCCAGTACTTCTGTCAATCCTTGTCCAAACCCGAAGTGCTCTGACATTCCTTTTCCTCATGAAGATGAGCACCCACATGTTTTGATGATGCATCTTCTTCCCTCTCTTGAAGAAGAAGATCCCAGATTGACTAAACTTTTGGTAAACCAGCGTCCACCCGAAAGTCCTAGATATGGGTTGGGATATATTGAGCAGGCCAATAAGTTGATACCAGAATGCAGATACAGAGATCTGCCTCCAGGGTGTAAAAGACCCTCTGTCCCTGAAATCCATAAGTTCTATACTCTCATGGATGGATGTCCTAAATCTGGAATCCCTGCAGAATGGATGAAACAAATGATCAATTGGGATTTGTTTACACATCCACAGGCTGATGCCTTTGTTGCTGCCTATCCAAAGGAAGAGAAGATAAAGCTTGCAGCAGAATGGAAGGAATATATGGAAGAAAAGCAAGTATGGATTTCATTCTATAGTTGGAAGAAAAGAATGGAGAATGATGTAGTACTAATGGCTGATACTACTACATCTTCTTCGCATTCATGGATTGCAACTAATGGCAGTAAGATTGAAACCTCCACTACATATCCTCCTTTCAGAAGTATTGTGTTAGGAGAAGGATCTAACACAGCTCATGCTAGTCCTTTGGTCCAGCATGATAATTCTTTGATGGGATCTGAAGGAAGAGTTCAAAAGGTGAGTGAGCAGATAAATTGGACCAATACTGCACTCACAGGATTGGAGAAGAATGTTGCGAAGACTGCCCTGGTCAAGGACCAGATTGATTCAGTTCAAGTCTCTGTGAATGATGTACATAGAGTCTTAAATTCTGTACAGTGTGACCTTCAAGTAGTTAGAAGTATTTCAAAAAATTCTTTCATTAAATTTGATGAGATTGAAAATTGTGTCATAGATCAGTCTATAGCCACCAGACAATCTGTTTATAAATTGTCTGAAAAATTTGAAGGATTAAATGTCAAGAAGGCCAGCAAACCCATTCCAATGTCATTTATTGCTGGTAAGGGAAAAGGTGTTTAAAACATACTTAAAAAATACATAATTCCATTATTATACCATTAATAATAGTACAAGACAAAATATTAACTTTTAATAAACAGAAGTTTATATTTCTTATATATTTAGACATAATTAAAATTAAATTTTACAATATACTAAATAGATCAGCTAATTACATTAAATGCCCTAATTTTTTAAAATGAAAATAATAAAGTAAATTAAATATAACTACCCTTCAATACCAATTATCCACTAAAATTGTGTAACTATTTTTAAATTACTAAGATATTTATGTTTCTCACGTGGAATGAGCACATGTAATGAGTTTCCAGTTTTCAGCACAGGTAATGTGAGTGTCCACTAAAAACAAATTTTGAAGATTTTATTATTTCGAACATAGTGAATTATTATAGATATTTTAATTTTCCTATAAAGGGAGAAAAAATGTAGATGGATGAGAATGTGTAAATGCAGTGTGCGTATGACAAACGGCAGATTAGATACAGGAGATTTGAATTCCTTTTCCGCCTCCTTATCACGAAGCTTCCGTTTCGCCGACTTCTTGAGTTTTCACGGAGGTTTCCCAGGGCTTTTTTGACTTCTTACAACCGTGTTTCCGAGGGGGGTTATTTTTTTTTTGACTTGTTACCGCCTTGTGTCCGACCGTCTTTTGACTTCGGACCGCCGTGTGTTGAGGGTTTCTTGACCCCGCTGAGTGGGTCCATTGACCATGTTCCTTCCGGTCGGCAATGGACCCACCATTGTAGGTCGAGTTGGGTGGAGATGGACTGTTCTTTTTTTTCCGGTTTTCAGGTTATGATAATCCTCAGGTTATGTTATATTGGACTGTTCTATTTTTCCCGATTTTCAGGTTATGATAATTCTCAGGTTATGTTATATTTGAGTATGTTATTATTATTTTTTTTAAATAATTATTTGGTTTTTTTTGTTTTTTTAGAATAACAAGTAAATATTATTCATAAATTTTGATTCTTTAGAATAATAAGGAGAAGTTCTTAATCAAAGTGCAATGGCTCGATTATAGTTAGCATCAATGGGAATCCCGTGTGAAGAAGGAAGGTTGCTGAGATGAAACATTTGATCGCATGAGATTAGTTTTCTTGCACCGAAATGTTGTTGAAGTTTTATAATTTTGGTTTCCGGAGTTTACAATGTCGATTATCATTCCGTTACACATTTGGATTAGTAAAATTTTTATTAGTTTTAATCCGCTATAAAAAAAATTAATTAGTTTATAAATATTTATAAAAGTATTATTTTTTTAATGAATTATAATTTTTGGAAAAATATAAATTATTTAAGTAATTTAAAAAAAAAAAATTATAAATTAATGCAACCACTGAACGCAACAGCCTAAAACGCTTTTCATTAGACGGTAGCAGCGGGTCGAGCGGCAGCATGCTTGATGTAACCACCATTTTAAGTGGAAACAGATAATTAAGGATTAGTTGTATTGTTGTGTTATCTTCTTTTAAATAAGAATATGTGAACAAAATGAAATGTTTATTTTTAATAAAGATTTACTGTGGAAGTAGTTTCATAAGTAAATGATTGGTAAAAAGTAAAATCAAGATCTTATGTTAGTTAGAAAACAGTTTCACAGTTATCCAAGAACTCTGGAATAAATAAAGCATTCCAAGGGGAGTTTTGGGTTGGATCTGTGCACAATGGACACTCTGTGAACTGGAAACAAGAACTGTTTCTTTCCAGACAGATAATACCCTGGGTTGGAGTTCTGGACCGGATTGTCCCGTGAACTCCCCAGTACTACTGTTTTCACTGGAGTCGGAGGGTATTGGACCGGAATGTCCTGTGAACCTCCTCCAGAGTTTGCTGAACTAACAACTACTCAGACTTGAGCTCGGGGGAGAGCTGTAGGACGTGAACGCCCAGCTCATGGAAGGGAGGCACATACACTACTTCATTCAAATCTCGGGACAGATGAGTAGAATTTGTTTTTTAGTAGTTGTAAAATCAGAAAGATAATTATTGGATATCTGGATATTAAACCTACTAAAGGGTTATAAAATTGTCCTGTGCTGAATAGGAGACCGACTGTAGAATAATGACAGGAATGTTTCTTTAATTCCAATTGAATGAATATTTATATTAGAACAGCAGATAAACTATTGAATAATGACAGAATTGTTTATTCATTTCCAGTACCCGTATGAGTTTGTAGTTAGAACAAGAAGATAGACTGCTGAAGAATGACAAAACGGTCCTGTTATTATACCTGTGATAATATAAATATACATAGAAGGAAAAACTGAGACAGAACAGTTCTTTTATTCAGAAGCAGTATATAAATTAGAGCAGAAGACAACCATAGAAATGTTCCGTAAATCTGTTCTTATTTCAGTAGCAACAGATGGTTCAGTATTGTGAGCTCAAATGAACGAGTTCTCATTGCATACGAACAAAGCAACCAAAGTACACTATAAAACCTGTGCAGTCTAGAGCCAGGAATAAAGTAGCACAAAGAGGCAATTATTCTTTCATCCTTCCTAAAGAAAAGAAAACACCCTACCTAACCATCATGGCAAGGAAGACCGTTAACCCTTAACGCCTGTAAAACGGGCCTCTGGGTTGGTCGCCTTCCTCCTTAGGAGCACACGGACTATAAGTGGTCCGGACACTTCTATACAATTTAATTTAAATCAAGAAAAGAACAGTAAAAAGAGTCACGCCTTAGTTAATATTGCATTCTCATAAATAATAGTCAGAGCATTGCACAGTGTGACTGAGTGCGGAACTCCAACACGAATAACTGAAACCAGTATGGGGCGGAACACAAGTAACCATAAATACAACAAGTATGAATGCCTGAATACACCAACAAACACCTGTAACTGCCACACGAAATCCAACGGAAGATATAGATTGGAAAACTGAGGATATGCACAGACCCAAGAAAACTTAACTATTCAATAAATATAAATTCCTATTATCCATTGAAAATCCATAATGTGCAGTACATCGCCAAAAGAATTCCGTTAAGCTATGACAGATATTACATAACAGAGTCACGCCTATATAAGACTGCTAGGGCTCATAAAACCGCCACCGGCAGGGAGCATAAGAAACTTAAAGTAGCGTAACAACTCCAGATAACAAAGAGCTACGGAAACCCTGGTAGGGTATCACAAAAATTATATGCGTTCATAGTCATAAAACGTCTGAATTTAACCAGCAAGGCCACATAGGCGCTTGCCAAAACCTCAACACCATCGGCCGTGAGCACTGGAAGGGGGAACGGCTACCTAGTTCCATAGCAAGGGTTTAAATACCTGTGCGTAGCACGAAGAAAAGAAATTAGCCGGTTGGAACCAATGTTAGCAGTCTAGGGAGCAGCGGAAACGGATGGAGGAAGTACCTGGAAAATTAACCAACCCTGCACCTGTAACAAACCCACAAAATGTCAGAGAACGAAGGCTAAGATGGAAACGGTGAAGGTTAATTTCGAAACCAATAGTTTTAAGAACAAAAGAACAAAAACCTTACCAATGCAAAATGCAGACGGAGAAAGAGTCTGGAATGAAGAATTGAACAGCTGGGTAAGAGGACCGTCGAGACGGAGGAACCTGTATCAAACATAAACAGTCAAAGGAGGCATATGGCACCATCTGGAAACCAAGAACAAGCTAACGAAAACTGCTATGATTACCTGTGGATAAAAGTCGACATATCTGGTGCAAGAAACCCCGCAGACCGACTGAGAACCGGAGCAGGAACCCTAGGGCCGCAGTTCCTGCCTCCCAATGCTCCGGCGAGGCGCGGCAATGACTGAGAAGTTAGTTGCGGGCGGGGTAGTCATTACCAGCCCTAACAGATCTGCACCGTCTGTTCCAGATCGCCATCGACGGCTAGATGCACGCCAGGGCCGGATCGACAGTACAAAGGATAATCCCAAGGCAATAAAATAGTACTGGACCCCAAATCCGATAAGCAATGATATAAATGCATATTACAGTAATTAAAGTTGCATTACGTCCGAAACCTCCAGACTTATCACACGAAAAACTCAATGCTATGCCATGTCACGGATACGTGGCAAGTATAGGTAAAGCAATGCAAAGAAAATAAACTTGTAATCACCGTGCTCACAAAACATTGTAACATACGTTTTGTATTGTCAACTGTTCATGATTGCTAAGGACCGCTTTTATAATAAAGTTTCCGAGATTACCCGTAGAATAATTTTTTTTTATTTAGTAATTATTACTGTAGTAATTTTCGTTTTAAATGTTATGTGTGACAAGTGGTATCAAAGCCTGTTGCAAGGCTGGGACCCTATTGGGCCAACTAACGTTCAAACTGTGTGTTATTTATGCACAGTCCAATAAGTAAATGGAAAGACAAGTGAGACGGACCCCTTCGCAACAGTCACAGCGAAACGCTGGAGACATGCAGCCTCCGCTAGGGGGCAACCCTGAGATGTGGGTTCAGTTGGGGATTGAACAGCACCAGCGGTCAAATCGGCTGATGGAAGAGCAGCAACAGCAGACCCATATCTTATTGCATACAGTACAACAGTTGCAGGAGGAAATGGAGAGGGTACGACAGGAAAACGCCAGAATGATGCAGGAGCAGGAAAGAATCTTAAAAAGCCTGTCTGATAAACAAAATCACAGAAATGAAAATCCCAGTGCTGACAGAGAACACCAAGAGGGGAATGAACAGCAAACTGAAGAGCAAGATGTGAGTCAGAAGGAAAAAAGTCCGTCTCAGCGCAATATTTCGAACAGAAACCTTAATGAAGCAGAATCCGAAAATGGAACAGAACGGAAGGCAGGAAAAAGACAGAAGGTGGAATTACATGGAGAATTTAGAAAGATTAAACCACCCACCTTCGATGGGGAAAAAGAAGAGGTAGCTGAGGCCTGGTTGATAAATATGAACAAGTACTTCCAAGTGTATGATTATGACAGTGGTCTCAAGGCACGATTGGCGATTTATCAGCTAAAGGACAAAGCCACCCTATGGTGGGAAGAAGTGAAGAACGTGAAGGGAATAGAAGATCAAGACGTAACCTGGGATAAGTTCCAACAGTATTTTAAGGACAAGTACTTGACGGAGCGTTTCTACGATGAAAAAGCTCGGGAATTTCATGATTTAAGGTTAGGCCAGTTGACTATAGACGAGTTCATCACCAAGTTTACATCGTTACTGCGTTATGTACCGTATCTAAGAGATGAAAAGGCCAAGGTTCAGAGATTTCTGAGCAGCTTACCCACCCATATGAAGGAGCGTATCGAATTTGTTAATCCTAGAACCATGGATGAAGCTATCAGAAAGGCAAGGCTGTGCTACCAGCAAGCAAAAAAATAAGGTAGATCAGGGAAAAGGATGGCCCGCAAAGAAGGAAAATAGGAACGGTGCTGGATTCAAAAAGGGAAAAACCAGTAACTTCAGAAATTCAGCCAAGAATTCAATTAATAAGCAATTCGGCAGAAACCATCAGAGGATTAGATGGCCAGGTGAAGATAAAACTGTGGAAGCTTCAAATAGACCTGAGCAAACTCCAAACCAGAGGCCACCTCTGCAATGTTGGGGCTGCGGGGCAGCGCACTACTATCGAGATTGCCCACAGCGGGGAAAAACTGAAACAGTAAATAATTTGCAGGAAGCCTCTACGGTGGGGGACGTCGCCAGAAGCATACCTAGGATTCACGCTGCATTGGAGGATCGGCAGGCTGATTTCCAACCCACCATGATAGAACTAGAAGGTAAATTGTTGTCTCAAACTATTTCTATTTTGGTAGACCCAGGCGCAAGCCTGAGTTATATAAGTCCTAAACTTGTAGAAATCTGTAAACTGCCAAGTCAAAAGTTTAAGAAAAGTTGGTTGGTTCAGTTAGCCACAGGAGCTAAAAGAAGAGTTAGTGCCAAAATAACAGATTGTGCTCTGCAAGTCGGTGGACAACAGTTAACAGTGGATTTAAATATTCTGCCCTTGGGCTCTTATGATGTTTTGTTGGGCATGGATTGGTTGGAGAAACATTGGACTCTTATAGATTGTAAAGAAAAGATAGTTTACTTCAGGGATCAGAATGGTGTTCGCCAAGAGATTCAGGGCTTAAAGAAGCCTGTACATCTGCGACCAGTTACCGCTTCTCAGTTGGCAAGGTGTATGAGGAAGGGATGCCAAATGTACGCCATACAGGTTGGGCTGTCCGAACCCAAGAACAAGGCTGTTATGTTAGAAAATATACCCGTGATACAGGAATTTAAAGATGTATTTCCTGAGGAAATACCGGGATTGCCACCTAAAAGAGAGGTTGATTTCACAATAGAACTGCTGCCGGGAGCTTCACCAATTTCGCGAACCCCCTACCGTATGAGTGTACCAGAATTGACTGAGCTGAAAATGCAGCTTCAGGAATTGCTGGATAAAGGGTACATTAGACCCAGCGTATCACCTTGGGGAGCACCTGTGTTGTTTGTCAGGAAAAAAGATGGAACCATGCGCATGTGCATGGATTACCGACAGTTGAACAAGTTGACTGTTAAGAACAGATATCCCCTACCCCGTATAGATGACCTGTTCGATCAGGTAAAGGGAGCTACTGTGTTCTCGAAGATTGATTTGCGGTCTGGTTATCATCAGATCAGAATTAAGGATGAAGATATACACAAAACTGCTTTTCGCACAAGGTACGGCCACTATGAATTCGTGGTATTGCCTTTTGGTTTAACTAATGCTCCAGCCACTTTCATGAGACTGATGCATAGTGTTTTCCATCCTTACCTGGACAATTTCGTGCTAATCTTCATTGATGATATACTGATTTATTCCAAGAATGCAGAAGAACACCAGAAGCATTTGCGCATGGTGCTGGAATTGTTAAGGAAACACCAGCTATATGCAAAATTCAGTAAATGCGATTTCTTCAAAGAAGAAATACAGTATCTTGGACATGTGATATCTAAGGAGGGTATAGCAGTGGACCCGGAGAAGATCAAGACCATTATGGAGTGGAAGGTGCCACAAAACGTAGCAGATATACGATCTTTTATGGGTCTCGCTGGGTACTACCGGCGATTTATAAATGGGTTTTCAAAGATAGCCTTTCCCATTACCTCCTTACAGAGAAAAGGAAAGATTTTTAGATGGACACAGGAATGTCAGGACAGTTTTTAAAGGCTGAAGCAGTTATTGACAACTGCACCAGTATTAAGTGTGGCAGACCCGGATAAGGAATTTGAAGTTTGTACAGATGCCTGCAAGGAGGGAGTTGGAGCTGTACTATCACAAGAGGGAAAGGTGATAGCGTATGAATCTCGCAAGCTAAAGGATTATGAACAGAAATATTCAGCTTACGATTTAGAACTGACAGCAGTGGTGCACGCTCTCCGAGTATGGAGACATTATCTACTTGGAAAGAGATTTGTGTTAAGGACTGACCATAGTAGTCTAACCAACTACTTCAAACAAGCTGATTTAAATTCTTGACAAGCGAGATGGAATGCTTTCTTGAGCGAGTTTGATATCGATCTGCAACATGTAAAAGGAAAAGAGAACAGGGTCGCGGATGCATTAAGCAGAAGAGTGCACAGCATCTGTGAGTTGTATGTTAATCAAATTGAAACCAGATTTCTGGATCAAATCAGAATAGAAGCTGACAAGGATCCTGAGTATAAGTACTTGTGGCAGCAAACAAAAACACCTGAAGGCCAAGGTGAGCATGGAGGTTATGAGATTAACCCAGATGGGCTGCTAGTTTTTAAGAAAAGAATAGTTATCCCAAACAGGGTGGAGTTAAAAAACATGATACTAGATGAATATCACAGAAGCAATTATGCTGGACACCCAGGATATCAAAAGATGTTGACTGCTATTCGAAAGGATTACTGTTGGTCCGATATGAGAAAGGATATAGCGAATTATCTGAATAAGTGTTTAGAGTGCCAGCTAGTGAAGGTGGAGCATAGGCATCCTGCTGGATTAATGCAGCCCATACCTGTTCCTGAATGGAAATGGGAGGTAATCTCATTAGATTTCATTACTGGACTACCGAAAACAAAACGAGGAAATGACTCTATAATGGTAGTAGTGGACCGGCTAAGTAAATCAGCACATTTTATACCTGTCCAATTCACTTATAAGACAGTACAGATAGCGGATTTATTTATGCGTGAAATCTTTCGTCTGCATGGCATTCCTAAGACAGTTATCTCGGACAGAGATGTGAAGTTCACATCTGCTTTTTGGAAGGCCCTGTTTACAGGTTTAGGGACACAAGTACATTTTAGTACTGCATACCATCCACAAACAGATGGTCAAACCGAGCGAGTGAACCAGATACTGGAAGACATGTTAAGGATGTACGTTATGCAGCAACCCGTTAAATGGGAAGAGTATTTACACTTGATAGAATTTGCGTACAACAACGGTTATCAAGAATCCTTGAAGATGAGTCCGTTTGAGGCGTTATACGGACGGCAGTGTAGAACCCCCATTAATTGGAGCAGCCCAGACACTAAACTTATGTTGGGACCAGATATGCTAGCCGAAATGGAAGCGGAGGTAAAGAAGATCCGATAGAATTTGAAGGCAGCGCAAGACAAGCAGAAGGTGTATGCGGACAGGAAGAGATCATACCGTGAGTATGAAGTTGGTGATCACGTATATGTCCGGATTAAACCGAAGAAAAGCACATTAAGATGGGCAGCTTGTGCAAAGCTAGCACCTCGATTCTGTGGTCCTTTCCAAATATTGGAAAGAGTGGGACCAGTGGCATATCGCTTAGCGCTTCCTAGCCACATCCGGGTGCATAATGTCTTTCATGTATCGTTATTGAAACGATACGTTCATGATCCTAGACACATAATCCAATGGCAAAACATTCAGGTAGTGAATGCATGATGGTTAAAATGATAATATGATGTTAGAGACTTACAAAACTAACATAAAGTTCTTTATGTGCAGGTAGAACCGGACGGAGAGATTCTGGTCGAACCTCACAGTATAATAGACCGGAGGGAAATCATGCTCCGGAGACGAGCCATCACCCAGGTTAAAGTGCAGTGGAAGCACTTTGGACCTGAGGAGGCCACTTGGGAAGACGAGAGTTTCGTCCGTGAAGCTTATCCAGAGCTTTTTCTGCAAGAGAATAGAAACACTGAGGACGGTGTTCTCCTTAGGGGGGGCAACTGTAACCACCATTTTAAGTGGAAACGGATAATTAAGGATTAGTTGTATTGTTGTGTTATTTTCTTTTAAATAATAATATGTGAACAAAATGAAATGTTTATTTTAATAAAGATTTACTGTGGAAGTAGTTTCATAAGTAAATGATTGGTAAAAATTAAAATCAAGATCTGATGTTAGTTAGAAAACAGTTTCACAGTTATCCAAGAACTCTGGAATAAATAAAGCATTCCAAGGGGAGTTTTGGGGTTGGATCTGTGCACAATGAACACTCTGTGAACTGGAAGCAAGAACTGTTTCTTTTCCAGACAGATAATACCCTGGGTTGGAGTTCTGGACCGGATTGTCCCGTGAACTCCCCAGTACTACTGTTTTCACTGGAGTCGGAGGGTATTGGACCGGAATGTCCTGAGAACCTCCTCCAGAGTTTGCTGAACTAACAACTACTCAGACTTGAGCTCGGGGGAGAGCTGTAGGACGTGAACGCCCAGCTCGTGGAAGGGAGGCACATACACTACTTCACTCAAATCTCGGGACAGATGAGTAGAATTTGTTTTAGTAGTTGTAAAAATCGGAAAGATAATTATTGGATTTCTGGTTATTAAACCTACTAGAGGGTTATAAATTTGTCCTGTGCTGAACAGGAGACCGACTGTAGAATAATGACAGGAATGTTTCTTTTATTCCAATTGAATGAATATTTATATTTAGAACGGCAGATAGACTATTGAATAATGACAGAACTGTTTATTCATTTCCAGTACCCGTAGGAGTTTGTAGTTAGAACAAGAAGATAGACTGCTGAATATTGACAAAAAACGGTCCTGTTATTATACCTGTGATAATATATATATACATAGAAGGAAAAAACTGCGACAGAACAGTTCTTTTATTTCAGAAGCAGTATATAAATTAGAGCAGAAGACAACCATAGAAGTGTTTCGTAAAACTGTTCTTATTTCAGTAGCAACAGATAGTTCAGTATTGTGAGCTCAAATGAACGAGTTCTTATTGCATACGAACAAAGCAACCAGTGTACACTATAAAACCTGTGCAGTCTAGAGCCAGGAATAAAGCAGCACAAAGAGGAAATTTTCTTTCATCCTTCCTAGAGAAAAGAAAACACTCTACCAAACCATCATGGGTAAGGAAGACCGTTAACCCTTAACGCCTGCAAAACGGGCCTCTGGGTTGGTCGTCTTCCTCCTTAGGAGCACTCGGACTATAAGTGGTCCGGACACTTCTATACAGTTTAATTTAAATCAAGAAAGGAACAATAAAAAGAGTTACGCCTTAGTTAATATTGCATTCTCATAAATAATAGTCAGAGCATTGCACAGTGTGACTGAGTGCAGAATTTCCAACACGAATAACAGAAACCGGTATGGGGCGGAACACAAGTAACCATAAATACAACAAGTATGAATGCCTGAAGACACCAATAAACACCTGTAAATGCCTCACGAAATCCAACGAAAGATATAGATTGGAAAACTGAGGATATGCACAGAACCAAGAAAACTTAACTATTCAATAAATATAATTTCCTGTTATCCATTGAAAATCCATAATGTACAGCACATCGCCAAAAGAATTTCGTTAAGCTATGACAGAGATTACATAACAGAGTCACGCCTAAATGAGACTGTTAGGGCTCATAAACCGCCACCGGCATAGAGCATAAGAAGCTTAAAGTAGCGTAACAACTCTAGATAACAAAGAGCCACGGAAACCCTGGTAGGGTATCACAAAAAATTATATACGTTCATAGTCATAAAACGTCTGGACTTAACCAGCAAGGCCGCATAGGCGCTTGCGAAAACCTCAACACCTTCGGCCGTGAACACTGGAAAGGGGTACGGCTACCTAGTTCCATAGCAAGGGTTTAAATACCTGTGCGCAGGACGAAGAAAAGAAATTAGCTGGTTGGAACCGATGCTTGCAGTCTAGGGAGCAGCCGAAACGGATGGAAGAAGTACCTGGAAAATTAACCAACCCTGCACCTGTAACAAACCCACAAAACGTCAGTGAACGGAGGCTAAGGTGGAAACGATGAAGGTTAATTTCGAAACCAATAGTTCTAAAGAACAAAAGAAACAAAACCTTACCAATGCAAAACGCAGACGGAGAGAGTCTGGAACGAAGAATGGACAGCTGGGTAAGAGGTCAGTCGAGACGGAGGAACCTGTATCATACATAAACAGTCAAAGGGCGCATATGGCACCATCTGGAAACCAAGAACAAGCTAACGAAGCTGCCAAGGTTACTTGTGGGTAAAAGTCGACTGCTTGAGGGAAAACGCCCCGCGAGGCCAGAAGCGAGAACCGGGCGGGGAACCCTAGGGCCGCAGGATTCCCACGCCTCCCAATGCTCACGTATTGTGACAATGGCCCAGAGATCAGTTGCGGGTGGGGTAGTCATTACCAGCCCTAACAGATCTGCACCGTCTGTTCCAGATCGCCATCGACGGCTAGATGCACGCCAGGGCCGGATCGACAGTACAAAGGATAATCCCAAGGCAATAAAACAGTACTGGACCCCAAATCCGATAAGCAATGATATAAATGCATATTACAGTAATTAAAGTTGCATTACGTCCGAAACCTCCAGACTTATCACACGAAAAACTCAATGCTATGCCATGTCACGGATACGTGGCAAGTATAGGTAAAGCAATGCAAAGCAAATAAACTTGTAATCACCGTGCTCACAAAACATTGTAACATACGTTTTGTATTGTCAACTGTTCATGATTGCTAAGGACCGCTTTTATAATAAAGTTTCCGAGATTACCCGTAGAATAATTTTTTTTTATTTAGTAATTATTACTGTAGTAATTTTCGTTTTAAATGTTATGTGTGACACTTGATAAGTCAACAACTGAGTTTTCAAAAGATCGTTCTACGGCAGTATCAAGTGTTTCTATGAATCATGGCCTCAGCGTTAAGAATAAAATAGCACATAACGCGGATGAAGGGTTACATCGAAGGAATCTTAATAACAAGCCTGCTCCGATAATAATAACAGAAAAGTTATTAATATTTCTTCTCATAAATTAAATAATGAAGAAATGGAGGTTTTAAGCAAAGGGCTCAATTTCGTTGTAGCTTCTAATCGCATTCCAAATGAAGAAATCATTTGGGATATTGAGTATGGCATTAAACTTCTCAATATTGATGAAGACAAGGAACTTGTGAGACAAGAGTGCGCAATCATCCCCAAAAAAATCCAAGCTTCCTAAGAGTAATTTAATTAATGAGCAATTAAGAGCCCTAAAAAGCTTAAGATGTAAAGATAAAATCGTCATCTTAAAAGCAGTGAAAGGAGGGGCCACAGTAGTAATGGACAAAGAAGAGTAGAACAATAAAATGAGAGATCACCTTCACAATAGCGGAAGCTATAAAAAAAACTCAAAGAGAACTCCATTTCCAAAGTTATAAAAAATGTCAAAAAGCCATTAAGGAGTCCAATCTTGATGAAAAATTAAGAAAGCGCCTATACGCGGAGGGTGAAATCATGCCCCGCATTTATGGTGCCCCAAAAATCCACTAGGCTGGTGCTCCGCTGCGAGCTATCGCCAACACTATAGGGGCACCAACATATGAATTATCTAAATTTGTGGTTGGCACCCTCGCCCTTTTCGTTGGTAAAATAAGCTCATTCATCAAAGACTCCAATCATTATGTTGATTTCATTAAAAAATCTAAGTTGGATCCTGAAGACAAAATTGTAAGCTTTGATGTTGTCCAACTCTTTACTAAAATCCCTCTAGATGAAGCCATTCAAGTAGTGAAAGAAGTCGCAGACCTCCAGACTACAAAGCTCGCTGAAATATGTCTTCGCTCCACCTTCTTCACCTTCTAAGGAGAAATATTTGAACAAATATCTGGAGTTGCTATGGGATCTCCGTTGTCCCCTATAGTGGCAAACCTCTCCATGGAGAAATTTGAAAAGAAGGCTCTTGACTCCTACCCATTGAAACCTAAATTTTGGATCAGGTTCGTGGATGACTCTAGTGCCAATTGGCCACATGGTGAGGAGGAATTAAAAATCTTCCTAGGCCACCTTAACAACATACCCAAAGATATCCAATTTACAATGGAAGGTGAGGAAAACAATTGCATTCCATTCCTTGACATTTTCCTCTCAAGAAATGAAGATGGATCCCTTGGACACAACGTGCTCAGAAAGAAAGCACACATTGACAATTACAATTACCTTCATGCTGATTCACACCACTACCCCGCCCAGAAGATAGGGGTTATGTTGACTCTTTTTACACGTGCTTTCAGAATATCGGACGATACTCATGTTGAAGAAGAAATTGAATATCTAAGAAAATCCTTCAGAAACTTGGGATACAGTAACAAAGACATCAACAAAGCTATTCAAAGAGCCGGATCCAGAAACAAAAGAATTACAACTGATAATTCCTCAACAACAAAAGCATACCTCCCCTATATTCAAGGATTCACTGACAAGATGGCCAAATTTCTAGTGAATAAGGACATTAAAGCATCCTTCAAACTTCTAATGACCATAATACAAAGGATGAAATCTGTCAAAGATGACCCCAACCACCTCCAACAAAAAGGTGTTTACAAAATTATTTGTTCATGCAGAGAATGCTATATTGGGGAAACAGGTAGGACCTTCAAAATAAGGCTTAAAGAGCATAGTGTTGATATCAAGTTTGGGAGAACCAAAATGTCGGCTTTGGCAGAACACTCCAATAAAACATGTCACCACATATGCCTTGAAGATGTAGTGGTCATTGCCAAAGAAAAACATCATTTTAAACGTAAATTTCATGAAGCCGTGGAAATTATCAAGCGCTTTTACAACCTCAATAGAGATGGAGGTTTAGAAGTTAGCAGGAATTGGATCCACGTTCTTTCCCAAAAATAAGCTTGCCCCCCCTATCCAATGCCCCGCCTTTTTCATCATCCTGCATTACATGGTCCTTACCATTTTAGCTTGTTTTCCATCATATTTTTTTCGCTATAATTCTCCTCCCTATACAATTCCCCCTTACCTCTATCCTCCTTTTTTCTTCTTTACAACTCCTTTCCTTACCCTTCTCCATCCCACTACCCTACTACCCTTCTAAACTTTTTAAATCATTAACTCACTTTAAATCTCATCTTAAATCACCTAGCATAATAAGAACTAACAAGAGAAAAAAATAAAAAATAAAAACCCTTCATAATAAATTTCATTAATCCTGTCTAATATTAATTATATTAATTCTATATTATCTAAAATTTGAAATTTGAATCTAAAATTTTATGAAAAGTAAACTCCATAAAAACTAACCAATTTAAACTTCATCATAATTAAAAATTATTTGATTTTTAGTAGCAAAACCTTTTTTTATGAAATTTGAATCTAAAATTTTATGAAAAGTAAACTCCATAAAAACTAACCAATTTACACTTCATCATAATTAAAAATTACTCAAAATTTTTAGTAGCAATACTTTTTATGAAATTTGAATCTAAAATTTTATGAAAAGTAAACTCCATAAAAACTAACCAATTTACACTTCATCATTATTATAAATTACTTGATTTTTAGTAGCAATGATTTTTTTATGAAATTTGAATCTAAAATTTTATGAAAAGTAAACTCCATAAAAACTAACCAATTTACACTTCATCATAATAAAAAATTACTTGTTTTTTAGTAACAATACTTTTTTTTATGAAATTTAAATCTAAAATCTTATGAAAAGTAAACTTCATAAAAACTAATCAATTTACACTTCATCAAAATTAAATATTACTTGATTTTTAATAGCAATACTTTTTATGAATTTTGAATCTAAAATTTTATTAAAACTAAACTCCAAAAAAACTAACCCACTCCATCACGGTTAAAACTTTCGTAAAAAACACATAATTCCATTACAATACAAAATATTAAATTTTAATAAATAAAAGTTTATATTTCTTATATATTTAGACATCCTACCAAAATTAAATTGTACAGATCAACTAATGACTTTAAATGTCTTAATTTTCTTGAAAATAATAAATTATATTACAATTATGACTATTATTCAATACTAATTATCCACAAAAATTGTATAACAATTTTTAATTTACAAGATATTTATATTTCTCATATGAAATTCTAACTAATAAATTTAAATGTCTTAATTTTCTTTAAATAAAAATAATAAATTAGATTACAATTATGACTACCATTCAATACTAATTATCCACTAAAATTATGTAATTATTTTTTATTAACAAGATATTTATATTTCTTAGAGAGAATGAACACAAGTAATGTGAGTTTTCAGCCCAGATAATGTGAGTGTCCACTGAAAACCAATTTTGAAGATTTTATTATTTCAAATATATTTAATTATTTTAAATATTTTAATTTTCTAATAAAAATTTTAAATTATTTTTTACATAATGTAAAAATTTATTATAACTCAATTGTTTCGTTTAAATTAATAAAGATTTTTAAATATTCGAATTTAAATGATCTAATATAAAAACTTTCAAAGTGATCAATTTATCTATACATTCAAACTATTATTTTAAACCCAAAAAAATCATAATTTTACTTAAAATTACATCACCCATAAAATAAACTATTTTTTATAAAATTATACTACACCCTTAATAATAATTATATTTATAATATACAATTAAAAATATTAATCTATCTTCCTTATCGATTTACAATAATAACTACCCACAACTATGTAAAAGAAAATCATCCCTACCCCGGCCGACGGAAAGGTGAAACAAAAACGTAGACGGCGAAATCAATTTCCTCGCGATTTTTGCATTAATTGCCGTAACTAGAAGTTAGGAAAGGAAATTTATTCTAGCAGTGCGTCTGCGATTGTGGTTGCCCCTCAGTTTCGATCCCGTGACCTTGGAGAACATCAGGGAAAACCCTCCACTCTCTGCCTCTGCTCAACATTCTCTTCAGTGAATGGAGCGCAGTCTGCGATCCACTGTGCTAGCACGCCTCTTTTTAGCTCAAGAAGTTCTCAGCCCTCACGGCCATAGAAATTACGGTTTCTGGCATCAATGAGATTACGCTCGTGGAAGGCCCTTCGTCCACGATGGGTTTTGGTTCTTGAGAGCTCGATTCGCCCTGTTCGAATCCTGGGCTGATGTGGATTTCTCTATTATCTGAAGAACTGTATTATTATTACCTACCCTCTGTTTCGGCTTTGCGCCCATTCTGCAAATTGGGCAAGTTGAATGCGAACGAAACCACATGTCGATACAATCTACGTGAAAGCTGTGTTCGCAATTCAGTAGAAACCAGCCTTTCTCGTTCTCCTCAAATTCTGAGACACAGACTGCGCATTCAAGCGCGTCTTTGAAGCTCT
This sequence comes from Pinus albicaulis, assembly GCA_034641835.2. NCBI lineage: Eukaryota > Viridiplantae > Streptophyta > Pinopsida > Pinales > Pinaceae > Pinus > Pinus albicaulis. Next base: position 460,597,250 of record CM076573.1, read on the forward strand.
ACGCTTTATAATCGAAGATGGGAAGAGACTCTATAACGCGCCTCTCCAAACCCACGTTGAGGATGCTCAACGGATCCTCCTGCGGAAAGGAAATTCGGCGGCGCCAAGAGATATTGGCCCGTCCAGACACAGAGGCTCCTCGGTACACACAGATAGCGAAGAGAAATAAAATAATGGCGAAGAATGTTGGAATATTGAGTATTCCAAACAACATAAATGGAGAGAATAAACTCCCCTCTACAACACAGAGAAGTTAAAACAAATTTGGCAGGAGATAGAGTTTTTTAGACTTTTAAAACAATCTTCTATTTCTTCAAAACTGATACAAATCTTCCTCTTAACAGAGGGATAACAAAACTAATGACTACTACAGACGCAGTGCTACACAAACAAATCTCTGTCTCTCTAACAAAATCACCCTATCTCTTTTAAATCAACACTGTTGTGTTTTCTTCTTTCCGCGCTGCTGTGCAAATACAATCCAATACAAATGATCATTAATTATAGTCTCGCGGGCCTTTTCTTTTATATGCCACGCATATATAAAACCATATTAAAACTTAAAACAAAAAAAACTATTAAAATACAATCTAAACTTGCATCGGGTCCGCGACCTCAACGCAAAAAAAACAACCAAACAAAAGTTCCGATTGCGATTGACAATCGGATGCGATGACCGAATATGAAATTTGGCTCATAGTGCAATTGGGTCCGAACTTTAACAAAGTGCGATCGGGCCTCGTTCAAAAGAGGTTCCGATTGCGATTAATAAACGGATGCGATGGCCCGATATAAAACATGGCACAAAAAACGATCGGGTCCGAACTTCAATCGGAGCATATAACAAAAGGGTGTGATCAATCGGAAAGTTCCGATTGCGATTAAGAACTGGACGCGATTGAAATTTATTAACTCCACTGTATAAGTTGGATCGGGTCCGCCATTTGATAGTGCAACCGGGCCCAACACTTAAGAGTTTCCGATTGCGATCAGGAACCGGATGCGATTGAACTATGAACTATGGCATATAACACGATCGGGTCCGGCGTTTGATCGGAGCATATTACAAAGCCGCTCCGATTGAACCCTTGCGATTGAACTCTTGCAATTCCATTAAGTCTTCGCCACGTGGTCAAGTGGACCCACGGGCCTCGGCTGTTGGTGGGGGCGATTTATAATATAAGCTTTGGTTGTATTGGCTACAACCGTTCCGCTTGCGGAACACTACCACATCTGCAAGACATTTGGTCCTTGAATTATTTGTATGTTGCGATTTGCGATTGCGATTGAATCGCATCGCATCGCAGAATTCCATATCAACAAGACACTTCAAAAGCTTTGGCTGTTTTATTCATTTTGGTTGTTGAGGGCTTTAAATGCCCGAAATGACTATTTTTAATTAAGTCTGGTCCTCCATAGACCATATCTACGAGGATCTTCATTCCTCCTGCAGAAATTGACTTTGCCCCGATCAAAATTAATTCTCCTCTGCAATACTTGGTTGCGGCTCATCAACAATAAATTCATCCTTACAGATTTCTCTATGCTTCTTCAATTTACAGTGCTGCGCACTCAATCTCTGCTGCTGCTGCCTTGTACTTGTTTCTTCTTCTTCCTGCCCAAGGCTGGCAGGTGACTTTAATATTTTTAACACTCCCCCTTAAATTCAGCTGCTGGGTTATCCATTGTACCCAAGCATTTTCTTAAAAATTCAAAGGTCTTCTGTCCCAATGGTTTAGTTAGAATGTCTGCATATTGCTCCTCTGTTTTACAATGTTGTAAAACAATTTCTCCATTGTTCACCAATTCTCTGATATAATGAAATTTTGTGTCTATGTGCTTGGTTCTCTTATGAAATACTGAATTCTTTGATAATGCAATAGCTGAGCTATTGTCACAATAAATCACTGTCCCTTTTACCTATTCTTGGCATAAGCTTCTCAACATTCTTCTCATCCAAATTGCTTGACACGCTGCTGCTGTAGCTGCCACATATTCTGCCTCTGCTGTAGACAATGCTACAATAGGCTATTTCTTAGAAGCCCATGAAATGGCCCCTGAACCCATATGAAAAATATAACAGGAAGTGCTCTTCCGATCATCTACACTTCCAGCCCAATCACTGTCAGTGTATCCAACCAATTCTGAATTTTCTGAAGTAGTATATAAAATGCCAAATCTTTTAGTTCCTTTCACATACCTCATAATTCTTTCTGCTGCTTGCCAATGTGCTTCTTTTGGCTTCTCCATAAATCTGGAAATTAGACTAACAGCATGCATAATATCTGGCCTAGTTGCAGTCAAATACATGAGGCTGCCAACTATGCTTTTATACAAACTTGGATCAACATCCTTCCTGCTGTCATCTTTACTCAACTTCAATCCCATTACTGTGGGAGTAATTGCAGCTTTGCACTCCTGCATATTAAATCTTTCTAAAACTTGATTCACATACTTTGCTTGGGATATTAAAATCCCTTTCTCACCTTGCTCTACTTCTATTCCCAAGAAGTATCTCAACAAACCCATGTCAGTCATTTCAAATTCATTTTTCATGATTGTTTTAAAATTTTCAACAAAGTAATCATCATTACCTGTAAAAATTAAATCATCAACATATAAAACAACAATCAACACCTTACCATCCTTTTCTTTGATGTAGAGGGTGGGTTCTCCCTCACATTTTTCAAATCCATTCTATTCTACTGTACCACGCTCTTGGTGCTTGCTTCAGCCCATAAAGAGCTTTCTTTAATTTGTAGACCTTATGCTCTTGGCCTTTCTTCTCATATCCGAGAGGTTGTTCCACATATACCTCTTCCATTAAAACTCCATTTAAAAATGCATATTTTACATCCATATGGTATACTTTCCATTTGTTTTGTGCTGCTATGGACAACACTGCTCCCACCGTTTCCATTCTTGCAACTGGTGCAAAAGTTTCTTCATAGTCAATCCCATGCTTCTACTTATATCCTTTGACAACAAGTCTGGCCTTGTGTCTCTTTATTTTTCCTTCAGCATTTCTTTTGGTCTTATAGACCCATTTTACACCAATGACTTCTTTACCTTCTGGGAGATCAACTAACTCCATGTTTTGTTCTTCTCTATGGCTTTAATTTCTTCGTCCATAGCTTCTATCCATTTTCTGTCTTTAATTGCATCTTCAAAATGAATAGGATCATCAACTTGACAATACAAAGAAAATAAGGAATTCATACCTTCATTTGTCGCTCCTTGCTCATAGATCTCTCTAATGCTTCTGAACATTGTTCCACTTTCACTTGGTGTAGTCGTGCATGAAGAAGCACTGAATTCTGCTTCGTGTGGTGTGCTCGGTGAACCACTGCCGCTTCTTCTCAAGGGTGTTCTTGCTACCGCTTGAGGTGTCCCTTGATGTCCTTGCATTGCTGGAGTTTTTGCAGTGGATGGGTTGTTAATTTCAACCACATCTCCTTCATCTTCATCATGAGACAAACAGTTTTTAACATTGACTATTTTCTCAATGCTTCCATCCCATGCTTCCTCTTCAATAAATTGCACATCTCTGCTTATTAAAAACTTCTTTGTGGATGGGTTATACAGTCTGTATCCTTTGGAATCTCACAATATCCGAGGAAAATGCACTTCTCCCCCTTACTATCCAACTTTTTTCTCAACTTGTCTGGAATGTGTACATATGCCACACATCCAAAAACTCTCATGTGGGTGACTCCTTGTTTTCTGCCACTCCACGCTTCTTCTGGAACTTTTTTCATGACAGCTTTTGTAGGGCATCTATTTAAAATATACACAACACAGTTTGCTGCTTCTGCCCAATACTCATTTGGCAAGTGTTTTGCCTTTAGCATGATTCTCACCATTTCCATTATGGTTCGATTCTTCCTTCAGCAACTCCATTCTGTTGCGGTGTGTACCTTGTGGTAAATTGCTTGTGTATGCCATTCTCTCTGCAGAATCGCAAAAATTCCTTTGAGATATATTCTCCTCCTCTGTCTGTTCTGAGGACTTTAATGTGCAGTCTGCTCTGTTTTTCTACGAGAGCTTTAAAATGGCAAATTTTTTGAAAGACTTCACTCTTATATTTTAAGAAATAAACCCACACTTTTCTTGTGAAATCATCTATAAAGTTCAACATGTAATTGCTGCCCGAAACTGATGCTGTCTGCATCAGCCCACACAAATCTGCGTGGATTATCTCCAAAGGTGCTTTCGCCCTTATGCTTTTCCCTGATGGAAACTTTTCTCTGTGTTGCTTTCCCAAGATGCAGCCTTCACATAGGCTGTCAGGTTTCTCAATCAATGGCAAACCTCTTACCATTCCTTTTCTGTGCAGCAAATTTAATCCTCTGAAATTGAGATGTCCAAATCTCAGGTGCCATAACCAATTTTCATCTTTCTCTTCCTTTTGAAAGGCTTCTTGTGTTACAACTACTATACTCTTTCCTTTTCCCTTCAAGTCAGTGTTGAGCTTGAGCGGAAACATTCTATTGCTGGTCATTTGAATTTCAACAATGATTTTCTTACTTGGAGGAATATCTTTTATTGTTCACACATCATCTTTGAATATTGCATTGTAACCTTTGTTTATGAGCTGACCAATGCTCAAAAGATTACATTTCAGACCTGGAACATAATACACATCAGGAACAAATTTCTGCTCACCATTTCTTGCCCGAATACTAACTCTGCCTTTTCCTTTGACAGAGATCTTAGTATCAGTCCCTGTGGTCACTTCAGATTTTACTTCTTCATCTAGATTGGCAAGCATTGCTCTGTTTCCAGTCATGTGAATACTACATCCTGAATCTAAGAACCAAACATCATCTTCTCTGTCTTGTGCTACATTACATGCTATCAGCACATTACTTGGGTTCTTTTCTTCTTTTGCTACATTAGCATTCTGCTTATTTTTCATGTCATTTTGCTTCTTTCTACATTCGTTGGCATAGTGCCCATATTTTTTGCAATAATGACATTGGACATTGGATTTGTCATACCTTTTTCCATGAGCATTTTGGTGTTGATGTCCACCTTGCTGGCTGTTGCATTGGCCGTGGCTCTGATTTTGACTGTTGCTCCTTCCATGTGAATGTGAAGGGCTATTTCTTCCACCTCTGTTCTGGCTTCTGCCTCTTCCTCTTCCTTTTCCTTGACCTCTTCCTCTTCCTGAAGGCATCTGGGTCTTGAAGGCGTGCTCAAGAGATGAGTTTTCATCTCTGCTTAATCTCTATTCATGAGTTATCAGCGAGGCATGAAGTTCATCTATTGTGAACCTTGAGAGATCTTTGGTCTCTTTTATGGTGGTAACAATAACATCAAACTTTGAGGGTAAGATTCTCAAAAGTTTCTCCACAATTCTTCTTTCTTCAAGAGTTTCTCCATGGGATATTATCTGATTTACAATCCCAATCACGTGTGTAAAAAATGTGTCTACTTTATCTGACTCTTTCATGCAAAGAGTTTCAAAATCTCTCCTCAGCAACTGAAGTTTTGTTGTCTTAACTTTCCCCATACCTTGATAGGCTACTTTCAGAGTTTCCCATGCCTCCTTGGATTTCTGGGCTGCTGCTATCCTTGGAAACACACTCTCATTTACTGCCTGATACAAAAGGAAGAGAGCTTTAGCATCTTTCTTCCTATTGCTCTTCAGTAAGTCCTTCTCTGCTTGAGTTAAGGAATTAAAAGCCTGCTCATCAGCTGGTTCAACAAAACCATCTTCTACAAACTCCCATAAGTCTTGTGAGACAAATAGGGCTTTCATGGTAATGGCCCAATAATCATAGTTCTTTCCATTAAACTGTGGAAGCTGAACATTTCCAATGTTCATTCCACTACTTGGTCCAGCCATTTATTTTGAACTAAACTCTACACTTAAACAAACTGTCTTTCCTTCTTTCTTGAAAGAACAAACTCTTTTAAACAATAAACAACAACTCTGTTATCTTTGAGAAATCCCTGAACTTTTGACTTCTGTTGGGCTTTCACGCTGCTGGAGAAAACACTGCAACAAGTCTTCTTCTTCTTCAGCTTCTTTGAAACATTCAAAGAGCCTGAACTAGCTCTGATACCATGTTTGAATATTGAGTATTCCAAACAACAGAAATGGAGAGAATAAACTCCCCTCTACAACACAGAGAAGTTAAAACAAATTTGGCAGGAGACAGAGTTTTTTAGACTTTTAAAACAATCTTCTATTTCTTCAAAACTGATACAAATCTTCCTCTTAACAGAGGGATAACAAAACTAATGACTGCTACAGACGTAGTGCTACACAAACAAATCTCTGTCTCTTTAACAAAATCACCCTATCTCTTTTAAATCAAGACTGCTGTGTTTTCTTCTTTCCGCGCTGCTGTGCGAATACAATCCAATACAAATGATCATTAATTACAGTCTCGCGGGCCTTTTCTTTTATACGCCACGCATATATAAAACCATATTAAAACTTAAAGCAAAAAAAACTATTAAAATACAATATAAACTTGCATCGGGTCCGCGACCTCAACGCAAAACAAACAACCAAACAAAAGTTCCGATTGCGATTGACAAGCGGACGCGATGACCGAATATGAAATTTGGCTCATAGTGCAATTGGGTCCGAACTTTAACAAAGTGTGATCGGGCTTCGTTCAAAAGAGGTTCTGATTGCAATTAATAAACGGATGCGATGCCCGATATAAAACATGGCACAAAAAACGATCGGGTCCGAACTTCAATCGGAGCATATAACAAAAGGGTGCGATCAATCGGAAAGTTCCGATTGCGATTAAGAACCGGACGCGATTGAACTTTATTAACTCCACTGTATAAGATGGATCGGGTCCGCCATTTGATAGTGCAATCGGGCCCAACACTTAAGAGTTTCCGATTGCGATCAGGAACCGAATGCTATTGAACTATGAACTATGGCATATAACCCGATCGGGTCCAGCCTTTGATCGGAGCATATTACAAAGCCGCTCCGATTGAACCCTTGCGATTGAACTCTTACGATTCCATTAAGTCTTCGCCACGTGGTCAAGTGGACCCACGGGCCTCGGCTGTTGGTGGGGGCGATTTATAATATAAGCTTTGGTTGTATTGTGTACAACCGTTCCGCTTACAGAACACTACCACATCTGCAATACATTTAGTCCTTGAATTATTTGTATGTTGCGATTTGCGATTGCGATTGAATCGCATCGCATCGCAGAATTCCATATCAACAAGACACTTCAAAAGCTTTGGCTGTTTTATTCATTTTGGTTGTTGAGGGCTTTAAACGCCCGAAATGACTGTTTTTAATTAAGTTTGCTCCTCCGTAGACCAGATCTACGAGGATCTTAATTCCTCCTGCAGAAATCGACTTTGCCCCTATCAAAATTAATTCTCCTCTGCAATACTTGGCTGCGGCCCATCAACAATAAATTCATCCTTACATATTTCTCCATGCTTCTTCAATTTACAGTGCTTCGCACTCAATCTCTGCTGCTACTGCCTTGTACTTGTTTCTTCTTCTTCCCGCCCAAGGCTGGCAGGCGACTTTAATATTTTTAACAAAGAAAACCACGAAAGACCCTAGCACCAGGATCCCGTCGATCGCATATAGAAGATTGTTGCCGGGCGCCATTAGCGTCAGCTGGTGATTGACAAATCCGTCGGGTTCGTATACGGGAGGCAGGCCGCTGCTGTTATGGTCGGGACCGAAGAGCAGCCCGGTGCCATTGTTATTCTTCGTTTTGGAGGCCATGGCCAGGCTGAATCTATCTCAGATTTCGTTGGCGATAGAACCCTCTCATATTCTGAAGATTATGGTTGCGGAATGCATGCAGAAGTGAAGTATATTTAAGAAAAAAACATTGTCAAGCCTTCCGTCCGAAGAGCCGAATGGGGAATTGATAAATGAAATAGGCGCAGAATCGGTTAAATATAGAAGCAGGTGGATAGATGAATAAATGTAAATCAATGGGTTTACGTCGGATTTGGTGTAAAATCAGGTAGTGAAGTATATTTAAGAATTTTTTTTTTTTTTTTTTCAGAAGAAAAAAAAATTTGATTATATTAATATATAAACAGTACATTGACATATATGAAATCATCTGTTAAAGGAACAACGAGTAATCCACCATGACAATGCCATATGATTATTGCTCATTAATAGAAAGCATGAGCAAATGGTAATAGGTCGGCCACCACATAACGGGACAAAATTCCATCCCATACAAATAGTGAAATCCCATGTCCAAAGAAGTAATATCAAAGTGAGAACTAGAAAAGAGAAATATGAGAATGAATATACATATTACTGTGATAAGAGATAGTAATGGGTAAATAGATGGGAGTGAAAATGGTGAGTATTCAAAACTGTGTAGAAGATTAGATCGGTGCGCCCTTTACTTCCCCTTCCTGAATGATATAAAACTATGTACTAATGCTGGGTTATTTGTTATATCCACATGTTAGACAGGCTCGCTTGTATAATGTTGGCTGATATTCGCTTCATCAATTAAACAAAACTGGCTATCGTGCGAACATTCCTCTCAGGTTCAACTGTCTTAAAATCCCCAGGTTCTCTTACGCACAATTCAGGCTCGCTTGTTATAAATTCTGGCTCGCTTGAGTCATATTCAGGCTCGCTTGATGTAGATAGATCTGATATAACAGGATGTTCAGGCTCACTTACAATAACATTCAGTCTCACTTGACATATGAATCTGGCTCGCTTGAGTCATATTCAGGCATACTTGATGTAGGAAGATCTGAATTTAAATAATATTCAGGCTCGCTTGACGAGGACGCAATTCAGCTTGTCTAGTAGAAAACCATGATCGCTTGTTGTAGAAAATTGTATACCCTATCCAAAATTCAGGATCCTTCATCTTATGTCGAGCACGCCAGACTACATAGCATACTCCTTGCTTCAGCGACATATAGATCCTACCAAATCACTACCCAATAACCTGTGACAAAAAACCAGAAGTCTCCCAAATTCCCCTAATTACACATACTATCAAAATAAGAAACTAATTCAAAAACTTATGGAATGGGAATGGAAAAATCCCCGATCTATCTGCCATCGGAGAAATGGATAACCTTCATCGAGCCAAATTCAACTTCCAAACCCATCTTAGAAAGTTTCTCTGCCCTCGTATTGTTCACACGGAAGATATGATTGATGGGCGGGCAACCCATCCTTTGCCATAGGCGCTGTGTTCTCTCAATCCACCCTTGTAAGTGCGGAGACAACATGAGGCATCAGTTGGTGATCCAGCCGATAATCAGTTGAGAATCCCCATAAATGCTGACACCATGTATTTGAAGGTCATATGCAACCAGGAGGCCGCCCCAAATTGCCATGATCTCAGCCTTATTATTAGTTTCGGGGCCTCCATTCCAAAAAATGTGATATCGCTCTTTATTAGATATTTTGATCCATGCTCCGCATCTAGTCATACCCTCGGTTGATGCCCCATCAAAAAATATTGCAGGAATACTGATCTGATGTGGTCTAATAAGAACTGAGCAATCAGGCACAGCTGGCGGTTGAAAAGGCCGGTTGTCCATCCAAGTTTTAATGGTGACATATACCTGTTGTATATGGAATGGGCTATTCTTGAATATCAGTCGATTCCAAGCCTGCCATACCTCCCAAGTTAAGTAGAAAGGAAGCGATCTAAAATTACTGTTCAGCTTATCCCATTCTTGTGCCACAGATATAAAGTCTGTAGGAGTCCAAGTTGGGGTCAACATATAGGCGCTGAATAGCCTCCATAGTCGAGCAGTAATAGGGCATGAGAAGAAAAGATGTGAAATTGTTTCCTCCTCCGAGCGGCATAGTACGCATCAGATGGGCCCCATATGACCCCTATTCATCAAATTTTCCCATGTGAGCACTTTACCCCTCCATAACAGCCATCCAAAAATTGTTATTTTCGTGGGTATATTCCTGTGCCAGAAAGGATAGAATATTTTGGTGGCATTAATATGTTATGATCGAGCAATGTTGATTCGGTATACCTCCTGCACAACAACCATATTGTTCTTCAACGGGCCGTTCCATATAATGTGATCACCCCCAACTACATAACATAGCCCAGCACTTCGCAAGTGATCCCGTAAATAATCCCATTCATTAGACATATCATCGTCCAGCCCAATCTGAATAGCATTCTTGAAAATAGGAGCTCCATGTGACCACTGATAAATAATTTGAGAATAGTATATAATACCCCTCTGAGTCAGGGCATGTAAAAGACGATGAGATGGAGCTGATTGAGCTGGCAGAAGATGAACATTTAACGATCCAATAGGAATACGACTCCCATCACGGAAGTGCCAAACTAATCTAGGAGCCACTTGGGCGATGATTTTTTTGAAGCTACCCCAGATACAAGAAGATTTTCGAGGAAAAGAAAAGTTGCCGTAGCTGATCTGAAATAGAGCATCACCTTGATAATATTTTGCTCTGTTGATGGCATTCCATATACCATGCCCTTTTATGGCCCTCCAGAATGAATTCGTTAAGAGGGCGTTATTGAACTCACGAGTGATTAGTATACTCCATCCTTCCATGTCCTTGGGTCTACTGATGGCCGACAAGCTGCATAATGGATATTTCCTATGCATTTCAGCTCCGCCCCATAGAAATTGTATGATAATGGTGTTTATTTTTCTTATAATGCCCGTTGGGATGAACAGAAGATGTCCCCAGAACACCATCATCTGGGAAAGAACAGACTGGATCATGATAAGCCTACCACCCTTAATCAACCATCGGTGAGACCACAGATGAATTTTGTCCCGAAATTTGTCTATAATCCAATTCCAATCACTGTTTCTGTATCCACATGGTTTAATGAAGTAGCCCAAGTATTTAAAGCCCTTAGAAGCCAGTCGTGCTTCAACCCCCAGAAACTCAGCAATAAATCTTACCTCCTGTATATCCCCAAATTCATAAATGAGAAAAGATTTGCTGCAGTTAATAGCCAAACCTGTAGCAGTGTTGAAACGCATAAACATGATGTGAATATAAAACTAGTGATTTTTGATCAGCTGAACAAAAAGAAGTAAATCATCAACAAAAAGAGAGTGTGATGTAGAAACAGAATTTGAAAATGCAAAACCCTTGATATAACCCTTATGTTCAGTAGAATGCATTATCCTACTAAATCCATCCATGATTAGAATGAAAACGAGCGGGGAAAGAGCACATCCTTGTCTTAAACCCCGACCAGCCTTGAAAATTTTTGAAGGGATGCCATTCACAATGACTGCATAACTAACGTTTGAGACACAAGACTTCACCCAACGGATGATACGCACGGGAAGGCCAATCTTGAGCAGTAGAATCCTTATAAAAGACCAGTCCACCGAGTCATATGCCTTATGTAAATCGACCTTCATTACAAGAGCCTCCTTCTTCCCCGAATGCATAGAATGCAACACCTCCTCAGCTATGGCGATAGCATCGTGAATAGACCGATCATTGAGAAATCCATATTGCTCCACCGAAATATGATTAGATAATACAGCCTTGATTCTATTTGCTATGATCTTTGAGGTAATTTTGTATATGAGGTTACATAGTGCGATGGGTCTGAACTCAGTAAAAGACTGAGGGTCCGCAACTTTGGGAATAAGAGCTAAAAATGTAGAATTCAGGCTTGCAGGCATAATCCCTTGTTTGCGAAATAACTCCAGCATATCAATCAATTCTGATCCAAGCACATCAAAGAAGAAAATGAAAAATTCAGCAGGCCACCCGTCTGGACCTGGACATTTGTCATGTGGAAACAACTTCAGGACCGACAGAACCTCATTCCCAGTAATACATTCATCAATCAATGTGATATCCCCATTCTCAAAGAATCTGGACATATGGTCAAGGACCCAGGCCTGATTATCAGCAGATATCGAAGGGTCCATCATGTAAAACTTTGAGAAATACAAATAGGCTTCTTCTTGAATCTCAGAATTGGACACCGCAAAACTGCCGTCGCCCCTTTTAATACGCCGGATGGCGTTACTATTTCTCCTAACGTTTGCAGTTTTGTGAAAGAAATGGGTATTTAGATCGCCTTCCTTTAGCCAAGAAATTCTGCTCCTAAGCTTCCATGTAACTTCCTCAATCCTCAGAATTTCCCTTCTCCGATTGCCGAGGTCCTTCAATAAACATATAGCCGCTTCATCAAGGATGGAATTTGTGAAGGAGGCATATAAGTCTGTCATCATCTTGGAGATGTCCTATAGTTCTTTTTTAAGTGCTGTCTTTTTCCGGATCTCCCATTCCTTTGTCGCCACCTTAATCTTTTGCAGTTTGTAATGGAAAAGATCCCAATTCTTGAGGCTCGGATCATCCGCCGCTTGCTGCCATAGAGAGGAGACCATTCCCATGTATTCTACGTCCTCAAACCATATCCTGTTGAATTTGAAAGGCCTTCCTCTGGCTTTATCAGAAGAATGCCAAGTAAGTTTGATTGGCATATGATCCAAGATATTTGAAACAATGATATCGGATCTCGGCATTCCCCACTTATCAATGAGATTACCTTGAACCAGAGCTCGATCCAGTCTTTTACCTATAAATTCATCGCCAGCCCGCCTATTCGTCCAAGTCGGCAGTAGAGGTATCAGACGAATATCAACCATGTGTAAACCGAGAAACATATCATTCAAGAATGCAGATAGTGGATCCATACGGGCAGATTTTCCCCAGATTTCATCAGATCGAATTGAAGAGTTAAAATCCCCAATTAGAATTATGTTATTCAAAGTGAGAATGCCCGATGCAAACATTCTTTGCCAAAAGGCATGCCTGTTACTGTATGGTGCGTATATATTAATGATATTAACATCATCCACCCGCCCTCTGAGATGGCTCGATAACAAAATACCCCCGAAGAATTTGTATGCTCTAAAGGAAGCATATTCCGGGTTCCATATGGAGAGTAGACCCCCCGAATGCCCCACTGCGTCCACTGCGGCAGCATACCATCCCGACATAATACTCAAAAACATTTTGATTGCCTTCTCCCTGATACTCATGGTTTCTTGGGCCAGAAAAATGACCGGCTTCACATCAAATAGCATATCCCGCAGGCAATTTACTTTGGAGGCATTGCCCAGCCCCTGAATGTTCATAAGAGCCGAATGGGGAATTGATAAATGAAATAGGCGCAGAATCGGTTAAATATGGAAGCAGGTGGATAGATGAATAAATGTAAATCAATGGGTTTGCGTCGGATTTTGTGTAAAATCAGGAAGAGCAGAATGGGGAATTGATAAATGAAATAGGCGCAGAATCGGTTAAATATGGAAGCAGGTGGATAGATGAATAAATGTAAATCAATGGGTTTGCGTCGGATTTTGTGTAAAATCAGGTATTGGTAAATTTTCAAATTAGAGGTTTCAAGGAGCTAACTCAGTCCACTTGATCAATTCCCAAATAAGTTTGGAAATCCAACAAAATCCATTAATATTCCATCCAACATTAGAGTAACCTTAACCTAGAGTCGGCCAAACTCAGAAAAAAAGGGAGAAAAAATGTAGATCGATGAGAATGTGTAAATGCAGTGTGCGTATGAAAAACGGTAGATAGATACATAAATTTGAATTCCTTTTCCGCCTCCTTATCACGAAGCTTCGTCTTCGCGGACTTCTGGAGTATTCACGGCTGTGTCCCAGGTTTTTTTTTTAATTCTTACCGCAGTGTGTCCGAGGGTTTTTTTTTACTTCGTACCGCTGTGGGTTTTTTTTTTTTTTTTTTTGTGGGTCTTCGCGGACTTCTTGACTATTCACGGCCGTGTCCCAGGTTTTTTTTACTTCGTACTGCCGTGTCTCCGACGGTTTTTTGAATTTTTTTTTATTTGTACAAATTTTTGGAAGTTTTTTTGGGTGGATTTTTCTGGTTTAATATTTCTAAACTTCGGTTAGAATTGATTGAAAACATAAGTTTAATGGATAACCTTACACAATAAAAGTGCTTTAGGATTTTTAAAGATGCTAAATCCATATATATATAGTCAAAAAAATCAGTTTAAATAACAAAAATCAAAATTTTACCTCAAATTTTCCCATTAACACCACAAACTCCAAAAAATCGCGCTAAAAACAACTCCTTTATTTAAAACCCCAAAATAGATCCATTGACCATGTACCTTCCGGTTGGCATTGTACCCACCATGTAGTTTTCGGGTGGCCGTCAAGAGATTGTAGGTCGACTTGGGTGGGGATGGACTGTTGTCATTACGAAATATTTGACAATACTATTACTTCCATTTTTTAGAATAACAATTTGATTTTAATATTTGACAATTCTATTATTTTGATTTTTTAAATAGCAATTTGATGTTTTTTAAATAACAATTTGATTTATAACAAGTAAATGTTGTTCATGGATTATTTATTTTAATTCCTTAGAATAACAAGTAGAGGTTGTTAGTCTACTTAACTCAGAGCAAAGCTCACGATGGCTCGATTATAGTTGGTATCAATGGGAATCGCGTGTCAAGGAAGGTGGCTTTTATTATTTTAGTTTTTCCGAGTTTACAATGTTGGTTATCATTCCGTTACAAATTTAACTATTTTAATTTTAAAAGATTTATTTATAGATATCTTAATTTTAATTTTTATATAATTAAAACAAAATATTTTTTTGGTTTAGGAATTAGTGTAAGAAGCTATTACTTAAAAGAAACAACGAAATCAAAATCACTATGTTTCATCAAATTTATGGGAAGAGGGTAGGAAGTATCAAAGAGATGTATAAATAGAACAAATTTGATTAGGGTAGGAAGTAGTAAGGAGATGTATAAAGGCAATTTGTGAGGAGCAATAAATTTGATTAGGGTAGGAAGTAGTAAGGAGATGTATAAAGGCAATTTGTGAGGAGCAATTTTAATGAGATATTGAAATTTTTTTTTCTAAAACTATAAAATAATAATAATAATATTTTTACAAAACAATTTATTTAATGTAAATAGTATTAGTATGCAATTTAATGGAAATCGTATTAATTTTAAAATATTTATATTCCAATCTTAAAATCTTGGAATTATTAAATTATAATATTTCCTTTACGTTATCATAAAAATTAAATTGAGATCACCTTACAAACAAGTGTATTGATTCTAAATTACTTTATAAACAGAGTTCTTCTAAACCAATCATATCACGTAACATCATCTTATTTTATATTTTAAAATTTTATATTACTCTTATTAATTTTAAAAAAAATATTATAAAATTAAATATATTTTTTTTAATAAATAAAAATTGAATTATATACATTATATAAAAATTGTTAAAATATATATAATTAATATAAATTTAAAACTATGCACAAATATACATTAAAATTTAAAAAAAATCATAAAAAACACAGTATACAAAAACATAGTACTTTAAAATACACTATATCAAATTCATCATCACTCTCTAATTTCTCCATCCTTGAAAAAAGATAACTATACACCATCTGAAATTCATCATCATCGCTCTCTAGTTTCACCATCCTTACAAAAGGATAACTATCTCAATCATGGATGAATTTGTTTAAAATTTGTTAGAGTAAACTTGAAACCATTTAGTGTGTGGAGAGATAGGGATTTTGCCTTGAATTTATGGAGGTGATGGGTAGTGCTAGTGCTTATGATAGTGGAGGATGTTGTGTATGAATATAGTGTTTAACCATAATGATGATGTTGGTGGTTATATTTTTTTATTATCATAGCGGAAACTATTGTATAGATTAAAATTTATGTTAAAGAACTTATATCATAATGGTCAATGTGATGAAAATATATGTTAAAGAACTTATATCATAATGGTGAATCCGCATCACATGTTATTGAATAATTATTGATGAATATGGGAGTGCGTATTTGAATAGACAATGTTTGACGATATTTGATAAATGTGGTGTATCTAAAACGAAATTCTCAGTGAAAGTAACATTATATATTTCAAAAGATGATTTTCCATTGCGCTCGATGAAAGTAACATATTTTCATAAGAAAACCTATTCAATACAGTGTGCATTTGAATCAATGGTCTTGGTCAACTGTTAGTGAATATGATGCATCTCAATGGACAACATAGGGTGAATGTAGTGAGTTCAACTCATGTTAATGAATGATTTTTATAGATGTAAATGGAAATTTTTTGGTGAATGTGGCATGTTACATTTGAATGAAAATTCTTAGATCCTCATTGATGAATTTAATAAAATATGTACCCATGAAATCTTAAAATTA
The DNA here is from genome assembly GCA_034641835.2 of Pinus albicaulis. Classification (NCBI taxonomy): domain Eukaryota; kingdom Viridiplantae; phylum Streptophyta; class Pinopsida; order Pinales; family Pinaceae; genus Pinus; species Pinus albicaulis. The sequence continues at coordinate 460,613,485 of CM076573.1, forward strand.
GGATTTCAAGATTGATTAGTTAATAAAATAGATGATAGTGGATGAATTTGATGGAGAAAATTCCCCTTGTTACTTCAAGATAGAAATATCACATTTAGTAGATGATGCTCAAGATGTAAATTTTTTGATAAAAGAACCATTTGAGTAGGACTCCATGATTGATTAGGCAATCAAGTGGATAATCTTCGATGATATTAGATGGATATGATGGATTAAATACTCATTAGTTCTTCATCCTATACCCATGACACTAGATGGATGATATTGGATGTAAATTTGGTAAAACAGAAACTTAATGCCTCAATTTTGAATTTTAAGATCAATATAAGGACCCTAGATGACCCTAGGTAAATATTTTTTAGAATATATAGTCATCGATGCTTCAACTTAGGCCCCGAAGAAATAAGCATCATATTAGATGGCTTTATTAAATTCATGAATATAGTGTGTTACTTCTAAACCTATGTGAAAGTAACAAAGTTCACAAAGCATGAATCTGATACAATTCAATCACCCTCATAACCCAGTAAAATGAAAGATAATGCCTCTAATGCTAAAATGAAAAAATCTTAATAACCTTGAAAACCCAAAAATTAACATTATAAATAGCCTTAACACCGCTATATATAATTCCATGCTAACAACCTTGAGAATGTTTAGATGTAATCTATATCAACAATAAAAAACGATACCTTATTTCACTTACCTACAACACTAATTAAAAGTCACAACAACCTTAAAAATCCAACAATGTTGACTAAATATATATCATTGATATTTTTTTACAAAATAAATATTCCCTAATCATGACATTCAAACCAAAAATAGCACCCATATTTATGATTACATATAAATGTGTGTTGATTTAATGAGATAAAATAAAACCATTAATTTAACCTCTAATGAAACCAAGTTTTGTGGAATATCAAATTTAATGAAAAATCAAAGCTGTGTTTCCACGTGTTTTTAGCTCATCTTCCTCCAACCTCGTGCCAACTCAATCAATTGTTATAAATCACCCCTTTCAATGGAAAATGTTGTGCCTTTGCCTCTTTAGTAGAATTTGATTTGTGGAGAGGTCGTGTTTTCTCAATAAATAATTTTATGGAAGTAAAGTAACCACTTTGGATGATTAACTTTTTCTATTTCAAATAAATCTTCTTCAATCTACTTTATACTTCAAGCATTTCTTTCATACAAGTTAATTATCTTTTATTTTAATTAAATTAAATATGTTTTTAATTTTAATCAGGTTTTATATTAAAAAAAAATATTTAACAATAATAATTTTCATTTTTTCATGTAAGTAAATTATTTTTTATTTTAATCAAATTAAATATGTTTTAATTTTAATCAAGTTTTATATTAAAAAAATATATTTAACAATAATAATTATAGAATGTTTTTTAAGCAAAGAGGAGTCTCACTTAGCCAAAAAACTAGGGAATGTGGCCACATGCTATCATAGTGGTTGTTAATGGTTTGAATGAATTTGGGGTGATGCCACTTGCAAACATTTACCATGGAACTTAAATTCTTTCACACTCCATACACCAATGTAATTTGCCTTGAATGCCATCAACCTCTCTAGAGCTTATCTTATGTGAAGCCTCAATTTGAGCCAATGCAAAGTATGAAAATTCATAACTTAGTTGAAGTAGTTCATAGTTATATTGATGTCAGCTAGAAGAGGTCTTTGTTCCATAAGAAGGCTTCATATCGTGTCAATATTATTGGTCTCCTTTGTTGGCCCATCTTCCTAAGGCTTGGTTTGGCACAAATCTAAAATTTTTGGCATATCTTTGAAATTTTAGTGAGGAAGGCCCTCACATTGTCAACTTTGATTACAATCGTAAAAACAATCACCACCAGATGACTTGAGATCTTGGTTTCACCTTGTTGTCATATTTTCCTTGCAAGTTCCTTGGGAATTTCACATTTTTATGCTCAGTTTTCATTTCATGTATGGTCACCGTACCTCGAGCTTGGTTTCACCTTGCTGTTATATTCTCCTTGCAAGTTCCTAGGGAATTTCACATTTTTATGCTCAGTTTCATTTCATGTATGGTCACCGCACCTCTTGCAGCACTACAAGAAAAAGGGTCATTTAGCCTCACATTAGCACCACTATTTTTAAAGGATTTGAGAAACCTTCACTTTTCAAATAGTGCTACAAAATTGGTGATAATGTGGAGATACCCAAGTGGTGCTATGTTTTCTACTGCAAAAGTGGAGGTAGTAAAAAATGTTAAATTTGGTGTTAAATGCATATGTGACATTCCATGGTGTATGGTGCAAACCACCAAAAACCAATCTGACATGTTTCAAGATATTGTGATGCAAAGCACCAGAACCAATTTTACAAAAATTAAAAATTTATCATAAAAATATCAAAATTATTATTATAATAATAAATTGTATATGGTGCAAAACACCATAAAATTTTAAAAAAAAGGTGAAAAAAAACATTTATTATTATTATAATAATAATAAAATTGTATATGGCACAAAGCACCGTAAAATATGAAATGGTGCAAAAAAAAAAACTCCTTTATTTAGAAAGTTTATATATTGCCAAGGTATAAAGATAGAGTAAGTTGTATTTGATCATTTAGAAGCTACCTGTCCATGAGTTTGTGTCTATGAGTTTGGATCTTGGGAAGAGTTTGATTTTACTACCAAAGAGAAAATTTTGACCATTTTCTTTTGCTTAAATCCAATTACCATAATAAACCAGGCCATGAACTCTGCGGGGTGTGTCTGTGAGCTGTGTTCTTAGTGAATGTGATGCATCTCAATGGACAACATAGGGTGAATGTAGTGAGTTCAACTCATCTTAATGAATGAATTTTATAGATGTAAATGGACAATATTTTGTGAATGTAGCATGTTACATTTGAATGAAAAATCATAGATCCTCATTGATGACTTTAATCAAATATGTACCCACTAAATCTTAAAATTAGGATTTCAAGATTGATTAGGTAATAAAATGGATGATAGTGGATGAATTTGATGGAGAAAATTCCCCTTGTTACTTCAAGGTAGAAATATACATTTAGTAGATGATACTCAAGATGTAAATTTTTTGATAAAAAACCTATTTGAGTAGGACTCCATGATTGGTTAGGCAATCAAGTGGATAATCTTCAATGATATTAGATGAATACGATGGATTAAATACTCATTAGTTATTCGTCCTAGACCTATGACACTAGATGGATGATCTTGGATGTATATTTGGTAAAATAGAAACTCAATGACTCAATTTTAAATTTTAAGATCAATATAAGGACCCTAGATGACCCTAGGTAAATATTTTTTTAGAATATACACTCCTTGATGCTTCAACTTAGACCACGAAGAACTAAGGATCATATTATATGGCTTTATTAAAGTTATGAATGTAGTGTGTTAACTTTGAACCTATATGTGAAAGTAACAAAGTTCACAAATCATGAATTTGATGCAATTCAATCACCCTCATAGCGCAGTAAAATGAAAGGTAATGCCTCTAATGCTAGGATGAAGGAATCTTAATAACCTTGAAAACCCTAAAATTGGCATTATAAAATGGCCTTAGCACCCCATATATATAGTTCCATCCAACAACCTTGAGAATGTTTAGATGTAATGTATGTCAACATATCATTCTAAAAGAATTTGATTAAAAAAAATACCTTATTTCACTTACCTACAACACCAAGTAAAAGTCACAACAACCTTAAAAATCGAAAAAATGTTGGCTAAATATATATCATTGATATTTTTTTACAAAATAAATATTCCTAGCCATAACATTCAAACAAAAAATAACACTCATATTTATGATTACATATAAATGTGTGTTTATTTAATGAGATAAAATAAAACCATTAATTTTAACTTCTAATGAAACCAAGTTTTGTGAAATATCAAATCTAATGAAAAATCAAAGTTGTGTTTCCACGTGTTTTAGTTCATCTTCCTCCAACCTCGTCGGGGGTTTCACTCAATGAACCTATAACATATCACGTGCGATCATAGCATATTAAAAAATACCCTTAATTTGATTACATATTGGAAAATACCTCTAAAAATCACATTATTTAACTCCTTATCAATATAAACCCAATACACATTCCAAATTTAAAAAGCCCCTACATTCACTACATAGTGTAGGTACATCCATTTTTTCATTAACATTTTATATACCCCTTTATATTTTTCATTAACTTTGAGCTCCATTTTTTATACCTGCCAATATAAAAACCCTTTACCCCATACATATCCCCCAATATATTATGTCATTTTTTCCTCATTATATATCCCCCAATATGAACCCACCTGCTATGGTATTGCCTCGGTAGTGAAGCCCTTGTGCCAACCTCCAACTCAATCAAGTGTTATAAATCACCCCTTTCGATGGAAAATGTTGTGTCTTTGCCTCTTTAGTATAATTTGATTTGTGGAGAAGTTGTGTTTTCTCAATAAATAATTTTATGGAAGTAAAGTAACCACTTTGGATGATTAACTTTTTCTATTTCAAATAAATCTTCTTCATTCTACTTTATACTTCAAGTTTTTCTTTCATGCAAGTAAATCATCTTTTATTTTGATCAAATTAAATATGTTTTAATTTTAATCAAGTTTTATATTAAAAAACATATTTAACAATAATAAGTTTTTCCTAGATGGAGTGTTTTTTGAGCAAGGAGGAGCAAGGAGGGGGTCCCACCAAGCAAAAAAACCAGGGAATGTAGCCACATGCCATCATAGTGGTTGTTAATGGTTTGAATGAATTTCGAGTTATGCCACTTGTAAACATTTACCATGGAACTTAAATTCTTTCACACTCCATACACCAATGTAATTTGCCTTGACTGCCATCAACCTCTCCTGAGCTTCTCCTATGTGAAGTCTAAATCTGAGCCAATGCAAAGTATGAAAAATCATAACTTAGTTGAATTAATTCATAGTTATACTGATGTTAGCTAGAAGAAGTCTTTGTTCCACAAGAAGGCTTCATATCTTGTTAAATATTATTGGTCTCCTTTGTTGAATTAATTCATAGTTATACAGATGTCAGCTAGAAGAGGTCTTTGTTCCACAAGAAGGCTTCATATCTTGTTAAATATTATTGGTCTCCTTTGTTGGCTCATCTTCCTAAGGCTTAGTCTGGCACAAACCTAAAATTTTTGGCGTATCTTTGAAATTTCAGTGAGAAAGGCCCTCACATTGTCAATTTTGATTGCAACTGTAAAAACAGTCACCACCAAATGACATGAGAGCTTGGTTTCACCTTGTTGTCATATTTTCCTTGCAAGTTTCTAGGAAATTTCACATTTTTATGCTTAGTTTCCATTTCATGTATGGTCACCGTACCTCTTTCCACTGTAAAACACATTTTGTAGTCATGGAACAAGGTTGCACTTATGTGAGAACCTCCTCTCTACTCTTGGTCTCACCTTTTCTTCTACACTCCTTTTTTTTATTTTCTCTACATTATGTCTCAGTTTGGCCTACTTGTGTCTGTGGTTGGCCAATGTTAGTGCCCAAGTGGCTTCTCAATAGTCTTCATACCTACGTCTTTCACCTCCCCTTGGAATTTTCCTTCTCTAGTACTAATCATCCCTCGAGTTGTTTCCCTCACCGGGTCACCTCCCTTATCCTCTATCACCAGTTTGTCTTCCCCTCTTTTCTTGGTCATATTAGTTGTTCCATCACACTCACATGATTCTCCTACGCATGGATCTCTATCTTTTTTTTTGTAAATTCGGTGGGACCTCTCTATTTTCTATTTATAATTATAGGACAGGCTACAAAATATAAAATTCATTCCGTGGCCTCAACCTGCCCATAGGAAACCAAGTCTGTTGGCCACCTGAATGCATGGAAAGCATACCAAAATTGAAATAGTTTCATCCTTCTATATGTCTCATTAGCTATCTATCCTACTACTGCAATTTGTCCAAATTTATGACATATAAGAAGTTCATATACATTCAAAAAGTGCATGAAAGCTAAATACTATAAAAACTATCCATCTGAAGAAGAAACAGGGGCTGGGTCCTTCACAGTGGCCCCAGGGATGTCAACTTGTTGCATTTGCTGAAGCAACTTCTCTATGCGACCTACCCGGTCATCCATTCTCTAAATGCGATCTATTGCTTGATACTGGGTAATCTTAATATGTTGCATCTGGTGCTGGATGTCCTGAAACAGTTGTTGAATGCACGGTTCTACCTTTGGATGTTCAGCTTTGGCATGGGCAGGATGGAAACTCTGCATAGCTTTTGCTAGGAGACATTTGAGAATCCAGTAAGTGTGAATAGTCTGATTAAAAAGAGTAAGGCAACCACGGGTATTGCCTGGGTCTGTGATGAAGTCTAGAATCTCAGCTTCAGTGTCATTGTCCTCAGGATCTATCTGAATGTCTCTTTCCCAGCCTCGTATATCTTTACGAACAGTTGAGGAATTACCCATGACATAAGTGGCAGCAAGGTTCTCTAAATGTTCCTGGCTTGTTTTATGGCCTCATTTCTTTGGGATATGTTCCAACAGGTCCTTCTGTTTGCCCTTGGCAGCCTCAGATTGTGTGCGTCTCCTCCCCATAATTGGAGGAATCCTATGCATGCATACAAACAGGCAGATTGAGCTAGTAAGGAGGTGGGAATTGATGTGAGAATTGCCCTTGTTCACCCTTTGAGAATATATAACTCTGTTTGCAGAAGAGGAACGAAAATAGTCCGTAAAAACCCAATGCAGTGGCTTATACAGAGAGATAGAATTACTAGCAGGAGGATTATGAAAACAGAGGGCCGCAGAATGTTTAGCCCTGTACCAATACCTACAGTTAAGACTGTCTAGTTTGTTGCCAATGAACTTAGTCGACTGCTTACCAGAGGAATTGTACGCATGGATCTCTATCACCCATCTTTTTGGCAGAAAATTTAGAGAAGTGAAGACCCAGGGTTTGGCCAGAGTTTGCCAATAAAGGAAGTCATAATAGTCTAGCTTTTTGCTGGCATTTTTACTCCCTTTTTACCAAAGGAGTGTCTCACCGGAGGCAGTCCATAACCAAGGAAAGAATAAGGGATCTAGATCAGTGGCGAAAGACTAATATTGTTGCTATATTATTTTCGCAGTTAATCATCCTATTATCCTGCACAAATATATCACTACCAAAAGAATTATTTATGAAAGCAAAGACAAAGATTCACATACTCATACAAAACGAAATTTAAAGGGGGTCATGCAGACATTGAACCACTTAACACAATATATCTCCATAAATCCTTTTATTATTAATATAGCCATCCACTACATATAAGTATCTATACAATCTTATGTGATCTCTTGGATCAGATCACATTACACCGGACATTACAATTCATATACATGATTCAGAGCTCTGCGCAAACTCCAAACTTCTGCATGCAATCAGCAAGGATGGAAAACATGCAGATCAAAATATGTATCTATTTCATGCCCAATTTATGCCTCCACGTCTTCTTTTATAAGCTTGCTCTCTTGATATGGTCCTCGAGACGACTCCACAATCGCCCTCAAGTCAATTTGTCGTTAATGCATCTGGTCCTTGATCTATCGGAGCTTCACTACATGCAACAGTTTCTCCTTCAAACTAAGGACTCAACTATGGCAGTGATTGTAACACATCATATTTAACACTAGTGTAGGTTGAAATAAAAGTCTTCCATGTTTCTCAAATAGCGGAGACTTTGACCAAAAAATAATCTATAGTATCGGCTTTAACCTCTGCGGGCTGGGACTGGATGACCTCCTGAAGTTGGCCATCGGTATTCGAATCGGGAGCCTTCAGGGTGACAAAATGTTGATACGCAACTAGACGAAGATCTCGGAGTAAGCGCTTGGTGACCTGGGACCATTCTTATCTCATAAATCAAATTAATTTAAATAAACTTTAATAAATACTTAAATTTCATAATTTTGTAATAAATTAGTTCTAAATATGTTAATATACTTGAGGCTGCTAAATCACGACGTGGCGTCTTTGAATTTTTTAAAAGGTTAACATCCATATTTACTTCGATGAGCTATCATAACGTCATCCATTACATCAGCTAGAGCATTTGATCTTAATCTTTGAAGATGCATATGTTATTATGTCATTCATTTTATTTGTGAAATATTATTTTGGCATTCTTAAAAACTCAATGAGTTCATTTGTAACACCTACGACATCGTAATTTAATATATTATTTCAATCGTGGCATTTACGTTTAGGTTTGACTATTATATACTGGTCGATTAGGGACGTTTTACTCATGTTTATTCCACCTCATCAAATATGTAGAATATTAATTTATAATAATAAATCATATCCTTCTTTGTTGGAAAAGCCTTCACTATATGGCCACGTCTCATCATGAAATGAATGCATGGTAGTATAGGTTATGTAGACTTGGAAAAATGTAGTTGGGCCTTTCGTTTTGATTAAAGAATATTGTGGCGGTTTGTCATTAAGTGGAGTTCGGTCAACAACGGACGTGGTGTGATAGAACACTTCTATTAAGGAATTCGATGTCAAATTTGTAGGTGGAACAAAGGAAGGGTGGCTGGAATGGAAGGTGACCATTTATTTGTAGGTAGAATAAAGGAAAGGTGGTGGAATAGAAGGTGACAATTTTTGAGGAATGTATTGTTTTTTACTTTATAAAATTGAATAGAGGGTGAAGTTAACGTAAGTTATATTTGTAATGAGAAGAGAGTAAATTATCAAGAGTAAAGATCGTCCTTTAGGCATTTGGCAGGTGAAAGTTTCCCAAATATGTGTCTAGTTTAAGAATGATGATTATAAATGTAAAAGTTGAGGTTTTGGATCGAGTTGATAGTGCTGTTAGCTAAAATTAATTTAAGTATTATAATGTGTTATGTTTTGTAAATTAGAATGTGGAATCGAAATTATAATAAGTAATTAATGTCAAAATCATGTGTAGGTTTTGGATGGAACTAAATGGAATAAGAGTTTATTTTAAATTTTGTTTGTTTGTTAACTTTAGTTTTATAGGAAAAGTATTCATTATAATAAATTATTTTTACTGAATGAATGGAATTACATAATATTAATATCTGGAATAGTTTATTTTCTCCAAAGGTTGCTTCCAATCTCAACTTCTTCCCATGAAGTTTGAACCTGACACCTCATGAACACTGAATCTCACACAAACCAAGTGATCTACTATATATATATATATATAAACTACTTAAGTGAAGTTGTTCTCAGTAAAAGAGAAAAAACGGTAACAAAAAATAATACGTTAAAAGATACATCCAACATTCTTATGAGAAAATTAACATTAAAATGAAATGCTTTAATAAATTAAAATTACTATATGTTTTTATTTTTAAACTAATATTATTCACATTTAGTTAATTTTAGAAGTTTGTAAGATAATGTAATCTTTCACAATTGATTTATAGTAACAATGCCTTCTTATGAAATTGAATCTAAAATTTTATGAAAAGTAAACTCCATAAAAACTAACCAATTTACACTTCATCATAATTAAAAATTACTAAACTAACCAATTTACACTTCATCATAATTAAAAATTACTTGATTTTTAGTAGCAAAACTTTTTTATGAAATTTGAATCTAAAATCTTATGAAAAGTAAATTCCATAAAAACTAACCAATTACACTTCATCGTAATTACAAATTACTTGATTTTTAGTAACAATGCTTTTTTTATGAAATTTGAATCTAAAATTTTATGAAAGTAAACTCCATAAAAACTAACTAGTGTACACTTTATCATAATTAAAAATTACTTTATTTTTAATAGCAATACTAGTTATGAAATTTGAATCTAAAATTTTATTAAAACTAAACTCAAAAAAACTAACTCACTTCATTGTGATTAAAACTTACTTAAAAAATACATAATTCCATTATTACACCATTAACAATAAAAGTACAATAAAAAATATTAACTTTTAAGAAACACAAATTTATATTTCTTATATATTTGGACATCCCACCAAAATTAAATTTTACACTATACTATATACTAATTAGATTAATTAATAACTTTAAATGTTTTATACTTTTTAAATGAAAATAATACACTAAATTACAATTATGACTATCATTCAATACTAATTATTTACTAAAATTGTGTAACTATTTTTAATTTACAAGATATTTATATTTCTGATATGAAATTCCAATAACTTTAAATGTCTTAATTTATTTAAATGAAAATAATAAGCTAGATTACAATTATGACTTCTAATACGAGTTTCCAACCAAGCGTCCAAGTGAAAACAAATTTTAAAAATTTTATTATTTCATTTTAATATTTTAATTTTCTAAAAAATATTTTAAATTATTTTCTTACACAATGTAAAAATGCATTATAACACAATTGTGGTTTAAATTGGTTTAAAATTATTAATACAAATTACTAATGACTTTGTTTAGTGAATTTTTCAGGTCATTTTTAATAAAATTTCAATAATTTTTTTTTAATTCTTTAAATTATTTAATCTGAAAATTTTCAGAGATCTATACATTTAAAAAAAAACTAGCTTTAAAAAAAAAATCACGATTTTACTTAAATTACATCAACTATGAAAAACCTATTTCTTATCAAACTACACTAAACCCTTGATAATAAATAACTATATCTTATAAAAGTACACTAAACCTTTGATAATAATTATCTTTATAATATATAATTAAAAATATTAATCTATCTTCCTTGTCGATTTACAATAATAGCTACCCACGACTATGTAAAAGAAAAATCATCCCTATGATGGCTGACTGAAAGGTGAAACAAAACCAAAAGCGGCAAAATCACATTGCAAATTTTGTTGCATGATCTAGGTTGCTCCAAACTTAAGTTTGGTGCAGTGGGTTTCATTCTTTCCATATTTATTCAACAAGTCCCACCATAGCTTCTTATATCCTGAAAAATCATAGACAGTGTCAGGAAATATTAATCTGGGATCAATATCTGGCCATTGTGCAAAATTACAAGACCATGTCCATTCTGTATTTTTGGTTCAATTTATGACCAAGTAATTGTGATAGACTCTGCGTCTATCTCCTCCTTCTGACCAGATTACAGATATATCATGAAAATCTTCTGACAATGTTTGTACTGCTTCTTGGGCTGTTGACATGTTTTTAGAGTGTACCATGTCATGGATCCATCTGTTGCCTTTTGGGTACACTCTTCTTTTTGGCACTAGATGCATGATATCATTATGATTTTGAAGATTAGCATATAGGACTTTAGTATTTCTGAGTTACCATGTCAGCCTCCATTCATCAACATACTGTCGCCATGGTTTGTCATCAAAGAAAGATCTTAAGATTTCTTTTTGTTGACCTTGATCCCATTCTGTGACGATCACCATGACGTGGTCTTCTTGTTCTTCTGGCTGGATGAATTCTCTGCTCAAAAATTCTGGCAAACAATTTTTAGTACCTTTGATGTGCTCTACATCAAAGTCAAAATTAGAAAACAATGCTTGCAATCCGACGAACTTAGCTTCACCAGGTTTCTTTATGTCCTTGGTTACGACCTTTTTCAACACAGATGCATCCGTTCCTAATAAAAATTTCTTATTAACAAGATGAATCTCAAACTTGTCAATAGAATTCCATGCTACCTTTACCTCCCTTTCAATAACTAAATAGTTTCTTTCTGCTGGGTTCCAAGTCCCGGAGGCAAATTGAACTACTTGTTTTGGGTATTCTTTCTTCCTCCTTTGTTTAAGAATTCCTCCCAAACCAATGTCGCTAGCATCTAATTCAACAATTTTGAAAGAATTATCATCAGCAACATATAATATTGGAAGATTTCTAACTTTAGATTTTATATTTCTCATGGCAGCAGTATGAGAATCTGTCCATGGAGAAGGATTTTTTCGTAATCTCTGATTCAATAGAAATCTATCCTTTGCACCATCCTGATAAAAATTACTGACATAAATTAAGCAACCCAAAAATCTATGGAGCTGAGTTTTGTCTAGGATAATATTTGGAAATTTGTCTGCAAATTCCATAGCATGCTTTTGCAGAGAGATTTGGCCATCCTGGATTGTGTGACCCAAGAACTTTATTGATGTCTGGAACAATTCAATCTTCTTTTTGCTGAGAACCAGACCATTCTACTTGACCAACTTCGTAAAAATATGTACATGTTTAAAGTGGTCATGTATATTTTTAGAAAATATAATAATGTCATCTATATAAACAAGGAACCAATCTGAATAAGGCTTAAAGATGGAATCCATCACTTTCTAGAATTTGGATGGAGCATGTTTCAGACCGAATGGCATGACATTCCACTCATAATGTCCTGCTGGTACGCTGAAGGCTGTTTTAAATTTATCTTTTTTTCTGAAATAGTAACCTGCCAGAACCCTGACTTCAGATCAAATTTAGAAAATATTTTGGCACCAACAATTCTTGCTAAAAGATCTCCCTTATGAGGGATGGGATAAGTATCATTAGCTAATACTGTGTTCAGAGGTTTGTAATTTATTACTAGCCTTGGGATGCCTCTGATTTGCTCAGATCTTTTATTCGCATAGAATCCATAGCAATTCCATGGGCTATTAGATTCTCTGATTAGTTTTCTATCTATTACTTGATTTATCTCCTTCTCACACAGATCCCTGTATTCCTTATTCATAGGAATAGTTCTTGACTTACAGGGTCTTCCTGTGTATTCTGATTTATAGGGCAGGTCTACACAATGCTGCTTTCTATGCCAGAAAGCATTGGGCTCTTCAGAACAACATTTTGCCTCTATTTTCTTTTTGATTTCATAGATTTTCTTCTGAACTTCAGAAGTTTTGAGCTGGTACCCTATATGAATAGTTGACTTTAAGTCTTTAAGTTCAGTCAACTTTTCTTCAGCTTTTGACAGGTCTTGCATGGCCTGGACCATAGTAGATACCTTAGGATTTGAGACATAGGCTAAATCATTCTTTTATGGTCTCTACTGGAAGTAGGAACAGTGATGAAATAACCTGTTTTATTATTTTTCAGTTTGACTGACCCATGAGGCTCTACAGCTACTAGGAAGACATTTCCTAATATGCAATCTACAGGAATGTCTCCTACTGCAAATTTTAAATTAATGCAGTGGTTATCAAAACAAATAGCAGCTTTGGGGACTTCATAAATTAGGGTCTTTTCTCCCAATCCAATTATCTTTCTTGAAGCTGAGACCCAGTACTTGGATGGGATGGCCTTTTTATTGAATATGTTGACACTGCAACTGAATCTAAAAGGGCTGTTAGAGAAAACATTTCACCTTTTATGCATATATTCACTTTTATGTGATGTTGCTGGTATTCTATTGCAAGAACACACATTTCTCTTAATCCCAATGTAGGATCCTTTTGTCCTTCAATAATTTCTACTTTAGATTCAGTAGGCCTATGATAAGTGTAGTTTGTGCAGTGTCCTGAATCATTCTATTCCATTGTCTGCTTTCCTTTTTCTAGCTGAGAAACTTGCAACTTTAAAGTAGAAATTTCAGATTTAAGCATATGGATTTCTCTACTCACCTCCCCCAAAGTGAGTGAGTGAACTTTATTCTGCAGCTGGTCTCTCTGGTAAGCTTTGGTGTTGCGCTCAAAGGAAGCTTCAATGAAGAGAGGCTTTTTGGCGACACTTTTGCTGGAGGATGAAACTTGGGACATGAAAGCATAAAGCAACTTTGATTTCATGTCGCCTTCTTCCATTGCTCGAATGTGAGCAAAAATATTTAACTCATCATCTTCAGATTGGGCCATTAGAACCTTCAGCTTAGGTTCTCTCTGTTCTTCAAAAGATATATCAGAAGAATAGTCAAATTCAGAATCGGAAGAAAAATTACAATTACAATTTTCAGAATCTAAACAAAAGCATTGTGCATGTCCATTGATTTCTTCAATAGAAGAATAAGAGGAAGATGATGTACTGCATGAATCATAAAAGTATTCAGCAAGTTGCTGTTGCTGAATGAATAGACTCTGATAGTGTTCTGTCTTATGGTGGGTAGACCCACATTTCTTGCACTTATATTCGACTTTGACCACTGTCTTTCCTTTATTTTGAGGCTGAGATTTCTTGCCTCTGTTTTTCTTTGATTCTTCTCCATCTGGACATCTGTTGGCAGTATGGCTAGGATTACCACATAGCCAACATGTTATTTGATTCATATTTTCTTGTTTATGAATTTTAAGATGAATGTTAAATGGTTTATAGTAATGAGTTTTAGGGACATATCTGTAATATCCCTTTCTCCTTGGATGAGGTCTAGAAGAGACTTTTCTGTGTTGATATTTTCTGATAGACTTATAGTGCTTCTGAGCCTTTTTGGCTTTTATTTTAGCCTTTCTCCTCTTCACAAGAGGATCATCTATTGTAATGCCATATTTACTGCAGATAGACTTACTATCGGGCAGTCTGGAAAGTTTTTATAAAGATTTATTCATCTTTGAACTAGTACAAAGACTAACTAATGCTTTAGTAATAACAGAATAAATCTCACCCCGGGTATATGTCTCAAATGGCATCTGAAAGAATTCTTGTAGTTTAATGTAATCTACAAGTTTAGAAGGGAGAGCTACAAGATATACTTGTTTCCATAAGAGATTCTTTGGATCCTTTACCTGAAAAATTCTCTGCATCCAATCTCTATGGAAGTCTTCATATTGGTTCATTTTATTGCACTTCAGATTCATCAGTATTATTTCATTTTTGTTTGTAATGACAGACTCCATCCCGCACCAATGTTCAAGTATCGTGGAGGTCAGAGCTCCAATCGTATTATTTGTTGGTGTCCCATTAGAATTAAAAATGACATCCCCTACTTCATCCTTGAGGATTTCAGCTTCCATTTTTGCAACTAAGGCTGGAGATGATTCTACTTCCCACCATCTCAACAATGTACCAGAAAAACATTGTATGAGAGTTTTACATGCTTCTACCTCAGATTTTCCTCTAAGGCACATGAGTTTATATTATGTAATCATCATGTCTATCATTTGTCTTAGTTGTCCCATGCTGAGATTATCTATATTCCACTCTCTGTGACAATCAGGATAAAACCCATGAGTTTCTGGCATCTTTCCCATCCCACTGAGATCAGGAGCAGAGTATCTAGTAAATTGACTCTCAAGGGGTTCATATATTGGGAATGCTTGGGTTTCTGGATCTTGATCTGATTCTTTGAATAGAGAGGCAAGAGAAACTTTTTCTGATGGTTGGCTTTGAGAAGATTAGCCAACTTCTTTGGGAAACAACTGTGGGAATTTTTCAACAGAACTGATATGCTATTGGACGTGGACATTTATTTTTTGCAAAAAATAGGTTGGAACTGGCTTATCTATCTTTGAAGGATTTAACTTTTCAAACTTGTTATATAACTTAGTAATAAGTCCTCGAGTAGAATGCGCCTCTTGAACAATTTTTCATTCTACTTCTTCTATTTTAACTAAGGACTCCTTTGCATATGATTTCAAAAAAGAAGAAGAAAACTAAATATCATTTAGGGAATTATTTACATCATTTATAGAGACTTGAAGTTTATCAAACTATTCTTTAACAAAGGTAGTCTTGGCCATATTCATTTCTAAACCTTTGATAGTTGTGTTTGACCAGTTCAACTGTTCACTGGCTTTCTAGATCCTACCATCAATACCAAGAGCATTGTCATCCTTTAAAACCAAAGGGATAGCTTTTGCAGTGTTTTGGGCTTCTCCTAAGATGATACCTTTGTAAGGAGGGAAGGTAGTAGTAGTCTCAATCTTACTACCATCCAAGGCTGACCAATAATGCTATGTAGATGTGCTAGTATCAGTCATCAAAACAGTTTCAGACTGTTTACTATTTTTCCATACATAGAAAGATATCCATGAATTTGTCCTATCCATGTATTCTTTCCATTCTTCTGACAATCTGATATTTTCTTCACTAGTGTGAGTGAGGCCAAAATAATCTGCCTCAGGATGAGTATAAATATCCCAGTTTAGCATTTCTTTCATCCACTCGGTTGCAACTTTATATTTCTTGCATTCATCCATTAAAGTGAAGAATTTGTGTATTTATGTGACTGATGGCTTTTTACAGTCTGCAGGTATTTCCTTGAATCTGGATTCAGGAATCAATCCATTCATTTGTTCAAGGTAACCAAGACCATATCTAGGCATGTTAGATGGTCTCATCTTACTGAACATTTATGTTAACCTCAGATCTTCATTTTCTAGTGAGGGTAACTCATGCATCATCAAGACGTGGTCTGACTCATGTGGAAACAGAATATCAGAACACTTTGGATTTGGACACGGGTTGACAGATTTGGAAGCTGGGGCTTCACCCGTTCTTGGATGATGATTCTGGTGAATGACTAAATCGGCAAGACTGCAGAGGTTTATCAAGGATTTACATTTAGGGCAAGCAACTTCAACTGAATTAAAATTTACAAGCTAGGCTAGTTCAAACAATGAAACATGTTTACAGGAATTAGAAACTGAATTGGAACAAGGAGTATCCACAAACTGAGGATCTCTGTACAAAGAAGAACTCCTACAAGCTTCTTCAATTCTTCTTCTATCAATGGTAGATCTTCTGGGGAATGACAGAACAATAGAAGGTTGATTTTCTATGATATTGGCAGAGGTAATGCTTTTTTCAGTTGGGACCTTAGGATTTGGAATAACCCAGTGTTATGGAAGGTTTAGATCTTCCCATTTTATAGCTTGATGTTCTACCTTCTGATTTTGAGAGTCGGTCAGAACAACACTTATTTTTGAATCACAACTAGGTGTGTGGAGGACTGCTGGATAGAGGGTGTTAGTGTGTCTAAAACAACCTCTGGTCTGAATGGCTATATTGTTTCTTTTCTTCATCATATCAAATCTAGTGGTCTGGATCTGTAACTGAAGGATCTTCTCGATTGTTTCATGAAAAACATAGACTGAGAAATTTGGATAACAATCGAACCAGACAGGGCCATTAGACAAAGGGGCTAAAATCCCTCTAATAATAGAATTAGTGTATTCATTGTGAGTAAGATCTCTCACAGTGGCTAGGACATAAGTATCTAACCCTTGATTTGTCAAAGCACTGATCCCTACACGAATACATCCCAGATGCAAATAATGTGTCTTTAATCTTTTTGCTTCTGCTTGAAGCTTCTTAGGGTCTAAAAGAGGAATGGACTGTATACAATCACAATTTTATTCAATAGAACTAATAGACTCCTTTATAGAGATTCTAGTAGTGGCTATAAGATGAAAGGCTGTAAGATCTGCATAAACTTTCTGAGGCATTTATACTGGGAAGTTTCTACCTAGCAGATGGTTCAGTCTCTTCATATTATAATTCCGAAGAATTTAAAAATCTACTAGATGCACTAGTAAACATATCCTGCAGGGGATTTTCTTCAGCTCTATCTTTAACATCCAATTCTCAGAAAGAAACATATTTTCTTACTTGGTCCATCTTCAAATAAAGAGATTTGATTTGATTACTAACCTTCTTGAACCAGATAGTATTTCTGGCTCTGATACCAATTTCTTGCAGGGGCTTCTTTTAAAAAGCTTGCAGAAGCAACGCAGGTTGAACTTGGCCTTGTTGAGTCTCTTCTCTATATTTTTCTCTCTTACAATCCTTTACACGAACCCATACACGAACCTACTTTGCACCGTCTCGCTCTAGTGGCCTACACACGGCTTCCCTCGCCTTCAACGACCTTGGCGTCCCTAGGAGCTTTCGTGAACCTCTGGCAAACCTCAAGTGAAAATAAGAGAGAGAGATACTACCTCAACAGTCAATATAAAGGCTCAGAGTTACAGTACTCAAATATGCAGAAAAACTTCTCTTTATTGATTCAAAAGATTTTAGATTATAGAGATGAACATATGGACTCAATTTTTCTCTCCTGAGATTGACTGTATCAGCATTTACCAGTGAGAGCTTCTCAATAAATGAGATAGTGTTTTGGAGGCTTCTTGGCTGATTACAGACTTAGTCTCATGAACAAACACACACAAACTAAAACTTGACTTGGGTCTGAATTTCGTGTTGCAAGCAGATCAAGGATAAAGCTCGCAAATGCAGAGCAGGAAGATTACAGACTGTGACTCTCAACACAAAGCTAAAAACTCTATGACTCTTTAACTCTCTAACAACTGATGCTTGAACGAATGAGCCTAACCCTCTTTATATAGGAATAGAGGGGAGACAAACATTGAATCCGGATGCATCTAGACTGAACACGTGGAACTACTTTCGATGGTAGTGGAATAAGACTCATTGTTTTTGGGTAACACCGAAGTAATATCCGCACACAGATTCCTTTTTCTGGACGCAAACATGTGAATGTGATAACAAAGTTGATGCATTTTATGTACAAAAGGCCCTATTTACACTAAGGATGCTTTTTACTGGAAAGTCCTCGAGAAAACCGGTCACTGTAATCCATCGCCGGAACTGGAGGTCAGGAAACGAAAGTTATTCAAGCAGTGCGTCTGCGAATGTTGTTGCCCCTCAGTTTCGATCCAGTGATCTTAAAGAGCATCAGGGAAAATCCTCCCCTCTCTGCCTCTGCTCAACATTCTCTTCAGTGAATGGAGCGCAGTCTGCGATCCACTGTGCGAGAACGCCTGTTTCTCGCTCAAGAAGTTCTCAGGCCTCACGGACATAGCAATTGCGATTTCCGGCATCTATGAGATTATGCTCATGGAAGGCCCTTCGTCCACGGTGGGTTTTGGTTCTTGAGAGCTCGATTAGCCCTGTTCGAATCCTGGGCTGATGCGGATTTCTCTATTACCTGTAGAAATCAATTCTATGTTCATTGAAATCTCGTCCGTCATATTGTTACCTACCCTCTGCTTCGGCTGAGCGCCCGTTCTGCAAATGGGGCAAGTTGAATGCGAACGAAACCACATGTCGATACAATCTACGTGAAAACTGTGTTTGCAGTTGGGTAGAAACCGGCCTTTCTCGTTCTCCTCAAATTCCGACAGACAGACTGCGCATTCAAGCGCGTCTTTGAAGGTCTGCGCTTTATACTCGAAGACGGGAAGAGACTCTATAACGCGCCTCTCCAAACCCACGTTGAGGATGCTCAACGGATCCTCGCGCGGAAAGTAAATTCGGAGGCGCAAAAAGATATTGGCCTGTGCAGACACAGAGGCTCCCCGGTACACACAGATAGCGTAGAGAAATAAAGTAATTGCGAAGAAAACCAGGAAAGGCCCTATCACCAGGATCTCGTGGATCGCATATGGCAGATTGTTGCCGGGCGCCATTAGCGTCGGCTGGTGATTGAAAAAGCCGCCGGCTTCGTATCCCGGAGGCAAGCCGCTGCAATTATGGTCGGGACAGAAGGGCAGCCCGGTGCCATTGTAATTATTCGCTTTGGAGGCCAGGGCGGGCTGAATCTATCTCAGATTCCGTTGACGATAGAGCCCTCTCATATTCCGAAGATTATGGTTGCGGAATGCATGCAGAAGCGAAGTATATTTAAGGAAAAAAACATTGTCAAGGCCTTGTTAAATATGGCCCAGAATCGGTTAAATATGGAACGGGTGGATAGATGAATAAATGTAAATCAATTGGTTTTGTCTTTAATAATTTTTAAAATAGACATTGGTAATTTTTTTTTAGGGATTTCAAAGAAGCTCTTAGTCCATTTGATCAATTCCCAACGTGAAAATCCAACAAAATCCATTAATATTCCATTCAACTTTAGAGTATCCTTCACCTAGACTCGGCCAAACCCAGAAAAAAGGAGAAAAAATGTAGATGGATGAGAATGTGTAAATGCAGTGTGCGTATGAGAAACGGCAGATAGATACAGGAGATTTGAATTCCTTTTCCTCCTCCTTATCACGAAGCTTCCTCTTCGCGGACTTCTTCAGTTTTCACGACCGTGTCCCAGGCATTTTTTTTTTTTTTTTTTTTTTAATATTTCTTAAAGCCTTGTACCACCCGTGTGTTGAGGGTTTATTGACCCCGCTGAGTGGGTCCATTGACCATGTTGATTCCGGTCGGCAATGGACCCGCCATGTAGTTTCCGGGTGGTTGTCAAGAACCTGTAGGTCGACTTGGGTGGGGATGGACTCTTGTGCCTTTTTTTTTTCGAATTTCAGGTTATGGTATATTTGATTATGTTATTTTATTGATTTTGAATAATTATTTGATGTCTTTGTTACTTTTAGAATAATAAATATATTATCATAAATTTTGATTCTTTAGAATAAGAAATAGATACTGTTACTCAACTAAACTAAGAGCAACGGCTCGATTATAATTGTTATAGTAAGTATCAATGGGAATCCCGTGTCAAGAAAGAAGGTTGCTGAGATGAAAAATCTGATCGCATGAAAATAGTTTTCTTGCAAGGAAATGTTGTTGAAGTTTTATAATTTTGGTTTTCCGGAGTTTACAATGTCGATTATCATTCCGTTACAATTTAGTAAAATTATTATTAGTTTAATCAGCTCAAGAAAAAGTTTTAATTAGTTTATAAATATTTAAAAAATATTATTTTTTAATAAATTATAATTTTTTGGAAAAATATTAATTATTTAAGTAATTTTTAAAAATTTATTTAGAAAAATTTTAATTATAATTTTTTTATATAATTAAAGATCGTTATTTATTTTGGTATAGGGATTAGTCTAAGAAACAATTATTTAAAAGAAACAACGTTTTTAAAATCATTGTGTTCTATCAAATTTTTGGAACGAGGGTAGGCAGTGGGAAGGAGATGTACAAAAGGGAACTTGTGCAAGCAATTTCAATGAGATGTTGGGATTCTTGTCTTAACAATTATAAAAAATTAAATTAATAATGATTATATTTTTACAAAAGAATGTATTTAATGTAAATGATATCATTGTGTAATTTAGTGAAAATATTATAATCATAGCAATCTTGGAATCCTTTCAATCTTAAAATCATTACTGAATACTGATATTTTCTTTATGTTATATAAAATGTCAAATTTGAATTATGATATTTCCTCTATATTATCATAAAATTTAAATTTGGATCACCCTACAAACAAATAAGTGTATTGATTCCGAATCACTTTATAAACAAAGATCTTCTAAACCAATCATATCACCTAATTTTATATTTTAAAGTTTTATACTGCCCTCATTAATTTTAAAAAATTACTGTAAATTAAATACTTTTCTTAAATAATCTTATTTTTTAATAAATAGTAATATAAAATATATACATTATATACAAATTGTTAAAATAGATATAATTAATATAAATTTAAAACTATGTACAAATATACATTAAAATTTTAAAAGTAAATAATACAAAAACACAGTATACAAAAACTTGCTACTTTAAGCTACACCATATCAAATTCATCATTAACTATCTTAATCATGGTTGAATTTGTTTAAAATATTGTTAGAGTCAACTCTAAATTCTCCATCTTCTAGAAGGATAACTATCTCAATCATAGATCAATTTGTTTAAAATCTTGCTAGAGCAAACTTGAAACCACTTAGTGTGTGTAGAGATAGGGTTTTGCCTTGAATTTATGGTGGTGATGGGTGGTGCTAGTGCTTATGGTAGTGGATGATGTTGTGTATGAAGATAGTTTTTAACCATAATGATGATGGTGGTGGTCATGTTATTCTATCATCATAGTGGAAATATTGTATATATTAAAATTTATGTTAAAGAACTTATATGATAATGGATCATTTTGGTGAATGTGCATCACATGTTATTGAATAATTATTAATTAAAGTGGGAGTATGTATTTGAAAAGACAATGTTTCATGTGCTTTTATAAATGTGGTGTATCTAAACAACAATTCTCAGTGAACATAACATTATATATTTCAATGGATGATTTTCAATGGCGTTCGATGAATGTAACATATTTCCATAATAAATCCTACTGAATACAATGGGGTGCATTTGAATCAATGGTCTTCCTCAATTCTCAGTGAATGTGATGCATCTCAATGGACAACATAGGGTGAATGTAGTGAGTGAAACTCATCTTAATGAAGGAATATTATAGATGTAAACGAACAATCTTTGTTGATGTGGCATGTTACATTTGAATGGAAATCTTAGGTACTCATTGATGAATTTAATAAAATATGTACCCATGAAATATTAAACTTAGGATTTCACGATTGATTAGGTAATAAAATGGATTATAGTGGATGAATTTGATGGAAAAAATTATCCTTGATACTTCAAGATAGAGATGTCACATTCAATAGATGATCCTTAATATGTAAACTTTTTGACAAAAGAACCAGTTGAGTTAGGACTTCGTGGTTGATTAAGCAATCAACTAGATAATATTGGATGATGGGTCAAATCGCGAAGTTGGGAAACAGTTTTTGGCAGATGGTTCGAATTTGGGAGAAATTTTTAATTTCTCGGCCGAGAAAAAAGTCAACTAAATTTCTCGACCGAGATTTTTAAAAATTCTCGTCCGAGAGATTTTAAATATTTCGGACGAGAGTTTGGTCGGGTTTAACATGAGTTAAAATTCTCTCGGACAAGAGTTATGCATTTTCTCGTCCAAGATTTGTGGTCACAAAACTCTCGGGAAAAATTTTGGACGAGAGTTGGAGAAACTCTCGGACGAGAGTTTTTCCAACTCTCGTCCGAGAGTTTCTCCAACTCTCGTCCGAGAGCCATTTAACTTTTAAAAACCCATTTAACAGTGACACAATGAATACGATTGGTTTTAATAATTGGTCTGAACAGAGTATGCCTGTAGCTATACTTACCTTGTGCGTTGGATGCTGAATTGCGATATTCTTTGTAAAAGTGATGAACAAAAAGAACAGATTTCTGTGTGTGAAATTATTAATCTAAAGATTGCATTGAACCTTATTGTGCATAAGATCTATTACAGAGATTGATAATAAAAATTGCCTGAGTGGTGACAGAGTTTGTAACAGACGCTGTACAACAATTGGCTTGCTTGATATATAGAAAATTCTATTGGATTTATCTCATTAAACTCATCTAGTTGGTAAAATATGATGAGTGATGATTGAAGAGCTCTTGTGTTTTAGATATATGATTGTAGACAGATCTTTCAATGTTCAGTGGTATTTTTGGTAGTATAATCCAGGACAACAATACTGTATATACCAAGTAGGAGCAATACAGTGACCTAATAGCAGAGTGATCTACATCCATCATACAGACAGTGACAATGCCACCATACAGACACTGATCTGTTTTGGCATGTCTGTATGACTATTATTTGCTTGCATAACAGTGATCTACTTGACTGTACCAAGTAACCCTATATGGAAATATTAATATGGCAGTGATCTCTAAGCTCTGATCATGATGTAAGGATCTGAGAACGTTGACAAAGAACTTGAGCAGTCCTTTGAGTCATTGATAAAAGATGCTAGAAGACTATGTTTGCTAGATGTACATGACTGACAGTGAGATTAGTTTGGTTGTGGACTGTTGAAGAAAGAGTTCCATAACAAGTAAGATAGTGTGGTTCTGAAAACAATGATGTGTATGATCCCATGACATCACCTCTATGACATTTATTGGATTTGTGACAGTGTGTGTGGTGGCAACAATTGATGGAAGCAGCCACAACAGAAGCAACCGTGACTAACACCAACAGAGAAATGTACAACAATAGTGTACAACAGTGGTAGTAGCAGTGGACAGTTGTGGATCCTCCATTTTTGGTTTTGGAGTGTTAGATGCACAAATCCTCATCCCTGTCCATGGGAAAGTTGCAAAGTGAGGAGTCCTCAACAATTTAGAAGTTGACGGGGCAGAAGATGAAACCATCTCCTATGGGAGGTAGAGGTGACTCGAGATTCTAATAACTAGGGATTTTAGAGAACCAATCTGAAACTCTAGCTTCAATCTGCATGAAGTTGGTGATCTCCTTCATTTCCTTAAGGTTCTGTAGTCAGGGTGTAGTTTCCATTGCACATGGACCTTTGCCCTATTTTTGGCTTCTAATGTACTGTCACAATCCTTTTGCTATTGATTGCAGTAAATGGTGAAATTCATCACACATCATTGGGTTTGAACAACCTCAAGCTCACAACACTTAAACCCTTGTTGAACATCTCAAAATTCATACAAGTTGCATCATTTATGCCTACAATGATAGTGGCCCATTTTTACTGAAGAGAAAGACAAGTTCCAGACTGGGTTACCCCTCATATTGTTTGTATATTAAACATGTTTTCATTGATTACAAAAATAATTTTTGAATGCCATTTCTGACTTGTATCATGAACATATCTAAAATAATTTTGACATGCATGGTGTCTCTTCTATTCTACTTCCTTTTAAAGTAAGAAGACTTTTTGCAGTAAAATGTTTTGAGAGTAAACCTCTAAAAATGCATTTTGGTAATAATGGTCCAAGGGATTAGTCTAATATGATTGGGCATGAACGATTTCTCCTGGCATTGTCTTGAACAATCTATGATCTGCTACCATTTAATCAGCTGTTTCCTAGATATGAAGGTTGAATAATGGCCGAAAGGACAAAGTTTCATTATCAGATGCTGAACTGTTTAACTTAAATACATGTTTAATAAGTCTATCATAACATTGTAGAAGGCATATATATGAAGTATCTGGCCTAGTAAATATTTTAATCCTCCTCTGCTTGGTTTGATATTTTTCAGTTCACAAATTCCTCCGTTGAATTGGTGGAGGGAGAGCTTTGTGCAGATGGGCTTCCAGGTCAATGGAGTTCTGCAGACAAGACTCCCTTGGAACACTTAGATATTTCTCAGGTTGATGACTATGGGGTGTCACCATATGAGTTATATAAGTGTATACGTGATCTATTGGAGAAACAACAAGAAGAAAGGATTTCAGAGCTTGAGGTGGAGCTGTTCAGTCAACTGAGATTAAGCTACATGCTAAAGAAAGAGAACATAAACATTGGAAGGAATGAGTTCGATGTCTTGCTGAGCTTTCATTTGGGGACAATTCAGGCATTTCCTCTCTTACTAATTATGCTCTTTTATATTGTTTGAACCGTGTTCACTGCACATCACATGATAATGCACACACTCACAAATTTCAAGGGTCAGCTCAACTGGTTGTTACCAATGTTACTGGACATTTGGCTAGGTTTGTGCCAGCAGGTGCCTGGTTTAGAATTTTAAATTCCTCTAGGTGAGGTGCACTAGTCTACATTGACATGTTTACTGGGGATGCTGTCCACAAATGTGGGAAGCATCCCGTAGGCTTACTCATGAGGTTTTCCTTGGAAACAAAAGATGTATGTCTATTTGCAATACACAAACCCTCATGAAGTTGCATCTTTCAGGAGACTTGAAATCTTGCTTGTAATAGATTCATACTTGATTAAAGCCTCATTTAAGTGCTTGTCTGGCTTACTGCATGTTTAAATTGAGTGGTGATTTTCAGGTGACAATTCTGCATCTGTTGAAATGTTAAATAATGCTGATGGCAAAATACATCACAAAAGGAAGGATTCTGGAAGGAGTTCTGTAAGGTCAATTAACAACTCAGGACAAGAGGGGAATTATGTGTTCTTGCTATGGTCATTTAGCCATTGTACAGAGGGCCCTCTAGAGTCCACCGCAGACTCTCTGGATCAACTTAATTACAGAGGAAAAATGGCTGACTTTGGCACGCATTCCACTGACTTAGATTATTTTGAAGATATAGTGCAAATAAGATGGGTGCCTAATTTTCGAGATTCCACTGATGGAACCAGCATGGATCTTGTAAAGCATGTTTCTGATGTTAGGTCTGATGGATGCTGTGAAATCAATAGTACCTCCAAACACAGGATTGGGCAGGGAATTGGTGATATGCATGAGAACGGATCTGAGGCAAGCACTACATGCTCAGTTTTTGGACATGAATTACATGAGACATAGTAGTACTATTCTTTTGTTGGAGACTTTGGGCTGTCCACAACCTGAAGTTTACCCCTTCTTATGTATGTTATTGTAAGTGTATATAAACATGGGCAGGCCTTTATTAAAGTACGTTTATGTGCTTATGATTCATCTAATGAGTGTTTGTTTCTACCACAGGGACTGCACTGGGGTAGCAATACCATACCACGTGGGTTCACATTGAGGGATTTATATTGAGGAAAAAATGGCATAATATATTGGGGCATATATAGGGGGTAAAGGGTTTTTATATTGACAGGTATAAAAAATGAAGCTCAAAGTTAATGAAAAAATATAAAGGGGTATAAAAAATGTTAATGAAAAAATGGATACCTGCAATATCTAGTGGAATTAGGGGTTTTTTAAATTGGGAAGGTGTATTGGATTCATATTGGTAGGGGGTTAAATAATGTGATTTTTTGGGGTATTTTCCAATATGTAGTCAAATTAAGGGTATTGTTTAATATGCCATGAACACATGTGATAGGATAGAGGTTGATGGAGTGAAGCCCCCGTGGTTTCTACATGCACATTTGTAACCATGGCCCCTGCTGGATGAACAGAACTCACGTTTGGGCTTCACTCAGGCATTAATGTGACCTGAAACCGAGATGTGGTTTGGCCAAAAATATTCAGCAAGTTTCTCTCAGGAAATTTTGATGACCAATCAAACTTATTATACATGAGATTCTTGGTTTGGCTGTCCTGTTGAAGCAGCATAAAATGACCATACCAATACACATAACCAAGGACAGGGAAATTCGAAGGCAAGAAATTAAACTTTTGATGATTCCGTGGAAAAGCTTTTAATTGTGTTCATGAGATATAATATTTGAGCATCTAGTACTGCTAACTCATTGCCGGTATCGCAAAATCAAGCACAAGTGATATTTCCGTTTGCTGAATTCTCTGTACTGCTGATTGGACATATAAATACTCTATTATAAAAAATGGGACGAGGATAGGAGTGTAATTTATCTTAGCTTCAATGTATAATCCTTATCGTTATCTTCTGTGATTACAAGAAATTTTAAAACTGTTAATGGTCAGCTTTGTTTCTTAAATTTAGAAACAGTGATATTATGTTTCTTCAAATTGATGCTGTTGATTGTCATTTGCACATCCCAGAAACAAAAAATATGTGCTTCACCATAGCCTTATGGAAGAAATTCAAGTTCCTCTCTACTTATTTTTCAAGTTCAGTGTCCACTGATAACAAAATTTTCAAGATAATGATTAGCATAATTTGGTTTGAGTAAGTGCCTAAATGTATGTTTTTTAATGACACCTGTTAGAGTTGGTCTTGTTATCCCTCCGTCAGAGATCATTTCGCTTATTGCATCTCATTTTTAGGTATCTCTCTTGATTCACTCAGTTGTATTCCGCTAGGGGCATGTCATTGTCTGACGGAAGGGCTTGGTTTTCTCGTTTCCCTCATGTTTGTACTTGCTGGGTTGGTCAAAGTTTATCAATCAAAGTTCATTTCACGTCATTGACATGTCATAGATGGTGTTTCAGCTTCTAAGTCTAGGAAATAATACCAGCAGGTCAGAGGGAAGTTTTAAATAAGTTCTCAGTTCAAAATTTTTATTATCAAACATGCTCGAGGACATTTCTTGTTCAAAACTCTGTTTTGAATAAGAAATTGTTAAAATTTGTTTTTGTAATACTATGTATTTTTCTACCATGAAATTCTTCAAATGCAGCCTCTGGTCTTTGCCAAAGTCCAAACGCCAACATTCCTGCAGAAAATCAACCAATTTCATCATTCAAAGCTCCGAAAGTCAGTAGGGAAACAAAAGACAGAGTTCTATTAAATGAAAAAGTGCCAAAGCCAAGAAACATTAGAAAATGGGTTTTTGAGAAGAAAAAATTAAAACCATGTCTATATAAGATATTTCTCAAAGTCATTTGTCCATTTGCATCAGAAGATATTCAAAAAATCCAAAGGAGAAATCGAGTTGAAGATTGGAAGAACAAAGCTGTGATATTAAAGCCGTGACTGTGTGTGAAGATTGCGCGCGGCGCACATAATTGACGCTGCGCATTGGGCCGAAATTGATAGTGCATTTTTCCATAGGCGCGACGCACCCACAGAGCACGGCGCACTGGGTGTGCGCGCGGCGCATTGAGCCATCAAGCCAGAAATTCATCAATGCTCTTCAATTTTTTCAAAATCAAACAAATCTTTCCGCTCCAAGTAAGTTGAGACTCTTTGCTCATTGATTTGAAGACGTGCTTGGTGTATTTGGAGGCCAAAGATCAAGAGTTTAATTGGTGAAATATAAACCCTATACTCATATTGCAATCTGCTCCCAAGGGTTTGCAAAGAGGTGGTTAAAAAACTTGAATTTTGGTGCTTAAACTCTCATTCCATTGTCATGTGAGCTCTTGTCATTTTTATCATTATTGTCATTTGCTACTACTATTACACTCTCATACCACATGTCCCTCCCCTATTTCTGCTGTCCCATATCCCTTTTTTCCCTTTCACTCCATGTTTTTGAATCCTTAAACCCTATCACTTGTCACCATTTCCCTTCATTGATAAAATCGTAATTTCCACAAGATTCAAGGGCTGCCGTTATGTCTTTGACTGCACTTATATGTTTCCATTTCATTAACTTTGGTTCCTAAACTACCCCCATCACTATCACCCATTCCCATTACTTATAAATCCCCAAATCCCTAAATTCCCCAAACAGTGACTGTCCTCACACTTATATCTCATTTGATAGTCCTTTTCTCACTGTGATATTTCTTCATAGCACCTTATTGTATATGTGGCACACTTGGTCTTGACAAACAAACTCTTGTTTTTCACCATATATTTATCATCACCTATTTGCCAAACACCTGGTTTTCAGCATCATGTCATAAACAAATTCATCATATGAGCAGGGATATGAGCAGGACAGTGATTCTATAGCAGAACTAAATGTACCAAGGAGGTCCCATAAGAGTGGCAGGCACGTCAGGGAGGAGCCCACTTCTTTAGTTCAATTGCAGGCCTGCCCGTTTGCAATGGATTGTTTTCAGCGTCAGTCATGTTTTCAGTACTGCGAGATGATCGCTCAGACTCAGCATCATCATGAGTTAGCTCGCCTATTTGTCCTACATTTGCATGATGATCATGTAAACCTTGTTGGAGTAAACTTCATCATGACACCAGAGACTATTTCTCAGGCCACCGGATACCGAACATAGGCGAAGAATGGAACAAGAGACAACAGCTAGAGAAAGCCTATTACGAACCATACATCAGACCTGGGTATGTGAGGTAGCTTAGCAGGGTATTCTCGTTCCGGTTTCTGAAAGAGGAGTATGCACCATTGATGAAACTTATCATTAGATACTTCAGTTGTGAAGGGCGCTTTTCACGCTTGTATGCGTATCACATCCGGCTGTTGATGCATTTCACGAGAGTGCGGATGATGAGCATTCCATATTTCATGTACCGTAACATAGAGCGGATGACGGTCCTTGTGCAGAAGAAGACTCCAGCGCATCAGCATAACAACATCTATCATTACGCGCTCATCAAGATCATGGTGGTACATCAGCTTGCACAGTAGGGCATCGCATGGGATGAGTTCATTTCCCGTGATTTCTTTGCAGTCCCTCAGCCTCCTCCCGAGATTGTTCGTGATGAGGGAGAGCCTTCACATCAGTTTGAGGTTCCTGAGACAGAGCCTATCACTGCTCCAGTGTGTGTTACATATCAGAGAGGCCACAGAGCCTTATTTGCAGCATCACGACGAGTACTATCTCCACCAGGGGTGGAAGGGGTCTCGTTACCTTCTTCAGCAGCGCGAGTATTATCTCCACCAGGGGTGGAAGGGGTCTCGCCTTCTACATCAGCACAGGTACAGACACAGGTACAGGTTTAGGATAGAGGCAAGAAGCCTATGCACGATGAAGGGCCTTCAGGAGGCCATGACACTGATTTTGTCTTGATTGATCTTGAGTCGAGCTCTCCACGCTCAAAGCTGCGAGAGGTCATTCAAGAGCAGAAGGCCCAGATAGATACGTTGAACGAGAAGTTGGATAGAGCTAAGTATGTTATCAGATGCTTGGAGCAGTGGAATGAACAACTTGAGGGTCAGCAGATAGTCACAGAGTTGCGGCAAATCCGTGAAGACTGGGAATTGGCCCGAAAGAGACAAGGTGACATGACACCTTTTGAGGCAAATTTGGTTGGAGAAAGTCAACAGACATCTGGAGAAGAAGTTGGCGAAGGCCAATAGGGACAAAGACTTGCTCAGACATAGGAAGACTCACTATTGGGCCCGCACAAATGTTTGTAGAGCACGCATGAAGATCCTGAAGGCGAAGTTGAGGAAGGCACTGAAGAGGCGGAAAAGGCCGGGTCCACTCCAAATCTTGGCCGAGGCTTCCTTGGCTGAGCATGATACATGATGGGAGACCTTCACTCCAAATTTCAGCAAATTTGGAGAAATTTTTGTCATTTTTGAAAATTTTGGTTACAAAACAGGTTTTTCCGCCCAACGCATCGCGCCACCTGACACGCGCTTATGATTGGGACATCTTCTGGAGGAAAACTTGATATTTTTGGGTTTTTTATGGTAAATTATGCATGCTCAGGAATGGCTGAGAGATTTCATCAAGTTCTGGGTGGTCTAAAGGGCCAAAAACACTCCAAAAACCACCTTTCTGCCACCTTTTGCACCTGCAGGAAGTAGTCTTGGGAGATTGCAGTTTTGGAGGGGCAAATGAGCTCCAAATTGAAACATTCCACTTGGGTTTGATAGCAGACATCCAGGGATTTCCAACGAGCTATCATGAGCTCAATTTGGACTTCAGGAAGTGCCTCAACAACAGGCTCAAAGTGGTGCGGTGCTTTGAGTTTTCTGGCGCGACGCATAGAGGATTTTGACCCAATTTTTACTTTTCAGCTCAGAAATTCGGCCAATTTGACTAGTTTCAATTTTTGATGTAATTATTGATCTATATTGATGTAACTTGAGGACTATGATGTAATTTTGGCTCATATTTACTTGTTCTAGAGGATTCATTCACAAAAAAGTGAAAATTAAATGAATGAATCAGTTTCCTTCCTTTTAGAGGCAAGTTGTTTGGCTGCCTAGATTTCAGTTCCTTGTTTAGAATTGGTTGAAACAGCTCCTAGAAGGATGAGCTTGACCCCTAGAGGCATGGGAAGGGGTTAGGATGGTCTATATCATGTATTTTCTGAGATATTTTCAGGGTTGGATACCTGGGAATTTTTGGGCACTCTATTGTACATCACTTCTGCATTTTTGGCAAGGAAAGACCAGGGTTTTGCAGCACTTGTTGGGACCCTTGTGGCTCTGTTTTGGATGGTGTTTTTCTCCATGTATTTGTAAGTTCATCAATGTTTATGTATGCAATTTTCCTATCTCTCTGATCTTTTTAAATTAAACAAATCAGTGTTTAAGGTGGGATTCAATAGCTTTGCTTTGCTCTGCCTTTGGTTTTGTTTGATTTTACATGTTTTCTCCAGTTTGTAAGAGGATCCTTGATACCATCTTTCCCTCTTCAGCTTCTCATCAGTCCTTCCTATCCATTTATTCCATTTAAGGCATCTAAACCTTTGCTTATCCTGCCCCAACTTGAATTCTTCAAGAACTGGCCTTCATCCCCAGACCCAAATTTGCCTTTCCCATTTTTCCAACAAAGCCCCAAAAAATTCAAATCAAACCCTTCTATTTGTTTACCTAGCCTAAAATCAGTATCCTTGCAAGTCATCTCAGACCCTATTGTGTATTCTTACTGAGTTTGACCCGGAGAGAGCCCTCTCCTGTCCTCGTAGGGCTAGCTACGAGGCTGAGCGTGGTTTGTGGTTATCCTAAGTTTTTCCTTACTTCAGCCTAAGGTAGATTTGAGCGCTAACAACACCAACCCCTGAAACAGAAATTTGTACTAAGAAAAAAATAGTAGCAATATCTTTTTCACTGATCAGCTAGTCCAGAAAGCAATAGGTAGAGGTGCTAACCCAAAGATTCCGAGATAAAGGGAAGCGAACTCTACAATTTCTAGACTGTTTAGCAGAACTAGAAGAACGCGTTTTCCAAACTGCACGAGAACTACTTCCCTCACGAGTCACCAAGTGCCATGCTTGGTCTCGGTGGTTCTCTTCCTTCTACTCCTAGTTCAACTACCATATCTTCATTGGAACCAACACCCCGAACTCCCCTAGACAACGATTCACCATTTTGTAGTAGTGATTCGCCATTTGTACTGGTGATTCGCCATGATTTTACAAGATAATATAATCTTGTGAGAGATTCGCCAAAAAATTATATATACATATCATATTATTAATAAAATCGCCTTCCATTTTTCCTATGTATCATGGGGATTCGCCCATTTATTATATATATAAATTTAGGGGGGTTCTTAAAATTTTCCCTGTTCCCAGAAGCTATGCTACTGAATAATATGTCGATTTTCCCATGCTTTATTCCAGATGGGGGATCCTTGAGTGGTGCCTATAAGCCTGATGAGGTCTTTGTCCCTGATTTTATTTGTATACTTCACTTTCCACAAGGTGCCCCAGAGGGAGTTAGGATTTTCTACCCATCTCCACCAGATTTTTGCTACCACGGCCTTGCTTAATATCTTGGGGTCTCTTAGGCCCAAACCTCCCTCCATTTTTGGTTTGCAGATGTCTGTCCACTTGAGGAGGGCCCATTTGGATTCCTTAGAGGTTTCATTCCAGATAAAGGATCGTTGGATGCTTCGGATGGATTTATAAACCGCCTTAGGGGCTGCAAGTGCTGAAAACATACATGTTGGCATGGTTTGAAGGACGGACTTGACCAATATCAGTCTGCTAGCCATGTTTAAGGCCCGGTGGGTCCAGCTGCTTAACCTGGCTCTCATTTTGTTGAGGAGGGCTTCCCAGTTGGCCGATTTGTAGGCATATTCCGAGAGTGGTATACCAAGGTATTTGGTTGGAAGGGAGTTCTTTTGAATATTCAGAATTATGTTGAGATTTCTCTGCACAAGAATGGATGTGTTGAAGAAAAATAGTTTGGATTTTGTGAGATTGATTTCCATACCTGAGGCCTCCGAGAAAGTTTTTAGCACTTTGCTGATGGTTCGAGCTTCCTGCACTGTGGGGGCGCCCATGAGCATTGTGTCATATACGAATTGCTGATGTGTTACTGTGGGTCCTTGGTGTACCGGTTTGATGCCTTTGAGTTGATTCTGCTGTTTTGCCTTGGCTAAGGATCTTCCTAGCCCTTCTGCCATAATGACAAAGAGAAACGGAGACAGGGGATCTCCTTGCCTTATACCTCTGGACGAAATGAAGGGTTGAAGGGGTCCTCCATTCAATAGCATTGAAAAGAAAGCACCTGAGACCAATTCCATTATCCAATTTGTCCATTGCTGACTAAATCCAAAATCCTGGAGGATTGCTCTCATATAGTGCCAGCTGATTTTATCAAAGGCCTTTGAAAGGTCAAGCTGGATAAGCATACCTGTCCAGAGTCCTTTTTGTTTTGAGAGAATGCAACACTTCCTGAGTGAGGATTATGCTGTCAGTGATCTGCCTACCTTCAACGTAGCCAGTTTGTTCCTGAGAAATGATTGAGGGGAGGACAGATTTAAGTCTGCTAGCCATCAGTTTGGAAAGGATTTTGTAAAGGACATTACAAAGGGCTATGGGACGAAACTTGTCAGGGGAGTCAGCTTGGTCTGATTTGGGAATTAAGCTGAGGAATGTGGCATTGATGGCAGGCAACACTTTCTTGGTTCTGTGAAAGTTCCTTACTAGGTTGAGAAGGTTAGCCTTAATAATGGGCCGTCAAGCTTTAAAGAATTCGAATGTAAAGCTGTCTAGTCTGGGAGCCTTGTTCGAGGCCATGTTGAAGATTGTTTCTTCAATCTCCTGCTCAGTGAATTCTCTTAGAAGGAGGGAGTTTTTCTCCTCTGTAACTAAGTTGGGAATGGCAGCGATAATTTCATTGATGGCTTGGCTTCTATCTTGAATGGGATCGTTGAGAAGAGAAGTGAAAAAAGAGTTGAGTTCAGATCCTATATGCTCCCTTTTATAAACTTGATCGCCATCAGCTTTTTTGAGGGAGAGGATGCGATTATGTGCTCTATGCTAGATGGTTGACTTATGGAATAAACTAGTGTTGCGTTCTCCCTATTTTAACCATTCCACCCTTGACTTCTGCCTCCACAGCAACTCTTCTTGTTTTAACCGTTCTTCCCATTGCCCAATTTTGATTCTTGAGCTATTCTTCGGGTCTCTGGGTGGAAATATCTCATTAATCGCATATAAGCTCGACTTCAAAATTGGGCATTTTGGGTGCTTAATGCTCTGAGTCGAGTTGTTATGTTAAGAACAGTCTTACAATCCATTCCCATTTATCAACTCTCTGGATTGGAAATGCCTAAAATCTGTTGTAATGATATGGCTAAGACGTTTAAAAACATCCTATGGCAAGGATCTCAACAAGCCTGTAAATGGGCTCTCCTTTCATGGGATAAGCTTACGAAAATAAAAAGGATCGGAGGCTTGGGGTTAAGAGATCCATATTTGCTAAATCAAGTTATGGGAGCTAAGTTCTGGTAAATATGGATACAATGGGGTAGAGATTTGTGGAAAATAATCTCAGAACAGAAGAATGAAATTTCCTTAACTATTGTAAGGAAATTAAAAGTTCAAATTACCCCTAAAGGATCCATTATTTGAAACTTGATAGCACTAAATAGATATCTCATCCGAGAACACAATTTTTGGGAAATTAGAGGAGGCGACATTGCCCAGTTTTGGGAGGAATCATGACAACAATAGGAGAAAATATTCAGTGAAATTGATTTAGGGGAGATTTTCCTATTCACTAACAGGCCGAATACTAAGACAATAGCACAATTTTTGGATGAAGGGACAGAGCTTCAATGATGAAAATGGAAGCTAAAAGACCAGTGGAAGAATGCTCCAGAAATTTTTCAATGGGAAAACTATGTGAAAGAACTTAAATCTAGAAAACTAACAATAGAAACACGAGAGGATATACTCATATGGGGGTATTGCACGAAAGGCATGTTCACAATACAAGAAGGCCATTACATAAAATCAAATAACATTAATAATGTAGTTGTACCACTTTGGAAAAAAAATATGTTCGGAAAAACAATGGCCGAAAATTGAATACTTTTTGTGGCTACTTAGTCATGGAAAGATTCTTACCTAGGACCAGCTGCATAAGAAAGGAATGCATGGCCGACTGACATATACTATGTGTAAGAAGAATGTAGAAACACTGGAACACCTATTGAATAACTTCTTTGTCACTGAGCCCTTGTGGAAAAACCTTTCCTCCCTCTTTCAATAAACAGATAGGGACAACAAGAGCCTTAGGCATACAATTGAAGTCTGGAGAAAAGGAGGGTATAAAAGCCTTGTTCTTAACATAGCGTGGGGACTCTTTATGGGATTTCTCATATGGGTCGCCTGGAAAGAAAGAAATTGGAGAACATTCAGAGATGAGTATTGACAAATTGAAGAGATATGGAAAGTGGTTCTCAAGAATATCAGAGAAACTGTCCTCACCGAGAAATGGCATGAAGATGATTGGAAAGCTAATGGGCACGAGGATAGGATTTTAGCTATGCTTAACTTGAAACCCCAAATGCTCGCCCCAGCCTCATGGAAACAAAAACCTTTGGGAAGACATCCGCACGATTAATTCAATGCTCTACAATAGGAGGTTATTAATCTTAATTATGATGGGGACTCTAAAGGTAATTTGGGTCAAGCAGGAGAAAGAGGTATATTTCGTGATTCAAATGGTTTAGTAAGTAGAATTTATGTGACTAATTTTGGATTCGCTACAAATAACGAAGCCAAAATCACAGTGGTAAAACAAGGCATTTTGATAGTTGTAAGAGAACAATATCAGAGGACTATAGTAGAGGGGGATTCAACCATGGTAACAAGTGTTCTGTAGAAGTTGCAGTAGGGGACAGGTTGGGAGAAAATTAGTCGAAGCTGGTGAACAACTCGTCTAATTCAGGAAATAAATGATATTCTTCCAAGCATTGGTTACCTTATCTCATCACATATTCGCAAATCAGGGAATGAAGCAACTGACTACTTGGAGAACTAGAGTTGTACTCACGGGGGTGTGACAACTGGACATCAACCAAGCCAAAATGGTATAGGTGGAGAAGCTACAATCTCTATAGGAAATTGTTGATAGGGATGACGAGGATACTCTGGATCCCCGATTGGGGTGCCAACTGGTTAATTTGAATGACGAGGTGGCACGAGCTCGTGCGTACCACATGGATAGTTGATGTGGACATGAGGAGACGATGGTGGGTACTACCACTCATGCCAAATAATGACGGAATTAAATGCGGGTGGTAGAAAACTCACGGTGTCAGAAGGGTGTTGGAAACAGGGCTGGCATGTAAGGAATGTTACGAAGGCTAAAGGTGGTAATGTTCAAGGTGGTAATATGGTCTGGTAGTTAAACGTGAAGTTGAGATTAGAAAAGGAAGTCGGCGAGCAGTTGAAGGGCTGGACGATGGTTATGTGGTGCTTATTTGGGTATGTTCATAGCCTTTGTATTATGTCTGTTGCTGCGATAGGAAACATAATTCATGTCTTCACCTCATTTCTATTTTCTGCGTATGAAAGATATGAAAAATTATGGGGGTTTTGTTTGATGTACATGGATTTTGGGACAACTTACTGAAATTAATGCGGAATTTTACAGTCGTTACGCCTTTGAACTATTGTTGTATTAAGGATTGGGGAGTATATGAAAATTTTCTTGTTGTCCTCTTCTGTGTTTTTTATTCTAAACCTACTTACCTCTTCTGTATGGGGGCTGAGGGTTTTTATTTTTCTATTTTCTAGTATATTCTAGTTATTGTTAAGGAGCTTGGTGTTAACGTCCCAGTTTCTATGAAGGTCGCTCATTTCCTCGACACTTATTTTACCCAATTTAAATCTGAATGTCTTTCAATTGGCTCTGCATGGCCTCCTATCAGCTCTGGTTGCTTTTTCCCCATCTTGAATTTCCTCATCTCTTATCCTATTACTCATTTCCCCATCTCCATTACTAGACCAGCCTTCTGCCCTGTCTGTAACCTTCACAGCTTGGCTTGCCAATCCTATGAAGTTCAGTGTATGGCCTCCAATGACATTTTCACGGGTAGCACTTTGTTAGATACCCCATCCAGGGTTTTGCCTATTCAGCTTTTTTACAATGTTACAAAGAGGAGGGGTTTGGGCCCTAATTGTAATGGTGGAACTACTAAATTCTGGTCTCGAAAGGGTTGGATTGTTGTCAATCCATTTGTTTTGTTGGGTTTCGGTCCAATTTCTAGGGGTTCTTGTCCAACTTTATGGGATTTGAGTCTGGTCGGTGGGGTTCTTGTCCTATTCTATGGGGTTTCAGTCCTATTAAGTGGAGTCTCTTCCATGTGTTAGTACACATGATGCAGAAGAATGGAAACACTCTATCCATGCATGATTTTTCGCAATAGTTAAGGAAATTTCTGTGTCTTTGGAAAATGATAGCCTCTCCTAGCCTTCCTATTGTAACCTTCATAGCTCTACGGATGACTGGAATAAGGAATGATGACATGCATTACACTGCTATTTGAAGGATTTTTATTGAGATTTGAAGGATGTGTATTGAGATTATTGTTATATTGGCTGTGAAAAAATTGATGTGAGACTGACAATTTTTGGCTGAATTAAACTTACTTGTTGCATTACCATATGATTATCATTTCTCTGTAATTGATTCATTGAGTCATTAATTTGGTTTTTTATAAATAAAGGTTATATGCTCAAATTTTAAATAGGAGATATGTACATGTCAATGAAGTTTAATAGTCAAATCACACTCTATCAATCAAATTGCAGTCACTTAAATTTCTCAAAAATAATTTCAGATACAGAACTCCAAAAGTCAATTCCAAAAATTTATTAACATGTAACAGTTCTTTGAAATCGGATAATGATGATCCTCTATTATGGAAGGATATTGAATGTGCAACCAGAATCTGAGGGAAGCAGAGATGGGAAATGGGATTCTCTTTGGAGACACAATCTTCAAAAACCTTTGAAGTTCATTTGCAACATTCAAGATCAAAAAGTTATGATGCAGCTTGATTTATAAAATTTAGTCATTATACTACAAATTATCTCCACTGTAAAATGAAGGCCACATTAAATTTGTTGGAAGATTTCTCTTAATCATAAAGATAGAGACATCCATTTCCATCCACACATCATAAAATATATACAAACACTAAAAGTATCTTCCACCCACCACTGAACAACAAATTGTAGGAGGTGGAAAGACATGGGATTTTTTTATGGTCTTAGAAGCAATATTTCATTGTATTTTTCACAAGGATGCGTTAATTTTTGGTCACCTCTGTAGCAAGAGAAATAATGAAAATAGGGGTTGGCCAAACATAGACCTTTTGTGGTGTATATATCTACACTACATTTTTCCAATTACTTGCCTAAAACCCCTCATAGGGCCAATGGCGTTCCTTTATTTGAGTTAGAATTACATGAATACATGGTTAACCAGGCTTTCTACCTTATATACTCCATGGAAATTGTCATTTCCTTCGACATTCCTATTGCCTATATGTCCTGAGTTGGAGATTCTAAATAGAAATCTCCATAATTCTTTTATGCTATGGTGACTTGACATCACACACTCTCATCATGATCCCATCTCCTTTCTCTATAACCATGGAATTACAATTCATAAATTCTTCATGTATGAGAGCCATCATCACTATGAGGGATTGTCCTATACTGCCCCTATATTATGTCTTACACATGGTTTCGATCTCGTCTGAATATTGTGTGTTTCTATCATTTGCATGCTATGAAATAAATGGGGTTGCCATAATATCCATCGGGCCCCCTTCCCATTTTATTATAGTTCCTCCCTTCATTCCCGAGTATTGTGCTTTGAGCACTTAGTCTGACAACTAATGAGGATAAATTTATCATTTATATTTTGTTAAATAGAACTTAAAACTTCTAAAAAACTAGGTCATATTCCCCCACCACAATTATCCATTTTCTTATAATTTTTGTTCCTGAAGGTGGCAAGCATGATTTTCTGCAGTTATCAGCTTCTACATTATTTTGTCTAAGAATATGAAAGTATTTTATTTTTGGAATGGTATACAAAAGCTTCGTTATAGCCAATTTGACATATTTGATATCCATAAACAGACACTAACCCATGAAACCAACTCCAAGGAATTAAACATTACATTTAAGGCCTTCTGTCACAGATGTAGGTTCAACTATGAAAGTGGGTTGTTTATCACCAGGCATCATCACCACCACTTTCTCAGCTTCTTCCTTATAATCGATTCCACTCGAGGGTTGAATTGAATGGTCAACATAATCTCTCAGCTCATTGTTGCTAGGCAGCTCACTGTTATTCCGATGGTATAACTTCCAGAAAGAGCAAACTAAAATCAGAGAAGAAAAAAATATTATAAGCAGCATGGCAGCCACTCCACAGAAGAGATATAGTGGAACTTGCCACTGCAATTGTGAAAAATCCGCAGTGCTGTTGTTTCTGGTACAATTATTCATTGAATATATCTTCAGTGCTTTCTCTTTCTTCCTTTGAGATATAACTAAAGATTGCAACACAGGCAGTTATAACAATGGGGATTTGTAAAAGTTAAGAATCTCAATTTCGGAAACTAGAGTTTGTAGTTTGGGATGTAAAGGTGAAGGGAGGTAAAGCTAGGCTTGTAGTGCATTTTCCAAAAGAGCATCATTGTGTTCTTTCCCTTTTCTTTCATACAGAGATTACTTGCAGAAATAGGATGGAAAAGAGTTTTGAACCATTCCACCCAACATTGGATCATTGATGACACCAAATTAACTGAGCTTATAGGTATTATCATCAAATTCTTCATGCCCGAATATTTTGCATGTGTACTAGGGTGATTTGTGTGGAATTTTCTTCCATAAGACATACAAGAAAGTGTCGATGACACCAAAAGTGATATTCCATAGTTTTGAGATTGTGTTACTTCTCTAGCTTTCTCATATTCCATAGCCAATCAGTACAATAATCAAAGAAAAGGGATCCTTCAAACAATCACTAAAATACCAATGAAATGTAGATTTACAAGCCTCCAGTAAGTTGACAAAATTTTCACTTATAATTTGCTTCGAATTATTATCTAAAGATAGTGGAGTACAGTAATCAGAGAGAATGGATACATGAAACAATTATAATAATTGCCCTTCACAATGGCTTCCTACTTGTGAGTAAGTTGACAAAATTTTCACTTATAATTTGCTTCGAATTATTATCTAAAGACAGTGGAGTACAGTAATAAGAGAGAATGGATACATGAAACAATTATAATAATTTCCCTTCACAATGGCTTCCTACTTGTGAGAAAGGTCTTGGTTAAAATATAAAGAACCAATAAGTTTACAAACAAGGTATTTGGAAGTGAGCAAGATTCAATAATAAGAAAACTGAATAATTACAGAGATTTAAATTACTGAAGATCCACATGAACGTACTTAATACAGAGAGGCATCCCCAAATGCCCAGGCTACGGATAGAAGCGGTCCCATTAAAGGGAGTACAGAAAGGATCCGACTTGTAAAGAGCTCCAAAATCACATATTATCCAAAAACAAAAGGGCCGAGTGATCCGACCAAATAATACAGATACACCGTTACTGAGTAACCAAGAGGGCAAAACATCATTAGCCCGAGTCCAATTGGGAGGTCAGTCTCGCTTGTCTAATATTAACCATAACAGAGGCATAGAGAACCAAATATAGCTGGCTCGCTTGTACCAAAAAGTTACCCTCTGTTGCATCCGAAAGGTATATACAGGGTCGTTTTCAATTGATCAATAGGTCCATGACAGCATGTACCTCATGTGCCCAGTACAAGGTACCTCCAGAAGTTGTATACACCCTTGTATCCAGCATAAGGTACCTCCAGAAAAAGACCCAGCTCGTGGAGAAGATCTGGTGTTATTGCTTCTAATAAAATCACCCATCAGCTGATCCAGAAGGAAAAAGTGCCATTGTTGCACACAGAAAATGTCAAAATTTCCTGTAAACAAAAAGCTGGGCAGGGAAATGTACATCAGCCCCATTTACTTCCAGGTGAAGGCTTCCAAGCGTGTTAATAACCTTGCCTGATGTTCTAATCCGTCATAAGTACAATGATATATCAGTGTCGTCACTGTAAAAAAATATTACATTGATTCTGCAATACAGCTACATCAGGGGACCCTCCTCAGGAGTTCGGCCAAAAAGATGGAGAAATAGCCAAAACAAATGGTATTTTTGCGCGACTTAGGAAGGATAAGGAAAAGATTAATATGGGCGTAGAAAACACGCTCTCATCCAAGATAGGGACCCTCCCCCTAATCTTCTGACTAAACAAAATCCCAATGACCACCCAGAGACAGATTTTTCAGTCACTTAAAAAATTTTTGTCAGTGACTTAATAGACTGATGAAATCAGAAAGCCGCCACTACAATA
Organism: Pinus albicaulis; assembly: GCA_034641835.2. Classification (NCBI taxonomy): domain Eukaryota; kingdom Viridiplantae; phylum Streptophyta; class Pinopsida; order Pinales; family Pinaceae; genus Pinus; species Pinus albicaulis. Next base: position 460,654,954 of record CM076573.1, read on the forward strand.
AAATATTCACGAAAAAACCGTTCACATAATGAGGCATGACAGTCCCATAGGGGAAATATTCCAGCGGATCATCTGAGCACTCAATCTGATATAGTCTGGCAGCCCATATTTAGTAACTGTCAGTGTAAATAAAAGAGGTAGTCTGCATACAACCTCGAGAGAAAGAAAAAGCTATGTGATTACGAAAAACTCAAAGATGCCAAGTACAGATCCTAATCCCTTCCATGTTCAAATGGCCATAAGTTATTAATATTTGACACCTCCTTACCAACCAATCAGGCTGCATTCAATTATCAACATCCGAATTACATCCCCTAGAAGTATAACTCCAGACTGTCATCCCGAAAAAAATTTGAAATTAACCTGAAATGTATCACCGAAAATACAAGGATGGAAAGGAGCAATCGGAAAAACCAGGCATAAATAGTATGCCATTAAAAATGACAGCAACAACAACAATAACACCCAGGAATAGTCCACCACCTTTCACATAATCGGAAACCAAAATTTTTACAGGGCCTAGATATGATTAGAGTATCTACCCACTTTCTCCATAGAGTACTCCATCTTGCAAAACACGTAGATTTCAGATTTTTTGAATCCTCTGATGACCCCTGTGATGAAGAGCGTTGGTGTAACATATACACCTCCTGGCTAATCATTCAACTTGTGTTGGTTATATATGGCAATAAGAATATAGATGGCAATGACTAAGAGAAAAAATATCATAACAATCTCAAAACCATCCATATAATTCATACCTAACCATCTAAATCTATTACATCCACATAATCAAAAAATAGCCAGATTCCAACCAATAGCACGACCACTCCCACAAGTCTTGCCTCTCCTCAACAAAGACGACGTCCGTGACTCCACTCTCCAAATTCAAAATCTCCTTCCTTCAGGGAGCCTCCTCATTCCTTGAGAGCTCCTTCAAACGACCAGAATCTGAGGGAAGCAGAGATGGGAAATGGAATTCACGAAAACGACAGTGCAAAATGCCGCGCGAATGAAGAATTTTGGATCTATGTTATTAAAATAAAGCTCTCGGACGAGAGTTATAAAAACTCTCGGCCGAGAGTTATAAAAACTCTCGGCCGAGAGTTTTATTGAATGTTATATATATATAAAATTTTTATGAAATGTTTTAATAAAAAATCGACCCAATTTCTCGGTCGACAGTTTTCTCGCGCGAAAGTTTGCACACAACTCTGACGAAAATTGCGAAGGTCCAAATTCTTTTTCCATAGCTCAATCTTGCATCAATCTGCAACTTCGATCATAGTTTTGACCCTACAACTTTGTCATGCAAATTTTTCCTGTAGTTTGGAAATTTCCACATATGTAGCTTGTAAATTTTCCACATATAAAAGTTTGGCTATGTTACTTATATTTTTCATTGAATTTAGCAGAGTAAATTGGGAAACTTTGGTGCGTTATCCACCACCACTATTATAGAATCATTCCTCTTTGTTTTTCTAGGAAAAATAGTAATGAATTAAATTGACACTACATCCGTTTCCACCTAGGAATGGGTATTGGTCGCTAACAAACCAACTGGGTGCTTATGATCAACCTTAACTCTTTGACATTCTACACACCTGGTTATGTAATTAGTCATTTTATTATTTAGATCTAGCCAAAAGGATTGAATTTTAATTGTTGCAATACTCTTTTAGTAATGATTTCTTCGCTCAATTCATAGCCCTTGTATTTTGGCTACGAATTTTCCTCGTGTGGGTTACTCTTAATTTCCACATACTGCTAGTTTAAATTCCCATCAATAAAATTCTAATTATTAAATCATACCTGCAAACTCTTATAGATGTAGCATGCATAGCATGCATCCTTATGTTGAGTGCATTAACTGCTTTATTCTCCTTCCCCTTTATGTGCTTAATCTCAAAGTCATATTCAACCAATATCACAACCATATAATTTGTTTGGCATTTAAATTTGGTTCTTCAAACAAATTTCTCAAACCACCGTACTCAGTCTGCAATTCAAATCTCCTACCCATGAGTTACTAATGCCTCCACATTTTTAGAGCATGTATGATATCTTATAGCTTCAAATAATGGGGAACATAGCTACTCTCATGTTCTTTTAATTTTATGGACTCATATCATATTACATGCCCATTTTTCATGAGAACTCCACCCAATCCTTCCTTACATGCATCTGTGCACACAAGAAAGTCTTCATTCAGATCTATTATTTTCAATATGGGTGCACTCGTTAGAAAAGCCTATAAATGTTGAAAGGATTCTTCATGACACCTAGGTGATAGTTGAAAATTTACACCCTTCTTTTTCAAAGAAGTGATGGAATTGGATATCCTTGAAAACCCTTTATTAAATCTTTTATTATAAAGGTTTGAATAGAGAGATTTAGACCTGAACTAGTTCCAACCTAAATTTGTTTTGATAATTTTAGTGCCTAAAACAATATTCGAAGCTATTGTGACTGTTGAATGCGTAGTTTCTTGTGACTTGGGGCGAGAACCATGGTCGTAAAAACTCTTATTGAATCTCAGGTATCATGGATTCCACTAGTTATCTTCTTGAGTTGTTGTGGCTCATTGGTTGATGGTCCAATGGGACTAGTCCCTAGGAACTTAACAAAAAAATTGGCGACTTTGCTGGGGATTTTCCCCATAGTTTCCGGACTATTTCTTCCCTCCTTTCTTCTTTCCTCTGTTCACATATCCTTTCGACCAGTTTTTATGCCCAGTAGACATGTCAAACGCTCGCAGAGTTCAATCCTATTTCTGTTTGGCCATCTGAAGAACCTTTCCCTGGTTAACGCTGTCTCTGCATATTTTCCAGTGCATTATAACGTTGTCTCTGCTTAAATACAGTGCATTATAGAACGTTGTATTTACTCATAGACGGTGCGTTACTCAGCCAAAACTTGTTATTCACTCCCGTGATTGTGTTTTTGGTTGCTGAGTTTTTGGCCATCAGTATCTTTCACTGACTGAATCCCTATGCTTGTCTACTAAGCTGGCATTTCGGTTTATTTGTTCCTTTTTGGAAAGTTAGTGTTAAAAGCATTCACTTTTTAAAAGGAGAAATTTTATTTTTTTAATCATTTTTCTGCATCTAGCTGAGTTAATTCTGAAATTTTCATTCTATAGACTGTTAAGAAGAGGTAAACAGAAGTCTGAATCTTTAAAGTTGAACTGAGTTATTTGAATGTTAGTGCATGGATGTTGAAAATAAACCTCTCCTTGTAGAAATACTCTTCATCGAATTGAATATTTAGAGCATGTTTTGCATGGTTTCTTGAGTCAGAGTCTCATTATATTTCATACATCCACTTCCCCTCCGCAAGACTAATAATCAAGTACATTAAGAATAAAGCGATAATAAAATCAATCAACTCCTTTTTGAGCTCACACAAACAGTAGTTCAGGCTAGGATCTTGGGTTAGGAACAGTGAGAAAATTACCCAAGATCTCAAAACTTGAAACTAGAGTCATTAACGAGAGAAATCCTACTGCACTCATATTATTAGGACCGTTCCTTTACCGGAGCTCAGCGCGAGACAACACTTGGGTGCACAAGAAGGTAGCCTGCCTTCGACTACATCCTATGGGTGTGTTATATATTGGGGTTCCCTTCGGGGATGTCGAAACTAGATCGGGGATCTAGGTATTCTGCCCATATAGCACACTGTCCTTGACCGTGGACCCCCCTGATGATGTCTGTGATTTGAGGTATCCTTAGTGGCCATAATTTTTAGGGACTTACACAAGGTGACCGGGATGGGCTGTCCTGTTACCTGAAACAGACGGACCCAATCTGTCTTCGGTCTTTAGGAGGGTACTCGTCTTCACGAGAGTGCTTACACCTATCGTCTGAGGTTCGGGCGAAGCTCTAGAGTGACCGTAACTATACTTTCGACCAACCCTCTCTGTATATTATTGTGATACTGGATTTCATCACCAGCGAACGGTAGTACTCAGACAGGGCACCCTATTCTGGCTGCTTGTTGATTGATTTTAGAGAGTCTTTGTTTTTTCTTTTTTAGGTGTGTGGTTACTGTCATTGAGACTTTATAATACATCAAAATTTAATAAAATTTGTTAAAATTAAACCGGTCACCGTTGCGTCCCCTGACCCACACCGTCTGTCCCGACAACAGCAAGGCCTACCTCCTCTCACTATTGAGGAAGAACTGAACCTTGGTGAACCCGGGCCTTCTACGGAAGAGCAGTCTCCTCTGACTAATCTTGATTATCACATAACCTCGTATCATCCGGAATTTCTGGAGGACCCTTTCACTGAAGGGGTTGTACCTCATTATAATCCTCTGCTCACTGATCCGTTGGGGCCTGTGATAATTCAGATTCCACCACGCCAAGATATGTCTTCGGCAGCACAAACATCCATTTCACCACTGGCATCCACAGGGTCGATGCCAATGGCGACCATCCCAGGTTCGCCACCATCCTCCCCACCAGTGGTCAGTTCTATGTCATCACTGTGTAACCCTAGTAGTCAACATATACCTAACCCCAACCCTACGGTCATCGCAACTGCCAGTAGCTTACTGAACCCTTCGGCATCTACTCCTACCGTGACCACGTTGGGAACCACGGTAGCTCCTCCCATGAATACGACTACTTCGGTACCTTTCCAAACTATGACATCCATGTCTATGCTGTTGCCAAACTATGACATCCATGTCACTGCCACCTGACATCCATGTAAACAATATTTTTTGGATTTCCACATGTGTTAGGATTGTTGTTTTTTGGAGGGTTTTTGTTTCAATGCTTTATTGGGCTTTGGCCAATGTCCTGATGACCCAATCATCCGATGGAATCTGAGGCTATAGGTGCTAGCCGATGGGGTTTTTTGGCCAGGGGAAATGACCAAAGGTTGATCTATCTTACCAACCTTCTTCTAATTAGCTCTCCCTCTTGAGCCTGGATTTTATGGGTGACTGTCAATCTAGTGAGGGTGCTCCAATCTATTTTCTGTGTACAAAATTTTTTTTGGCAAAAAAAAAAATTCAAGTTTTTTGGGTGGGAAATATTTTTTGAAAGTTTTTGTGGGTGAATTTTTTTTTTTTTTAAATGTTTTTGGGTGCATGCATGAAATATTTTTGCATAATGTCTCTATGAAGACATGGAGTATTTTTGCAATCTTGCAATCTATGAAAGCATGAAGTACTTAGTCTGAACTCTTTATGTTTTGTTAGGTATTTGGTCCAAATAGAATTAGATTTTAGGTTTCCAATTTTGTGAACATGGGAAACCAAAGGAATTTCATATCAACGTACGATCGAAAAAGAAAAGATTTAAAGGATAAAAATGAGAAATTAAAAAAAAAGGCGAGAGGAAAGGGAAAGATTAAGGCATGAAAGAAATGTGGAGGTAGAGCATCGTGAAATAGATGTAGAGGTACATGACAATGACGAGGAAATGAGAAATGTTGAGGAACTTTTCAACGAGAATATAAATGATATCGATGTCACTGGTGAGTCAATTTAGTTTCTTCAATTTGAATTTTGTAATTTTTTTTAAAAACGTTGTAGTTCAAAATAGTTTTAAAATTAAAAATATGTATACAGGTCAATTTCAAATTAGAAGTTTTAATATTGTTTTTTATGCAAGGAAAACATCAGAACCACAAGAAGATACTACCACAAATGTCCAAGAGAATATTGATATTGATGTCACTGGTGAGTCAATAGTTTCTTCAATTTGAATAAATTGTTTTCTTTTTTTAAACATTGTAGTTCAAAATATTTTTAAAATTAAAAATATGTACATACAGATCAATTTCAAATTAGAATTTTTAATATTGTTTTTTATGCAGGGACAACATCAAAACCACAAGAAGATACTACCACACATCCAATTTCACTGCAATTAATTGGAAGTTCCAAGAACGTTGTATACAACTACAAGTTTCTAGAAAATATGGATGCAACTAAAATTGAAGAATTGGGACCACCATTGGCTAAAAGGACAGTTCGAGATAAAGTAAAATCTGTATTGAAAAATACTTTTGAAGGTTTATCTATCATAGCACAAGCTCAACTATTAAGTGGACTTATAAAGCACAAATCTCTCACAAATGTTGTGGAATTATTGGGCATTAAAAGTGAAAAAGAGGTTTTAGCAAATCAAAATGGTAACAAAAAATGTGACATCGGCGCTTGGCATACTAGCCAAAGGGTGATCTAATGTTGCAAAGAATGCTCGTAGAGAACTTTTAACAGGTGCAGTTGCGAAAGGAACTTCATCAAGTCGGTTGATGTCAACAACTTCAAAATTGATTAAAACATCAAGAAAAAGTTTATGGAGGCATTCAAAATTTAGAACTCAAATAGATGAGAATGATGAACTTGCATGTTGGGCTAATATTCGTAGGCGTCCATATCATGATAGACTTCTTGATGGTGTGAGGGATAGGGAAAAAGATTTTTGGGATTTGAACTCTCGTGTGTCGCCAAATGAAAGGGATCAACTGCGACGCCGTATATCTAAGGGAGTTTATGAATCTCATTCCAAACATATAACACAGGTCAGTCAAGTAGAATTATCCGAGAGCTTTATGGAGAGTAATACTGATGTGAAGATTTCCCTTAGCACATTTGTGAAGCTTAAACCATGGTATGTCAGGCCTATCACTGTTCGAGACACATGTTGTTGTCGATACCATGTAGAATTCGAATTATTGTATGAGACATTTGTAAATTTTGGCATAAAATATTGGTCAAATGACCCTCCTCCTTCAAGCGTTCGTGAATTTTTATCAAAGATATTATGTCCACGAGAGAATAATGAATTATTTTATAAAAATGAATGTGTTGGTGGAAGAAAATGCGACAGCTGTTCTCATTTGGCACTCTATGATGAAAAGTATCCCATTGATCCTAATGATCCCAGACTGTCAAATCTCAGTCTGAATTGGAAGAGATATGAATATGTTACTTACACTCCTGTTGCAGATTCAAGCACAACATCAAAAAATATCACTTTGCTTGATGACGAGATTCCAGTGACATTTTATGGAGAAGTTCAGGGTGCAAATATACAAATATATTAAGCATTGTCATATATCACGATGGCAGGATTTACAGTTCAAGCAATCACGTGAGGTGTTCCCAAAAGGAACAATATTATCAGTGGTTGATTTCGCTGAGAATTACACGTTTAGTCCACAAAAGGAGATACAAAGTGAGTATTATCATTCAGAACAAGTATCGATATTTGTGCATATTTTGTATAGACATGCAGAGCTTGCTGTCGATGGTTTTGATAGTGATGAAAATAATCGTGAGGTGATTAAGGAGTACCATTTCTACATCAGTGATGATCGAACACATGACACGTGTTTTTTTCAACATTGTTTTAATGTTATTTATAATGAATTGTTGAAACGAAGAGTCACTTTTAAAGAACATTGGGTATGATCAGATGGTTGTGCTGGTCAATTTAAATCAGCAAGATCGTTCTATTGGTTGTCTCGTCTTCATAGGAAAATCAACATTCGACATACATGGAATTTCTTTGAGACGGGGCATGGAAAAGGAGAGCATGATGGTGTTGGGGCATGCGTAAAACGTGCACTTATGAGGTATCAATTGAATCACTCTGCTTGCCGACTTGCAAATTCTTTAGATGTTGTTAATTGGTGCAAAGAAAATTTAAGTCATGTATCAAACCCAAGGATGGCTCATGTGCACAGGTAAGCATACACATTTAACTAACAATATATTATACATGTGTAGATATATATATGTGTATACATATATGTGCACGTATTTTGTTATCAAAAAAATATTTAATATTTTTCAAAATTTGACTCATACATATGTGTGTGTTTTTCTCAAGCAGGTACTTTTGGAATATTACAATGGGTGATGTTGATAGATCATTGCCATATAATGCCAGTGTAATCCCTAAAACAAGAAGTTTACACTCAATTAGGAGTAAGGACATGACAAATATACATTTCATTGAGAAACGAAAGTGCTCTTGCTTTTGTTATGCATGTATTGATCAGACAGAGTCCATCGATGAATGTGAAAACCAAATTAAGAAATTTTTTCAACCATGGAAACTCAAACAATTGACACCATTGCCCCCATTTGGAAACGTGAGTGACAAGGAAATGGACAATGAAGTGGCTATGATTGACAATGATAATGATCGTGTCTCTGATATGGTTAGAGAAGGTGATGTCTTTGTTGTCATTGCACCAGAAAATAATCAAGAAAAAGTGCATTATTATTTATTACGATGCACTATGTCTAAATCCACGTTGTTGCAAGAGTATAATGATCCATCAAATTATACATACCCAATCGGTTCAATGGTGTTAATGGGACATTTCTTTGAAGAAGTAAAGAAATGTAAAGATCATACTATTTTTCAAGATTACCAGCCAGAGGTAATTTATGCCCAATATAGTCACTTGGTCATAGAAACTCGACTGCAGTTGAAGCAAGTGAAGAGTAGAAAAAAATAACGACAATGGAGGTTATTGATAGATGATCATGATGCCATTTTAGAAAATTTGCCACTAGCACATTTCATATGAGTGGAACACATTGTTCAAGATGAACAATGAACTTTGATTCTAAGGTTAGAACATATAATTTCTACAATGCATTGGAATTTATATAGTTTAAGACTATATTGTGGATTGCTTGAACAAATAAATTGACATGTGGATGCTTAGATGTGTGTTGGTACATAATTTATGATGTAGATTCATCAAGGTTTTGATTCAAGATCAGGAAGCCTTTAACAAAATCCATCCGGAAATTTTGCTGTGCATGCCATTCATGTGAAGACACCTTAGTAGATTGCAATCTATTTGAATGAATACATGTTGTTTTACCTTGATTTCTTCTAGAGATAATTAATAGCCATGGTGGGATTTCAACCATCTTATACAGAATAAATTAAGCATCTCACATGTTTACAAGATTGTGTAACAGAGCAAGAGGTCAGCACATACATCTTATTATGAGACTTTTTTACTGCTAGACCATGCCATTTGTTATGTTCAGGTTTCAGAGCAAAGTATGAAAGTTATCACGAGTCCATCTTCCTATTGACTTTGTTAGGTTTTGGAGTGTAGTTGATATGTTCTACACATTTACAATTCTCTTCTTTGTGTGCTTGTGTTAAAGCATATGATTTCTTGGCTCCTTAAGCAGTCTTTCTATGAGTCTTAGAGACAATGTTGTCTTGGAGGGTTCCTTAAGATTTTGATTGGTCAACCTTGAAGCCTGACAGAAATTTTGTCTCTTTATATGTTTCATCTGTTATTTGTTTCTTCAATCTTGTTTTGTTCATTTGTGTTATGTGCTTCAATCCGTCGTTATTTGTTCGAGTCTATTCCAAGTATCAAAAAAGTTTCTTTCCCCACAAACATATACGTACGCTGCTTGTTATATATTTCACATGCTTCAATGGACATTCAATTTGTGCTGTTTGCATTGGGAAACTCACAGCATACAGCCTCTCTCAGCATACAGATCAGGAAGCCTTTAACAAAATCCATCCGGAAATGTTGCTGTGCATGCCATTCATGTGAAGACACCTTAGTAGATTGCAATCTATTTGAATGAATACATGTTGTTTTACCTTGCTTTATTCTAGAGATAATTAATAGCCATGGTGGGATTTCAACCATCACAACATACTGCCTCTCTCAGCATACAGATCAGGAAGCCTTTAACAAAATCCATCCAGAAATGTTGCTGTGCATGCCATTCATGTGAAGACACCTTAGTGCTGCTTGTTATATATTTCACATGCTTCAAAAGACATTCAATTTGTGCTATTTGCATTGGGAAACTCACAGCATACAGCCTCTCTCAGCATACAGATCAGGAAGCCTTTAACAAAATCCATCCGGAAATGTTGCTATGCATGCCATTCATGTGAATACACCTTAGTAGATTGCAATCTATTTGAATGAATACATGCTGTTTTACCTTTCTTTCTTCTAGAGATAATTAATAGCCATGGTGGGATTTCAACCATCACAGCATATAGCCTCTCTCAGCATACACATTAGGAAGCCTTTAACAAAATCCATCTGGAAATTTTGCTGTGCATGCCATTCATGTGAAGACACCTTAGTAGATTGCAATCTATTTGAATGAATACATGCTGTTTTACCTTGCTTTCTTATAGAGATAATTAATAGCCATGGTGGGATTTCAACCATATTATACAGAATAAATTAAGCATCTCACATGTTTACAATATTGTGTAACAGAGCAAGAGGTCAGCACAGACATCTTATTATGAGACTTTTTTACTGCTAGACCATGCCATTTGTTATGTTCAGGTTTCAGAGCAAAGTATGAAAGTTATCACGAGTCCATCTTCCTATTGACTTTGTCTCTTTATATGTTTCATCTGTTATTTGTTTCTTCAATCTTGTTTTGTTCATTTGTGTTATGTGCTTCAATCTGTCGTTATTTGTTTGAGTCTATTCCAACAATCAAAAAAGTTTCTTTCCCCACAAACATATACGTATGCTACTTGTTATATATTTCACATGCTTCAATGGACATTCAATTTGTGTTGTTTGCATTGGGAAACTCACAGCATACAGCCTCTCTAGTATTTGTTGGGAATTCCTTAATGCATAGATATTCTGTGTGAATGAAGCAGTTTTGCTTGTTGAGAAGTTGTGCTAAATGAGCTTCCCATAAGGTGATCACTGATAAGTATAACCTAAACACGGGGAAAAATTAATTAGTTGGACTAAAAGACGTAGACAACTTCCCCCTCATTGTCGGAGATAAGATATCCATGCACAGAATGACCTCAGTATTCTAGTTCAATCTACGAAGATCATATTTAGCCATTTTCCATCTAAACTGTCCATTTAAAGAATTTCGTCATTTTTGTACATCACAAGATGAATTTCAGCATTTTTGCACATCACAAGATGTTGCTGCTTGTTCTCATATATCGTATAGAGTATAGTTAGAATGTTACAGTATGATTTTTTATCTTACCCCTACTCCCCACACACACATACTTGATATTTATTTGTTGCATAATTTGTTTATTCAATCTCTCTTGCACTAGTTCACAGCACTTTTGAACATGAACCGTTTCCTTTGGGTGGCCCTCAACTGTAACCGACAAAATTTAATGTATTAAACATCACAAACAGTAATCACTAATAGATTTAATGGTTAATGTTCATGAATAACAATTTCTAGTATTGTTTTATACATGTCCACGGTAAATCTTCCGTCTATTTTTTTTTCCACTCAGTTAATCCTATTCATTTAATCACATTGCCAAAACTAGTCCCCACTTCTCATATAATATATTGCAACTAAGAAAAGGGTGAAAAGTAAAACAAAGAAGCTGATGAATAATACCTCTGTTTTGAAGAAAAAATTATTAGGATAATGCAAGGAAGCTTCGATGCATTTCAAAATTAATGTATGTTTAATCCTTGTTGGAGATTCTTCTGCCTCTTGGCAGAGTGGCCCTCCTAACTAGTGGAGGACCACATTGACTACCTTCTAAATTTCTATGCAATATCTATATCTAGATATAGATAAATAGAGGATATCAAGAAGAAATTGCAGGGGTTTATGTTTCTGGCAACCGAGATTGGTTGTGTAGATTATTGCAATAAAATGTTGTTAGAAGCTGCATTGTAACATGGCTCCTGAGGATCTGCCAAATATGCCTCTTCTAAGAGCTTAGATACGCAGAAATTTCTTGAAGGTAAAACAATTTCACTTGGACATAAGTTCTAACTCCTTCATGTCATTTCCTGAATGAAGATCCAAGATGGGAAAAACTTTTCCTAGGCACAGACAATGGCATGTCTCTACTAGCATTTGAGTTTGCTTGATATTCATCGATTTGATTTTTATCTATTATATAATTTTTCAGGGCTTCAGAGACTCTGTTGAGATCGTTTTTCTTGTAAGAAAATAAAATGTCTCGAGTGTGTGTCAACTTTTGTATATTTTTTTCAATTTTGCAAATGTGAACATCCTCCTGAATGTCTGCTGGTGCTGCAGATACAACATCAGAATGTCTGTTGGTGCTGCATTGACATCCCTCTCAGTCTAGCTTATTGATATACAAAGATTGGTTCTTGATGAAGAAGATATTCCTCAGCTTGCCAGCATAGTCACTGTGTATGGTTTTCTTAGCTAATTTATTTAATTAAGCTATGGTTTGGAGCTCACTTTCTTTCTTTCTAGTAAAATTCTGTCTTTTCTTTTTATTTTCATTAGGATGTTTGCCATCTTTTAACTAAATTAGATTTTCCTACATCCTATGTATATTCATTTCAGACAAGGTGAATCTGCACAGAAAAAAAGATGCAAGAAGGTTTCCCATTTCAAAGGTAGTGTATTCATTTCTCAAGGACCTAGAAGCACCCGTTAGCTATGCTGCATGGAAAAAGGGCCACATTATATGTCATCATATTTTAACGTCCTTGACTTACTTTTCAATGAGGCCACTTGTATCTTCGAGCGTAATAAACTTGTGAAGAATGGCTTGGTTCTGGACCCACCATATATATTGACAAATATGGCTGGACCCTTTTCTGTGAAGGATTTCAAGTATGGAGAACTCTAGCACGAAACTGTTTCTTCTCCAGTATTAACTTCTTCAGAGGAGTTTTGTTTTGCTTTGTAATACTAAAATGACAAGTTATGAGTATGGAAAGGCATAAAATCCAATCCTCACGTATGTACCCTTTTTGGTGTTTTAATGCACATTCCGGGGTCTTAATTGATACAGGAAGAGTGTAACTAATGGGAATAGATGACAAACTGGAATTTGTGATATTGTATCTAGTCCTTAAGGCTCAGCAAGATCTGAAAAGACAATACTATGTATATTCTGATTTCAACCTTTGAAATATCAAATTAAAGTATTTTGATGGAGAAAAAAATGTCTCATTATTTTCCATATCATAACACATGTACCCATTTGTTAGTGACAAGGTGACAGTCGCTGCCAGTGACAACACCCAGTGTGTAAGTTTTGGAGATTATATATCCCAAAGCATTAAGAGTGCAATTATATCATGTAAATAATATATTAAAAAGTTTGATAATATTTGGAGGTTGATTGCCAAAGAATAATCTATGGATCCATAACTATAATCCTTCTACTCTATCTAGTCAATATAATGTTGCTTGAAGTGTCAATGTCATGATGGTGACCAAAACACTGTCAATTCTTAGCTTCTTTACTGGTTCAGATTTGAATTTAAAATAAATGTGAAACTAGATCTAAAAGAGTCCTCTCTTTTAGCCAAATCGATTTCAATATCTTGAAAGTTTTGCTAAAATAGAACACTACAGTTATGTATCACTGAATTTATTCCCCAATAAGTTTGCAAGTGAAACAATACCAAAGAAAAAAAACAAGATGAGACTAGACAGTTGTTTTGGAAAGGATAACAGTGTAATAGTCGTGGAAAAAATCATTTAAATCTTCATCATGCTAGTACTACTATGGAAATGTAGAGTGTGGGAGTTTAGTCTCTCACAAGAAAATTAGAAGCAAGAAATACATACAAGATAAGACCATAGATGCTTAGGGAATTTAAAGCAATCAAAGATGAAAGTTTGCTTTTGCAAGAATATCTCTCAACCAAGACTAGAACAATAAAATTCCTTCGGACTTTGTCAATAGCCAGAAAACAAAGATATTATTAATATAAAATCTATCTCAATTAATCTTTGATTGTTTACACTAAAAAAAAATGATGGGGATATTTAAGAAAGCTTTTGAAACAATGGCCATGTAAAATTTTACAACTAAAATTTTACATCAGATGGGAAACACCCACTTTTAAAATGTTCTACTTAGGAGAACGTTTCATTCAATCTTGTGTGCTAGATGTCAATTGAATTAACATTTTTCAACTTCTTGAACTATATTGTAACCACAACTGTTGGTTAAAAAATGAGAAACTTTGTGTAATTACAGTGAATGTGGCATACATTTGTGAATGTGCAAACACATTCACTATAATTGTGCCGTGTACCAGAACTCTATTATTAAAATCAAACAAGCAAAGAGCTTCCCACCTATACCACTGTACATTGATCACAAATTTGACATGAGTAAGATAACCTATAACAACTACATGTTCTACTCAATTTTGTGTGGGATTTTTCTCTACGAGCCTCAAAGTCTCATCTCATCATCTAGTGCTCATCTTGAATATAATTTAATGCCGACGACTAAGGAAATTGGACTTTTCTCCATCTTGAATTTGGCTACTACTATTCCAGGCTTCTGTACATTTCTAGTTGCTTACATTCCTTATTGTTGCCATGATGCCTTATTTTATGACCTGTTGGTCCATTTGTAAATCATGTAGGATCAACAACAATACTGCTATGGCTGAAGTCTTTTCTTGAATTGACCACAAGGTGGATTTTGGTTCCATTTTGTCAAATATGATTTGAAATCCCGAGTGGATGGAACTAATTGATGATGGAATTGGTGATGATTGATTAAAGTGTTTGAAATGCACATGGTGGGTAACACCTTTCTAGTATATGAAGGACAATGTAAGCCTTAGACAATCTCATCTCCAAAGCTAGAGACATAAAATGAACACCTAGTTAGGTATAGGAAGATACCCCTTATACTATTGTCACCTTTATAAGAGTGACCATCTGGAAAAATTTTATTGGACATATTGAAAGTCATGATCTTCTTTTTTGCATAGGTTAGCTTCTAGACCAAGGTTGTAACAGAATATCCTCAAAATGTGAAGATTCTGGCTCATGTTGCTTCAATAAATTGAGACTGATGTCTGTTTGAACTTTGCACCAATATAAATATTTGGTTATGCTGTGGGAAACACAAGTACATGGTTGGTACCATCACCAAAAACACAGTGAAATGTGGAAACACATATGATATGGCCTGGAAACATGTTCCCTAATTTGGAAAGTTGTTTCTTATTTTGGAAATGTGAGATGAAATGCCATGTTATGATAGTGTTTTTCAATATGCTTATCATGCACTTCAGAATTTTCTTTGGATTTTATTGGGTCGACCCAACTTGGGTAATGCAAATGCTAATTCAAGGTGAAATTAGATGAGCAGTGGAGGCATATTAAAGAATACTCACCACCATCAGATAAGCAAGCTACAGGAGTTTTATGACATACAAATAAGTTGTAGTGATAGATGGGTATAGGAGGGAAAAGTTTGCCTAAAGAACTTGTACACTTTCGAAGTGAGCTTTTTCCCTTGTGTACCCATCTGTCACTGGCTTATTTGTCTATCATAAACCTCTTGTCTTTATTGTGCATTCTCGGGCCAATCAACCCCATTTTATTGCCTTCTTCTAGCCGACTTAGGACATGTGTTAACAGTCTCTTTCATCCACATATCAACTCTTGCTTTGGATTTTCGGTGAACATCCATGCATTAGCACTAGTACAAGAAAGCACATTTCCTTCAAATATTGGCACAAATTTGTAAAAGAATTATACTCAATTTCAACACAGTAGAAAATGTATAATAAACAAGAAAAAAAACATATATTTTAGTCACCTTATTTGCGATACTGAACAGTTGTCATAAATTAAAATGGATAATAATAAATATTAATATGAGGTTCATCACTACACAGATTTTTCAATCTGAATAAAAGAAATCCATATTGTACTGTCGAAACTCGATTTCCAAAATATATCAAATATTTTCAGTCTTGGTTTCTGCCAATTTTCTAGCAGTACAGATTACAGAGATAGCAAGGCTACGAACTATTTATTAGGCTTATAGCCAATTTTAAATCTCACTAATTATAGAAATAGCAAGGCTACGAACAGATTCCTCTTATTTGATCTCATTAGGCTTATAGCCAATTTTAAATCTCACTAATTTGTTCACTAAACCTTAATTTCTACAAATTTGGGAACCTTCAATAAATATTTCCAGCTGTATCATATTGTCAGCTGTCAAGCCTGATCACATTTAACTCTGTTTTCAATTTCTTAAGCTACTCAAACAATCTTAAAGCTTCCTCTCTTTCTTTGCATATGGATTGTCATTGTTCAATCTCAGCTTCAAACTCAGTTTTCCTTTCTTCTAGTGTGGCCTTGTGATCATCAATGAGCTTTTGGATCTCCTCCTGCAATAAAAGCAAGATTATTATGGAATCCCATCAAAAATTAAAAAAAATAAAACAGTATCTGAAATCAGGAGATAATTACAATAAAGAGCATGATACTAAAGTAAGAATAAGGAATTGGAGCTGCTGGATCCTGGACAAAGTGCTTGCGTTGATTAACAGTAAGCAAGGTAAAGTATTCTCCTATTAATCTTATTTCACATCAGAATACAATAAATGCATGATGCTACAATGCTTAAAATAAATGCTCCAATTTAATAAATCATCCACAGATCATTTTTAGAAGAAACTCACATTCTCCATACTGACAAGTTTTTCTTGTAAGGCATACAGCTCTTCTTCTTTCTCCTTAATAAGAGTTTCTCCTTTAGCAACATCCTGCACAGGGGAGGAACAAGTCACCATTGACATAGTGAGTTGTGTCAAATTCATCATGAAAATTTAAATAAGAGTTGTGTCAAATTCAGCATGCATCGGTCAAGTTAATGTTGAATAGTCATGTACCTCACGTTTAAACCATTTTCTTTGCTGCATCCTTGAGTTATGCTAATGAAAGGTCCAATGGTCAACCTGACTTCTTGTAGTGATTCTTGTCACAAGGGAGGTCTGGTCTTCAGATACCTACAAAATTTCTTCCTTTAATTATGCTCACCACTTGCTATTCAAAGTAAAAAATTGATTCTTATAGAAACTGAACAAGGATCGATAAGCACGATGCTAAGAAGATCAAATTGTGACTTTATATATGAATGCTGACACTGTTGAAGGAACGTGATTGTGAAGAAAATCAATACGACCCAAAATGATCAAGATCATTGATATTTTAGATGGAGGATATTGCAGCTACCCCACTGCAACACCATTCTCGAATAGGATTCCTGACACCATATATAGGGGAATATTATTGTTTTGTATACAATGAAAAACTGAATGAATATAGACAATATGAATAGAGCAGAGAAGCCATATCTGAACTGATGGATGCACTTCCATATATTCATGTACTGTACCATAATTCATATACAAATCATGAAATTGAGGTCAAGATTATACTATTGTAATAGAAATACCATATTGCAACTGTTGCACAGTGAAATCCATACACAAATTTGAGAGTATATAGGAATGGGTTATACCCATTATTTCCAATATGGGAAACTCTACCAATGTAGAGTAATATGAGAAACACATATATGACTGAAGCAAGACAAAATGTCATAATGCAAAAAATCATACTAAAGCATATGCCATATGACATTATAGGCAAATCATACCAAGACCATAGCTATTTAACGAACATCCAATTATTTCAGAGGTGCAGTATCAAGAGTGAAGATCTGAGAGACTTCCTTGAAAAGTAAGCTTTTTTAACCCTGCTTCAAATCACTGTGAGCTTATGACCAACTATACTTACCCTTATTTTGTTCAACTAGAAATTCAAAGCATGGCTGGAAGGACTTTAAATATTGTTCAATGTTAAATATTGTGAACTTCAAAATAAAACAATGACACTACACACTATTTTATTAATACGATTACCTGGCTTCCACTATTCCATTGACTGTATTCTATTCTTGTGTACTCAGTTGTCCATTATCAGTGTCAACACTTATTGTTACCTACATAAAATTATCAGCCATATTATGACCATGTGCCGAAAGCTTGTGCCCAAGAGGATTTGAAGATTCTACATTTTGTTATCATCCAAAAAAGAACAAACTGTGCAGCATCAAGGAAGGTTGTGATCATGATTAAGGAAGACCACACTCAATGCACAAAGACCATGAACAACCATGCTCAATATATATATTATAAATAGTGCAGAAAGCTTGTACCGAAGAGGATTTGAAGATTCCTAGTTTGCATAGATCCAAACAAAGATGAAAATGTAATACTTTACACAACAACGAAGGCCATAATGATAATTCACAGAAGTTTATGTTTAGAACCAAAACAATACTAGTGACCATAAAAAAATAGTGCCTAAGAGGACTTGAAGACTCTCATTAAGATTAAAAATAAGGATCAAAACTTTGCTCACTGCAGAAGATGCAACAACGCCGCCTGTAACGGTGTAAAACAATAAGCACACCCATGCTCTTAAGATATATGGTATAAATAATTCAAAAAATGCTAAATTTTTTTAGCAAACAGACAACAGACAAGATATTCCTTTCAACCAAACTAAAAATTCATTTTAATAACCAATCTATATAGAGAAGATTTGCAACCTGTCCATCTGCAATTATCAAGAGAACATGGTACTGCCCATCACTCTGTTCGACGAGACGGATTTCTGCTTCAATAATTGGGGCAACAGATGTTGGCCCTAAATAAGAAAATAACATACAAGAAAAGTATAAGAAAACACAGGATATACGCAACATATACACATATCAAGTAAACCAGTCAGACACACTTTCCCAGCTTAAGGCTTAGAATGCTAAAGGCTATTTAATCTTCATATCTTCAGGTGGAATGTCAAAGTTTCATTAACTAACCAGCCAGTCGAAGATGTGGGACTATCTCCTTGTAGCGTCTCAACGCTTCTTCAAATCCATTGCATAATCTATCATCTGGATAGAAACTAAACACACTTTGATCATGTGTCAAAGCCGTGAAAGAAACAACAATGCATTATTAGGAATAACTAGATTGCTACATATGTTATGAATTCATGTTAACCAACATAAGAAAAATAAATTGTGCCAAATTCAAACAAGATTATCAATCAAAATAGAGATCAAAACTTGCCATCCCCAAAACCAAAACAAGGGATCAAGTTGTCTTCATCAAATGCAGATAAGGTCCTCCCAATTATCGAAATTTCTTGTTCATAAGGGTTTGGCGTGTCTCCAATGTGGTGCAAGCTTTGGCGATTAAAAGACCTTGCACCTAAAATCCATAACAAAATGTTGAAGTGATCGCTTTGATTCAATTTGGATTGAAAAGCAAAGAGCCTGCAAAATTATTAACTTAAACTAAAAAAACCGATAGAAGTTGTATTCAATGTATATGAGCAGACTACAGAAACCCACTAACAGTTCTTGAGAAAATAACCACGTTCAGATAAAGGCAGATTGGCCATTTTAAAATTTTAAAATTGCATGGAAATTATGACTTTACAAAATTCAGGATCATGGGTAATACAACTTACCTGTCCACTCATTGCTCTTTGTGAAGTCAATCCCTACAATCAAGTTGGAAGATTCAAGGCCAGCTTGTGCGAGAGCTGTAGTCACCTACAAAAAAGATAAAAATACAAACAAATCAGAGAATTCTCCCTAGAGCACTTATAACCATAACTTATCAAGCCAATTAACACTGAAATACATGAGATAATACAAGCTAATTACTCAAATGTCATAATCAGGTACATCCAAACCCATGCAAAGCCAGTTCTTTAGAGCATTACAATATGAATAAACCTTTGACCAATTGCGTAGTATGTTGACCTAAATAAAATACTTAATTTTCTTGAATTAATAGAAAGTATAGATTAATACTACTGAATATGATCTCAACACTAAGCTTTATTTTTCAATTCAAATTATGCATTCCACTGGATTTAAATGTGTTTTTACTAGGGTTAAAGAAATCTGAAAACTGGTGAGCCTATGAGACTATCAATTACAAATACCTAAACCTATTTTAAACTTACTGTATTTTCTTTTTAAAATGGTTTAAAAAAAAAACAATTCTCTAATTCTGATCAATCATAGAGAAAAAATTAAATTCTGTAATTCTGATATAAATACCAGAAAAAAATTGGTAAAGGAACTATTGGAAAAGCAGTTCGCTCATGTCATTAAAAAGAATTACAGAAGGTAACTCAATAATTAAAGATGGTTCAGTGATCTACTATGGAAAAATTTGACAAGAGAATAACAGCTCGAATGAAAACCATTCAGTAGCCTATTGAACATGGCATTATCACTATAAACGAATCTAACAAACTTTGTACAGAATGCAGTCTATAAAAAAAGGAAGCATATATCAAACATGGAAGCAACAAATGACTTATTACCGAAGAAAGATAAATAAAATTGTTGCATGCAAACAATTTTGATACAGAATGAGCATTTAAACTTAGTATCAGCTTATTCGACCAAAAAGAATAGATATAAGTTAAAATTACATAGTTGTAGTTCTGTGTAGGAAATACCAAACAAGACTATGTTACCAAAATACAAACCGGGAATATGGAAATAAGCACTATGCACAAAAAACGCTTATAGTTCGACAATATAACCTCATGTTGGAGAAAATTCTTGTTTACATTAAAATGAAAATAGAATTCCGAGCAAGAACTTCTCTAAGCCAAGAACAAATGCAAGATTACTAAGTTGGATGAGAGATCTTAAGTATGAGTGTGATAACCTCACAGAACTTATAAAACCCTGGAATCATTCAATATCAAGCGAGATTCAAGACTGGAGTCCTTAACATTATGCATCAGTAAAACAACCAAGCCCGTAAGGCTTCTTTCATGAAATAACTGATATAATCATATGATTATGTTTTATAACCAAGCCTGCAAGGCTTCAAAACAAATATTTAAATCAACTCACAGAGTGCGCGGTACCTGTGCGCGGAAAAGCAAAAAGGGTTACTGCTGGGCTCAAGAGAAGGGGTATGCGTTAAGAAAACCGTGACAAAAAACCCAAGGAAAATGCAATAAGGCAAACACGGTGCAAAAATCAGAGAAGAACATCGAAAAGAGTTGACACAACAATCTATTTGTGAAGTTTGATTACCTGTGTTAGCTGGGTAAACTCAAAGGTTGCTCAAGGCCTGTCGATGACGTCAAGATGATAGAATGCCCATAAATGTCCGTGTATAAACCGGTGACAGACGAGCCAACCTCGCTGGGTAAACACAGAGGTTGCTCAAGGCCTCTCGATGACGTCAAGATGACAGAATGCCCGTAAATGTCCATGTAGAAAACTGGTGACAGAAAAGCCAACCTCGCAAAAGAGTCATGGTGGCATAAAAATTGCAGAGTAGCGGAGGGCTGAGCATGGACAGAGCCAAAGCAAGCAGGAAAATGAGTTTAGGCGTGATGGTAAGGGTTTTTGGCAAGAATCCGTTCCCGCCAGGCTCACCTACTGCCTTAATTGCCAAGGACGGACCCAACGAAGGACAATGACAGGTGGACATGGGACAACTAGTATGGAGTAAACCAAGAACAAGTGTAAAAAATGGTGCAGACAGATGTCAAAGAGATAAAAAACAAGTCTCATTTTTTTAAACCAGGAACAGGTGTCCTGTTCACATAAAAAGTGTTGACGATCAAAAGAGTGATCTCTTTCATAAGAGAAGGCCTATCGGCCTAATTATATGGATGATATATAAAAAATTAAAATAGGATGTCTTAGGTATCAATGGGAATGGGATGGAAATCCTTGGCACTCAAAGAATACATTAAAATATCATAAATTCTAGTGAATGTGGTAGTCATTAATTTTTATTAATAGGACAAAAAATCCATGGACATTATTCAAATGAATTCAATAGCACACAAGAATACATATTGGAAAATCTTCACATGAATCCCTATGGTTCATATGTAAACTATAAAGATTGGATAACATTGAATTCAGAGCAAGACACTCCTTAATACTAAATAGGTTGGTAATAAATTTTCAAAGCATCTAAAAGTAAATACCTTACTCAATCTTGATGATAAACCAATGCGGGAAATATAAAAATAGAAATTATTTGAAATCAGTCACTGCCTTGCATTGTATTCAAATATAATCAAAGAAACAATGTTGACTATAAACCTTGAACATTGATCTTGATAACTGAATAAAGTTATCCATAACTTCATAGACAATTGGGAAAAAGTTCTTGATTGAATAAGAAAAGATACAAAAACTAGGATACAAATTCTACAAAAAAGGCAGGTGAATCTCCTCGTACACTCTCAGATATTTTTTGAATACCATAGCAACGAAGAAAGGGTAAGAGGTTACCATGGTTTAATGTAGAGTCTCGGACCTAGAGACTACAAGATCTCCTTGAGGCTCAGTCTGCATCATGTCAATATCCTCTGTACCCTGAAAAGTAGAAACCAAAGTTAACAGTCAAGTTTACGAAAAGAAATATAATAAACACTATAAATATGCTTAACGAAAAGTATCAATACCTGTGTCACGACTGGAACCTCAGAAGGAATAATCTCTTCAAGAAGCCCTTCATGTGTAGCACTAACCTGAAAATTCCATAATGTTAAGACTCGTACCAATAAATTTGTGACATAAATTCAATTTCAATTTGACATACAAAAATATAGATAGATAGTAATGAGTAATGGCTGTGGCACCTGTACATGATCGTGTCCACGATCTACAGAATGAGCACGAGGGGAAAGGCAATGTTGTTCTAGGAATTTTGTAAACTGCATAAGTTAAATAAATATATTGGTGTCAGTTTTTTGAGACTAAATGTATATATACACCAAAAAAACATGTTAGATCAAAACCTGTTTGTACATACCTCGCCCATGGTGTGCATTTGTATTGTCCTGGATTGCTCATAGTGGTCTCTACATGAGGTTGCATACTTAATAAGCTCATCTCGCTCCATCTCCCTCAACACATCATCTGGGACACTCACAAATGAACGCTCTCCTGCACTAGATGAAGGTTGGCTCATCCCTAAGCCGACTTCCACCCCTCCTAAAGCAGCTGCAATATGTTCTTGTATCTTATCCCTCATTTTTGATGCAGCACTGGAGATAAGGGCTAACTCCTCTGGAAGTGTAACCACCCTAGGTGGTCGAGGTACTAAACGAGGTGCTGGAGGCCTAAACCCAACATCTCGCATAGCATCAGGTCGTTCATATGTACGACCTTTTCTAGCTCCATAGAATTTGGACCCAGTATCTGTATAGTTAGGGTCCATGTGCTCTCGGAATTGAGAAAACAACATTCTAAAAAAATATTACGGCACCTCATCATTATTTGGGAACTTCCCGTATGCATACAGGAACTTCTCATAAATATGGGGTGCAATAATAGGATCATTGAATCTTGCAATCTTCAGATGTTTTTTGTCTTCAGGCCGTAAGTCAAATAGTGACAAGGCCATTTCTTTAGTGACCTTACTTTTGAATTCATTGTAGGAGTGGGTACCAATCACTGATGCTCTCCTCCTACACATCATGTCAAAAAAAACTTGGGTTGATGGTCCAACCCCACGATAAGTCTCTATCAAACTCTCCAAATTGTGCAAAAAAATTTGGAGACAATTTCGACTAGGGGCAGAGAGATTGCAACTTTGCAATTCATTGCACAATCTCGTGGAATGCTCCCTCATCCCATCAACAGTAAGTAAGGAGATGGTATCTTCCCAAGGCATCTGCTCAGGAATATCACCGGGATGGGTGTAAAGGGGATCATAGCTCGGATTTCGAGCAAACTCATGAACCCTACGACCTCTACCCCTAGGAGGGCGACCACCACCACCTGTAACATGTTAAATTATTGCACGTATTAAAAATTAAATAATTTATAAGAAAAATTTGTATTTAAAAAACTTGTTTGGTAATTTGAAAATACCCGTTGGAAAAACTATCTCTTCCTCTTCGTTCATACTATGCTCCCCTGACGAGGAATGAACGTGTCTATGACCCATTGTACAAAACATTAAATTGTTAGAATTTGGGCACATGAGTACCACAATAAATTTGAAATTAAACATACATCAAACAATAAATTTTCATTTAGATTTTACCTGGAGAAGTATCCAATTGTGGGGTGAATCCCACAGGCTGAGACATTGTTCTCCTTTGCCCCTCACCAGCAATAAAGCCAACCCCAACTCCAACATTTTCACCTATGGATCATAATGTTTTCACATTAAACACGTCATTTGGAAAAAAATTTCACTTGTTCAACATTGAATATAACGTAAAATTGAACATTTTAACTAGGAATTGATCTAATGTGTACCTATGCCGTGTATAAAACCCTCGTTCATACTATGCTCCCCTGACGAGGAATGAACATATCTATGAACCACTGTAAAAAAAATTAAATTGTTAGAATTTGGGCACATGAGTACCACAATAAGTTTGAAATTAAGCATACATCAAACAATAAATTTGTATTTAGATTTTACCTGGAGAAGTATCCAATTGTGGGATGAATCCCACAGGCTGAGACATTGTTCTCCTTTGCCCCTCACCAGCAACAGGGCGAATGGGAACATGTCCTTGGGGTGCCTCTTGTTCGATTCCTTGATTGGGTGAACGAGTCGGACGAGTGCGTCCACCTGTGCAGGACAAAAAAATTCACATTAATCAATTTTTCACAACGAACAATAAATATAACCTACTTGAAAACATGACATAACTAAACAACCAATGTACCTGATAATCCTCCTCTCATGGAGACGTCTCTGTAGGGCTCCCCTGATGCCATGGAGGGGTCTCTGTAGGGCTCGCCTGCCCCTCATAAACAAATTTAAAAAAAAATTATCAATCGACAGTTGAATGTCATCAACCAATGGATAACAAGTACTATACAGGTACTATGTGTGAACGCATAGGCATGTTGAAAAGTATAGCTAGATCGGTCTTCATGTTGACTATGTAATTATATTCTTATGTAAAGAATAAGTCAAAGTAATATTATCTAAAGACTAGGAACCAAGCTTTCCTAGGACTGGTACAGAAGAGTGAAAAAAAGAAGGCTTTATCATCATTACAACCAAGATCTAATCCTTACCCTTGAAGAAGATCATTCAAAGAGAAATCACCAACACATCTTTTCTCCACCATCGTCGAAATCAAGTGAAGACTTTATCTTCACTTATCAATTAAATATTTTCATTCTATAATCAAATTTTTTTTAAATGACTTTGTTTTGGCAGGGAGATCTATAAGCTGGTTGGGTTACCAAGATTCCTTGCATGAGAAGAATAGTCACAGTCCTCGAAGAAAGTAAGGTTAAATGTCACTTGGACCAGATTTATACAAAATTGAGGTATCAAAGAATGAAGCTAAGTAACCGGATACTCCTAAAATGCCCTCAAATCCCCGAATCCTCGTATCGAACACCTCTAAGTACCAGATTCGGCCCCAATTCGAAGGATACGGCGTATCCATACGGGGTACGGTCGGGATACGGCGTATCCGAAAAGGGACACGCCGTATCCCGACCGTACCCCGTCGGATATGCAGTGGCCCATCCTGTCGGGTACGGCTGGGCCCGCGGCAAGCAAAATCGCGCGATTTCTTTTATAAAGTGTGGTTTTTCCTTCTTATTTTGTCATCCATTTCATTTGTGTTTCATTTATGAAGTGAGACGGAGAGCTAGTGTGAGCAAGGAGCAAGTGTGAGCAAGGAGCAAGTGTGTTCTTTCGAAGAGATTCAAGCATCCGGTAAGTGCATTGTCCCTCTATATTTTGCATTTAGTTTGTTGTTAGTGTTTGCATGTGCATATGTTTTATATATTTAGTTGTTTTTGTTTATTTTTTACAGTATTTATGGCTCAATCAAAGGCAACAAGATAGGGGCAAAGAAAGGGGAAGAATTTCTCCATTGGAGATGCCCATCCTGTCCCTTTTTCATCAAGGTCTGCAAGTATTCCATCCATTGGAAGTGGGGTTGCAACAGTAGCTTCAAATGTGCAGGGAAAACAAATTGTTGACCCCAAATACCCATTGTGGAAATATGCAACAAGAGAGGAAGGGGCAACAAAAAAGGGAGGAAGAAATTGTACATGGAAATGCAATTTTTGCAATGGCCATTTCAATGGCACATATTTCCGTGTGAAAGCTCATTTTTTGGGTATTCCAGGTTGTGGCGTTAAATGTTGTACAACAATTGAATCGCCAGATAGGAAGAAATTGGAGAAAGAGGCGAGTATTGGTGAGGCAAATGTGGCAGCAAAATAAAAAAAATCCAAGACTGATGACCCCCTTCCATTCTTGAGGAAAAGCAGCAGCAAGTTCCCTTTCGAGACTTCTAGCAGGGGAGAATTAGCAAAGAGAAAGGCAACTGCAGTTGGTCCAATGGACAAGATTTTCCAAAAAGAGAAAAGGGAAGAGCTTGACCTCACCATTGCATTTTTTTCTATCAGAACTTCATATCCTTTAATGTTGCACGGTCACCTCTATTTATTGAGATGTGTCGAGCTCTTTGTCATGGGGCTCCATCAGGGTATGTGCCTCCTGGGTCAGAGAAGCTCAAAACCACATTGTTGACAAAGGCAAAGAAAGAGGTGGACAAAATTCTTGAGCCTATTAAATCAGCATGGCCAACATCTGGGGTTAGCATTGTTTCTGATGGATGGACAGATCCAGCACACCACCCACTGATTAACTTCATGGTGTCATCCACGAATGGTGCAGTTTTATTGAAAGCAGTGGATGCACTTGGAGAGTAAAAGGATGCACAATATATGGGTGAGTTATTTCTCAAAGTTATTGAAAGTGTAGCTTTGGATTGTTGTGTGCAAATCATTACAGATAATGCACCTGTTTGCAAGGCTGTTGGCATGATTGTGGAAGAAAAATATCCACAAGTATTTTGGACACCTTGCATTGTACATTCATTGAACTTGGCACTAAAATCTATTGCTTCTGATGTGCTTTGGATTGGAGCCACTATTGAGGATGCACGACATATCCGCAACTTTGTAACAAACCATACAAATGCCCTCACTATCTACAAGGAGTATAACAATCTATCATTGTTGAAGATTGCAGATACACAGATTGCCTCTTCATTCATCATGTTGAAGAGGTTGAGGGAGGTCAAGACCACTCTTGGGTCTATGGTTATTTCAGAGTTTTGGTCTTTTTGGAGAAAGACGGATCAAGCAACGTCAAAGAATGTGAAGGACATAGTGTTGGATGATATATGGTGGGAGAAGGTAGATCTAATTATTTAGATAATGGAGCCTATCATTTCCTTGCTCAGATTTGCAGATACAGACCAACCCATCCTAGGAGAGGTTTATGAGGCATGGGATTCCATGATTGAGTCTGTGAGGACCGTTATTTTACAGAGTGAGTGCCCAAAGTATGAGACATCACCTGAGGCCTTCTTCACCGTCATACAAGATATTCTTTTCAGCAGATGGGACAAGAATTGCACACCTTTACATTTTTTGGCTCACTCCTTGAACCCAAAATAATACAACCATGAGTGGCTGAATGGTGGAACTTCCCGCAGATTCCCTCCTCACATGGATGCTGAAATCTCACAGGGGAGGAAAGATGCATTGAGGAGGATTTTTCAGGATAGGGCATCCCTTGATGAGGTGGAGGATGCCTTTGCAGATTTTTCCACTGGTAGGGGGCAATTTGGAGGCTATGATTTGATTTGAGACAGGGGGGCTAAGAAGCCCCATTATTGGTGGGCAACTCATGGGGCAACAATCCCTCCTCTACAGCAGTTAGCCATGAGGCTCCTCTCTCAGGTGACTTCATCCTCTTGTTGCGAGAGGAATTGGAGCACATATGGGAATTTGTATAGTGTGAAGAGAAGTAGGCTTGAGCAGTCCAGGGTAGAGACAATGGTGTATGTGCACACCAACCTTCGTCTCATCTACAGGCAGAGCGAGGATTGGTTGAAGGGAAAGAAAAATATGTGGGATGTCTTTCCTGATGATATGGGTCTGGACAACAGTGTTGAGTTGGCATTGGCCAACTTAGATCTCAATGCGCCAGTGCTAGAGCCTGTCACATTTGATGATGGATTAGAGGGGTCATCCTCCACACCAGCAGATGCAGAGATGATAGAGGAGGAGGATGCATCAAAGGCAGAGGAGAGCAGTGGTGAGCATGATGATCAGGATTTCGACAGTGATGCTGATTATGAGGATTGATGACTCTGACTCATTGAGGCTTCAGGCTTGTAGTCTTGTAGACTGTAGTTGATTTTGTATTTTCTATTTCTATTTTCCATTGGCAGTGTTCTTATGTATAATGTAACACATTTTGATTCTGATGACTTAATGAAAAAACTACAGTATCTTACTATCTTCAATCTTGTCTTTCTGAGTAAATTTGACGATTGTATCATGTATGGTGTATCAATGTATCATTGTAACTTGTATTATAGTATCAATGATGATGTATGAATCATGAGTATCTAATATCTATGTTTGAATCAATGAATTTTGTATGAATTTGTGCAAAAAATATCTAATTTTTAATATATTAATATATATATATTTTAAAATATATATATATATATATATATATTTTTAATAAAATAATATATAACGTAACGTATCCCAGAAGTATCCTGTTCCGGGGTCACCGTACCCGTATCCGATACTTCGAATCCCGGTATCCCCGTATCCCCGTATCCTCGTATCAGGTGACTTAGGAATGAAGGGATATCTTCATAAGATCTTAACTGTGAGATATGCAAACGACGATAAGGTGGACAACGTAACAAGGAGAGAGATTCTATAGAAATGTAGCCATAATTTTCAAGGTTCCTCCTCTAACTCTATAATTGTTATGGAACACTTTAGACATGTTTCTCCCATTCATGAAAAGCATCCCACAGCTTCACTTTCAATTCCACAAACAAGAAAGTATTGTTGGTTTTATTCCACCTTCCTCCACCACTACTAGTTGCACTCAGCACACCATTGAAACCATTTGAATAAGTACAAGGAATATGCTTATGAGTACATGGCACCACATGGCACCATTTTATTGAACTTCATGAGGGTTGCAAGCAGATGACTCATACTTCAAGCACCAAGCTTCAGATTTATAGTTGATTTATTTTTCCAAACCTTATATTCATCATTGCAGTGTGATTATACTTCAATTTTGTGACTTATCTTTTGACACATGACATTAGATTAGATTCTACTTTTGAGTACAATGCCTTTCCTAATGATTAAAGTGATAGATTTCATGCAATAAGGTCTCCAAGGTAACAAGAAAAACAACTAGCAAATCTCTCTCAGAATTCCCACTGTATCACAAAGATATACCATGACTGGGGCTTCACTACTTCAACTCAAAAGTTGTAACAAAGACAAAAGAAAATAAAACCGACTTGTTCAATCTCCTGAGATTACTTGGTATCCGAGCTAGATTATGGTGAAAGAGCAGCCTTGAAGTCAAAATCATTTGGCCTAGGTCAAGAACACTTTTCATATGAAGGGTGAAATCATCTATTGTTTACAATAGGTCGAAAATATGAAGCTGCCTTGCAACAAAAATACCATAAGAAAATATGTTACGAGGAATTTCCTTTTTTTATTTGTTTCTCCTTGCTGCCAACAATGAATTTGTCAGTTTGGGAATAGTGCATTCTATTTTTAGTTGGGTGTAGCCAATATTTTGATGTTGTTTGAACCATGAAAATTTGCAAGTATAGTTTTGAGTCACAATTTACCTGGATCCCGGCGACAAAGAAAATAGCTCTTCAAAACGACAGCTACAGTCCAAGAATTCGCGAAAATGACAGCTACAGTCCAAGAATTCGACAGCTAGAGTCCAAGAATTCGCGAAAAGGACAGCTACAGTCCAAGAATTCGACAGCTACAGTGCAAAAATTCGTGAAAACGATAGGCGCGAATGGAGAATTTTGCGTAATTCGACAGCTACAGTGCAAAAATTCTCGAAAACGACAGGCAGAATGTCGTGCGCATGGAGAATTTTAGGTTTATAAGAACAAAACTCTCGGACGAGAGTTGAAAAATGACAAGGTAGCGTAAACCTTTGAAAAATGACAAGGTAGCTTAAACCTTGCTTTAATTTTCCAATCAATCATCAGGAACATAATTAATATTTTTAATTTTGAATAATTTCAAATATAAATAAATTTATCTCTAACTTTCATAAAAAAATATATATTTTTTTAACTCCATATTACATTTAGTATTGACATTAAAGCATTTTTATATAGTTTATTACCATTTATAATCTGAGTGGTAAAATTTTTTATTAATATTGAAAATTTGAGATGTATTACAAATTTTGTCATCTATTTTGTAACATTTATTTACATTTTGTATCCTACAAAACTTGCATCCAAAATATAATAATGTGTTTGGCAACCCTTCTAATTTTAATTTTGATTTTATAGATGTCAATGCGGTTGTCTTTTTATATCAATTAAATATGTTTTTGTGTTGTTGACTCTATCCTTTGACATTGCACTTCCCTTTTTCTTTAATATCGATATGTATGTGCTACTATTGGTTGGATTTGCATCTATTTATTGTCAATATCTATGTGATTTATTCATATGATTTTTGAGGTTCTACTTATGATTCTATATTTTATCCATGTGAAACATCTTTTACAATTCTTTTACCTGGATATATATACTACTTTATCCACTAAGATAATTCTAGGGAAGAAAATTTATAGAAGGAGGAACCTTCCACTAAGCCTTCTCACAATAATTATGTTCATACTAATACATAGACCTTATTTACTAATGATGGAATTCATACATAACAATACATAGTCTTCTATATGCTTTAGGGGTTAGGTATCTTAAGGACTTTAACATTTTTAAAGAGACAAATCAAATCAATTCAATCATGCATTACCATGGGTACAAGAAGAATAACTTGTTAATTTTAAACCATCATCACATTACATCTCTCTCATATATAAACTATAAAATGCATCTCTCAATGCAATATGAATTAAATATATTAAGTTATAATAAATTTGAAGGAAGAAGCCAAAATGAAGCATTAAACCTAAGGAACAAGAAAAGAGTATGCTTGTGAACATTATAAGGATCGAGTTTCAAATTCATATAATGCTTCAAATACATTTTCTACATGTCTAGTGCAAACTTAAAATGAAAATTTCCATTAAACTTTAACATAGGTAACAAAGTAAAATCTCGTTATAGATAATGGTGATCTAGGTGGATATCAGTTGCCACCCACCTCTTCCATTGTCTCAATGGTTATATATTTTCTTGGCAGTTTTTCTATAATTTATGGGTCCCAAAATCACGGGGCCTTTTTGAGGTCCTAAATGATGTTTTTTGGCAATTTGAGAGGCCAAGAGTTGCCATAACATGCCCTATTCCTGGTCGAAATTTGTATTCCTTTAATATTTCTTTCTACCGAGCTACTATGCACCCTAAACAAATATTGTATGCAAAATTTGTACCCTCAGGAAGTTGAT
Organism: Pinus albicaulis; assembly: GCA_034641835.2. Classification (NCBI taxonomy): domain Eukaryota; kingdom Viridiplantae; phylum Streptophyta; class Pinopsida; order Pinales; family Pinaceae; genus Pinus; species Pinus albicaulis. The sequence goes on from CM076573.1 coordinate 460,686,240, forward strand.
GTACCAACTAACCTCCTCAATATCCACAAAACTTTTTTTGTTTCATCTTTTGGGATTATGGTTTTAGACCTATAAGGTTCTTTATTTATGTTAAAATTCCATTCCTTTAGCCTCTTTTAATATCAATTGTGAATGCGCATAACTGCCATCTCTCTATGTTTAGAGATAGATACCACCATTCTAACCAGTTTGTGCCATTTTATTTATTAATAGAAGTTATATTTTCACCATATCACTGTGCTTTCTATTATATTTCTATGTGTGTGTTTCATTCCTTTCATTTCATTGATTATACAACGTGGATCATTGGTATAAGAGAAATATATTCCTTGTTATTTATCGATGCATGTCCTCGACAAGTTTAGGGTACAAAGAGTTGGGTCTTGAGCTAACTTCACTTGGGAATAATCAAATTTTCCAAACAAAGTGGCCTCCCATTGTGGAAGAAAAGAGCTCGACGACAGAGAAGGAGATCCTATCAAGTTTTTGCTCCAGGAAGCACTCGTGTGACAAATGAATGAGATGATACAACGTGTTATATTTCTATGTGTGTGTTTCATTCCTTTCATTTCATTGATTATACAACGTGGATCATTGGTATAAGAGAAATATATTCCTTGTTATTTAATGATGCATATCCTCGAAAAGTTTAGGGTACAAAGAGTTGGGTCTCGAGCTAACTTCACTTGGGAATAATCAAATTTTCCAAACCAAGTGGCCTCCCATTGTGGAAGAAAAGAGCTCGACGATAGAGAAGGAGATCCTATCAAGTTTTTGCTCCAGGAAGCACTTGTGTGACAAATGAATGAGATGATACAATGTGTTATATTTCTATGTGTGTGTTTCATTCCTTTCATTTCATTGATTATACAACGTGGATCATTGCTATAATAGAAATATATTCCTTGTTATTTATCGATGCATGTCCTCGACAAGTTTAGGGTACAAAGAGTTGGGTCTCGAGCTAACTTCACTTGGGAATAATCAAATTTTCCAAACTAAGTGGCCTCCCATTGTGGAAGAAAAGAGCTCGACGACAGAGAAGGAGATCCTATCAAGTTTTTGCTCCAGGAAGCACTTGTGTGACAAATGAATGAGATGATACAACGTGTTATATTTCTATGTGTGTGTTTCATTCCTTTCATTTCATTGATTATACAACGTGGATCATTGGTATAATAGAAATATATTCCTTGTTATTTATCGATGCATGTCTTCGACAAGTTTAGGGTACAAAGAGTTGGGTCTCGAGCTAACTTCACTTGGGAATAATCAAATTTTCCAAACCAAGTGGCCTCCCATTGTGGAAGAAAAGAGCTCGACGACAGAGAAGGAGATCCTATCAAGTTTTTGCTCCAGGAAGCACTCGTGTGACAAATAAATGAGATGATGGACAATTTTCCCACATCATTTAATGACTTCCAACAATATATGAGGCATCTTCAACCAATGGAAATTTTGGAGGTGTGACACCATTCAAGGTACATGTTAACTTTGCTATCCCCATATTTTAAGGTCAAATAGATGCACATGTTTTGGAGAAATGGTTAAATTTCTTAGAGGGAAACGAGTTTTTTTAGCATCTCTATGCCTTTGGGAGAGCATTTGGATTCTTGAAGAAGTATGATGTCTGGGTGTAGCGAGAATAAGCGGAGGTAGAAGAGAACTTTTCTTTTACTCGTAAATTTACGGGTAAGACATAACATGAAGTCAGAAAAAAGGAACAAGGAGGATGCTTCTACTTCAAATCAGGAGAGGGAATCTCAAGGGTATAGAATTGAAGAAATGAATAATTAATCAAGAACCTCTCAAATAAGCTGGTTAAGCTTGAGTTGGAGGAAAAAAATTCCCCTCCTCATCCTAACCAAATGATTCCTAACCATGGGTTTAATCCCTAGTATCGGAAGCCCCCTCTACAATTGTTGTAGTAGGAAAGGAAGGAATAACAAGATCACATCCAACTTCTTCTATAATTGGAAGGGGAGTTGGAGGAACAAGCCAAGGAACTCATAGACAATAAAGAGAATCAATTCCTCACTTAATATGTTGATGTGGAGGATGAACTCATCTTGCAAGAGGAGCAAGAAGAGAAGGAAATCCCTCCAGGGGATCAAGATATTGACAATTAATTTAGGCAGTTCGTGGATTTCATGCGTGCTCAACTCCACAAGAAGTATGACCTCAGGTCCTTTAGAAAGAGACCATGAGGGTAAGAACAAAATGAAGGGTCAATATCAAGAGAACAGAACCCTCCCAGTCCTGCTAGTAAAGAGAATAAGCCATTAGAAGAGTCAACCCCTCATAAGGTCACTGCATACGCTTCCACAAAGCAAGAAGCTAATCCTCCCAAAAATGAGAGGTCCTCATCCATACACTTGAAGTTGCATGACCCTCCTGAAGAGAAGTGCTAAGAATCCATTATAAAAAAGGGCTCACAACCTTTAATCTCCAATAAGAATGACCCATGGTGGTTTTTGGACTGCATGTAGAAAACTAGTATCTAGCCTATTCTAAAGAAGAGTGAGGCGAGCTTATCCTCCATGAAGAAGGGGAAGAGTTGGAGTTTTTCCCAGAGGAGAGCACTAAAAATAAATAGTAGACTGGTGATCTGGAAACATAGGCAATAGAGCTTGATTGTCTGGATCCACAACAACATCCTTAATAAGAAACATTTCCTTTAGTGATTAAAGACCAGTCAGATTTGGATGATGAAGACCATCTCTCAAATTATCTTTCAATAGCACAACAGATTGTTAAAAATCATGTTCCCTCACCCGAAATTAATGAGATTTTGTAGCCACCATGCAAGCTTCTATGTGAAAAAGATAAATATAAAGAACACTTAGATCACTTGACTACCCTAGGTAATGAGGAAAAACAATATGTTCCCTTGTTGTTCGAAGAGAATCTGTTTCAACACATTTAAGAAAAGCAGCAGTTTGGAATGAGGTTTTCTTTCCTATTACAAATCATCTAGAAGATCTCATGTTGCATGTTTACCATGTTCCTTGGGTCACTATATTGCAGTCATCAGTAAAGGAGGAAGATGAGGTATGTATCAGGATGTTTGTTCACCATGGAAAGGTGAAGTTAAAAATCGGTTTGAGAATCTTTCAACTGCTAGTATATCTTTCAACTGCTAGTACCAAGTTATGAGGTTGGATCGATTGGGTCAGAATATTCAGAAATAGGCCAAGTATATCTTGATCGAGTGGTTATCTATATTGAGAAACTATTCATCAAAAAGCCACTAGACATTTTCAACATTTCTATTGTTGTTCTGGTTTAACAAGCTCCTTGCAAGGAAGATCAGGTTGATAATTCTTATCAGATACCATTAGCAGGTTTGTTCCTAAGTTTCGTGAAAAAAAGGGGAAGAACAAAGTTATTAGAGCAATTTCTTACCTGGTTATGCTAGCATTATTGTATAATTTAGAATAGTAGCCATTCTAGCAGGTTAGGGTAGGTAGGTGTGTAAATAAGATCAATTCTATGAGCATATTTCTAGTTTTAGTTTTAGATTACTTTGCAGTTTTCAGTTCAAGTGTGTTTCAGTTTCCAGTTTCAACATAGTTCAGATTTCAGCATTCAAGATTTTCAGGGTGCGGTAGCGATTTTCGTTCTAATAGATGGTCATGCTTAGCTTAGTTGTAGTTCTAATTCAGGCTTAGAGTATGCATTTGTGACTCCATGTGCCTAATAAAGCACAGACATTCAGGTCTGCAGGTTTGCAACGCACTTAGAGCAGCACATTGTCCCAAGATGGAGCCAATGTTGGCTTCTGACCACACCCAACATGGAGAAGTGGTCCCTATAAGGAAATGACAGGGCAAAGGTGTGAATGTTTAAGGGGAAGGCCAAAAAATTCAAGTGTATGTTAGGCAGAAAGCTCTGCAGTCAAAATAGAAAAGTGTCGCGATAAAGGTATTATGATCGAAAGTTGTGTTAATTTTCACATCCCACAAACTATTACATATACTATATATTACATATAATATGTGTAGTATCATTTAACACTCTTAACTCCTTACCGCAATCGCACTTCGCTTCCTGCAAGCCATAACATTCGCCGTTTGTTTCTTATCAAAAAATATCCTCGCTTGCGATATGCGACGTGTCGACGGTCCCACTTCTATTCTGCGTCATCCATCCTCGCTCACCACACATCACTCCCCATAATATATACCTCTTACCTTCCACTGCTCACAACTAACCTTGTGATCTGTGATCTGTGATATGCGGGCGCCCCCCACCTCTGTCCTACCGTGTCACATCCTCTGCCCATTGTGTTTCGCACATTTCACATTATAACCATTAGCCTTCGCTACTCATTTGCAAATATTTCGATTATTGATTTGCAGGCGGTCCCACCTCCATCATGCCACATCACTCATCCCCTGCTCACTGCACATCGCTTGCCGCAGATCTTAACTCTTACCTTCTCCATAGGTCTCCATAGCCTTTGTTCCACTCTTTTTAACTTGTTAATGAGCCCTGCTGACTCCACTATCACTTCCACCATCCTCTCCTCATATCTGCTCCATATCATGCATCCAACAGCCCACAGTGATTTTGTACCCCCCAATCCAATACCAAAAACCATCCATACCCCCCTCCGAGATCCGGTCTCTGGTTTTTGCAAGTTAAAGAAAATCATGAGTTTTTGGTCGAACTACATAGCTATTTTTATTCAATTGGTCCAAGAAATCCCTGCTAAAGAGTGAGGCACACGCAACACAACTGGTCATTCCACAATGGCAAGTGCCATGAGAATTAGAGAGTGGAGGCTTTCCAAAGTAGATGAAATCAAGTGGTGGAAACTAGACAAGCTACTTGTTCAAATAAAATCCTCAATGTTCCTATGGAAGATCCTAGGATTTGGCCTACGTGGCCCATAATTTTGTTTCTTTTTACTTTTAGAGAGTGATATTTGGCTGGTGAAATCCTGATTTCACCTGATTCTATTCTGATTTTTTGTTACACGAGTGATTTCTTGATGCATGTGCTTTGCTTGTTTTTTAGGATATGTTAGTTTTCACATGCGTATTCTGATCATGAAAGAATATTCAATCGTAAACCCTGAAGGAGAACTCACAATGTAGTGAGTTTTAAGATGAAAGAAAGGTTTTTAATTTTGGGGAAGCTGACTGTAGTTCTGTATAATTGTGCCCCATGTGCTCCGAGATACATATTTGGGAGAGTTGTTTTGAACATAATATTTGGAAACAAAAACATTTCTCCACTTCCAACGAGCCTAGAGAGTACCTCGACGGAGTATCTTGCTTCACCTCTCTATGCAGGAATCCTTTCCCTTCTTTCGCCCTTTATTTCATTTTTCATTTTTTCATTTGTTCAAATAACTATGCATAGTCACTTATTTATTCCATGGGGTGGAAGAGGGATCCCAACTTATTGAGAGCAGAAGTGCTTTTTCCTTTAGAGAAGTATGTTTATGTACACCTCTGTCATACTTGTTAAGGTTCTCTTCCCCTCCTTACTTTACCATACTAGAGTGACAAGTATTAACCGACTATATAAGAACTAGTTAGAGTACTTGGTAGAACTAGTTAAAACCCAAACATCATGATTTTCCCATGACTCTCTATGATAAATAATGTATTTTATGAGAATGATCAACCAAAATAACGCATGATTCACACAAAGAGAAGGAATAAACAAAAATCCAGGTGTTAGTAGAAGAACACATTTCCTCTTGGATTTCATGATGCTTTCCTTAGAGGCCAAACATGACATCATGCGGAAGATACTTAGGACTGAAAAATAAATAAATAAAGGAAATAAAAAAAATGGAAACAAACAAACGAAAGAAAATCAAAGAAAACAATACTCCTACTCCTAACCTAAGCAGAAAGTAGGCCAGGTGACGTGAAGTGATATTTCCAATGTATCCACTGGTACATTAGTAAGCCTACGTGGGAGAGGAATACATGTCAAGAGATATATACATACATAGTAATAAAAACAAATATAAGACATTAAAAACCAAAATTTTTGACGTTTGAATGTGCACGCAGAAAAAAAAAATGTTGAAAAGCACACAAATAACATTTTGTGGACGTATGATCAGGATGTGAAACATCGCGAGTCGAATACTTGAAAAAAAACTTTAAAACCATAAAAATGAGAAAGCCTAAATAAATAAATAAATTTTCATTTCGTGACAATGTTTGCCAAGTAGGAATTCGCCAATGATTGAGTGTTAGGATTGTGAAAAACAGATGGAGGATGCAAAAATTGTAAAACAAAAGAATTTTCAATACATATCATAGAGTGACGGGGATACTCAAAAGATTCAACATTCTTCTGATGGGAGGTGGAATTGACCTAAAGGCTACAATAACCTGACATAACCATGAGCTTGGGTTGAAGTGCCTTGACAGGTTGAGGAAGATCCAAATCATCGGAAGGTAGATCATCAAAGATCAGTTGTTTTGCAAAATCAATGACAGGAAGAACAAAATATTGACCAGCTGAGTTAATTAAAATGTCACGAAAAACAAGATTATAAAGTTTAGGATTGTAAATAGAGGTATCCTCATGATATGATGAATTGTATAAAGGGGAAGATGAAAAACGACAAATTTCAACCTCTCCACATTTAAATGAAAAACATGCATTCCAAAAATTCTGCAAATGATTGAAGGTATTAATAGAACTTAAATTTCACACGATTAAACAGAAATGACATAATCATGGACAATGTTAGTAAAATGTGGGAGAGCTTTCGAAGGAATAGATTCATCCTTTATCACATATTCTTGTTTGATAATGGACTCTGCTACATAGTCATCACAATTTGGCTTCATAACAAAAAAACCATCCAACACCTGATCCTCATTAACATTAAAGGAAATGTTTCAAATAGAATAACACTAAAAATTGTAACTCATAGGATCAAAGGGAGAAAAGGGTGGAGGATGAGGAGAAAACACTTTAACACACTTATCATGCTTCTTGTCCAAAATTTCATAGGGATCTTGAATATGTGGCTCGATAGGAGATGGTGGTTCTTGAAACAATTCCTTGCAAATATTTCCTACCACATCTTATAATAGTAAAGTTGTTATATGAAAAGCATATGTGGGGTTGCCTAGAGAAACACCCTCGTTGATCGCATATTTAGAAGATTTATGTGTGAGGTTTTCTCAATGTGATTTAAGTGATCGTAAATCATGCAGAGTAAGTGAAATCTCAACAAGATACAAAAATATTGTGGTCAAGAAATCCCAATAAACTTCACCTTCTTTAAATTCAAAAAATAGATGCAAGAAATGATGAATAAAATGTAGTGATTCATCAGGTGTTTTTCACGATTGTAAAATTCTCTTGCACAAAATATTATCATCAAAGTCATGAAATTGCAAAAAAATTTTGTGACAACATGTTCGAAAGACTGGATATAGGCATCGGTCCATGTGTAACACCATTTCCTTATGCGCCCTTCGAACGTGAGAAAAAACAACCAGCAAACAACATCCTCAAGTGGGATGTCGCGCTCTATGAAAAATTGAAGAAAATGATCAGTGTGCTCAAGGATGGTTGTTTCACCCTAAACATTAAAGTTAAATAGTGACAAGTCCTCAATGATATCCGCCTACACCTGAAATTTAAATTTTCTAGAAATAAATGTTTTGTGTATGATTTGGGAAGAATTCATAAAAATGAGTGTGAAAATTTGAAACACACATGAAGGGCTCAACTTGTCATCTAGCCCTCCTTCTAGTGCCAAAAATGTTGGTGGTGTTGGACCTGCCAATATTCAGTGATCTCCCCTGCATGAATTCCCAACTAGAACTTTAACAAGACCACAAGTTATCCTTGATAAAAAATGGAAATATTTGCAACAAATTTTAATATCCACGCTTAATTGTAACCTTCATAGAGTGCACTATTAAAAATAGATAAAAATAGTAAAGTGCATAATGATATTCACCAATATGTATTATGGGATCATGTATTCAGCTACTCTCTACAACAAATAGAATTGACAACTAGTCCCACTACTTTTTAAAACAAAACCAAATTTGATATAAAAATAACTTGACATAAATATTTCTAGCAAAATTTGACACATATTTATGATGGAGTACAAACTTTATTTTGGGCAGACACATTTAAATTTAAACTCTTTGACTTTTACAAACTTAAAAACAATTTAGCTAATAAAAGTTAAAAATCATAGAACTATCAATAATAGCCATAAAATAGTAAAGTTACCTTATATGACAAATGGTCTTGATAGCTTCTGCCCAATACTTTGTAAAACCTAATGAAATTTAATTTACTAATAAATTTACACACTCTTTTCTCACAATATTATAAAGAAAATCTGGAAACACTAAAAACTTGCAGTATTTCCAAATTCAAATAGGAAACTAGAAAGATTGAATCAGTTTAGAAGCTTGGAGAATTGTGCAACTTTTGTATCTCTACACTAATTCTATTGGCCAATCTCAACTTAAAAATAACAATTTATCTAAGGCAATAGAAGCTCGGAGAAAACTCCAACTTATTAAATGAAAATTTCAAAGATAAAAAGCCACAAATCTCACCATTTTATTTATCATTTCAAACATCATTTTACGTCTCACTATACTAGCTATTTCAAATATATGTAGTCTTATTTCCCTAGAAATCACCACTTCTCACTATTTGTATCTGAAACACGCTACAAAGATGAAATTGCCATCCATATTTTTCATCGTCCCAATGTCTATCCTTTGATTAATAGAAAACAAAGTTGCATAAGAAACATCAAATCTAGAGACATGATTTTCATACACTTTCAATATAAAACAAATGCATTTATGTGAAACCACAAACCAAGTGCATTTATGCGCAAAACATATTATGAAAAACCACCTCTAAAACCAACAATACTATTATGCCATTAATTTACATTTGAAAGTAATATCAGTATACGTTGGTCCCAGATATCATAACCTTCACACACACACAACCATCTTCGCACAAATTCATCTGCACAACTATTTTCACACTTCATAACACCCTTATTTATTGACATTCAAAGACGATATTAATTAATGATTATACATTTTAAAATTCATTCGTAAATAACAAATTTAAGTCTGTCGGGTCTTGGCGAAACAGTGATGAGACGGGTTGTTATAACACTCATCATAGGTTCAATTCCCTTCCCCAATCGGGGTGATGTATGTGGACATGTTGATGAAGATAGAGTAAAAAAAGAAAGTGAAAAAAAGGAAATAAATGAAAGGTATTACCAAACTTACCAAAAAAAAAAAATTAAAATGGATCTGTATATTTATTCGAACATACAAAACTACCTTTGCACAACTTCATCCACACAACTCCTTTTGCCATCAAGAATTCCCATTCCCTTTGATTAGTTATTGACATTCAAACCTATGCACACGATAACTCTAAGCAGCTAGCCTTGTAGAACAACCTTCATAAAACTACTTCCATAATTGCAAACAAAGTTCCTAACTAATAATTAAAAATACAAAGCCTTCCTCACATTCATTTTATCTTACAACTTTTTTTCTTCACACACATTGAAAACACAATTAATTTAGCACCTCTTTCAATGCAAAAGAGCTAGGTTCCCTCGCACATAATTTTTCCACTGCATAGTAAACATTTTTCACAACGACCTTAGCACTCATTATGCAAAGGACCCCAAATTTCTCACACATACAATCTAATCTGCACAAGGAAACATAATAGTACTAATTTGACATTTTTTTAAAATCTAGTTTCAGTTCACAATTCTCCATTTTTTTCACAGACATTGACTATTTGTATTACTTGTGTGAAAAATAAATTACAGACAATGCTCTGAATAAAAATAAATAAGGATAACAAATCTAACTTTTACAGAGAATAAGAGGAAATATTAAAATACAAATCTATCATATTAGTAAGGTCATCTATGCAGCCAAAAATTACCTATTTTTTTTAATTTAGGAAAAACATGAGAGATAAACTGTTTGAATGATTTTTTCTAATAAAATTTTATTTTATTATTTTTCAAGCCTTAGGATATGAAAAAAAAATCAAATATATTGAAAAATAGGGAAAGGAAAGAATTGCATTATCTAATTGATTTGAAAACAATCATGAGTAATGTCACACTTAAAAAAATGACTAGTTTTGAGTATTTGTCTCGACAACTTGGATTTTTAGTATGAATCTAGGAACTTGAGCCATTTTTATTAAGTATTTACTCCCCTATATGGTTACTCTTCCAATAATTTTGGAGAGTTAGTGGATTCCACCTACATCACAAGCTTCTATCATTGGTCATTATTGAATCAATGCTTCCCAAGTTACTTTTTTGTCATGCTTATGTTTAAGGGATTTCTAATTTGTGTTGTCCCTTTCTCATATCTCCTTGACTTATCATGTTATCCTTTCTAGTTGTTAAATCACTTTTAGTATCTACAATAACCTATATCTTTTACTCTAAAGGTCTACATTTTTCTTATTAGTGAGTAAACTCTTATCTACTATAACAAATTGCTCTCAGAATTTTACCTAGAGAAGTACCCAAGGTCTATTTTCATCATTGATAGGTGATCTCACTCTCAGCAATTGATGTTTCCACACTAGTTGTTCATTAAGTGGCTTCCCAAGTCTTCAAATTAAATACCTTTATTCACATTTTGATTTTCATGCCATACCCTACATTTCATTTTATAGACCGAGAGTTTAGAAGTTAAGCATTAATTAGATACTAGAGTATATTGCAATAATAAAACATGTAAAATTTAAAAGAAATTGGAATTTTTTTCAATTAGAAAATTTATAAACTATTAACACATCCACTTTTTTATATATTTTTAAAATATACATATTTATTTTATTATAAATTAAATTTATTAGATAAATATATCCATAATAAATAAGACAAATACACTCACTTAATATATCCCCAAAAAATAGTATACACTCGTCCATTTAATATATAATTTAGTTATACTCTTAAAATTATATAAACACATTTTTAAATTTAAAAAAGAAGAAGTGAAATGCCAAATAAAATACAATTCAATGGTATAATTTCTTTTAAATTAAAAAAAATAAATTAAATGAACAATAAAATATCATGAATGGACAAATGATAAGGGTGAAACTTAAAAATGCATTACATACAAATAAATAAGATGAGGATGTGAAAAGGCCTTATAGGTCCATTACCAAGCATACATAAGGGAAGGGTAGAAATGTAATGTCAAAATTTTCTAATTGTTTGAACAAATCAACGAAAACATTATTATGAAATTGCATTTATGTAGCCATTGCTATTGTTTCCGATGCCGCCTGTCCCACTATTTCTAATTTGATTGACCTTCCTTTGGTATCCTTCTCCACCACCACATCCACAAACTCTCGACCGACAGTTTTATTGAACAAACTCTCGGGGTGCAAACTCTCGTCTGAGAGTTTTTAAACTTTCAGCTATGAGTTTGCTCGGGCGGTTAAATCTAACTTTAGGCGGGTTAAACTAGTTTCAAATTTCTCGGTCGAGAGTTTTAAAAATTTCTCGTCCGAGACATTTTCTCGGCCGAGAGTTTCTGGTCAACGAAAAACTCAAACAATTCTGCAGTTTTAAGAAACCTGCAACTTTGGAGGGACAGAACACCTACAAAAACAAAATGTTTTATGTCGGACTAAGTACCATTAGATTCATCTCTAAATCTAGTTTTTGATGATGTAAGATTTATGGAGTTTCGTTAAAAAATTCAATTTTTTATTTATTTTTTACTAAACTGTGTCACTATGGAATTTCATTGTTCGAAAAATTGCACTGAATGAAAATTCAATAACTTTCAAATGAGGACACAAAAAAATTCAAAAAAATCATACTGCACTTCCTCTCCCTGTCTGCTTCAAAAGGGTACTCTCATTTTTCTTATTGACGATCACATTGAAAATAAAATCAAAGTATGATAAAATGTACTGAAACATCACTGTTTTTTTGTCTTCGTCCATTTCAAAAAATAATAAAAAATAGTGATTTAATCCGAAAATTACCGAAAAATAGTCTATGCACTAGTGAAATATATGCAGATTATGATGCTATGGTTTTTTTCCAAAAAATGAATAACCTTCCCTAAAAAAAGTAAAGGATGATAAAGTGACTATTTATGTTTGCCTGAAAATTTCAAGTATATGCAATTAATAAACAAGAAATTTACCCCTCTATATGTCAATATTTTTTTTTTTTTAAATATGGGTATGGAGGTAAGACACTTCTCTACAATTCTTGTTTTTATGTCAAAGCATAATTTTCAATAAAAATATGAGTTTAGTGGAGTTGAAGTTGAAAAACATAGAAAATTACAATTTTCAACGTCAAAAAAGGGCAAAAAGTGTTTCCCAACTTCACATTTTCACCCTGATATTAGATGAATATGATGGATTAAATACTCATTACTTCTTCATCGCATACCTATGACACTAAATCGATCATCTTGGATGTAAATTTGGTAAAATTGAAACTCAACGCCTCAATTTTGAATTTTAAGATCAAGCTAAGGACCCTAGATGACCCTAGGTAAATATTATTTTAGAATAGATACTTCTTGACGCTTCAACTTAGACCATGAAGAACTAAGGATCATCTTGGATGACTTTAAGTAATGTATGTAGTTTGTTACCTCTGAATCTATGTGAAAGTAACAAACTTCACATGTCATGAATGTGATGCAATTCAATCACCCTAATAGTCCACTAAAATGCAAGGTATTGCCCTTAATTTTAGGACGAAGGAAGCTTAATAACCTTGAAAACCAAAATCCTAGCATTACAAAACGGCCTTATCACCTCATCTATATATATATATATATATATATATAGATATATATATATAGAGAGAGAGAGAGAGAGAGATAGTTCCATCCTGTTCTTTTTTTTTTGTAATGGTTTCTTGCGTGTTCGTGACGAGTCTCAATGTATCTTGTTCGATCATATTTTATCTTGCAATTTCTTTGATTGCTAATGATAATTTAGTCTATTTATATTTTTAAAATCCAACAAAAAAATGTCAATTTCAAAATCCCGCAAAAAGAACTCACTTTAAAAATCTAGCACAAAAGACTTACTTTAAAAAAAAACTCACTTTAAAAATTCAATCCAAAACACTTACTTTAAAAAAAAACTCACTTTAAAAATCTAGCACAAAAAACTTACTTTAAAAAAAAAAACTCACTTTAAAAATTCAAACCAAAACACTTAAAAAAAAAAACTCACTTTAAAAAGTAAACCAAAAAAATTTCCTTTTAAATTAAGCTAAAAAAATTTCCTTTAAAAATTCATCCCAAAATATTTTGTTTAAAAATTCAAATCAAATAAAGAAAGCATGTGAAAATAATATTTCGACTTCGTTTATTTATATCGTTTGGTGATTTTCTTTTTAGAGGGTCAAATCATTTTTATTTTTGCAGTCCACGAAAATTAGTGGCCGATTTTTGGTCGAAATTTTAAAATAATTCGAATGAAATTGTCTCCCATTTATATTTTATGGTTTGGATGTGAAACACAAGTTCACCCAAATTGATACGTTTGCAACTCTGCAACAACTCTGCTATGATCACCTTTCTCCAACATCATAATGTTTAAATTCCATCATATTTGATGAATTTACTTTCAGAACCAATACCAACATTTTCATAATTGAATCTACTTTCAACAAATATAAATTTTATGGAATTTCATAGATGTTAACTAATTTTAATTAATTTTCTATTAAAGTGTGTGAACAACATTTCTGAAGGTCAATATGATTAAGTGAAATCAAAATTTTGTATCTTCGAAAATACACTGTAGAAAAATATGAAAAATTTATGGTTCATTACATTGGTCCATATTCTGTAATGGGTTGTTTTTATATTTTTATTTTTTAACTAAAATGTTGATAAACTTGACGCTATGCTAAACATATTCAAAATTTGCAGTTTTTCATATTGGTTTAGTTCAAACAATTCTAGTAATTATGATATATATCAGTTGGTTTCGTAAATATAACAATATCGAAGTAGAGTTTTTCTAGTTTGTTGCAACACATTATTTTTTTCAAAAAACTCCAAGTTAACAAATAATACACTAGTGCTAAAAACATGACTTTTTATGAATCCCTTGAATTTTAAAGAACACACACTCAAAAAATTGCTAAGATGACATATCAAATGTGAATAAAAAAATCCAAAATATAATTAATAGAAAGCTAATAAAATTTCTGACGTGTTTTCTTTTTATTCTAAAATGAAATTCTAAGCATAAAATTTGCTTTGGCTTGCCGAAAGTTGAAGACCTTCTAAAAATGATATTTGTTCTCCAAAAAGGGAAAAAAGTGTAACCCAACTTCACATTTTCACCCAACGCTCAAATATTGATAGGGAAAATCAACCTCAACTAGAAGTTGAAGGAGGTACGTAAATATAAATATTATAAATGATATTAAAAATTTAACTAGTGTAGTGTGAAATTTAATTTTTATTTGATGAATTATTTTGAAAAATATTTTGCAATGTAAACAGAGAGAGATATTCCTCATATGATATATCATTGATGATGAGATTGAAATTTTTGAAATGCAAAGTGAAAAAGATAATGAACCAATGATTGATGATGTTTTTGAAGATCTTGAAAGAAATTCAAGTGAAGAAATTGAATTACCAGGTATGTATATATATGTCATGTATATTATTGAAATTATACATATTTATTAATTTCAATTTCATTCAAACTCTATTTTTTAATTTAATTATTTATCAAATATTTATACCCATTTACATTTAATTCTCATATGTAAAAATGAAATTAATATCAATGATGAGATGATAGAAAATGTTGACACCAAAACAGATGGAGATAAAAAAGTTGACGAGGTTATATGATATCATGTTAAGCTCATTATTGAAAAGTTCTTCAAGGATGAAAATGTGGCTGTTGAAGCCGAAATTTTGAGAGGTATCTTATCATCAAAGAAATTAAAAGAAGCTACAAATCTATCGGGTATTCAAAAATCAACAAATGATAAAAAAATGAAGGAAAAAGTTATTCAAAATATAAATAGTGCTCTAAAATCAATTGGAAGATCTAGAAAGAAAAACGATATAGATGCACATAGAGCAATACAAATGACAGCACTTTCATCAAGTACTAAAGAATATCATCTGGTAAAATCTATGGCAAAAGAATTAGGGACGTCACAAAAAAGATTGCACAAACATAGGAAATTTCGATTGCAAATAGATGTAAATAATGAGCTCACTTGTTGGACAATTATTTGCAAGAAATCATACAAATATATACTTGGAGAAGATGTTAAAAAAATAATATATGAATATTGGATTAAAAATCACGTGTTTCACCAAAAGCAAGGGATGTGATGCAGCGATGAATAACACGAAATCAGTATGAAGAACATGCAAGACATATCTTGGTCACGACTCAGATATAGTTGTTCAATAAGTTCATAGAAGAGAATCGTGGAATTAATGTCTCAATCAATACTTTTGTGCGACAAAAACAATGGATGCTAAACCTATCACTATACGCGATACTTGTTGTTGTCGTTATCATGTGTGATTTCAGTTATATTATGACACATTCCATAATTTTGATTATTTTTTTGGGAAAAATTAACCTCCTTCCACTATCCATGATTTCATATACCAAATTCTATGTGCAAGAGAAAGTCATGAATTATTTTACAAAAAGAAATGTGTTGGTCGTAAAATACGTGATCATTATGGAAATTTGACTTTATTTCACAATAAATATCCTATTGATATAAATGATCAATCATTATCCAACATAAAAGTGACATAGAATAGATATGAATATATTCATACATCGATTGATTCAAGTAATAGTACAAGTACTAAAAGGATTTATTTACAACAAGAAGAATTTTTGTGATAGAGTTCTTGAAGAAGTTTGATATAGAAATTTATAAATACATCAAGCTTTCACATAGAGCTCGATAGAAAGACCTACAATTCAAAAAATGGACCGTGAAATTTTTCCACGAGGGACCATTTTGTCAATAGTCTATTTTACAAATAATTACAAATTTGTTGCACAAAATGAAATATAGAGTGAATATTATCATTCTGACCAAGTCTCTATGATTTTCCATATTCTATATAGACATGTTGAACAAAATTTTGATCATATAGAAATCACTAGTGAAAACTGATGTGTTATTAAACAATATCACTTTTATATCAACGATGATTGTACACATGATACACATTTTGTACAACATAGTTTTGATAAGATTTATGACTCATTGAAAGGTCATGGAATAAATTTCAACAAACATTGGATATGGGCAGATGAATGCATAGGTCAATTCAAATCTTCACGATCATTCTCTTGGTTGTGTCGTCTTCATATGAAAGCCCACATTAAATATTATTGGAATTTTTTTGAGACTCGTCATGGAAAAGGAGAACATGATAGTTCAGAGGCATGTATAAAGTGAGCACTTCGAAGATATCAAATGGACCACTCTGAAAACCAACTTGTCTTAGCTAAACAAGTTGTTAAATGGTGCATTGTTGCACTAAGCCATGAGACTAACCCATCAAGGGAAATAAAGAGGTACATGTACATATATACAAATTAAATTTCACATATATAGAACTTTAATATATGATCTATTTTTTATTAATTTTCTAATTTTAAACATCTATAAATTCTAAACATTATTTATCACGATCATTGTCTTTGATAAATAAATTGTATTTTAAAGAAAATATTTATATTCTTATTTGAATTTTCCATATAGGTTTTTTTGGGATATTAGAGTCCAAGATGTAGATAGATCGATTTCATATGAATCTGAAAATAGTAAAAGGGACTCAAAAATTGCATTCAATTAAAACAAAGAAGTAACGAAATGTGTTTGCATTTGTTAAAAGAAAATATTATTGTTTTTATCCTGTTTGCATCACATAATCCAATGATTTTTGTGAAAAAAATATGTATGTAAAATCTTGGAAACATACATAACTAAATACAAAGGGGAAAATTTTAGTTGCAAGCTTTGAAGAGATGGAATTAGAGGAGACTATAGTATCATGTGAAGGTGATTGATTTTATGATTTTGTTAGAGAAGATAACCTTTCAATTTCTTTCAAATGATAGAGATCTAGAAATAGATAATAAAATCAAGTCCATGTTGATAAAGTTAATTTCAGGTTAATTATGATATGAATTTACACTTGTTTTATTATGCAGGAGATGTTTTTGTTGTAGTTGCACCTATTAACAACATAGAAAATGTCAAGTATTATTTGATGTGGTGCACTGAACGAAAGATGAAATTATTGGAAGTCTATAATGACAACAATTTTATAAATGAACGAGGTTCTATTATACTAAAAGGTTATTTTTATCAAACAAAATCATCAAACAAAGAGTAATGTTGACTTTCAATACCATCAACCTGATGTCATAAGTTGTCAATATTGTCACTTGGTGCGTGTAGCACACATAAAGTTGATAGAAGTTCAATCAAAGGAAAAAAAGAAAGTGAAGAAATGGATAATGTCAAAAACTGACCATGAACGAATCATTGATGATGGCATTCCATTAGAATTTTTTGAATTGAAATACCCAACAATTTCTTCTCGTTGGATTCATATTTGAGAACTTAAAGTTCAAGTACATTGTTAGCCTTTATTTTTGTGCACTCTTAAGTTGTAAATTCTTAATAATGTTTTGAGTTACAAAATTATATGTATATTTCCTATTATTTACATGTGTATTGAGGATTTTATTATATTTATATTATTTTTGCATGCACGACAACTCATTTATATGTACATACATTCTCTAGTCTTAAACGATTTCATACATGAATGAAATTTAATGTATTACTTTTTCTATACATGAATGCAAAATGTATGTATCTAGCATCTTTTAGAATGATATTTTAAGTTATGATTGTTTTAGGAATTTACAAAAAATTATAATATTCATTCAAATGCAAAATGTGTACCAAGTTTTGTAATTTCCAATTTTACTAGACTCATTTTAAATAAATTGAAAAAATATTAATTTACAAAACCTAAGAATCATCTACTAACAAATTATTTGAATGATTGTGTTATCACTCATTAATTTTTAAAACTTTCATTGATAGGGTCATGCAAGTCATTCACCAAAATTGATGTGGTTTCCTAAGTCATCTTTATGAGATGTCTATTTTTTTTTTTTTGCATTTGATGATGTCTACCTTAAGTTTAAAGCTCACCTCTAGCCATTTCATTTCAGTCAAATCCACCTCACATCATATATGTAGAAATTATATAACTGATATGTTATACATCCGAGATTCTCCTGATCACACACTATTTGACTTCATGCACAATACATAATATCTTCTACCATTGATCATTAATTGCGAAAATAAAATCAATTGCATGCACACATTAAAACCATAAAAATTCACACATATGAACACAGTAATTTATGGGAAAGCTTAAAGCTAAAAACCCCCAACTATCTGTATATTATATGTCATAGAGATCATGTAACAATCATCATACAAAGCTCCTCACAATCTCTCAGTACAATCTCCAATTGCTACACACTAATCAGGTCCGATCTAGCAAATCTCATGCTCCAATCTCTGCCACCTGATAGCCTGCCTCTACTGTGCAATCACTGTTGAAGAATGGCTCTGGTTGAACTCGAATTGGTCCTATATTGACCACGCAATCCTCATTGGCATCTCCATCAATGTGTGGTGCAAACTCATGCAACACTATAGTTACAACTGATAGTCAACCTGCTCTTTCACCTACCTCTCCACTGGTCTCCACTGAAACTGTCCATGCACTATAGTTAACTTATGTATTCTTTAGTTTATTAATGAGTTAATAATTAGTGAATTAACTAATAATTAATTCACACCACTCTCACTAGTGTATCATTCAGTTAGACTACATACAACTAGCTCAACTATGTTTAACTTAGTTAAACTGAACACAACTCCACCAACCACCTCAATAACTCCACCAAACCACTAGAAAATTTGGCGGAAATTCCAACGGCCAATTCGTCGCTATTCCGACACATAGTCATTGCAAGAGCGAAAGTTCGAGGGCGGAAAAAACGTGGTTTGTTATGCCGTCGCAGTTCCGACGCATTTAAAAAGTGTCGCACTATCGACACTTCTTCCGTCGCTTCCGAACAAGCGTCGCTCTTCCAACGTCTCACGAAGTGTCGCGCTTCCGACATTTGTAAATTTTCGCACTTCCGATGAAATGTGGTCCGAAGTTTTGAATGTTGCTCTTCCGACGTTTGTAAATGGTCGCAATTCTGACACAATGTGGTCCGACGTTTTTGACGTCGCTCTTCCGACGTTTGTAAGCTGTCGCAATTCCGACGAAATGTGGTCCGATGTTTTGAACGTCGCTCTTTCGACGTTTGTAAGCTGTCGCAATTCTGACGAAATGTGGTCTGACGTTTTGAACGTCGCTCGTCCGACATTTTCATACTGTCACTCTTCCGATGTTTATGAGTTGTCGCAATTTCGATGCTTACAAGGCGTCAGTATACCGACGGCAGGTTCAATTTAAAAAAAAAATGAAACTTTAAAATAGGAAAAACGTTGTTTTGAATATATCATATGAAGTAAAACAGTCCATGAAGTCATTACATTTTCACATCTGAAGATTGGAACCCAAATATCCATCCAGAAAAGTGGAAGTCCCACTCCAGACAATGATAGAAAAATACCCCATGTCACATACAGGGACATGATATAAAACCCAGTAACGGTCCACATGGAGATTATCGACAAATCTGAGAAAGCATCCAAATATGCCCAAGGCATCTATAAGAAAGTGAAATAGCAGTATGTAGAATAGTAAAGAAACGGATAGAGTACCGACGTCCATTGTTCCAAATGAAAATTAAAGTACCCAAAATCCCGCAACAGAGAAAAACGATAATCATGTGAGGAGTGTGATATGTCCAAAATATAAAAAGACCTCAGACCATATCAATAAACCAACAACATAGACCAACATCGCTAGTTTTGAAGGCAGAGTGATAAACATTAATATTTTTTTTTTCACAAGAGAAAAAACGTTGTTTTGAATATATTATATGAAGTAAAACAGTCCATGAAGTCATTAAATTTTCACATCTGAAGATTGGAACCCAAATATCCATCCAGAAAAGTGGAAGTCCCACCCCAGACAGTGATAGAAAAATACCCCATGTCACATACAAGGACTTGATATAAAACCCAGTAACGGTCCACATGGAGATTATCGACAATCTGAGAAAGCATCCAAATATGCCCGAGGCATCTATAAGAAAGTAAAATAGCAGTATGTAGAATAGTAAAGCAACAGATAGAGTACCGACGTCCATTGTTCCAAATACAAATTAAAGTACCCAAAATCCTGCAACAGAGAAAAACGTTAATCATGTGAGGAGTGTGATATGTCCAAAATATAAAAAGACCATCAGACCATATCAATAAACCAGCAACATAGACCAGCATCGCTAGTTTTGAAGGCAGAGTGATAAACATTAATCATTTTTTTCACAAGAGAAAAAATGTTGTTTTGAATATATTATATGAAGTAAAACAATCCATGAAGTCATTACATTTTCACATCTGAAGATTGGAACCCAAATAACCATCCAGAAAAGTGGAAGTCCCACCCCAGACAATGATAGAAAAATACCCCATGTCACATACAGGGACATGATATAAAACCCAGTAACGGTCCACATGGAGATTATCGACAAATCTGAGAAAGCATCCAAATATGCCCGAGGCATCTATAAGAAAGTGAAATAGCAGTATGTAGAATAGTAAAGCAGCAGATAGAGTACCGACGTCCATTGTTCCAAATACAAATTAAAGTACCCAAAATCCTGCAACAGAGAAAAACGCTAATCATGTGAGGAGTGTGATATGTCCAAAATATAAAAAGACCATCAGACCATATCAATAAACCGGCAACATAGACCAGCATCGCTAGGTTTGAAGGCAGAGTGATAAACATTAATCATTTTTTTTTCACAAGAGAAAAAACGTTGTTTTGAATATATTAGATGAAGTAAAACAGTCCATGAAGTCATTACATTTTCACATCCGAAGATTGGAACCCAAATATCCATCCAGAAAAGTGGAAGTCCCACCCCAGACAGTGATAGAAAAATACCCCATGTCACATACAGGGACTTGATATAAAACCCAGTAACGGTCCACATGGAGATTATCGACAAATTTGAGAAAGCATCCAAATATTCCCAAGGCATCTATAAGAAAGTGAAATAGCAGTATGTATAATAGTAAAACAACAGATAGAGTACCGAAGTCCATTGTTCCAAATACAAATTAAAGTACCCAAAATCCTTGAACAGAGAAAAACGCTAATGATGTGAGGAGTGTGATATGTCCAAAATATAAAAAGACCATCAGACCATATCAATAAACCAGCAACATAGACCAACATCACTAGTTTTGAAGGCAGAGTGATAAACATTAATCATTTTTTTTTCACAAGAGAAAAAACGTTGTTTTGAATATATTATATGAAGTAAAGCAGTCCATGAAGTCATTACATTTTCACATCTGAAGATTGGAACCCAAATATCCATCCAGAAAAGTGGAAGTCCCACCCCAGACAGTGATAGAAAAATACCCATGTCACATACAGGGACTTGATATAAAACCCAGTAACGGTCCACATGGAGATTATCGACAATCTGAGAAAGCATCCAAATATGCCCGAGGCATCTATAAGAAAGTGAAATAGCAGTATGTAGAATAGTAAAGCAACAGATAGAGTACCAACGTCCATTATTCCAAATACAAATTAAAGTACCCAAAATCCTTGAATAGATCAAGAAAAACGCTAATCATGTGAGAATTCTAAGTAAAGTTAATCTATTAACATTGGGAATAAAATTACACCGAAGTCAAAAACATTGCCTGGCCAGACTCATGGCAAATTTGTCATCAAAAAATCAAAAAATTAAGAAGACCGCCCTCATACGGGGAAACCAGTCTTGAACGTTTAATTTACAGAATTCAAAAATATTACAAAGGTCCAGCACAGTAAAATAATCTAAAAGCAGCCCAATTAAGTGGGCCTGCTAAGCAAGAAAAACAAATTAACCAAACTACTCCTCCAGTGGTTCCTCCACGATTTTGTACCATCCTTCAGAAGGTCCAGGATCGCTAGGTGCTACCTCCACATGCATGCCACGGCTCCCCTCCTGAAGGCCCGAATGCTGGCCATATTTTTCCGAGCTCAAACCCGTCGGATGGGTGCATTCTTCCTCTGTTTGGGCCTCCTCACGGAAGACCACAGTGACTAAAGCCGTGATTCGCGGGCGGTTGAGAGAGAAATTAAAGGAAAATTGCGCAGTGCGCGTCGTGGGAGAAGGTGAACTAGCGATGGGGAAGCGAGGAGCATGGGAATCCATACGGTGGCCAGATCCTACAACCCGACCCCGCCCACTCCTAGTATTTGGATATCGACCTGCGTAATAATCACTGGACTGGCCGGAAGTCGACTTTGTTGAGGGGCTGGAGGGAGTGCGCAGGGGTTGACATCTAGTGCTCTCCCTGCGGCAACGCATCCTATGATGCACGTGAGGCATGGGTGCAGTCTCAGGTGCAGTGGGCACAAGAGGAGATGGAGAAGTAGAATTCCAAGAAACAGAGGAAGACAGACAGAGACAGAACCGAGAGAAATGCAGATATGCAGCAAGGTGTAGGCAGCAGTTCAGCTGGCCACTTCTCCTTATCGTCACAGTTAGCAAGCAGTGTAATCCAGCAACCGACTCGCCTAAAAAACCATAGCTAAATGCCATTTTGTCGACCCGACTGCAATGCAATCAAAGGACGCCCTTCATAATTAATCTCTGATCATTAATAATGAGAGTCAAAGGCCGGATCATATTGGAGCGTGCGGAATCGCTAAGAGGAGTGGAGGTCCGATCTTGAACAGTGTTAAAAATTAATTAATGCGGATTTGATGTGAAAACTTAATTGAAAAGCGTTAAATGTTAATGCGATTGATATGAAATCGCCATATACATGTCTCGTCGCCTTAAACTCCATCGAATGCACCCACAGCCTGGAGCAGGGCAAGTTTTTATTGAGGACACGTGGCATAAATTGATTGGAGTGGATCTTTGTTTGGGCCACTCGCGCAGTGGAAATCCGGACCTGAAAAATATTAGGGAGAATTTGATAGGAAATTCACGTCACAACTCTCCTTCTGTACGCCAGCCCAACTTCAGACCCAAAAAAGATTAGGGCGGAATTCATTTGGTTTTCGCGTCACAAAATTGGCCGACGTCAGCAGGCTATTTTGGAATGCAAATTTGGTTTGAAGTCCGGCGGGCTTGACTTAAGAAATTTTTTTTTTGATCCCATCTTATAAAATTTGTGTTGGTTTTCTTTGATAATACACATATTTATAATAAATCATGGGAATACCACACTAAACACGTGGAAACATTATATAAATATTTATATAACTATAAATATTCAATAGTTATATAAATAATTCAAAGAAAATATTTGGTGAAGTCTACGTATGAAAAATAAATGGAAGCAATATTACATGCAATAAAAAATGGGGATAGCATATCATTGGGAGGTACTTTAAAGTCAAGATATACCTTGATATCATAAAGTATTTTTTGAAGCTATGGATTTCATTGGAATATTAACAAAAATGAGGAGAAAAAATGCAAAGTTTTAATTTTGAGATAATCTGCAAAAAGGGTAAGAAAAATTTAGTACATGATGCTCTTTCTAAAATAGAAGAGGCCTCAAATTTATATCCAATTACATTTTCTATTCCTAGGTGGCTAGAAGAAGCTTGCCATAATGGAAAAATGACAATAGTACTAAACAAATACTAAAATTTATAAAGGATGGGATGAACTCTATGGAGCATTGGGAGTGAAAGAGAGATATACTTTGGTGCAAATGTAGAATATTTTTATGCACGCAAGCATGTTTGAATAAACAAATATTAAGGGAGTCCCATGTCTCTCTGATGGTAGGATGCAAGGTTCCTTAAAACATCTAAAAGGATCAAAAAATATATTTTTGGAAGGAATGAAGAAAGATATTCAAAATTTTGTAAGAGAAGGTCAGGTTTGCATAATAAATAAAAGAGAGATAGTAAAATCTCTAGGGTTACTTCAACCATTCCACATACATATTCAAAGACTAGAATATATATCAATAGACTTTATTATAGGGTTACTGAAATATAAAGGTAAGTATGACATTTTTGTGGTCATTTATATAGACAAATTTTGTAGATTTTTTTTGTAGAGCTCAAAGTACATAAACAACAAGCCAAGTGGCAGAAGTGTCAGTGAAAGAAATTCATAGTCTTCATGGTTTTCCTAAAGTAATAGCAACAAGAAACTTTTGGAAATAATTATTTAATATGAGTGGAGAAACACTAGTTGCCATGAGTTCTACATATCAAACACAATCAAATGGTCAAACAAAAATAGTTAACAAATGTTTTTAAGGTTATCTACAATGTTACTCTTTAGAAAAGCAATCTTAATGGATGAAGTGGGTTCCTCGAGGAAGAATGGTAATATGATACTATCATACTACCTATCACACATCTACTAAAATTTCCCCATTTAAGGCCCTTTATGGATATCCAACTCCTAGTATCTCATACTTTTGCAAGATAAGTCCAAAGTATAGGAAACAGAGTCACATATGGAAAATACTAAAGAAACTTTGAAAATTATTATGGAAAACCTTCAAATGACATGAAACATGATAAAACAACAAGGGGAACAACATTGAAGTGAAAGATAATTTGAGGAGGGTAATTGGGTATTTTTAGATTATAGCATTATAAGCAATCTTCATTCAAGAAAAAGAAGAATAAAGAATTAGCTCAAAAATGTTATGGCCCTAAATAATTATTCATAAGATTGCACAAGTGGTATAGAAGTTATATTTTCCTTCTTCTTGCATTCATAAGGTTTTTCATGTATCTGGCCTAAAAAAGGTTTTGGGAAAAAATATGCCAATGTAAATAGAACTTCCAAAATTAGATGAAGAATGAAAGTTGATTCTTGAACCACAAAAAGTTATAGATAAACATTCTATATCTCTTTGACATATAACCATTATGAAGTACCTAGTCAAGTGGAAGAATATTCCTCTAGAAGAAGGTACATGGTAAAATGATCAATTCGTGATGAAATACCCACGGCTAAAGGGTTCGTTTGAAGTTTTGACAAAGGTTTTGTTATATGTTTTATATAACGCACGACGGAATAGTTTTATTGTTTTTTAAGGTCCCACACAGTGATCAAATTTGAAGGGCAGGTCCGAATTTCAATTAGAAGGGCATATATCTATGTCGCCCTTCCATAATGAAAAGCTTTAAAAAAAAACTTTTCAATTGACCACAATAAATTATTTTTACATTTCATTTTCAAAAAGACAAAACCATCAATCTTTATAGTAATAAAAGACTGTTACATATACAACAATGAAGAAGGCTCCATCTTTCATTGCTTAAATATCTCATTGGAAATGTCAACATAAGTCTTGAAGACACTATTATAAGAGTTTGGATACATACCACCGGGATATAGGAGATTCTTATGTGTCGGATTGTGTAATGCAATTTTGACTTTGTCTCACAAGGAGCAGCAGCATGGAGGTCTGGATTTTTCTTATAGAACTTTTATTATTATTATTTGAAATGTTGTTTATAGATATGAATACAACAATGAAATTATGAGCATGGTGGACAATTATTCAAGCTCATGATGCCAAACCATGATGATGTAAGTTTGGAATTTAACATTTTTACATGTTAAAGACAAATAGTCAAAATCACTGACAACTTAGTATGCCATAATTAATAATCATTCCCTGTTCACTTTTGTTAATAGGTTTATGTCACACGATGATGTAGGGGCATTAGGAACTAGCCAACAATGTAGGAGGTTTTGTCCACATGTTGTGGCTAGGAGGGTTCGAAAACATTTGAGTTGTAACAGCTAGGTATCAATACCTTAGCTGACTGTATTACTTAGACTAGTTAGAGTTGTAGGAGTTGAACAGTTTCAGTTAGTTGAATTATTATAATTAGACCTTTTGATTTCTAGAACGGTCCTCTCAGAGGAACCGAAGAGCCGTATGTTATGTATATAAATTGTAATTCCTCAGATGAATAAAAGTAGAGAGGGAAGAGGAGAGTAGAGAGGGGATTTCTACAATAAACCTCTGTGTGTGAAAAATTGTTTCCAGTTAAATGATTTCCAAGCTTAGTTGCCATGGAATTATCTCGAACTGCTAATTGTGAAGAATTGTTTAACTGTGAGGCGATTGGGTACTGATAATTCCATTCTTATGTCTTTAAATTCCCGTAAATTGTTGGATAACCCTGTGAACTCACCCCACCTGAAGGCGAGGTCTGTGTAGAGAATCAAGGTCGTGAAAACTGTTCAAATATAAAAATCCTGCTTAATAAAGAGACAAAATTGTTGTGCTTTCGGAACCTGACCCGAGGATTGGACATGAGTTAACAAAAAAAAGGATAGGAGAACCAGACTTGCACACGTGGTCAAGCCCTGTACCAAAACCATGAGCGGAATCACAAAAGCGGGTTGCCCATATCGCACCACTTTTGCGGAGTAGGCGGTATTTCATATTCGCGAGCGATTCCATAGGGAATGCGACACATGGCGAAGTGACCCCTAGAAAACCACCGTTTAACCCACACCATCACACGTTAAAGCCCGACATTGGAATCCGAGCGAAATTGCCAAGAGTCGTTGATTTGGAGAAGGGCCATCGGACGGTGGTCGCACGTTGAACTTGCTTGGAGGTTAACTAAGGTGTGCGGAGGATAGCCAGGTACGATACGAGTGTTTGATTGGTTATTGATATATATAGGTGGGGCCGGAGTATAATGAAATTGTTTAATTAAATGATTGGCGGATAATTAGCATAAGTCTGGAGCGTGATTGTTGTAAGGCTGGGTGGTGAAATATAGAGCCAAAAGTTCATTACAAGTTATTTATTTAAAAAGAAACATGGAGTGTAAATACAAAGTGTTGAAAGTTAAACATTGGTTATAAGGCTTGGAGATAATATAAAGTCGGGAATATAAATTAAAGTCCAACCATTGTGGATAGTATTTATTTATCAAATTCTACGAATTTGATAAATAAACCCGAAGAAAAAAGAAGTCAATTAAGACTCAGGCTGGAGGAAAAGAACAGGGTAAACCAAGGGAAAATGCTGACAGAGCGATTGTAGACACACCAGCTCTCCTTAGGGGTCCAATTTCAGTTTTGTTGTGTCACACGATGATCTCTCTTCTCTGGCATTTACTTGTATTGAAGATCACTATTCTAGGAATAAGGAGTTATTTTCTCCAAAAATAACCTAGCCAAACATTGACAATGCATCAAGGATATCTTTCTATGCTTCATAAGCACATTTGTTCTACTTCTAAATCATGTCTTGGAAGTGGTTGTTTTGCTGGAAATTATTCACGAGTTGGTTTCATACCAAAGTCTTTTTCACATTTTCAGCATCCAATACATGAAAAAGATAATGGTTTAAAACAACATAAATATTTGAAATTTTGCAAGAATTGTCTGGCACACTTTGAATATGAATTTTGAAGTCAAGTGCATGATGCTATATAGGATCAAGTGTCATTTTGAATACCAAATGTTTCACAAGAAACTTCTCAACATGCTACCCTGTAGTAAGGATTAAATGACAATATTGCATCAACTATTTTCATAATAAAAGTGCACCTCGGCCATAAGACTAAACAACTACAAATGTTGTAGATCTAACAAGACCACACAATCAAATGTATTCCACAAGGCCAATACTGTATGAAAAATGAAGAGTTTGCAACCAAAAATACCTTAGGCAACTAATTCAATTAGATACACCAAACCATCAGCAAAAAGGAAAACCAACCTACTCAAAAGGCAAGCGTTTACCTCCTTTGACAAAATTTTGAGTTACGAAACAAGGGCCTTTATTGTCTTGTCAATGCCCCTAGTAATTTGAATGGGGTTTGCACCTGCTGCAACAACCTAAACAAAAAGGTTTCATTTAAAATTATTTTCCACAAATTTAAGATACAACCATTGTTAGTTTTGTATTTCCTAACAAGCTCATAAATTTTGACAAAAGAACCAAAATTTTTTAATACCTGATAGCAATTTTTTCACTCAAAAACTATCTTAGACTCAATAAGCCCAACCCAAAAATAAAAAACCAAACACCATAAGACCCTACAAAAATGAATATATGATCTTAATTCAGTACTATCGACAAAAAGTTACCTTTACACCCTCACTTATTAAACCCTGTGCTGTTGAATTTTAACTTCAACTGCTGCAGCAGAAGGACGGATGCAGCATCAACATTTTTTTTGGGAGGTTTCTTGCATGCCATCCAGAAATTTAATTCAGCATTAAAAATTCCTGCAAGCTTTTTTTGTAGACAGCCGCATCCATATTTCTGTACAGGATTGTATTTAAACACAACAACCAGCATTAATGCAATTCACCAACCAGAAATTAAACAAACAGAAATTTACCCGATAGTTTTGTACATTCAAAAGGAGGACATGTGGAGCATTAATATTGGATCACATGAAATTGAAGGGAATCTGAAAACCTGAAAACCAGACCTGAATTTTTTATAGGGCACATTGGATTGAGAATTCGAGTTAAAATTAGGCAGATGTCAGCATCCCATTTTGGAACGCGAATTTGGTTTGAAATTCAATCTATTCAGACTTTTGAAGTCCGACGGAAAGGGTTCTTTAATTTTTTGATAGTTTAATATATACATATGTTTTAAACATATGTTATATATATATCATATGCGAAATGAAAGGTGGGCCATAGAATTTAGTTTTAATTTTATTTTTTCTAAAAGAGGGTTTATTATAATATGTTTTATATGTTACGGCATATAAAAATAAAAAGGACAAAAAAGCTTGGTAGTTTTTTTTATAGACAGTACGTAAATTTTTTATTACAAAGCAGTGTGTAAAAAGTGAAAGACTGAGTGTAACTTTTTAAGTGTGTATGCACAACAGTGCGAAAGTGAAAAACACAATAGAGTGTTTTAGAGAGAGAGTATGTTTGTTTTGAACAGACAGTGAGTTGGTTTTATGCACTGCGTTTTGTAGCATTCATAATTTTGTAATCCCTCTTAGTGAGGAAGAAGTGTAATAGTTTTTTTTTGAGTTATTGAATGGAATAGAAGTTTGTTTTCAAAGTATTGAAACTCTGTCTCTTGTCAAATAAATTTTATTTTCTCTATGTTAGAGGAAGGGAGATTTATTCTCCATTCATTGTTCTGGATTTTTTCAATATTCCAACATGTGCAAGAACAACAGATGTTGTGGTTCCATCCCCAGCTAAATCATTTTTCTTTACCGCAACTTGCCTTACCAACTTGGCCCCAATATTTTCAACTGGGTCCTCTAATTCAACCAATAAAAAGGCCAAAACCATAGCATTGAGATACATTTCATTACACTGTCAATAACAATAAAATTTGACTTAGCCGTAACCCTTTCCTTTTATTGTTGTGAAAAGCTTTATGCATTACTCTAATGTGGCTAGTCCATAGGCCAAGTAGACCACTGGGTAACAAATATGTTTCCTTTCACCTTTGATTTTTAAAATTATGCCTACCAAATCTAAGACATTTAAGAGGGGGAACTAATACAACGTTAAAAAGAAAACCAGAGCACACATCTACAAATTACCTCCTTAGCTACTGTCACACCATCATTAAATATTTTCGAAGAACCATGCTTGCTCTCCAAGACAACATTTTTCCCTTCGCCCCAAGGGTGACTCCAACAAGATCAGCAAGTTTGTTCACACTGCCTGCAAGACAAATTGACAAGGTTTTTAGTAAGTGTGCAATTGAATTCCAGACCATATGCCAAAACAACCCTCGATGAAAAATTAAAATAACACATTAAAATCGAATATAAGTGGACAAGGAAAGATCCACCACAGTGAAGTTTCACGTGCAGGTGACCTTCCTTTAAACATAATTTTTTCTCTGACCTGCAATTTTTTTGTCACTGAGCCATCCTTGTTGAAGTACAACTCCTTTTCCATAGCTCTTGTATTAACTACCTTCTCTCTGTCGCGTAATCTCGGAGTCCCTCTTCTGCTTGAGCGATTAAAGGAAATGGGTGAAAAAACTGAAAGAGAAGACAATTGTCTGCCATAATTATCAAACATTGCACCCAACTTCTTCCCCTTTCCATTATTACCCAATGAGGTAGATGTGGCAATTGTTGTCATACTGCCCAAAGCAGAGGCCATCTTCTCTTATGCTGAATATAGAATTACAAGATCTTCATATTAGTACGAACCTTAAAAAACATGACTCCCATTGCTAAAAACCACTTTTAAGTTGTAACAGGAAAACTAAACAACTATCGCAACTTTTGGCAACTTCTGGAGCATTAAGAGAGAAACAACCAAAGAGAAATACAACCACAATCCTCATTTTAATGAGGCCGGACTATATATTTGCATTAAGATAATAGAAAGAAATCACGACTATATTAAGGCCAGCACAAAACAATCTTTAACCAGTGTCTCTCGCGGCCTTCAGGTTTCCATGCTAGAGGTTGCATATTTTTAATTTAAATTCTTGACCTCTCGTGCCCATATATGAATGCATCCAATGGGATATCTACATCAAATGCTCCTTTATATCCCCAAAAAAGAAATCCCTACTACAAGAGCACCAATATTGATGGATCACCCCACACCATCCCACCCACTAGAAACCGTGAAAAAGGAAACTCGAGAAAACTTCTGAAATATCTCAAGATGACTATATGGGTGGTTCTTATGAATCAACCAACCATTCAGAACATGCTTATCAATCCAAACCATGAGTATTATGTGAAAATATTCAAGTAGGCACTGAATCGGATTTCTGAAGCTATGTTAGAGAAACGCTAAACTCTCACTGAAAATAGGTGAAATGTGGCACCACTCGAAGATTGACATGTGCCAATTGGTACAAGTGGTAGACAATTAGCATGCTCAAACAACGAGGTGATGCAGGAATGACATGAGGGAGAAAATATTAGAAAAGACCCAAATCTGGAGAACTAAAGCTCATCACCAACCTAAGATTGACAACTTTACATATGTAACCTATGAAATCGTAAATGGAGAAATCATAGTAACAATAAAGTAACCTATGTAACAATAAATTTGGATTCATCCTAGGAGTGGTAATGGGAGAAATCATAGTGAACAACAGGAAACATGCAGAGTTGCTTACAATCAAATAGATGAAAAAACACATACAAAAAACCTAGATAATAATCATGAACAAGCTTAATATTGAATTATGAACTGTAAAGGAACTTACGAAATGTGACATTACGAACCTGGTCAAGCGCACAAGCAAAAATATCCTGGACATGACCCTGGTTGACAAGTTGTATTGCTCATGATGCAAGAGGATTTGTACCTGCACCGCCAAGTCAATCAAAATCCATCATTATCTATACAATAAATACAAGTAATTGATGTAGTATTTTTTACTCTAAGATGCATTCTTATGATAATGTTAGAACATATGTTGAAAATGTTAAAACATACCTGAATAAGCTCCTCTTCGTTTCAAGAACAATTTATTGGAGTCGCATGAACTTGGAACAAGCCTCCCACGATATGAAAGAGTAGAAACTAAGTCAACGATGACTTTTTGGTTGCTACGCTGGATCGAGGGAGGTTTGCTCCAAGATTAAATCGCTCCAATAAATTATTCTCTACTAAACAGGGCCAACCACGTGAAGGTGGAAGCTCTTATGGCCCCTCCCCCCCCTCACATCACTCTCAATTCCCCAATACCCAATCTATATTTCATTTTTTACTTTCATGAGAATAAAAAAAAATATTCAATAACTAATAAAAAAACAATTCAACAAAAAGTATGCAAGGAAACATTGCAATTAATGCTTGACATAAAAATAGTATGATAAATGAGTTTTTTATATAACGCAAAAAACGTTCCAAGTATAGTAACGTTTGTCTTATAATAATACAATATTTTACATTGTCAAATTTTCTTTTTCTTCTTCCTATTTTTAAAGCTCCTAATTACATCATCAATATCATCGTGCTCTGCTCCTGTTTCGTGCCTTTCAACCCGCACTGCTGACCTAGTTGCGTATTCACGATGTCTGGGCTCATCCGGTGACGGGGCATCGCCTACAAAAACAGATAATATTAAATTTTAATTGTCAGTTTTTAAATATCATTGAACTAGTTCGGTAATATTAATAAAAAAATTGCAATGAGATTATTTACCTGGTGCACCAGTTGTCGCCGATGACCTAGTTGCGTTGTCACGATGTCTGGTCTCATCCAGTGACGGGGCATCGCCTACAAAAACAGATAATATTAAATTTTAATTGTCAGTTTTTAAATATCATTGAACTAGTTCGGTAATATTAATAAAAAAAATTGCAATGAGATTATTTACCTGGTGCACAAGTTGTCGGCGCTGACCTAGTTGCGTAGTCACGATGTCTGGTCTCATCCAGTGACGGGGCATCGCCTACAAAAACAGATAATATTAAATTTTAATTGTCAGTTTTTAAATATCATTGAACTAGTTCGGTAATATTAATAAAAAATTGCAATGAGATTATTTACCTGGTGCACCAGTTGTCGCCGCTGACCTAGTTGCGTAGTCACGATGTCTGGTCTCATCCAGTGACGGGGCATCGCCTACAAAAACAGATAATATTAAATTTTAATTGTCAGTTTTTAAATATCATTTAACTAGTTCGATAATATTAATAAAA
Source organism: Pinus albicaulis (assembly GCA_034641835.2). Taxonomy (NCBI): domain Eukaryota; kingdom Viridiplantae; phylum Streptophyta; class Pinopsida; order Pinales; family Pinaceae; genus Pinus; species Pinus albicaulis. The sequence goes on from CM076573.1 coordinate 460,719,152, forward strand.
AAAATTGCAATGAGATTATTTACCTGGTGCACTAGTTGTCGTCGTTGGGACTGTTGCCCTGTCTTCCTCTCTGGTGGTAAGATCCTCAAGGGAAACATTCTCTGTCATTTAAAAAAAAACGTTATAAGGACAACCATCAAGGTATAATTAGAAAAAATTATAAGTGGAAATTAATTACTGTCATGGCCCTCACTGATAGTAGCATTGTCGGCCTGGTCCCCACTACAATGATCAGGTTGCACGTGAGGATCATCTACATCTGGCTCTAAAACTGGGTTATTTTCCTCATCGGTAGTGCTGCTCCCCTGATTTAAACAAAGTTGTTAGACATTAAATTTATGGACGAAAAAAAACATATTGAAAGGTTAATGTTTTACCTTATCAGGCATTCTGGATCTTGGGACCTGCCCCAAGCTTCTGCGACGTTCAACTACGGCTTGATAGCCGAAATGGAAAGCGATATTTTTATCTTCCTCTGTAGTTTTTGTTTCAAAGTCATCACCCTACATTACATATGATTGTGTATTTTTAATCATATTTGATAGGATTACAAAAACGTTGGAAGGCGATACAATTAATTATAAGATGTTTAGCTACTTAATTACAATTCTTGAAGCTAATTTCAAGTAGCCGCCCTGGCCTAGCTTGTGATGGCCCTTTTTCTCAATCCTAGCTTTGGTTGCCTTTGAGGTGTCAGGCAACCTAGCATCAAAAGATTGAAGTCAGATATGACGTAGCACACTTTTATTTAGACATAAAGAAAATTAAAGCTATTGAATTAAAGTTGTAATTTACCTTGCGGGTCCAGTTGGCATTTTTCCTTCTTTCTTTGCCCTTTTCTCTTTTCCTTCATGGATGAGTGCTCTCCACTCACTCTCTGAAACTGCGAGAGGACGCTCATATCTAGGGTTAAATTGCAATTGCGTCCTATAGGTGTCCCTGGTATATTTCAAATATTTGCCGGCTACCTGAGCCACCGCTTTTCTGTCAAATGTGCCGACCCCAAAAAAGGCTTCTAGATAATCTAGAAGTTCTTTTTTCAGGTTGGAATTCTGGGAATTCCACCCTGTACGTATGGTTGGGCCAAAAATTACCAACGCATGGCTCTCCAGAATCCTGTAGAACTCATTGTTTCCTACACATAATAAAACCAAAAGAAAAAGAAGATATTATCATTAATTTAAAAACAAAAATCATGATAAATATGTTTTAGATAAAGTACATGAAATAGTTAAAATATTAAAATTTACCTGGGAGTTGTACATGCTTTATAGGGACATCTTCATCGTTCACCAACAATGTGCCATTAATGGTCCCTGTGGAGCTGACACGTGTAGCTCCAGGAAACGCAATAATGTAGTTGGCCATATCAGCCTCATCATTGCCAACACGTTCAACGGTTGGCTGGGTGTCTGCTTGGGTAGGGTGTGTTTCTTGGCTGGCACCTAAAGGAGTAGAAGGTGTATGAGAGGGTTTCTGGGCAATCTCTTGCCCTTGTGTCCCACTACCACCAACACCGGGTTCAGCAAGTGTCAGAAAACGCTACATACAAAGAAATTTTTGTTAGTTTAGTCAATGTAAAAATTAAAAATCAAACTATCACAATTCATCTCATGCAGAACAAAAAAAATATCCTTTTGACTTTTTATTATTACCTGATATCTTTCTAGCTGGCTCATAAAATGTTTTATCCTCTCTTCTGTTTCAGGTGTTTGAGGCGCGTCTATCAAAGTATTAAATTCCGACCTTGCATCTCGTGCCTTTTTTCGCAACAAGAACACTGGAGATAGGGATGAAGAAAGCTCTTCCTCAAGGAGGGAATCATCAGGCGTACCATGGCTAGGTGTCTGCATATTTGAACAAAATTAATATTATTTCAATTATGTAAATAACTAAAATACCTGAAGATAGAGCAATGCTGGCACTTTACATGTTCTTCCGCTAGCCTCTTTCCACGATCATCCCGTCTCGGGGTTGTTCCTGCACTGCTCTGATCAGTCTGCCACATTGCAATAAAATTATAAATGTAAAAACTTGAGAACAATATCTAACTTGAAAACACAAAATGAAAATTGAAATAATTTCTAATAAGACACCGGAAGACAGAGTTAGAGTTTCAAATATGCCTTGCATTGAATTCAGTCCTGGAAACATGTCATTGCACATTAAGGCACCCAAAAATTCAATCCACAAATGATATATTTAAGTAGGCTTCTCCTATTCTAGGAAAACACCATACCTATAATGCATTCACTTGCATGTATAAAGGGAAAGGAAAACATGTTTTCATACAACGGTGACAAAGGCATCTTGGGGAAAGGTATCTTCACTTTTTATTTATGTTGTTCACCCACACCACTCTCGTGTTTTCACTAATCCTGTTTTTTCACTTTTGGATTCAAATTAAGTGAAGGCCTTAAGTATTTTTTGACCTTTCGGTGTAGTTTTTATAAGTGGCATGTATGGATTTTCCATTAATTCTGCACTTTTTCTCTTCATGCGCATGTTTCCCTGGAAATCAAATGCATGATTTAGTCCCATAAATTTAACAAGTTGTTGGGTCAACTCCATTGGAAATATCATGTTTCCTATTCAATCAAAATTTATCTCAGTTAGGGTAGGTAGGAAGGTTTTCCCTTTGTATTAATAGGGCACTTATAGCTTGCATTTTTATTATATCTTTCAAATTTAGTGTCGTTTCAATTAGGGCATGAATTTTTGCAACTTTCAAGGTGAGAATGAAAAAAGACAAATTTTTGTGATGGATGACTGTATATGACTCCATGGCCAGAGGAAAGGGCACTAATCTACTTCTTCCAATATCTATAGTTCTCATTCACCTCATACGGAGATGGTCCTTGATTTTGAGCCAAATGTTGCAGCAAAAAGTTCCCCCCCTCCATAATTTGATATTCAATGGAAATTTCTTAAATTGAAGATGGGGCATGATTATGGAACATTGGCACATACATATGTAATGGAATTCCAAGATCATGATATATGTTTGCATATGTTTATGGAGGTGGTGGAGCAAAAAAGAGCTCAAATAGAGCTGAATTTTTTCACATAAAAAGGACTGTGGGGTTGACTAATGGTTCCATTTAAAAAATGATATCTAGATAGAGAATAAGTGTAGCATGTAAACATGCATTGAAAATCCATCTGAGTTTGCATTGTATTACTTATGATAGATTCAAATTTGGGTTTCAAAATGCCAGGTTATGGCATGATTTTGTCGAGAAACCCTTAGTTGGATTCTCATGTTGGTTTAATTTATATTTTAAGTTTGTTTTGAAGTCTTTGGGTGATAGTAGCTCATGAACTAGGTTACCAATGTGTAACAATCATATTTCAAGAATAAAGTTGTGATTTTTTTATATTATTATTATTATCTATTAGCTACGAGTATTGACACCTAATGCCTGGAATTTTGACATCTTGATAGCATGGATAATTTCGAAAATGTTTCTAGTAATATTAACATAATAACTATCATTACGTGTCTTCACTTTTGTCACCATAATAGACCTGTGATATGGACTCATCACACAACTTCATATGCTATGTCCCAACAAGTTCAAATTGGTTGAACCTACCTCATAGTGTGGTTATTAAGGACAAGTTGCTTGGTATATAACTTGATAGCATAGACCGCGTTGCAGTTCTAAAAAGAATCCTCAAGTGTCAAAAAAACTTCACAATATGTTCTACTATAAAGCCTTTTGGGATACGTGAAATAATATATGTATCATTGATGACTTTTAAAGTATGACAAGATCCAGAGGGAAAGGAAATCAATGGAAGAGTGATCCACCAATGAGAACCTAGAATTTAGCATCAGATGAGTTAGAGTCTAGGAAATTGAAACCTTATAATTTTAATTAGTGATGAAGGACATCACATAGGTAATTATATTTTCATGTAGAATAATCTGTTAATTCAAATTTAAACTACATAATATGAAAGGCATACCATAAATTTTTCCACGTAAGTCCAAACAACCTATAAAAAGGGAAAACCTTCTTTTTCCATGGGAAATAATTTACCTTTCCTTTTTCAAGATAATATAAATCACAAAAAATATGAACTATACTGCACACATTCTTGGATAATGTGAAAGTAGAAAAGGAATACCCTACACAAGTGATGCACACATGTACATTTGAACACTAATAGATTTTTGTAGTTGAAATGCAATGCTTGTTTTCATTTAAATGTAGGGTTTTTAACGCAGGGAGAAATAATGGCTGCCAAATTAATAAGCGTTTCTTTGGGAAAAATTTAAATCTTGTATTGGGTGATGAAGATAATAGAGGGTATTGAATCTTGATTCTTGACATCTAAAGAGAACCCTATAGCCTAACACAATCCAATGGAATTGACCAAAAAAACCCAAATAGAGTCAACTCTACTATAGGAGGAAGGGCCTGCAGTAAGAACTTACCATTTCACAAGAGCTGAGGGCGAATTTTGTTTTGCAAGAGCCGAGGGCAAACGCTGAGGGCGAATGCTGAGGGAAAATGTTGTTCTGCAAGAGTTGAGGGCAAATGCAGGGCGAATGTTGTTCTGCAAGAGCTTAGGGCGAATGCAGGGTGAATGTTGTTCTGCAAGAGCTCAGGGCGAATGTTGTTCTGCAAGAGCTGAGGGCGAATGCTGAGGGCGAATGCTATTCTGCAAGAGCTGAGGGCGAATGCTGTTCTGCAAGAGCGGAGGGTGAATGCGCGCGTGATATTAGACGTTAATGTAGCACACATGTACATTTGAACACTAATATATTTTTGTAGTTGAAATGCAATGCTTGTTTTCATTTAAATGTAGGGTTTTTAAAGCAGGGAGAAATAATGGCTGCCAAATTAATAAGCGTTTCTTTGGGAAAAATATAAATCTTGTATTGGGTGATGAAGATAATAGAGGGTATTGAATCTTGATTCTTGACATCTAGAGAGAACCCTACAGCCTAACACAATCCAATGGAATTGACGAAAAAAACCCAAATAGAGTCAACCCTACTATAGGAGGAAGGGCCTGCAGTAAGAACTTACCATTTTGCAAGAGCTGAGGGCGAATGCTATTCTGCAAGAGCTGAGGGCAAACGCTGATGGCGAATGCTGAGGGCAAATGTTGTTCTTCAAGAGCTGAGGGAGAATGTTGTTCTACAAGAGTGGAGGGTGAATGCACGCGTGATATCAGACGTTAATGTAGCTATTGCAATGGATACGAAACAATAAAATCATTTTTATGTAGCGCGCATATAAGTGTCATTATACCGACGGTGAAAAAGCGTCGCTATTGCGACGGGTACCTCCAAACATCGCAATTGCGACACCTAGACATTGTGTCGCACTTGCGACGTTTGGAGGCAATCGTTGCAATAGCGACGCTTTGGGCCATAGTGTCGCAATTGCGATGTCTTCCTCCAAACGTCGCAATTGCGACACTTTTCTAAGTGTCGGTATTGCGACACTTTTATATAAACATCGGTATAGCGACGGTTTTGGGCGGGATGGAAAAAATTTGGGGAAATTTTCGACATTTGGTCAAAAGCGTCGGAACCAAGTGTCAGAATTTCCGCCAGATGTAGTAGTGAACTCTGTCACATTAGTTCTAACTGAATTCTCCATGCAATAGCTCCACTTAACCCTCAAGAATAGCGTATTTCCTTCTGTCAGCTCCTGTGCCACATCTGTGCACTTAACTGAAGTGGTCCAAGAGAATAAGATAATGTTTATAGTCCAAATATTATTAAGAGCTAATAATATTCAACATATCTATTTTTAGATTAGCAGTCTAAAAATAGACTCTGCCAAATATGTCTAAAAATAAAAGTCCATCTATTTTTCCAACTTGACCAACCATCCACAAATAGCATCCTGAAACTCATAGAATATGATTGACATGTCTAAAAATAGACATAGTCTAAAAATAGACTTTGCGACAAAAATCACCTATGTGGGCCCCACCTAATTTAGGTGATCACTTTCCAACTAGGATCAAGAATGATGTTTCAGGATGCCTCCTTCACTGTTTCTTGTTGCAATCTTCAACACTCCCTCTCAACAAGAAAGGACTGTCTTTGCATGCGACATGAAACTCCATGCATTTTCCCTGCAACCTTTTCAAGCGCCATGCAACTCCATGCATCTACTCTGCAACTCTTCCGAAATTGAATAACCTCCAAACAACTCAATCAGTCTAATGCATCTATCAAAGTCTTCGACTTCTGCTGGTACCAACTGCACATGTCTTCAGGAACCACTGCATTGTTGAACTCTGCACCCATGCACTCTACACTTGCTATCAACTTTGAACTGCGCTCCAGTATCCGACACTTTCACTTTGATCTACCCACTTCAATCCAACTGATCATGCTACTGCTGCTCTGTGGGCACCTTGTAGCCAGATTCAATTCATGAGATCCACACCATCTCCATGAATCCTGTCCAGAAATCTCCTCTTGGGATTACTCATGCATGTCACCCCACCTCTCACCTGGTTGCGCCGAGAGGCGCATCTACAGCCCAGTATGACCCCGATGTCAGGTTTGTCACGTCCTTAATGTCGGCTCAAATTTTAAATTAAAATAATAAAAATAAAAAATAAATGTCGGCTTAACAAATAAGTTTTAATAATTATATAAATAGCATATGGAGGAGATACTAAACGCACTAGTGGATATACTAAACGCAAGGCCTGATATACTAAACACACTAGTGGATATACTAAACGCACTAGGTCTATTTCAGGGAGGGAAATAGACCTATGATCTAGAGTAGTCTAGACCCAAGGGATGGAAATAGCAAGGTCTGTTGGTTTCTCACTCCATTTGTATTCCAAATGATCTGACTTTTTATAATGAGGAAGAAAATTTCTGATCAATTTTCAAAATACAAAGAAGCTCTGGAGATCATACGAATGCCGGGAGAAAATGCAGACAGCCTGTGGAGAGCAAATAAATCCTGCTTTGCGAGTACATAGAATAATGACAAAAAGGGCATTGAAAGTGGTAAGAGTAGTTGTAAACAATTGATGAGTTTAATAGAACACAAAACAGGGGCCCAAGAAGAAGAAGCTCCCACTTTTCTCCAAGGTAAAAATTCGTGGAAGATGAGAGCGGTGTCATTGATACATTTGATCATCTACTTTTACGATGGGGCTAATTATGATGTGGTTAATATTTGTATGAAAGCTTACCGTCAAGCATCATGCTTCATGGATATGGTCGACAGTTCAGAGCCAAATTAGTGAGGGAGGCAGCGGACAACGAATTCAACACTCTTGAAAAGATTTGGAAGAAGCATCGTAAGATGCGGTCTCCTAAAAATTTCAAGCACAATCAGGTGGACGAGGAGACAGAGTCACACAATCACTGGAAGACAGGAAGGTCAAACAAGCTATTGGAACAGAAGATCAGGAAGCCACTTGATGACAATATGAAGCAGCTGTTCGAGGAAGAGGGCCACACAAACCCCTGCCTTGATACGCTGCACGACTCCAAGGATTTGAAGACAGTTGCTGCAAAAATTAGTTTATATAAATCTGGAAAGTTACCGTTAAAATCTGGAAAGTTACCGTTTCGAATGATGCAATCCGTAAGATGCTTATTAGGTAACGTTATTTTTCATCGCCTTGAAGAGAAGGTGTTGGATTTCATTGATTTTTCTAATAATCAAAGACAATAACAACCACTATGGTGTGGTCAGGTTCATGTATGTCAATTGCTTAAAAGGTAATCACCCTTCATCGCAAAAAATAATAACAATAATTAAGACTCTTTTCCCATTATTTTTTTAATTTAATATTTTATCAAATTTTAATGTTAATTGGATACTAAATTTTTTGCAATTAGATTTAGTATTATTGAAATATTTTTAAATTATAGCTTATTAATTTAAACCTATTCTTCCTGAGATTAATTTTGAAAATCAAGAGGTTTGTGTTGTTGTTTATTACTTGCTTTTTAGGTAAAAGTAGAAAAACTTTATGGGGGAATGTGATTATATTACTTAGTTATATTAACTGCATGATTTAAGCACCACAATCTTAGTGGATGGGGAGTCAAGTTGTTAATAATTTATTGGTACATGATAACATAGTTTTATGAAAAAATAATAAGCAAAAATTAAATAATTAAATTATAAAATATATTATTATTAATAAAATATATCATTGGGAGTTGGTAGGAAACTCTTTAAAATATATCATTCGGAGCTTCAACAGGTAGTGGATATACTAAACGCAAGGCCTCCCTCCCGAATTCGTATCATCGATCGTCTTCGCCGATGCTGTCTGCTCGCTTTCTCGAGTTATCGAGTCTTGCGCGGTAGGTTCCCCTCTTGGCTTTCTTCATCTCTCAATTTGTTGATTCAGGCGGGGATAGAAAATCGTGAGATATCTCATCGAATCATAGGTATTAATTTTTCACTATTCTATTTTATAGCGTGGGACTTCTTATTACCCTTGGGTTTCTTAGATTTGATCTGAACACCAATTTGGGTTTGCCATTATTTTGATATTTATTAATTTATAAGAATATTTAAAATACTTTAGGGCCTAGACAGATAAATAAAACATATGATCTGCCTTCCGAATCTATCATTATTATTGTTATTAATTCATGAGAATATAAAAACATTTAAAATTTAAGGGTGTTAAATGAGTTTAGAAAGGAAGTCCAATTTCTAAACATTTCTTCATTTTATTTGTTAAAATAACAAAATGCTATTTCAAAAAGAAGAATGAAAAGAATTTACATATTTGAAAGATTGGCTAGATTTTTGATATGATTTATAGATTATATTTATGAAATTACTTTTTACAGAAATATATATATATATATATATATATATATATATATATATAATTTACTTGTAAAGATTAAAATATTTATGATATAATGGTTATTAGAGTATTAGCAAAATGTAACATATTTTTTTACTATTATCATATAAAGGTTACTTAAAAATATATAATATTTATACAAAATTATAATATTAATTTATCAAACATATTAATAATTAAAAATGATAATTCAATTTTATTAAAATTCTTTTTCATCAAAATATATACAGCATTATTTCACATTAATAATGTAAAATTGGTAAAAAATGGGTTTTAAGATTTATAATTAAAAAAAAATAAAAAAATAATGAATTAATTTAATATTTTATTATTCTTATACACTAGAGTAAAAGAAGAATTAATTATTTAGTATAAATTATTATATAATTTGTATTATTTTTAATTGATGATGAAAAAATGATTAAAATTTTTATTAAATTATGATGATAATGATGATGATGATGGTTAACGTCCACTGAGACCAATTTTTGAAGCTTATGTAAATTTTGAAGTTTTTCCAACCTAGGACGTAAGGTTTTTTTAACTGGCATACATCATTCTTCATTTTGATCTCTATTTTAGTAAAAGAAATAGTTAAAAATAAGTAACGAGTTTAAAACAAAAAAACTCATAATTAAAAAAACGTTATTTAATTTTTTAAAACAAGAAAAACTTATGAATAAAATAACACTAAATATAAATATAAGTTATTTAATTTTTTAAATATTCATAAAAGAAAAAATAATCTTAAAATAAAGTATAAAACAATTACAAACATGTTAATATTCTTCCATAAAAATGAACAATGCTATTGCTTTGGAGGATATACAAGGTTCTTCGTTAAAACATAAATTATGTAAGTTTCATCATAAAACCTTTAGAAATAGGAAAACCCTATTACACCAAAATTCAATATATATGTATATATAATGAACTTTTTACAAATACATAGAACTTTTCAGGAATACGAAAAACTCATTGCACCAGAGTTAACTATATAACCTTTCACAAATAGGACAAGCTCATTACACCAAGATTCACCTAATAACCAATCTTCTCTTTGATGGAATACCTGCAAGTACTTCTTTATAATTTTTCTTGTACTCGTAGATTTTTCTATCACATTCACCCCATCCTTGTCTGCTTTTTCCATGTTTTCTAAATTTCTTACTACTTCTGTTTCTGCATCACCATAAACTGTTATTCTAATTCCCTTTTTCAAATAAGTTTCCGGCAACATTTTCACATTTGAGCAATTGATCATATTAAATATTGTAAGGAAAGTCATTGCACCTTCTTCTCTTTTTGGTAATTCCACTAAATTGTCTAGTCCAACCAATGAGAATATTTTCAACGAAGGAAATGCTCCTGTCTCTCTTGGGAAAGTCCTTTACTTTCTCGCAAAGAATAATTTCCAAATGCTTCAAATTTTGAAGCTTATGTAAAGTTTGAAGTTCTTCCAACATGGGACACTCATAGAACTTCATATAAGTAAGGCTTTTTAACTGGCATACATCATTCTTCATTTTGATCTCCATTTTAGTAAAACTACAGGATTTTAATGAAAGGCTTCTCAACTTCGACATGTTATTAATGTCGAGAGATAAATTTTCCATATCGGAAGGTCTCTCCTTGGGAAATATCAACAGGAGGGTGTCCATTTCAGTCATGCTCCCAATTGTACCCTTTAATTTACCCTCACTAATAGCTTCCCAATTGTTCTGTAGAGCCATCTTTTTAACTTGTATCAAATCGTTTAAACTCTCCATGGAAGCGACTTCCTTGTTTCTATTCCTCGCAAGTTTTGTCGACTTTCTGCTTCCATCCATAACTTTTTTGCACCTGTTCGTGGAAGGTTTTGTCCAGTACATGTTGCATCCATCCATGTACAAGTATTGCAAAGACAAGAGGGCCGAGATGCTATAAGGAAGATTTTGCAAATCTTTGCATCCACTAAGGCCCAGATACCTGAGGGATCTCAACATATGAATGTCAGAGGGCAGTTCCTTGATGCCAGTGAAGCTAACATCAAGGATCTCGAGGTGTCCAAGACCTGTAAGAGATCTAGGGAGTCTTTTGATCGGCATGCTTTATAACTTTAGGCATGTTAACTGCTTCAAACAACCCACACCCTCTGGCAATGAGCGGGCCAACGTTCCACTCAAATCCAAAACCTTGAGAAATGTCATGCTGGGCATCAACTTATTTGGAATTTTTGTTATTTGTGTGTTTTGAGAAATTGACAATGAGCACATTTCTGAAGATGAAGAAAATAGCGGAAGAGAACTCAATTCGTTGCGGCTCAAGAAAATCCTTGTGCTTTCTGCAGACTCAAATTTTGGCGAATCTTTCAAACTGTCACCCATACTACAGTGGAATTTTTCTTCTTTCTTAGCATTTCCAATTGCCAAATCACGCAGGACGTTGAGCATCCCGAAGCAAACCACGCGCCCATCTGCGTCTCTCACCATCGGTTCTATCAAACAACGTTCTGCTAGTTGGTCCACATAAATCCTCCCTATCTCAAATGGGTCTTGCATCCTAAGGCAAACTGGGAACCCTTCTGTGTTTATTATCATCGGCTCAATAAAGGACCGATCTGTTAAAACATGTGCAGGTCCATTTTGAAGCATTTTCATTGCGAGGAGGCCTTCTCCCATCCACAAGGGAATCACCTCCTGGACATCAATGACTTCATTTTCGAAGAAGGCAACAACTAGGTGTAGAAAGCACAATTTCATATTAGCGTCCTCGTTGCTCACTACGTCGAAACCCAACCTTAGGAAATCATCGAGCCTCTCTGCCTTTTCCAGCCTGTCAAGAGCCCACTTCCACTGCTCTGGCTGAGGACTGCGCGCCATTTCCCTCCCCACTACTTTTATTGCAAGCGGAAACCCTTTACTCAGAAACAACTTGACCTCATCCTTTTCAATGTTTGAATGCAAATTTTCATTATTATTTGGAAATTGATGACAAAACAACTTCCGACTTTCATCTTTCGTCAAGCCCTTCATTTTTATTGTGCGGTCATCTGGAAATCCTATTTTGGACAATGCAGTGGGATCCCTTGAACTGACAATTAATTTGCTGTTAGGATGGTCAGTTACTAGGTGCAGTTAATTGTAAATTTACAATATTGCAGGTTTAATAAATGTCGGCTTAATATAGGTGTATTTGATATTTCAATGATATGATAGGTGTATTTGTTATTTAATATATTAATTAGTTCATTTTTAAGATCACCAAACATATTTATATTAATAACATTTGTTATAATTTGTATTTCTAATCTTAAAAATTTCAAAGTATGATGTACATCTCAAAAATATACAGAAAATTTAATAATCTGAAAAATGTGACGTTGATGCCACCGACTGGAACCAGCATAGATCCATCTAACTCCGGATCTATCATGCACCGAGAGGGATCAAATCTCTCGAGGTGCAAACCTTTCCTCAAGTTTTTCACTCAAAAATAGGTTTGCACCTCAAGAAATTTGATCCCTCTCGGCGCATGATAGATCCGGAGTTAGATGGATCTATGCTGGTGGTATAGCTGCATGCACTCCCTCTGCCCATCTGGCATGAAATTTCTCTTCATGAGTGGTTTCTCCCACTCCATGATCCTCATCTTATGGCTGCTCCACATCTCGAGGTTCACTCTTACCTTCATGCAAATCCTGCTCCCTCTCAAGCTTCAATTGCATGGCTTTCTTGCACTTCCCAACAGTAGGAAGCTCCGTAGAAATCCCATCTACTTCAAGTCTGTAGAGATTCTTGGCTCGAATCCCAACCTTCTTGACTTGTCCTGTTGCTTTGTGCTAAAGGAAAAATTTTCCTTCAATAAAGACAACATCATACCCTTTATCCTCTAACATTGCAAGTGAGATTAAATTCTTCTTTAAACCTGGAACATGCACTACATCTTGTAAAAGAATGAGTTTACCTGACTCCCTCTTAAAGGTAATGGTACCAATTTTGGTCGCATTGTATCGTCCATTGTCACCCAACTCAACATGAAACTGGAGATATTTCTCCACCAAGTCACTGAAAAGGTTCACATCTCTCGTCATGTGAAAGGAAGCACCATTATCAAAATACCACCCCTATCCCAATGCACTAGACACCATGCATGCGATCAATGAGAAGTCCAGCTCAAATTGTGATGCATGAGCCTCACCAGCTGCAGCTCCAGTAGCCTACTTTTTATTCTTCTTCTATGGACAATGTGTGGCAAAATGCCCATGCTCATGAAAGTGAAAACACTTCACTTTGCACATGTGACGCTCTTTACCATCCGCACCGGATTGAGAAGGATTTTTCTTCCCCTTCCCCTTCATTGCTTTGGAAGCCAAAGCGCAATCCTCTTCATCATAATTATTTGATGAAGAGCCATCCCTGGTATTCCGCCTTATCTCCTCCTACACAAGATCTGACCAAAGTCGCTCCCATCCTGGCAGTTTCTCCCGACCATTGACAGAGTCCTGATAGGAATGCCAACTCTTCGGAAGCCCAAGGAGAGCCAAGCTCACCAAGTCCTTGTCATCCACACTAACTCATACACTCCCAAGCTCATCCCTGCAGTGGAAAAACTTTGTCAAGTATACCAGAATAGTGTCATTCTTCTCCATTTTTATTTTCCTGAGTTTATCCTTGAGCGCCAACTTCCTCTGGTAGCTCTTGCTTTGGAATAGATCTGTCAAAGCTTTCCACATCAAGAATGGAGAAGATTTACCATGTAGGTTGGACACTATGTGATCCTTCACACCTTCCAACAGAATCCTTCGACACCTTGCTACCTTCTTTTGCCATGAGTCAAGGGCGACTGCATCGCTAGAACTTGGTTTAGGAATATCAACATCTATGAAATCCTTGAACCCATTATCCTCCAGCACCGCATCCATCCTGTCCTTCCATGCAATATAATTCGAGCTTCCCTCAAGGGCATACTCCAATCGCAATCCGCTGAGATAAATTTCAATGAATGCTCAACTTCGACACCAAGAAAACACTACAGCAAATTCGAATTCCACCAGCACAAAAGTCAATCACTTCAATGCTTTGCAATTGCTCCAATGATCAATATCCCTCTGATACCATGTAGAAATTATATAACTGATATGTTATACATCTAAGACTCTCCTGATCACACACTATTTGACTTCATGCACAATACAGAATCTCTTCTACCATTGATCATTAATTGCGGAAATAAAATCAATTGCATGCACACATTAAAACCATAAAAAATCACACATATGAACACAGTAATTTATGGGAAAGCTTAAAGTTGAAAACCCCCAACTATCTGTATATTATATGTCATAGATATCATGTAAAAATAATCATACAAAGCTCCTCACAATCTCTCAGTACAATCTCCAATTGCTACACACTAATCAGGTCCGATCTAGCAAATCTCATGCTCCAATCTCTGCCACCTGGTAGCCTGCCTCTACTGCACAATCACTGCTGAAGAATGGCTCTGGATGAACTCGAATTGGTCCTATATTGACCATGCAATCCTCATTGGCATCTCCATCAATGTGTGGTGCAAACTCATGCAACACTATAGTCACAACTAATAGTCAACCTGCTCTTTCACCTACCTCTCCAATGGTCTCCACTGAAACTATCCTTGCACTGTAGTTAACTGATGTATTATTTAGTTGATTAATGAGTTAATAATTAGTGAATTAATTAATAATTAATTCACATCACTCTCACTAGTGTATCAATCAGTTAGACTACATACAACTAGCTCAACTATGTTTAACTTAGTTAAACTGAACACAACTCCACAAACTACCTCAATAACTCCACCAAACTCTGTCACATGAGTTCTAACTAAAGTCTCCATGTAATAGCTCCACTTAACCCTCAGGAATAGCATAATTCCTTCTGTCAGCTTCTATGCCACATTTGTGCACTTAACTGAAGTGCTCCAAGAGAATAAGATAATGTTTATAGTCCAAATATTATTAAGAGCTAATAATATTCGACATATCTATTTTTAGACTGGCAATCTAAAAATAGATTCCGCCCAATATGTCTAAAAATAGAAGTCCATCTATTTTTTCCAACTTGACCAACCATCCACAAATAGCATCCCGCAACTCATAGAATATGATCAACATATCTAAAAATAGACATAGTCTAAAAATAGACTTTGCGACAAAAATCACCTGTGTGGGCCCCACCTAGTTTAGGTGATCACTTTCCAACTAGGATCAGGAATGATGTTTCAGGATGCCTCCTTCACTTTTTCTTGTTGCAATCTTCAACAATATAAGCTATCATTCCCATGCATTTAATCACAAAAGTTTACACATGTCAGTTTTTTAGAATTTCATAGCGAATTACAAACGAAATCAATAGATTTCGCTACGAAACTACCTAATAGTTCTGTACTGAATCTGTCAACAGCCAAAATTTCTTCGCTATGAAACTGGGTTTTTTTAGCAAAAGGTGTCAAAGTGGTGTGAGGTGTCAGTTTTTGATAAGGCAATTAAAGGGTAAGGTCACTATAGTTCGTTATGATGATTTTAAATATTCACAATCGTATTTGTTGTAATGATTATCTTTTATGGTCATATGTGCTATTATCAAAATCATAACTGTTAGTTAACCTTTTAAATGCTACCTCAAGCCTACCCTTTGTCATATTATTGTGTAATCCTTGCATGTGAACCGATTCTTGGAGAGATGCTTCATCACACCAAGTAGGTTGTTGTCGAATTCAGTTCGACAGGTGTCACCAATAAGCGAGGAAACAAAGACCATAAAGCATCCATGGATTCGAAAAATAAAACAAGAAAGGGTGTCATTGTCTCATGTATGAACCTATGGATTTGAAACTTCTTAATGAAGACCCTACTGCTATGGAAGTTTTCAGGAGGACGGGCTGTCTACAATTCTGCTAGAAGTTGCAGGGTTTCCATGCATAGGTTTCAAAGGACTTTTCCAAAAAATTTACAGGGACAACATCAAAATTTGGGATTTTGAATCTCACAACATCACCAGAAAGCATATCACAAGCTACGTAAATCCCTATAGGTGGTGGATAATGGTTTAAAGGCACAAATTTTACAATGCAGGGCTGTGAGGAGTTTCTCAAACAAGAGCACAGAGGAATTGATTTGACCAACGACATCCCCAGGAGTTATATAAAGGAAAATTATGCAAAGCTGTTGCTGGTGATCCAAAAATATTTCCCTTCGAGGGAATATTCCACATGGTTTACTCTTACCATATCAGACTCCTTCTGCACTTTGTAAGTAAGAAATCACTTGACTTACCTTTCTTTTTGTACACGAGTTTGGGAAAGATGTCAGATACCGTTCAAGTCAAATTAGAAGGTAATGAAACATCATTATTTCACCATGGTTTGATAAAAATTTTAGTGTTGGAAGAGTTGAAGTGGTTAAACAGAGATTGGACTTTATTTCGATTTATTAGTGGGTATGAAATGGATGTAGTGACCCCAAAGAAAATATTAAAACCTAGGACTACTACATCACCAGCTGCAATAAAAGAGGTTTAAGAAGCCAGAAGCAGTCCCCTGTAGAACCTATGGACATAGGAGTAGAACCTCTACAAGAAACTGATATCCCTCAGCCAACACCTGCAAAATAGAAACATAAGAATAGAAAACAAGGTAGTAAGAGGATAACTAGAAGTCATACATTGGCCAAAGGAAATATAGAAGACATCCTTCATGCAATAGATATTGAGGAGTCGCCAATAGTGCAAGCATAAGACATTGAAGATGATGGAAGGAAACTGAAGAAAGGTAAGAATGTTAAGAAATTGGATTTTGCGGGAGAAGATGTTGGTTTTATATTTTAGCCAAGAAAGCCAATGAGAAGGTTTGCAAAGAAGGCCATGGAGAGAAAAAGGATAAAGAAAGTCAGTGAAGCTATGCAACCAGCGAGCATCATAGATTTATCTCCAGCAGTAGAAGAAGAAGTTGTCATTAGGTAGAGAAAGGGAAAAGAGAGGATAATTGAAGAATTAGAAACATAACTCCTCAAAGAATAATTGAAGGAAGCAGTTGAAGAAATACTTGAATTGAAGTTAGAGGAAAAGAAGCATAGGTCTGAGAAGGTTGATTTTTACCAAATGATTGAAAAATGGGACAATCAACTCTCAAGTGTTTCAAAATCTATGGATAATGCCAAAAGACTGCTGAAAAGGACTAATCCTTTAAGACTTGTGGTCAAACATACTAGGAAGATAAACTTACACTTGCAAGATGAAAATAGATCATTAAAATATCAAGTGGAAGACCTTCAGGAATAATTGGACTTGATTCAAGAGGATCTGGAGAATAAAGGGATGAGAATGAAAGTGGTTGAAGAACCTATAGGTCAACCTATTGTGAATGAAGATGCAATTCCCAAAGACTGAAGAGTTGAGTTGAAACATTTTTGATGAGGTTGATTGTTAGGTCCCTATATTACTAGTATAGTCCCTTATTATTGTTAGTGTAACCCCCTTATTGTTATTATTGTACCCTTGTAACCCCCATTTTGTTATTATTGTGCCCTTAAATTATTATTGTTAGGTCGGCTAGGATTACATTGTGGCCCACTAGGATTACATTATGGCCCCATGGACTCCTATATATAGAAAGGTGGTTTTGTGAATTGTATCATCCAAGAATTGTTCATTTATGTAATGTATTGGAGGTTGCCCCCTCGAAGTGGCTTATTTCTAAGGCGTTCATATCTCTTTTCTTCTATTTTTTGGAGCTGGTTACACAACATTTGGTATCAGAGCTTTGGATTCTAGGGTTTCGCTGCTCCAAACAGGTCATCATGGAATTTTCGCTATAAAATTTTTTCTACGAAGGTTCAGAAGCTGAAATTTTTTGGCTGCGAATCTGAAATCCTGAGGAATATTTTCTAAAAATTTCAGAGCTTGGTTCGCAATATTTTCGGAGATATCATCTGTGGAAGTTAGGTCTTTTTTCAAGCTCCTAAATAGGTCATCATGGAATTTTCACTATAAATTTGTTTCTATGAAGGTTCAGAATCTGAAATTCGTATGGTACGAAGCTGAAATCCTGGGGACAGTCGTCAAAAAATTTCAGAGCTTGGTTCGCAATATTTTTGGAGATATGATCTGTGGAAGGTAGTGCTTTTTCAGGCTCCTGAATTTCATCTCAAAGAGGTGATCGTGGGAAAATTTCAATAACTCTCTCTCTGGGAAGTGGATTTGAGTGCCGTAAAAAGTGGTCACAAGCACACGGACTTTAGTTTCGTGGCTATCAATTTCAGAAACAAAGGACGAAACAGTGACACGTGGCAAGTCCTACAAGTTTGCTCTACTGAACCAGTCCAAAATTAGGTCATTGTGGGAGATTGGACACAACTTTGTCTTGGGGAATCCAAATTAGATCAGACCTGTGGAATTTCAAAGAAGCTTCAGAGGGCTACTATAAGGCTGAATTTCAAATATTGAATATTTTCAATTACATAGATAATTCAATTTCAATATCGAGCTCCTCAAAGCAAGTAAAAGGTGTGTATTTTTTTCCGAATTGCATAAGTCTTGTTTGAAGAATCAAGTTGAATTGATTCCAAGGGAATATTGTAGAATAGGTATCAATATTGGATTCTAAAATGGCACCTAAAAATAATTCAACACCCATTAAGCCTTCAGAAGGCTCTACCATGACTCATGAAGATGAAGAATTGCAAACTATCAAAATTACAAGAGCAAGTGCAACAAATTTCACTCTCGCAAAGAGCAACAAAAAATGAAATGGAGGTTTTGAAGAAAGGCGTGGAAGTGAAGATGGACGGTTTGAAGAAAGGCATGGAAGCTAAGATGGATGGCGTGGAAGTGAAGATGGACGGTTTGAAGAAAGGCGTGGAAGCTAAGATGGACGACGTGGAAGCTAAGAGGGACGGCGTGGAAGCTAAGATGGATGGAATGGAAGTTGGCATGGAAGCTAAGATGGATGATATAAAATAAAACATCGAAGATTTGACAAAGTTGATACAAGAAATGTTTCCTAATGGTGAAAATATAGTAGAATAACCTCATGATGAGAACAAAATAAATGTTAATCGTGATTTCATAAACTCTAATGTTGGCGGGAAGAACCACCATATTCCAAAAATGGATATGAGGAAGTTTGATGGAAATGATCCTGTAACATGGATACTACGGATGGAGCAATATTTTGATCTCAATAATGTGAAAAACACAGAAAAGGTACGCATTGCAACTTTACATTTAGAACAAAATACATTTGTATGGTATCGATGGCTTTGCTCTAGTAAAAAAATTGTCACTTGGTCAATTTTTACAGAGGAAATGATAGCACATTATGAGGATACAAAGAGCAACACCTTCTTTAGCCAATTGATAAATCTCAAACAAAAAGGTTTAGTGGGGCAGCACATTGAGGACTTCCAAAAATTGAATATAAGGGTAACTGATATTCCAGAGGAACACAAGATTGATCTCTTCATAGGCACTTTAAAGAGAAACACCTTCTTTTCTTCTATTTTTGGAGCTGGTTACACAACATTAATAGCTTGCAAAGGACTTAAATTTTGGCTTAGAAGATCAAATTTTGAAGAAAATCACAAAATCTGCAAATTCTGGTTTATTAGGCAATTTCATAGCATGCTCCAGGCTTGAAAGCTGAAAAACGCTACGAAATTCTGAAGATGCTCTTTTGCCTTTAAAATCAATTTTATGAATAATTAAGAAGGGATGTTGGCTGTATTTAGATATTTTGTCATAATAGATGTTTTGACCAAAAAAGGTGACAGAAAGATGGGTGAAAAGACATCAATATATTGGCTACGAAATTGCCTAAATTGCTCTCTTTTGTAGCGAAAGGTTTTTAAAGGATTTTTGGAGGTTCAAACATCACATGGAAGATTAGTCGGCCACTTGGAGACATCCAACATGAAATTGGGCCATCCCAGCATAGATTCAATACTCGACATAAGTGTCACTAATCTAGCTCAGCATGAAGACTAAGATTAAAGTGGGGTTTTATCTTTTCCTAAAAAGTAGGACTATGTGTCCTAAATTTAGGAGGTACATTAAATGTCTTAGTGATGGTGAATGTTTCTCAATCATGTGATCCTGATCATGTAACTATCTCATTGTTGAAAAAACTGAATGTAATAAATATGAAGTAGAGTCCTATTAGGAATGTGAGTCTTTAAAGGTTAGTTGTATTTTTCTATTCCAAGAAAGTAGTTTTCAATTATGTTAGGTGTCAAAGTTATAGCTTGAGGATATAGCCAGTTGGGCATATCATTTGCAATGTAAAGAAGTCTATTTATACACAAAACATCAAATATCAAAGGGTTGGAGAATATTGCACCAAATTGCTACTCTGTAATGTTTTTCCAGTTTCAATAATAGACATTGACATTTTACTTCCAGACCTTGGATTCAAATGAGGTGTTCAATGTTTTGTTTGCTCTATATCTTTCATGTTTAATCATCTGTAGTGAGTTTTATCTCTAATTACTCAGAACTCATGGTAACATGCTCTGACTTCCTTTAGATGTTAAATTTCTGTGTTTTTCCTATGTTGTGTGTATGTACTATATTTTATTGAAACCTTTATTTGCCTCAACTTACATAAGAAGAATTATTGTCACTGATTTTACTAATGTTGGCCCCATAGCCCAGTGGTAGCAAGCCTTTAATTTTTCAACCTGCAATCAATGAAAATAAAGTCACAGTTTATAGAGTTATCCATCTAATAGTATTTCCATTTAAAATCATAAGTCCCCTTTGAGAGAGCTCTCTCAAACTGAACAGGCTAATATTTAGTTAAAATTGGTTTGAAAGAGTTACATTAAGTTTATTGATGAGAAGCCTATTATGATCAATTTGGTAATAACATTTTGGTGTGTCTACTGGGAGGCTGAATTTTCCTGAAGTTTTTGTGCAAACAGTGAAGCTGAACTCTTGGAGGTAGCAGGAGCTCATAAGTTTTCGAGGCTGAAAAAACTACCTTGGTGACTCCACTACAAATTTCAAGATTAAAGGTGGATTCAAGAAGAAGATATACAAGGAGAAATCCAGATCCTAACCCACCTACCATTGTGGATAATCTAGAGATGATTCTCAGAGGCATTGAAAGAAACTCTTCAAAATCAGGTATTCCATCACACTCAACATCTTTGTCCTTTGAAATTGTTCGAAGTCTTAAAGATAATAATTTTGATGATAAAATTCAAGAGGTTTTATTTAGGTCTAAGAGTGAAATGAATTGACTGAGATAATTCTAGACCTGCAAAGACTAGGTATTGATACCTCAGCCCTAGTAACCAAAAAAGAAAAAGAAGAATTCTGGGAAATAGTGACATCAGAATTATTGTTAGAGAGGGAGTCTTTTGAAAAGTTAAAAGAGTTAAATCCATTTGAATTCTTGTTGAAAAGAAAATATGGTATACCTTTTCCTGAGTGGAGCTCATTTGTATCTCGATTGCGAAGACCAAATACACCACCTCCTAATAGCTCATCTTCTCCTATTGTTTTTCCAAGAAATACCACAATACCTATCATTATGGATGGAATTTTTCCACCTCCACCTCCTCTTGTTGCACCTGTAAGATATGCCCCACTTGTCCTCCCAGCTTTTCTTAATTCCCTCCCAAGTAAATACTCAGCTAGAATTAAAACCCGGGGGAGTGAAGAAGAAATAACAACTGAGGAACATGTGGATCGATTCAATGATTTCATTGACGGAGAGGAATTAGACCATGAAGATGTTAAAATGAGACTATATTATCAAAGTTTCACTGGTGAGGTCAGAAAATGGTTTAAAGCCCTAGCTCCAACAATTTTGCAGAATTGGAATCAGTTTGAAGATAGTTTTTTGAGAAAATGGGGGAATAGAACAAACCCAATGCCAGCTTTGACAGAATACAACAATTTAAAAAGAGCCTTAGATTAACCTCTCCAAGATTTATTTAAGAGGTTTAAAAAATTATAAAATTATATACCTGCTCATCTTAAACCTCCCCCAGGAGCTGACCAATTACACTATGCAGAGGCATTTGATTATTATTTCTCCATTATTCTTAAGGAAAGAGAATATGCTTCTCTAGTAGAAATGCAGAATGATGCTGTGAAGGTATAAGTGAAAATGATAGCAGCTAAGAAGTTTAATATGGGTAAAACAAAACTAAAATAAGAAGAGAAACCTTCCTCCTCAGATGATAAGTTTGATTCTATGATGAAGACTATGGAGAAACTCATGGATAAGCTTGCCCTTGGAACCACTTCTTCGCCTCCTGCACAACATGATCCACTAATCAGAAATCCATAGTTTAGAAGGCCTCAGAATCAACAAATACAAAGAGAAAATATAAATCAACCTGACCCTCAAGTGAGGCCTCCTTTTCAGTAGAATTTGATTGACGAAGATGAAACTCAGCCTGAGATTCAAGAAGATACTATCCACTGCCTAGATGAAAACATGTATGGGATGTTTCTGACCAAAGAGGAGCATGATGATTCTGATCATGATTTGAATAAGGATGAGGGACAATATGACTATCTTAAGGGTTATCAACATGCCATATTTGAGATGTAGAATCAATCCAATATTAGAAACATAAATGTTCCCATCACTACAAATAAAACACAACCAAAGAAGGATGCTCCTAAAATAGTTGAGCCTAGAAAGGACCCACCACTTCCTCCCCCTATAAAAGAGAATGAAAATATTACTTATGTTTTTAGTTTGGAGAATGAGATATCTAAAATTAAGATTCTTGTTCCCTTTGGAGAAATTCTCAAGGTAAATGAGTACAGAAGCAAAATTGTGAAAATGTTGAATTCTCAACTAGGAGCTTCAGATATCCTTAATATAAAAGAAGACCATCCTACCATCTACTTAGGACCAAGGTTGTAAGATGAGTAGAATGAAGAAGTACCTCCTTTCTATGTCAGCCTTAGTATCCATGACATGACCTTACATAATGCCATGTTGGATTTGGGGGCTTCTCATAACCTCACGCCTAAGGTGATTATGGAGAGGATGGGTTTGGAGATCACTAGGCCATACAAGGATTTATTTTCCTTTGACTCTAAAAGAGTCCAATGCATAGGACTGATAAAATATGTTTTTGTTGGCATGACATAGGTGCCTTCCAAGATAGTGTCAATGGAAATTGTGGTGGAAGATATTACACCCAAGTTTGGCATGCTCTTATCCAGATCTTGGGCAGAAAAAATCAAAGGCCCCATGTATATGGACTTGACATATGCCACCATTTCTATTTTTGGTGAGAAGAGAAGGTTGTACCGGGAGAGTAGGATGGCCTACATGGTAAGTATCAAGGAAAGACCTCCAATTTTTCCCATTTATGTTGTTGAAATTGAATTAGGATCAGCAATTATTTTCAATGAGATAACTGATGAAGCAGAAAGTGAAGGGAAAACAGAAATTTAACAAATTGAAAATCAGCAAGTTGAAAAGCAGGAAATTGTAGAAGAGAAGGCAGAGGGCCGGTGGCTTCTACACTTTGATGGATCTGCTAGAAGAGAGGGGGCTAGAGCAGGCATATGGATCACTACTCCTGATGATGAAAGTGATCTTTATCCCTTTAAACTTAAATTTGACTGTACCAATAATATGGCTGAATATGAGTCTCTATTTTTGGGCTTGGAAATTTTGAAAAGATTGGGTGCCAAAAAGATATGAGTGTGTGGAGATTCTGAGGTGGTAATCAAAAAATTTGAAGGAGTATATCAAACTAAGGATGTGAGGATGAGAGCTTACAGAAACCTGATTATGGAAATACATGAAAAGTTTCAAGAATATGCATTTTTTATGAAAACTAGAGATAAAAAATCAATGGCTGATTCTCTAGCTGTTTCTGCAAGTTTGTTTGTCATCCCTACACATTCTACTACGAAGTATGATATTGAAGTCTAGAATAGCCCTGCTATCCCAGATAATATCATCCATTGGCAAGTTTTTGAGGATGACCAGCAAGTCAAAATTTTCATAGAGTTAAAAGAGGAATTTGAAAGTACATAAGTAGATCAACAAAAAATGTTTGTTGAAACTAAGGTCAATTCTGATGTTTTAAAGCTAAAAAATAATTGTATACCTAAGATTCTTATTCCACTTGAATTTTTTTTTATCAAAATGATGTTTTCAAATCTCCTAGGATGCAGGTTGATGATGAAGAGGTAGAAACTTGTAATGTGGGTACAGTAGCAGCGCCTAAAATGATAAAAGTCTCCAAGTTTTTTCTCTATGGAGATGAGACAGAAGCATATTGGGATGATGAAGAAATTCCTTGATGTTTTTGCATGGAGTTATGCTGATATGAAAATGTATGATCCTACTATTAGACAATATACTATTCCTATCAAAGAGAATGAGAAACCCTTCAAATAGAAATTGAGAAGAATTAACCCATTGCTCATGCCTCTGATTGAGAAGGAAATTAAGAAAGTTTTTTATGCAAACATTGTTGTTCCTATAATATTCTCAAAATGTCTTTCTAATTTGGTACCAGTTAGGAAAAAGAGTGGAGAGATCATAATCTGTATTGATTTCAGAAACTTGAATAAGGCTTCATTGAAAGAAAACTACCTCTTCCTAAGATGGATCAGATTTTGCAGAATATTGTTGGTTCTCAAAGGATGTCCATGCTGGATGGATTTTCAGGATACAATTAGATATTGGTACACCCAGAAGATCAAGAGAAGAATGCTTTTACCACACTGTGGGGAACATTCATGTACACCAAGATGCATTTTGGTTTGATGAATGTTGGAGTGACCTTTCAAAGAGAAATGGACATTTCCTTTGCTAAGGAGAAAGATAAGTTAGTTGTGGTCTACCTGGATGACATAACTGTATTTTCAAGAGGGGAGGAAGATCATTTGAAGAATTTGGAAAAAATTCTGTAGAAGTGTAGAAGATTTGGTATCTCTCTTAACCCCACTAAAAGTATTTTTGCTCTAACTTTTGGAAAATTGCTTGGACATATTATATCAAAGGATGAGATAAATATTGATCCAAACAGAGTTATTGCTATTCAGAAGATAGACCTGCCAAGGCACATGAAGGAAGTTCAGTCATTTCTTAGGAAAGTAAACTTTGTTAGAAGGTTCATCCCGAAATTTGTTGAAATTGTCTAGGACATTACCAAGATGTTGAAGAAAGGAGATGATATTAAATGGATTGTTGAAGCCAAGAAATCATTTGAAGAGATAAAGAAATCCCTCACTCAAGCTCTAGTGCTTATTAGTCCAGATTTTTCAAGAGAATTCTTGGTTTTCATATTTTCATCTGAAAATACCATAGCTAGAGTTTTACTGCGAAAAGGACAACAAGGTACAGAACAACCAATTGCATTCTTTATCGGAACTCTTGCTAACTCATAGCTGAAGTATAATATTTTAGAACAACAAGAATATTCTTTGATCAAATCTATTAAGGACTTCAAAATTTATATTTTTCACTCTCATGTCATTGCATTTGTGCCTAACACTGTGGTTAAAGACATTTTGACATGAGCTGATCCTGATGGCAAGAGAGGGAAATGGATAGCAACTTTGCTGGAGTATGAAATATAAATTAGGCCTACAACATTGGTGAAAGGACCTGGGTTAGCAAAGTTGATGGCACAATCCAATTTTGATTATCTTGAGATGAATCTTATTGCAGAAATTTCAGACCTGTCAGAGGAAGATGAAGAGTTAATACCTATTGAAGAGAAGTTAATTTTATTTGAATGGTACAGAGATATTATCTTTGTCTTGCATCATTACAGAGCTCCTGCAGAGTTGACTAATTGAAAATTAAGGTTTGTGAAGCTGAAATCATTAAGATATTTTATTGTAGATAAGGATTTGTATTGGAAAGATACTCGTGGAATCCTTTTAAACTGTTTTCTCGAAGAGGAAGCTGAAAGGGTCATTGAAGATTTTAATAAGGGATATTGTGGAGGAAACCACTACTGGAAGGCTACAACAAACAAAATTCTCAGAGCAGGGTACTACTGGTTGACCATGTTCAAGGATGTTTTCAAGAAGATCGCTGCTTGCAATGAATGTTAGATTTTTGATGGTAAGAAAAAATTGATTGCTTTACCTTTGATGCCAATATATGTTGAGGCTCCTTTCCAACAATGGGGTTTGGATTTTATTGGTGAAATAAACCCATCTTATTCAGGGAAGCATCATTGGATCCTAACAGCCACAGATTATTTCACTAAGTGGATCAAAGCAATCCCAGCAAGGCAAGAAAATGATTCAGTCATCATTCAGTTTTTAGAGCACAATATTTTTTCTAGGTTTGGTTGTCCTATGAAGATTATTATTGACAATGTACAAGCTTTTAAATCCAAAAATTTAATTATCTTTTTTCATCAGTATCATATAACACTTGGACACTCAAAAACTTATTACCCCCAGGGTAATGGCCTTGCTGAATCCTCTAATAAAAACATTGTGAGAATTATAAAAAAGGTACTGCGGGAAAACAAGAAATCATGCATGTGAAGTTGAAGTATGATATTTGGGTTGATAGGGTATGTACAAAGTGATCCATTGGTACTTCACCTTATGAATTAGTGTATGGAGCTGAAGAAAATTTTCCCACCTCCCTGGGAGTTCCTGTAATGAAACTGTTGCAAGGACTTGAAGACGAGCCTAATGCCATTTATAGGAAGATAAACCAGCTCATAGCTTTAAAAGAAAAAAGGGAGGAGGTATACAAAAACCATCAACATTCACAAAAAAGAGTGAAGAAAAAATTTGACAAAAAGGTCAAAGAAGAAAATTTCCAGATTCAAGATGTAGTTTTAAAGTGGGAAGCTAGAATTGAGGAAAAGGGGAAACATGGAGAGTTTGAAAACATCTGGAAGGGACCATTTATAATAGCTGCATATCATGGCAACAATACTTATCTACTTCAGGAGATGGATGGACAACTTTGTGCTGGAGGACCTACCAATGACAGTTTTCTAAAGCACTACTCTTAAATTTTACTGAATTTTCACTCCATTGTATATATTCCGTTTTATTATAATTTTATGCTAATAAAGACATGCTAATCATCAAAATTGAGCTCGAGGAGAAGGATATGAGAGTTTGAAGAAGGCTTGGTGAATTTTAGAAGTTTATTTCAAGAGAGGGATGGCACTGGAACTACAAGTTATTTGTTGTGCCACAGGGGCACAACATCCCTAGTGGAGCCACTATTATCACTCATTAAGTTTAAAACTTTCATTGACAGGGTCATGCAGGTCATTCACCAAAATTGATGTGGTTTCCTAAGTCATTTTATGAGATGTTTGATTTTTCTTTTTGCATTTTATGATGTCTACCTTAAGTTTGAAACTCACCTCTAGCCATATCATTTTAGTCAAATCAACCTCACATCATATAAGTTGTCATTGCCATGCATTTAATCACAAAATTTTACACCTGTTAGTTTTTCAAAATTTCGGTGCGAATTACAAACGAAATCAACAGATTTCTCTATGAAACTGCCTAATAGTTCTGTAGAAAATCTGTCAGCAGCCAAACTGTCTTCGCTAAGAAACTGGGTTTTTTCAGCAAAAGGTGTCAGAGTGGTGTGAGGTGTCAGTTTTTGATAAGGCAAGTAAAGGGTAAGGTCACTATAGTTCATTATGATGATTTTCAAATATTCATAGTTGTATTTTCTATAATGATAATCTTTTATGGTCATATGTGCTATTATCAAAATCATAGCTATCAATTATCCTTTTAAACATTACCCCAAACCTTCCCTTGGTCATATTACTATGTAATCCTTGCATGTGAATCGATTCTTGGAGAGCTTATTCATCACACCAAGAAGGTTGTTGTCAAATTAAGTTCTGCAAGTGTCACCAACAAGTGAGGCAATGAAGACTATAAAGTATCCATGGCTTTGAAAAATAAAACAAACAAGGGTGGTCATTGTCTCAGGTATGAACCCATGGATTTCAGGCAGATGGGCTTCCTAAAATTATACTAGAAGTTGTAGGGTTTCCATGCACAAGTTTCAAAGGACTTTGTCACCAATTTTATAGGGACAACATCAAAATTTGGGATTCTAAATATCATAGTATCACTAGAGAGCATATCACAAGCTATAGAAATCCCTAGAGGTGGTGAAGAATGGTTCAAAGGCACAAATTTTGCAATGCAGGGTTGTGAGGAGTTTCTCAATCAGGAGCACAGAGGAATTGATTTACCAATGGCATCCCTAGGAGTTATATAAAGGAAAATTATGCAAAGCTGCTATTGGTGATCCAAAAATATTTCACTTGCGAGGGAATATTCCACATGGTTTACTCTTACCATATCAGGCTCCTTCTGCACTTGGTAGGTAAGAAATCATTTGAATTATCTTTCTTTTTGTGCAAGAGTTTGGGAAAGATGTCAGATAGAGTTCAAGTCAAATCAGAAGGTAACGAGACATAATTATTTCACCATGGTTTGATAAAAATGTTAGTGCTGGAAGAGTTGAAGAGGTTAAACAGAGATTGGACTTCATTTCTGTTTATGAGTGGGTATGAAATAGATGTAGTGACTCCAAAGAGAATATGAAAACCTAGAACTACTACATCACCAGCTACAATAGAAGAGTTTGAAGAAGCTAGAAGACAATCCCCTATAGAACCAATGGACATAGGAGTAGAACCTCTGCAAGAAACTAATATCCCTTATTCAGCACCTGCAAAATAGAAACATAAGATTAGCAAACATGGTAGTAAGAGGATAACTAGAAGTCAGAAATTGGCCAAAGGAAATATAGAAGATATCCTTCATGCAATAGATATTGAGGAGTCCCCAATAGTGCAAGTAGAAGAAATTGAAGATGATGGAAGGAAACTAAAGAAAGGTAAGATTGTTAAGAAATTGGATTTTGTAGGAGAAGATACTAGTTAGTATATTTCAGCCAAGGAAGCCAATGACCAGGTTTGCAAAGAAGGCCATGGAGAGAAAAAGGATAGAGAAAATTAGTGAAGTTATGTAGCCAGTGAGCATCATAGATTTATCTCCAGCAACAGAAGAAGAAGTTGTGATCAGGTAGAGAAAGGGAAAAGAGAAGATAATTGAAAACTTAGAAACATAACTCCTCAAAGAACAACTGAAGGAAGTAGGTGAAAAATACTTGAATTGAAGTTAAAGGCAGAGAAGCATAGGTCTGAAAAGGTTTACTTTGACCAAATGATGAAAAAATGGGACAGTTAACTCTCAAGTGTTTCAAAATCTATGGATAATGCCAAAAGACTACTGAAAAGGACTATGTGGAAAATTATTCTAGCTTCTCATCAACAAATCCTACAAGGGCGGGCCACATGGACTGAAATTTGGAACTCATATCCGAAATATGCTACTCAAAGTGGGATTTATCCTCCTGCAACTGATCATGCTCACTTGTAACCATGGTGAGTTGGTGTTGATGTTGTTCACAAGTAGCAAAGAGGTTCGTGCACCGTGATTCCACATGAACCATGCAGACTTCTAGCTAGGTAGTGGAGTCCTAGATGAACTGAAACAATTGAGGACTAGACGATGTGTGAATATTTTCAACCGAAAGGGTATCAGACAGTGGAAACCTAGCCTATAAGGGATGTCCATTAGCAATTTATTTTTCTGACTGGCCTTGCGGAGAAGACTCCTAATCTTGGATGTGCTCCTTATGTATATCACGGAATATTTTTTCAATCACAGGCACCAACAAAAGAGGAACTATATATTCTTTTTGTTCAATGGGAGAAAGGACTTGATAGTAGTTTTGAAGGTCACGAACGAAGGTAACGGTCTACTCAATAGAAAGGATGGAACTGGGTGGTGATGAAGAAACATACGATGTGGGAGTAGACGACTCTATAATTGGTAGTGGTGGAGGTGTAGGAGGGGTAGAAGACGGAAGTGGAACAATAGGAGTGATGAAGACTGATTCAATTTCCATCTCACTAGTCTCATCACGTGCATTATCAGATTGGGTCGGTCATATATGGTTTCTTAGGAAGTATTAAGCGACGAATTGGGGGTAGTATGTGATAAATGGGGATTTTCTTCCATGTTAGGAATGAGAGGATGAGTAGTAGTAGCAACACCCTTTTGAAAAGTCTTCTTTTGTGGATATTTAGTAGAAAAATGTCCATGTTCGTGACAGTGAAAACACTTCACCTTGGACATGTCATGTTTCTTGCCTTTAGACTTGGATTTAGAATAGAATTTCTTCCCCTTCCCATTATTCGCCTTGGAAACCAGAGAAAATTCCTCTTCATCATCATGCTTTGATGAAGAGCCATCTCTGGTGTTCCATCTGAACTCATCCTCCACCAAATCCAACCATAGTTGTTCCCAATCTGGCAATTTTTCCCGTCCGTTGACAGAGTCTTCATAACCGTGCCAATTCTTAGGAAGTCCTACGAGATCCAAACTCACAAAATCATCATCAATGACTTT
Organism: Pinus albicaulis; assembly: GCA_034641835.2. Classification (NCBI taxonomy): domain Eukaryota; kingdom Viridiplantae; phylum Streptophyta; class Pinopsida; order Pinales; family Pinaceae; genus Pinus; species Pinus albicaulis. The sequence continues at coordinate 460,749,439 of CM076573.1, forward strand.
TATTCCCACACTCCCCAGTTCATCCCGACATTGGACAAACTTTGTGAGATACTTTGGAATGGTGTTGCCCTTTTCCATCTTGATCTTCATGAGTTTATCTTTGAGCGCCAATTTCTTATGGTCACTGCTTCTTTGGAATAGATCTGTCAAAGCCTTCCACATAGAATATGGTGTGGATTTCACATGGAGGCTTGAGACAATGTGGTCTCGTACTCCCTCCCACAGGATCCTCCTCGACTTTGCCACTTTCTTTTGCCATGCTTTAAGATTGGAAGCATCTAGCTTAGGAACATCTTTTTCAATGAATTCCTTCAAGACATTTTCTTCAAGTACTTCCTCCATCCTTTCCTTCCAATAAATTTAGTTAGATATTCCCTCGAGTGCATACTCTAAGCTCAATCCATTGAAAGCCATTTCGATCTTGAATCAGCTATAGCACCAAGAAAGTCTTTCTACAAATTCGAATTCTATCGAGTCACAAACTCAACTCTTGCTTCAATTTTGTAGTTTCCTGTGCTTCGATACCATGTAGAAATTATAAAATATGCATGCATATCTTGGATTCACCCGATCTAACAATTTTATAAAGTTAAATACTGAATCGCTTCTACAAATATTTTTGGAATTAAAAACACAATCTCCAATCACATGAACATGAAGAAAGGTCAATCACACACAACACTGATAATTTCCTGGGGAAAGATTACAGCTAAAAACCCCACTATCTTCTATTTTATATTATATGGTGGATCATGAAACAATTACATACAAAAATATTCTCACAAGAGCCCTTAGTACATTAGCTAATTGTCTCACATTTTCATAAGAAAATTCGCAAATCCCTTAGCCAATTTATTGTCTCCAGACAACCTGCCTTCACTGCGCAATCCCTGAGTTGATGAAATCCTACCTGCCTTGACTGTGCAAGTATCATGGGTGCATCCAATGCGTGTTTACTTGCATTTGTGCAAGCATATAATGTCACAACTAATAGTCAACTTCCCTTACACCTAGAACTCAACTAGGTCTCCACTGGATCTGACATGCATGAAAATAATATTAGTAAATATTCATTTTCATGTGAGATCACTGCATATGAATTAATTAATATTTAATTCACTTGATCTCTCACTAGTGTATCTTCAATTAAAGCTAGCACAACTAAGTTTAACTCACTTAACTCAGTTAAAGTATTTACAACTTTCACAAACTCATGCAGCACTACACTTTGAACTCTGTTACAACTAGAATTAATCTGCATGTCCCACCAACCAACCTCTAACTCGAAATTCACTTAGCCAACTGGTTTTTCCACTTTAGTTAACTATTTCAAGTCCACATTGAGAATAGATTACAGTTTAATGTCCATCTAAATTAAGGGATTATAAAAATAGGCATGCACCTAAAAATAGCCTATGGGACCCACCCTAGTGTAGGTGCTTAATTTTCACTAGTATCATGGGTGCCAAAAATTTCTTGTTGAATCTCAACAAGTAGGGACTAAAAAATATGTTGGAACCATAGCTTCTCTGCCATATATCAATTGAAAAGGTGTATACTTATGCAATCACTTAGCTTTAGTGCGATAATCCCATAACGTTGCTGAAATCCTTTCATCATAGTCATCCCTATTCACAGAACATATTTTCGTAAGACCCTTATATAATATTTTATTAAAAGCTTCAACAGTTCCATTTGCTTGTGGGTGATAAGGGATAATCTTGTGGTGCTGGATCATAAAAGTCTGTAGTAGCATCCGAACTGTGTCATTAATTAAATGAGAACCTTCATCACTAGTAAGGCTTCTAAGATATCCAAACCTGGTGACTATGTTCTCAAAGATTAATCACGCAGTTGTATTAGCAGTGCAATCTTTAATAAGATATGCTTATGCGCAATGTGTCAGATAGTTTGTTACGGTAATGATATACTTGGAACGTGAATGATGAGTAGGTGGATTGATTGGTCCAATGAAATAAACCTCCCATTTTTCAAATGCTTCAAGTTCCCTAATAGAGTGTAGAGGTAGTTCATCCCATCAAGATTGTCAACCAACCCATTGGAAAATATCACGTTGCTTTGTATATTCCTTCTCATCCTTGAATAAGGTTGGACAACATAGGATAGCTTGTAAGACTTTCCGAGCAATAGCTTTTCCTCAAACATGGCCTCCTGCAACTCCCACATGGAATTCCCATACAACATCATCTCTTTCATTATCCAAATCACATATTTGCAAAATGTGATCGAGCCCCATTTTATATAACTATCCTGCTATCAATTGATAGTCGACATCATGAATAAGCATACAGTTTCTTTTGAGTAGATGTATAATCATTAGGAAACTTACATGTTGTGAGAAACAATGCAATATACTCCAAGTAATCTAGAACTACTTCAATCATAAATAATTGTGCGTTGGGTATTTGATCATCAATTGAGCATCATGATTCTCTTGATTCTAGGTGAGATAAATTATCGGGACCTACATTTGATTGTCCTAGCCTGAAAATGACTTCAAAGGTAAATTCTTGAAATAATAGAAGCCAATAATGTATTCTCCCTTCTATTAGAGGTTTATTAACTAAGTACTTTAGAGCCGAATGATTGATGAAACACTTAAATGGACCCCCGAATAGGCAGTGTTGGAAATTTTCCAGTGAGTACACCATAGCAAGAGATTCCCTTTCCATGATCGTGTAATTCTTCTCCATAGTAGAAAGTTTTACATTGGTGAAATAAATGGGATGGTCAAAGTTACCTTCTATCGGTTGCATCAAAATATCCCCCAACGTAATCTCGAATGCATCTATGTGAACATGGAATTGTTTATTCCAATCGGGATAAAACAAAATGGGTGAACTTGCGATTTTCTCTTTGAGGGTGTCAAATGAAAAATTAATTTCAATAGACCAAAAAAATTGTTCATATTTCTTTAAGATCTTCTCTAGTGGTGCAGTGATTAAAGCATAATTTTGTATGAACCTGCGATAATATTTGGTGTTCCCCATATTCAATCACAACTGCTTCATAGTAGTTGGTGGTGGAATATTCATTATTACCGCAACTTTAGCATGGTCCACATATTCAAAATGTGTTTTCTCATAAATCCTTAGGGTTTTGAATAATTTCCATATACTATTGGAAAGGTCTTGGAGAGGGATGTCCAAATGAACACTTTACATGTTATTTTGAACAATTTTACCTATAGAAAAATTTCCTTCAAAAATATTACTTGTATTCTTGACCTTGATTAGGAAACAATAGACTTCAACACACTTAGCAAGTTCCCCCTGAACTTGACACAACCAAACACACATGCCAACATGCTGATCAATATCCTTGGGATTGACATCAATGACTAACCTTTGACATCAATGACAACACTTTCTTAAAAATATCCCCCTTTGGAATTGATGTCAACACCACTAGACATTAATGGTTATTGATGACATGAGATATTATTATCAAGTTGCTAATCCAAATGTTGTTGCTTCTCTCATGTTGCCTAGTCAATGTATTCTTTTCATTTCCCATTTGATATCAATGGAAAAAATTATTACTAGGAATTGTTCAACTACAAATGGTTTCTCGGTAAAATTTTACTCCCCTTGTGGATTGCTCCTGCTTAACTAGTGGTTCTTTCTTATCATTTGCATCTCATCCCCCCTATCAATAACATACTTTGTTAGTGATATTAGTGAGTCATTCCTCCTTACAAGGAGGGAATTTATCCCATTTTATGTTTGATATATTCAAAATTTTCACTTGGAAAAGTTTTATTTAATATATCTGCAATTTGTTCTCCAAAGGGTGTTGGAATGTATTCCAACCTGGGGTGAATGATTTGCCTGCATGGTTTCAAAGAAAGTAATTTTAATAAGAATATGCTTCATTTTATATAAAGTAAAACATGGTTTTGAAATGTTTGATAATGGTGTTGTCATGTTATAATAAATATTGGTCTCCATTCTTCCCAAGACCTTTGTCTTCAATCAGACTGGGCAATGAGAGGCTAATGCAATGTATTATGCTTCAATAGTGGATAGAGAAATTGAATTTTGTTTCATATTGAGCCAAGAAGCCATACATATTTCTTGAAAGAAATCTTGTCCATTCGTGCTCTTTTTATCATAAATACTACCAACCAAATTTGCATCGGTATAAGATCTGAGTGTATGATATATTTTTCTTAGATACCATAAACCACAATTTGTAGTTCCTTGTAGATATCTAAATATTCTTTTAACTACATTCACATGAGATTTGCTCACATCTAATTGAAATATTCCCACCATACCTATTGCCTTCATGATATATGGTCTAGATGCTGTCAATTAAAGTAAGGTGCCAATCATGGACCTATACATGGTTTGGTTTACTATTGGAAACTCATCATCCTTATTAAGTTTACAACCTGTTTCCATAGTAGTTCTCACATATGCACAATTTTCCATACCAAATTTCATTAAAATTTCCTTAAGGTACTTGGTCTAAGATATAAAGATACGTTTTTTTGTTTGATTAATGTGCAATCCAAGAAAGAAAGACAATTCCCCCAAAATGGACAGTTCAAATTCCTCTTGCATGTTGGATGCAAAAGTTTTTCTCGTAGCATTAGCATCACTCCTAAATATTTTATCCTCTATGTAGAAAAAAATAATCAACATTTTACATTTTCAAATCGTAGTTTAAAGGTTATTTTTTGTTGCACTTGTTTTGAAACCTTGCTACTAAAGATTCTTATCCAGACTAGACTAGCAAGCTTTAGGTGCTTGTTTCAAACCATATAAGGATTTTTTTATTTTTCACACATGATCCTTGTCTTTTGATAGTTGAAACCATTCTGGTTGTTCAACATAAAATTCTTCTTGGAGTTCTCCATTCAAAAATTTTAAGTTTACATCTATTTGACAAACTTTGAATCCTTTAAAACATACAAAATCCAATAGCATTCAGATTGCTTCAAGTCTAGCCACTAGAGAAAAGGTTTCTTCAAAATACACCCCTTCAACTTGAGCATATCCTCTATAGTTGAAAAGTCAACAAGAAATCAGTTAACATAATTAATTGAGTTAAAATTAGTGTGACTAGTTGTAACTGATTTCTTCACTAGTGAGAGGTCAAGTGAATTAAATCAGATTTAATTCACATGTAGTGATCTATTAAGTAACTAATGATTTACTATTAATGGCTGCATTCATGTCAGTTCTGATGAAGACCCAGTTGAGATAGAGGTCAAAGGGATGTTAACTATCGTTTTTATTATTAGAAAAATATCTGCATGCAGTAATAAACCCATAGGATTTCCCATGAGCATTGCGCAGTTTTGGAAGGCTAAAATTCTTAAGTAATAGGGATTTAATTCTACAGTAATTGTGCAAGAAAGGTAGTCTGAGAAGAGGTAGGAAATTGGCTAAGTGTTGGTCGATTTTTTCTGGATTAGTGTGAGACAGTTGGTAGACTGCAACAGACTCTTGTGAGAAGAGTGCATTGTAATTGTTTCATGATTCATTGGTTGAATATACAATAGAAGATAGAGGGGTTTTGAGCAGCAAGCTTTCCCCAGGAAAAATATCTGTGTTGTGGATTGATTTACTTCTTTATTTTATTTGGTGTGATTTTATGATCATGTTTATTTCCCTCAATTAATTTGTATAAGGATTCAGTATCTTGCTTTAGCATATCGCATGATCAGATTGAATCCAATGGTATAGATATTGTTTGTATAATTTCTACATGGTATCAGAGCATAGGAAATAACTATATTGGAGAATAAATTGAGTTTGTGCTGAAAAACATTCAAATTTGCAAAAATATTATTTGGTGCAACAGGCGGATCAAGCTGGATTTCAATGGATTAAGATTGGAATATGCACTCGAGGGTAGTTTTAATTATATTTTATGGAAAGACAGAATGGAGGCAATTCTATAAGACAATGGGTTGAAATAATTCATTGATAATGATATTCCCAAGCCCGCAGCAACAGACACCTCTCTTCTTGATGCTTGGCAAAAGAAGGTTGCAAAGGTGAGGAGGATCTTATTATAGGGAGTTCGAGATCACATTGTCTCGAGTGTCCGTGGCCAAGAAACTCCATATACAATGTGGAAGGATTTGACAAATCTGTTTCAGAATAGCAGTGACCATAGAAAATTGGCACTAGAGGAAAAGCTGAAGAAAATAAAAATGGAGAAAGGTGACACTATTCCGAAATATTTGACCAAGTTCATCCAATGTCGAGATGAGCTTGGAAGTGTTGGGATTACTGTAGAGGATGATGAATTGGTGAGCCTAGCACTTCTAGGCCTTCCCAAGCGTTGGCATAGTTATCAGGACTTTGTTAATGGGAGGGAGAAGCTACCAGATTAGGAGCGACTTTGGTTGGATTTGGTACAAGAAGAATTCAGGTGAAATACTAGGGATGGATCCTCATATAAGGTAGATGATGAGGAAAATTGTGCCTTGGATGGTAAGGAAAATAAGGGGAAGGAAAAGAAATCCTATTCCAAATCTAAGACCGGAAAAGAAGGAAAGAAGTGTGACATGTCCAGAGTGAAATGTTTTCACTATCATGAGCATGGATATAATGGCACAAATTGTCCACGAAATAAGAAGAACAACAATAAGGCTTTAGGACCTGTAGCGGGTGATGCTTTGGCTTCGCAGTTTGAGTTGGACTTCTCACTCATCACATGCATGGTGTCTAGTGCGATGGGATCAATGTGGTACTTGGATAGTGGTGCATCTTTCCACATGACAGGAGACAAAGAACTCTTTAGTAGCTTGGAGGAGAAGGATCTTCAGATGCACATCGAGATGGGTGATGACAGGAGGTGTGGTGCTACCGGGATTGGTACAGTTACTTTCTAGAGACAGTCAGGTAAACCTTTCTTATTAAAAGATGTCATGCATGTACCAGGATTTTAAAATATTTTACTTTCAAATGCTATGTTGGAGGATAGAGGATATGATGTGGTTTTCATTTAGAGAAAAGCATTCCTTCGTCACAAAGCCACAAGACAAGTTAAGAAGATTGGGGTTCGTGTGAAGAATCTCTACAAACTTGATGTAGATGGCTACGTAGCATTGATGGGTAAAGTAGACAGAGTGGTGAGCTGAGATGAGGGTGAGTTATGGCACAGGAGATTGGGCCATCTACACCATGGTGCTTTGAAGGTCATGCATCAAATTTATATGGGGCTTCCAAAGGGTGCTCTTGCGCAAATAGACACATGCAAGGGATGAACCATGGGGAAGTATAAAAAGCCCATTTTTCATGAGAAGGAGAACTGAGCAGTGGAAATCCTTGAGAGATTTCACTCAGATGTGTGTGGACCATTATCTATAGCTTCTATAGCAAAGCACAGGTATTATGTGATTTTTTTTATGATTTTTCTAGAAAGTGTTGGATCTACTTCATGTAGAAGAAAGATCAAATGTTCTCAAAATTTTGTAAGTTCAAAGCACTGATTGAGAAAGATATAGGGAAGCATGTGAAGGCTCTAAGGAGTGAAAATGGTGGTGAGTACATCTCCAATGAATTCAAGAATTTTTGTGCCAAAGAAGGAATTCAGAGAGAGTTGATTGTGCCTCATAACCCCCAACAGAATGGGGTTTCAGAAAGAAATAACAGAACAATTGTGGGTGTGTCATGAGCGATGTTACATGATTAGGGCCTACCGTTGCATCTCTAGGAGGAGGCATGCAACGCAATGATATTTGTGCCGAACCGTAGTCCTCATCGGATACTTTGCATGATTACACCAGAGGAGGATTTTTCTGGTAAGAAACCTGATGTTTCATATTTTACAATTTTTGGCTCATCTGTCTATTGCCATGTGACCAAAGATTCCAGAAAGAAGCTAGAACCAATAGCTGAGATTGGGATATTTTTGGGGTACATTGATACTTCCCACAACTATTTGGTGTATTTTCCGAACAACATAATGATAGTTGTGAGACAGGATGTAAAATTTGATGAGGAGAAAGACATGCGATTGTCCCTTGAGAGGGAGCTTGATTTGCATGTAGATGAGGAACTCTTGGTTCCAAAGGATGAACCTCAAGATGTGGAGCAGCCACATGCAGAGAATCATGGATTGGCAGAAACCACTCATGCAGAGCCATCCACCAGACATCGCACCACAGAAGCTGAAAAATTAAGACTTGATGCGGAAGTATATGTAGGAGCACCTACATCACTGCACAGATAGAGACAATCACCAGACAGGTTTACTTGATACATGGCTATTATGAGCAATTTTATTGTGAAAGAACCATCCTCTTTTGAGGAAGTAGTGCAACAACCAACTTGGTTTGACGTGATGGTTGAGGAGTATGACTCCATCGTCAGGAATAGTGCACGGGAAGTTCTCCCAAGGCCAGTCGAGAAATTGGTGGTTGGATCTAGATGGATATATAAGGTGAAGTAGGCAATAGATGGGAGTGTGGAGAAGTACAAGGCTATATTTGTAGCCTGAGGATTCTCACAAGTTGAGGGGATTGAATATGAGGAGACCTTTGCACCAGTTGCAAGGTACTCATCAATTAGATCTATCCTTGCACTCTCAGCGCAGATGGGGTGGAAGATACATCATATGGATGTGAATACTACATTTCTAAATGGATTCATTGAGGAATAAGTGTAAATTGAGTAGCCAAAAGGTTTTGAGACCTTTGACAGTGAGTCGCATGTGTGCAGACTCAAGAGAGCACTGTATGGGATGAAGGAAGCACCTCATGCTTAGTACACCAGGATTGACAGCTATTTCTCTAGGTTGGGCTTCACAAAGTGTGAAGCGGATGCGAACTTGTACCAAATTGTGGTTGAGGGTAATATTTTGATTATCGTACTTTATGTTGATGATTTTATTATGACAGGTGATGAGCAGCTCATAACTTCTTGCAACGAGGATCTTGCAAGAGAGTTTGAGATGAATGACACGGGAATCCTTCACTATTTCCTTGGTTTGGAGATATGGAAGCAAGATGGGGAGCTATTTGTTTCTCAAGGAAATTATTCCAAATAGATTCTAAGGAAGTTCCACATGGAGAGCTATAAACCCATGGAGATTCCTCTTGCAGGAAACTGGAGGAAGGAGGATGCTACTTCAGGTGAGGTACTGGACGCTATAGTTTACAGGTAGCTTGTGGGTTCATTCATGTACATGGTGAACACACGACCAGACATATGCTATGTAGTTAAGCTGACCAAGCTATGGTTAAGCTGACCAAGCTCTTTTGGAAGGTGGGGAAGCATGTCTTGAGATATCTCAGGGGCACTACATAGTATGGATTATGGTACAAATGGGCAGAGGGAGTGAAGCTTCAAGGCTTCATCGATGTCGATTGGGCAGGCAGTCCATCATATAGGAAGAGCACAACAGGAGGAATCTTCAGCATAGGATCGACAACAGTTTCTTGGTACAACAGGTAGTAGAGATCAGTTGCACTCAGTTCAGTTGAGGTAGAGTACATGACAGCCAATTAGGCGACATGTGAGGCCATCTGGATGAGGAAGATACTTGTTGGTTTGTTTGGTTATTATATGGATCTGACGGTGATACACTGTGATGACCAGAGTTGCATAAAACTCTTGGTTAATATGGTATTCCATGACAGGTCCAAGCATATATACATTCGGTACCACCATCTCAGAGATTGTGTTCAGCGACGCATTATGTTACTCTAGTACATTCCCACAGAGGATCAAGATGCAGATATTCTGACGAAGGCGCTTGCCAAGAGAAATTTTGAATACCAAAGAGGCAGGATCGAGGTAGCTGATAATCCCATTCTTGTTGAGAGGGAATGTTGAAAAGGCAATAATAAATGAGTGTCTAATTTAATTTTCCCTTAATTAAATTGTATAATAAATTGTAATCTTATCTCGTAGTCACTTGTAATAGTTAACTGAGTTTGATAAACTCAATTAGCTCATGGAATTCGAGTTGAGGGTGGTTGGTGAGGCATGCGGAGTGATTCTATTTGTTTTAGAGTCCAAGTTGCAGTTAGTTTATTAGATTTAATGCATGATAAATCAGTTAACTCAATTAATTGAGTTAAACTCAGTTTAACTAGTTGTAACTAATTGTTGCACTAGTGATCTGTCAATCCACATGCAGTGATCTGTCAAGTAACTGATGATTTACTATTAATAGCTGCATGCATGTCAGTTATGATGAAGACCCAGTTGAGACATAGGTTAAAGGGATGTTAACTATCAGTCGTATTATTAGCAAATTTCCCACATGCAATAATACACCCATAGGATTTCTCATGAACATTACACAGTTTTGGAAGGCTGAAGTTTCCAAATAATAGGGATTTAATTCTAAAGGAATTTCGCAAGGAATGAGGCTGAGCAAGGGCGGGAAATTGGCTAAGTGTTGGTCGATTTTGTCTGGATCAGTGTGAGACAGTTGGTAGAGTGCAACAGACTCTTGTGAGAAGAGTGCATTCTAATTGTTTCATGATTCCTTGGTTGAATATTCAATAGAATATAGAGGTGTTCATAGCAGAAAGCTTTCCCCAGGAAAAATATTTGTGTTGTGGATTGATTTTCTTCTTTATTTTACTTGGTGTGATTGTGTGATCGTGTTTCTTTTTCGCAATTAATTTGTAGAAGGATTAAGTATCTTGCTTTATCATATCACATGATCGGATTGAATCCATTGGTATACATATTATTTGTATAATTTCTACATTTACATATGATTATTTCATTGATTCTTACTACCTGTCCATCCTCATCGGGTTTATTTCTATAGATCCACTTGGCTCCAGTCACATTCTTGTATTTTGGTCTTGGCACATATTCCCATGTCCCATTTTTCATGATTTTATCTAGTTCATCATTCATAGCCTTAACCCAATTTTTATCTTGACAAGCCTAAGAAAAATTCTAAGACTCCATTAAGCATACCAGAGGTAGGTCATCTTGGTTGGATGTGCTCACAATTTTCCTTCTTGTTTGAACTCATGGCTCCCATTCTCCAAAAAAGTGAATGTTTAGATGATCCTTTTGAACATATTTAGATGATGTTTTTGAATGTAATGAATCGTCTTCTTATATTTTTTCTCCATCATGCTCTTCATAGTGATTGTCATCTGGGTGTGATTCTTGATAGTTAATTGGATGTGGCTAGATTTGGGGAAGAATTTCATTTATTTTGGCATCAATGCATTTAAAAAAATTTGAGTCCTTTTGTTGTAACATTTGTATCCTTTACTTATATAGGCATATCCAAGAAAATTTCCTTCATAAGCTCTAGATTTGAATTGCCCTAAATTTTCTTCATTTACTTTGATGTAGAATACACTTCCAAACTCTCTAAAATGTTTAACTATGGTTGGTATACCTTTCCATAGTTTTTAGGGAGTTTTAGTATCATTCGATCTAATTTGAATATTGTTCAATATGTAGATTTTGGTGTACACTCATTCTCCCCAAAATTTGTCTAGTAACTAAGATTAAAAAAACATAGATTTGGCCATTCCTTGTAGTGTTCGATTTTCCCTTTTGGCCACACTATTTTGTTGTGGTTTTCTTGCTATCGTGAATTTTATTTTGATTCCATGATGTTCACAAAAAATCATTGAATTCATTTGAAGTGAATTCTTTTCCTTTATATGTTCCTAGGCATTTAATATTTATATCTATTTCATTTTCTACCAAAGCATTAAAGGCTTTGAATCTTTCAAAAGCTTATGTTTTTCTTTAATAAAGGAATCTGAACTTATTATTGTAAAATCATCAATGAACATCATAAACTATCTTTCACCTTTCAAAGTCTCACTTCTAGCTAGTCCATGGAGCTCAGACTGGTGTGAATAATTTCCAAAGGACATGATGAAGAAAGTTCTCCTTTTTTAAGAGTAATCTGCTTTCTTTTCCACACTAGGACACTTTAAAGATAGCCTTATGAGGCTGTGTTATTTTAGGTATGTCCTTAATGCCATAGACAAATTTCTTCTATCTTTTGTAACAACCCTATTTAAAAATCCATGTAAAAAAAATATAATACCAAGGTCATAGGACACTTATTCCAAGTTGAATGTTGGGAAAAGGCATCCTAGTGTGGGTGTTCATTTGATTTATTATGGCTAAGGAATTTGTAAAAGGCAATGGAAAAGGATTTGGAAAGCCATGAGATATTATTTGGCATTTATTTATGAAAATAATGGAAATCAGGAGAAAAGGAAGTTGAAAGGTCCCAGGTTGCTTGTGAGGAGGAAAATGAAGGAAAATACTAGAAAATGAAGAAAATAGAGGCCTCATTGATAAAAAGGTTTATGAGGATTAGTTAATGGATTTTGGTCAGTTTAGTTTTGGAGCTCTCCCTCTATTCTCTCTCTCTCTCTCTCTCTCTCTCTCTCTCTCTCTCACTCTTGGACAGTTAGAGTTTTCTTGGAGCACTTCATCATTGGATCAAGAAAAAAAAAGAAGTCATAAAGTAAGAAAAGATCAAGCAAGGAAGAGCAGGATCAAGCAACTACAACGAGATTCTTTGCATGTATTTATCTTCATGTATTATTTCCTTGCTAGTTTTCACATGAATGGTTATGCATGTGTGTTCTTCGTTCTCTTGTTGTTATTGGAATTGGTTTTTCTAGGTGTGAAAATGTTCTTCAACCTTTCCTTTCCATTTCTGGATAGCCACGGTGTGATTGGGTTCTCATGTTTTGGTTGAGTTGGATTACAGGATGGATTTGAAACTACGTGAAGTGGTCTCTAAAATAAATAACACATGGCTCAGTGATCCCTGAATCAAAATGTGGATTGTGGTAAAGCCTTGGCCTAGTGACCCTTGAACCAGAATGTGGGTTGCAGTAAATCCATATTTTTTGTTACCTCAGTGGGCCTAGGAATCCTTAACCAATGAGTAGCAGGATATATGGTAAAGCCTAGAGGTGGGTTCCCTCAATCAGGCCTAGGAATCCTTGGTTGGTGAATGTAAGGATATATAGTAAATCATGGAGGGTGGAGTCTTGATTAGGCCTAGGGATCCTCGACTGTGGTATGGAGGGATGTAGAGTAAAGCCTAGAGACTAGGTGACACGAAAATTCCTCATGGTGTAGGTCGAGAAATCCGATGGAAGCCATGCTTGTTTAGGGCCTAGTGATCCAGTGGGGATTGTGATAAAGCATGGTTCTATTGATGAGGGTGAGGTGGTTTAGCCTCAGGAAGCGTTGGTTGAATTCTGGTTATGAGTCCCACATTCATTCTTGGAATATGGCACAAGGGTGATTGGCTGAAAGAAATATTTGGTTCATCCAATCTATGGTCGGGTGGTGTGTGGAAGTTCCAAACCTAGTTGGCTTATGCATTCATTAATAAGAGTTTTGTATGCTTGTTATTTCATGTGTAAATTTGCAGGTTCATATGTGGCATCTATTGTTGTTGTATCCTTCATAATTTTGTTCGTTATATGTTGGTTATGTATCATGTTTTATGAAAATTATTATGTATGGATCTCATCATCTTTTGGTTGATAAATGAATGAAAAATGTATATATGAAATATTAGATGATAATGCAACTGATGTGATAAGGCATCAATGATTCTTTATGAATATCAGATAAGTATGACATCCCTATGCTCAGATCTATTGTTATGACCTGTAGAGTTCATGTTCATGATATATTTGACGAAATGTTTGTCATGGTTAGGCTTGGTTAGGTAAAGTCCTTGATAAATTTTTGTGTTTGAGGCTTTGTCTTGGTGTCATTTGTTGTCTTGGAAGTCTCATCAAGTTCTTGGCAGTGGTCTGGAGACTAGCCCTTAAAAGTGGCTTAAAATTTCAGTCTCTAGCATAGAACTAGGTGAAAAAGACTATAGTCTCCCCCTTGCAGGCATTGTAGGAGCGAATGAAGGGTTTCAGTCGCACGGAGGCCTTCTCATGGGAGAGAATGGCGGTTGAATTCATTGAAAGGCTAGGTTAACTCAGGGGTTGGGCATCTGGAGTGGTGGATTAGCTCCTGGGGGTCCTATAGTACCCGAGGGAGGTATGTAAAGTGTTGTTTCATCAGTTCCACTTCCTTAACTGCACTTAAGGAGTTGAATCATATCATAGTAACTCTTCATCACATGTTTACCCCAGTGGAGCAATTAGCTTGGGTAAGGGCATTATATCTTTCCCATACGATAATTTTCCATTTTTGTTCCATCAATAATGTATACATTTCTTGAAGTTTTGTTAGCCTTTTCCACCAGTGTTCCTCTATCAACATTTTTTATTTCTGTACTCTTGGAATTAAATGTGATATTATATCCTTGGTCAGACATTTGAATGACACTCAAGAGACCGTATTTTATTTCTTCCACATACAAAATATTTGAGCCGTGGTCCTTCCATTATCAATGTTGACTATTCATTTTCCAATAATTCTTCCCAATGCATTGTTTCCATGAATTACTCATGCTAGAGTATGTTGTGGTCACTTTATCGACTATAGGGGCAGAGTATATAACATCTACTCATGCTTTTAAGGAGGCCATTTGACTTGTGCAATTGTGTTTAGATGTAGAGCTATGTTAGCGAACAATTATGTTTCAATATGATAGTAATAATTCCATTTTTCTACCTAAGAACCCAACATTTCATGCAAAGATAAAACATGTTATTATCTAGTACCATTTTGTTCGAGACATGGGAAAGGGTGGAAGGTTAATACTAGAAAAGTTTGCACTTTATAAATTATTGCAGATGCATTGAAAAAACTTGTGAGTACATGTAATTTCATGTGGTGTGCTAGGTCGATGGGCCTTATAAACCCTAGTAATTAACGCACAATTTGATGCATTCTCCCTCATATTTTTGCAAGATACACATGACAAGTGAGAATTTTGGGACAAGTGTGTCTCACACATTACAGTTGTGCAACATAACAATTATCTCAAGAAATGCTTAGTAGTGGTAGTGAATGAAATATTAGCATAATAAGTAATAATTACTAACCAACAATTTTTTATGCATGATGAATAGTGTTAGGCAATTAATGTTGAGCAAGAACATTTAGCCTTATAGCTACTTTCCAACATGTGGAGTTAGAAAAGCATAAACATATTAAGATTTCATTATGCCCATTTTTTGAGTGCTTCAATGAAGAGAATGTGAGTGTCTTTCAACTTATTATTACCTTGTCAAAATTTCACTAGAATGTATTTGCAACTAAATAATCCTATTAAAAGCATAAAACCTCTATGATATATTGTAACCCTAAATTAGTTATTGAATAATATAATGGATGTGATATGAAGTGTGAGACTTTTTTTTCAATTTTTTCCCAATAAATTATTACCTAATAATTTGCTATACAAAAATTTCATATTTTTGTAATAAATTAGTTCTAAATATGTTGATATCGTAGCGTCTTTGATTTTTTTTTTTCAATGTTAAACATCTATATTTAGTTCGATGAGCTATCATAACGTCATCCATTACATCAGTTAGAGCACTTGATCTTAATATTTGAACATGCATGTATCATTATGTCATCCATTTTATTTCTGAAATATTATTTTAGCACCTTAAAGAATCTATTGGTTCATTCGTAACACCTACGTCATCATAATTTAATATATTATTTCACTCGTGGCATTTACGTTTAGGTTTGACTATTCCAATATGTGGAATATTAATTTATAATAATTTAAGTCATAGCCTTCTTTGTTGGAAAAACCTTCATTATATGGCCACGTCTCATTTTGAAGTCAATGCATGGTAGTATAGGTTATGTAGGTTTTCAATAAACTTGGACAAATGTGGTTGGGCCTTTTGTTTTGATTAAAGAATATTGTGGCTGTTTGTCATTAAGTGGAGTTAGGTCAACAACGGACGTGGTGTGATAGAATACTACTATTAAGGAATTTGATGTCAAATTTGTAGGTGGAATAAAGGAAGGTTGGCTGGATGGAAGGTAACCATTTATTTTGTAGTTGGAATAAGGAAGGGTGGCTGGAATAGAAGGTGACAATTTTTTAGGAATGTATTGTTTTTAAGTTTATAAAAAAGAATACACGGTGATGTTAACGTAATTTGTATTTGTAATTAGAAGAGAGTAAATTAAGAAGAGTAAAGATGGTCTAGGCATATGGTAGGTGAAAGTTTCGTGGAGATGTATTTAGTTTAAGAATGATGATTAGAAAATGTAAAAGTTGAGGTATTTTAGGTATTAGTTTTTAAGATTAGTGTAAGTATTATAATGTGTTATGTTTTGCAAATTAAGATGTGAAATTGAAATTATGATGAGTAATTAATGTAGTATCATATGTAGGTTTTGGATGAAATAAATGGAATAAGAATTTATTTTAAATCTTGTTTATTTGTTAACTTTAATTTTATAGGAAAAGTATTTATAATCAATTATATTTAATTTTGATTATTTTAATTTTGGATTTATCAAGTGTTGATAGGGACTAAGTCTCTTAATATGCAAACATTTTTTAAAGTGAAAATATATTTGATAATTTACAAGACAAGACATGACATGACATTACAACATCTCTTCCATTATCCATACCTCTTATCCCAATAAATGGAACTACATGGTATTATAAGTTGAGCTACAATAGAAAAAGAGACATGTTTTTAATCTTATTGTGTTGAATGGTAGTACAGTTATGGATAATGATTGCATTGCACTATTACAACAGCTCTTCCATTATCCATACCTCTCAACCCAATGAATGGAATTACATGGTATTATAAGTTGAGATTCAATAGAATAGGAGATATGTTTGTAATCTTATTGTCTTGAATGCTAGTACAGTTATGGACAAAAATTACATTGCATTCTCCATGTGGAATAGTTTATTTTCAGGAATAGGTTGCTTCCACCCTCAACTCATCCTCATGAAAATTGAACCCCACACAAACCATGTGATCTACAATTTATGGGTAGCAATTATATATATATATATATATATAACCACTTAAGTTGTTCTCAATAAAAGAAAAGATGGTAACATAAAGCCCATAACTAAGAAGTGATGTAACACTTCAATAAAATAATATGTTAAAAGATACATCCACCATGTTTATGAGAAAAATAACATTAAAATGAAACGTCTTATTAAATTAAAATTATTATACATTTTTCATTTAAAACTGATATTATTCACATTTGGCTAATTTTAGAGGGTTTTTAATATAATGTAATCTTTCACGATTGATTTTTATTGGCAATACGAATTTGAAACTAAAATTTTATGACAAGTAAACTCCATAAAAACTAACCAATTTACACCGCATAATTAAAAATTATTTGATTTTAGTAAAAATATTTTTTTTATGAAATTTGAATCTAAAATTTTATAAAAAATAAATTCCATAATGTAATCTTTCACAATTGATTTTTATTGGCAATACCTTCTTATGGAATTTGAATCTAAAATTTTATGACAAGTAAACTCCATAAAAACTAACCAATTTACACTGCATAATTAAAAATTATTTGATTTTAGTAAAAATATTTTTTTTTATGAAATTTGAATCTAAAATTTTATAAAAAGTAAATTCCATAAAAACTAACAAATTTACACTTCATCATAATCAAAAATTACTTCATTTTTTAGTAGCAATACTTTTTTATGGAATTTGAATCTAAAATTTTATTAAAACTAAACTCAAAAAAACTAACCCATTTCTTCATAATTAAAACATACTTAAAAAATACATAATTCCATTATTATACCATTAATAATAGTACAATACAAAATATTAACTTTTAACAAACAAAAGTTTATATTTCTTATATATTTAGACATAATTAAAATTAATTTTTACATTATGCTAATTAGATCAGCTAATTACATTAAATGCCCTAATTTTTTTAAATGAAAATAATAAAATAAATTAAATATAACTATCCTTCAATACCAATTATCCACTAAAATTGTGTAACTATTTTTAAATTACTAAGATATTTATATTTCTCACGTGGAATGAGCACAGGTAATGAGTTTCCAGTTTTCAGCAAAGGTAATGTGAGTGTCCACTAAAAACAAATTTTGAAGATTTTATTATTTCAAATATAGTGAATTATTATGGAAATCAACAAAAATGGATGCGATTAAACCGGAAAACTTCTCTACACAAGATAATCATTGTTGGAATCTAATTTCCAACTGCCATGAACGAGTTGCAGGCGGCAGCACACAACACGGCGAACAGGTTGGAACACCGCGGAATTAAACCGCCGGCAGGTTGGCATAGATCAACGGTTTACGGGGGGTCAAACAGCACGCCGGTTAACAGGAAGCCACCCCCCCGCAGTTGACCAGCCATAGGCGCGTTGACCACAAACGTGTGGCTGTAATTTAGTGCGGGGGGTCACCCCAATTGTCTTGTACGAACAGAGGGCAGCCCCCGTAACCACCACCTTGAGGTGGCTCCGCCCAAGCTCCGCCCAGCGCGCCACCGTTTTGCCACCACCGCGTAAATTTGCCACCGCTGCCAGCAAATCAAATTTGACATAAATTTTTTAAATGGTGCTGATAGAATCTTTAATGCCATTTATGAATTTTTTCCAAGCGGTGATAATTTGGCAATTTTGTCAATGAATGACATTAATTGAATTTAGATATTTTTCTTATAAATATAGAACAGAGATGTATTGTAATTTTTTTTACACAGAATGTAATGCACAACAGTGCTTTGAATATAGAAAAAGACAGTGAGAGAGATATAAAAAAAATACAGAGAGCAGACTGTATTTTTTTTATGCACAGCAGTGCAATTGTTTTTTTTAGAAAACAGAGAGCTGTTTTTTTAAATAGACAGAGACAGTGAATTGGAAATTCACAATAGAGTTTTTTTTTAAGAGACAGAGAAGAGTTTTTTTTTGTTTTGGAGTTGTGCTTAGAAGCAGTCCAGCAATTGTAAATCCCTCTGTGATTGAGGAAGAACTTGTAAACAATTTTATGGAATAAAATTTGTGTTATAGAGTTAAAAAAAAAAATTTGTAGAGTGAAATTTATTTCTCTGTGTTAAAGAGGGAGAATTCTGGAATTTTTTTTTAAATTTCCAACATGGTATCAGAGCCAATTCAAGCTATTTGAAGGTCAAATAAGCTGAAGAAAAGGAATTCGTTATTGCAGAAGCCTCTCCAGCAGAATGAAGGTTCAGACAAGAAGAATTCGAAGGTATTTCTCTATATAGTTTTGTGTTACTGTTGCAGAACAGTTAGTTAAATTAAAACACACAGTCAAGTGTTTTGAATCACAGTTAAGAGTGTAGAATGGCTGGCTCCAGCACAGGTATGAGTTTGGGAAATATCCATCTCCCACAATTCAATGGAAAGAATTATGACTACTGGTCAATAACTATGAAAGCTTTATTTACCTCACAAGAGTTATGGGAATTAGTTGAGGATGGCTTTGAAGAGCCAGCAAATGAAGTAGAGTTTCTTCTTTTAACTCAAGCAGAAAGGGATTCACTGAAGAAAAATAAGAAGAAAGATGCCAAGGCTCTTTTCTTCTTGTATCAAGCAGTGCATGAGAGTGTGTTTCCAAGGATAGCAGCAGCTAAGAAATCCCAAGAAGCATGGGAAACTCTCAAGACAGCTTATCAGGGCATGGAGAAAGTGAAGACAGCAAAACTTCAGTTGCTGAGGAGAGACTTTGAGACTCTCTGTATGAAAGAGTTAGACACTATTGACTCATTCTTCACTCATGTGATTGGAATGGTTACACAAATTAGATCACATGGAGAAACTCTTGAAGACAAGAGGATTGTGGAAAAACTCTTGAGGAGTCTACCCTCAAGATTTGATGTGATTGTCACCACCATAGAGGAGACTAAGGATCTCACAAAGTTTTCAGTGGATGAGCTACATGCATCACTGATGACCCATGAACAGAGATTGAGTAGGAGTGAAAACTCATCTCTTGAACATGCTTTTAAGACCCAGATGTCTTTCGGAAGAGGAAGAGGGCAAGGCAAAGGAAGAGGAAGAGGCAGAAGCCAGAACAGAGGTGGAAGGAACAGTCCAACAAATGCTCAAGGAAGGGGCAGCAATCCAAATCAGCATCAAGGCCAAGGCAGCCAGCAAAGTGGACAGCAGAATGATCAAGGACAAAGGTATGATAAATCCAATGTTCAATGTTACAATTGTAAGAAATATGGTCATTATTCTAATGAATGTAGAAAGAAGAAACAAGATATGAGAAGTGGAACTAGTGCAAATTTCACAAAAGAAAATAGCAGCCAAAGTAATTTGTTTTTAGCTTGTAATATGGCTGAAGAAAAGAGTGAAGACTTATGGTTTCTAGACTCCGGTTGTAGCAACCATATGACAGGAAACTTAGCAATGTTTTCTATGCTAGATGAAAGTGTGCAGTCACAAGTCACACTAGGAACTGATAGCAAAGTTTCTGTTATGGGAAAAGGAGATGTAAATGTTTTAACAAGATTAGGTGCAAAGAAATCCATAGCAAATGTTTATTATGTTCCAGGAATGAAGTGTAACCTCTTAAGTATTGGACAGCTAGTCCATAAGGGGTATAATGTTTTCTTTGATAATGATGTTTGTACCATCATGGATAAACCACCCAGTAATCAGTGTATTGTTGAAGTGAAGATGACGAGGAACAGGATGTTCCCTCTCAGAATGAGAGCAGACTTGAAGAATGGTGAAGAGAAAGCAGCAGTTGCACAGGAGACTTTCCAAAGTGAACCAAAAGATGATAATTGGCTATGGCACTTGAGATTTGGACATCTCAACTTTGGAGGTCTTAATTTGTTGAACAGAAAAGGAATGGTAAGTTGTTTACCATTGATAGAGAAACCGGACAGCCTTTGTGAAGGTTGTATTCTTGGGAAACAACACAGAGAAAGTTTTCCTTCCGGGAAAAGCATAAGGGCGAAAGCACCCTTAGAGATTGTCCACTCGGATGTGTGTGGACCGATGCAAACTCCATCACTTGCAAGCAGCCACTATATCTTAACATTTATAGATGATTTTACAAGAAAAACTTGGGTTTACTTTTTGAAAAACAAAAGTGAAGTGTTTGAAAATTTTTGCAATTTCAAAGCACTTGTTGAGAACCAGAGTGGGCTGCATATCAAAGTCTTAAGGACTGATAGAGGAGGTGAGTATATCTCTAAAGATTTTCTACGTTTTTTTAGAGAAAATGGTATTCAAAAGCAGTTTACAACTAGATATACTCCGCAGCAAAATGGAGTGGCCGAAAGGAAGAACCGAACCATAATGGACATGGCAAGGAGTATGTTAAAGGCAAAGCATTTGCCGAATGATTATTGGGCTGAAGCTGTACATTGTGCAGCGTATATCTTGAACAGGTGCCCTACAAAAGAAGTTATGAACAAAGTGCCGGAAGAGGCATGGAGTGGCAGAAGGAAAAGTGTCACACACATGAAGGTTTTTGGATGTGTAGCTTATGCACACATTCCGGATCAGCTAAGAAAGAAGTTGGACAGCAAGGGGGAGAAATGTATTTTCATTGGATACAGTGAGGAATCCAAGGCATACAGGTTATATAACCCATCTAGCAAGAAGTTCATTGTGAGCAGGGATGTTCAGTTCATTGAAGAGGAAGCTTGGGATGGAAGCATAGAGAAAACAATGAATGTTAAACACTGTTTATCTCATGATGAGAATGATGATGAGTTGGCTGAAATACATCCCCAAACAACAACACCAACAAGAGAGCAGCAAAGCACACCCTTGAGGAGAAATGAAAGTGCTTCTCCAAGCACACCACAAGGAGGAAATTCAAGTGCTTCTTCAAGCATTTGTACACCTACTGAAAGAGGTAAGAAATTCAAAAGTTTGAAAGAAATTTATGAACAAGATATAGCTAATGAAGGTATCAATTATTTGTTTGCTTTATATTGTCATGTTGATGATCCTGTTCATTTCGAAGAAGCCATCAAGGATGAGAAATGGATAGAAGCTATGGATGAGGAAATAAATGCCATAGAGAGGAACAAAACTTGGGATTTGGTTGAACTCCCAAAAGGTAAAGATGTCATTGGTGTTAAATGGGTCTACAAGACCAAGAGTAATGCTGAAGGCAAAATAGAGAGACACAAGGCAAGGCTTGTCGTCAAAGGTTATAAACAGAAACATGGGATAGATTATGAGGAAACTTTCGCACTAGTTGCAAGAATGGAAACCGTGAGAGCAGTGATGTCCATAGCAGCACAAAACAAGTGGAAAGTTTACCAAATGGACGTGAAGTCAGCATTTCTGAATGGAGTGTTAATGGAAGAGGTTTACATTGAACAATCTCTCGGTTATGAAAAGAAAGGCCAAGAGCACAAAGTATGCAAGTTGAAGAAAGCTCTTTATGGGCTGAAGCAAGCGCCAAGAGCGTGGTACAGTAGGATAGACTCTTATCTACTGGAAAATGGATTTGAGAAGTGTGAGGGAGAACCCACCCTCTACATCAAAGAAAAAGATAGTAAAATCTTGATTGTAGTCTTATATGTTGATGATGTTATTTTTAAAGGTAATGATGATTGCCTTATTGAACATTTCAAAACAGTCATGAAAGAAGAATTTGAAATGACTGATATGGGTTTGTTGAGATACTTCTTGGGAATAGAAGTAGAGCAAGATGAAAGTGGGATTTTCATCTCACAGGCAAAGTATGTTAATGAGGTACTTGAAAGATTTAACATGCAAGAATGCAAAGCAGCAATCACTCCCACAGTGATGGGATTAAAGCTCAGCAGAGAGGACAGCAGCAAGGATTTTGGTCCGAGTCTTTACAAAAGCATAGTTGGCAGCCTCATGTATTTGACTGCAACTAGGCCGGACATAATGCATGATGTTAGTTTGATTTCCAGATTCATGGAAAAGCCAAAGGATGCACATTGGCAAGCAGCAAAAAGAATTTTGAGGTATGTTAAAGGTACTAAAAGGTTTGGTATCTTTTATACTACTTCAGAATGTTCAGATTTAGTTGGATACACTGACAGTGATTGGGCTGGAAGTGTTGATGATCGAAAGAGCACTTCCGGTTATGTTTTTCACATGGGTTCAGGAGCCATTTCATGGGCTTCTAAGAAACAACCCATTGTAGCATTGTCTACAGCAGAGGCAGAATATGTGGCAGCTACAGCAGCAGCATGTCAAGCAGTTTGGATGCGGAAAATGTTGAGAAGCTTATGTCAAGAACAGGTAAAAGGGACAGTGATATTTTACGACAATAGCTCAGCTATTGCATTGTCTAAAAATTCTGTTTTTCATAAAAGGACTAAACACATTGACACCAAATTTCACTTCATACGTGAATTGGTTACCAATGGAGAAATCGTTTTGCAGCATTGTAGAACGGAGGATCAATTTGCAGATATCCTCACAAAGCCACTTGCGCAGAAAAGCTTTGAACATTTCAGGAAATGCTTGGGAATGCAAGAAAACCCAGCAGTTGAAATTAAGGGGGAGTGTTGGAATCTAATTTCCAACTGCCATGAACGAGTTGCAGGCGGCAGCACACAGCACGGCGAACAGGTTGGAACAGCGCGGAATTAAACCGCCGGCAGGTTGGCATAGATCAACGGTTTACGGGGGGTCAAACAGCACGCCGGTTAACAGGAAGCCACCCCCCCCCCGCAGTTGACCAGCCATAGGCGCGTTGACCACAAACGTGTGGCTGTAATTTAGTGCGGGGGGTAACCCCAATTGTCTTGTACGAACAGAGGGCAGCCCCCGTAACCACCACCTTGAGGTGGCTCCGCCCAGCGCGCCACCGTTTCGCCACCACCGCGTAAATTTGCCACCGCTGCCAGCAAATCAAATTTGACATAAATTTTTTAAATAGTGCTGACAGAATCTTTAATGCCATTTATGATTTTTTTCCAAGCGGTGATAATTTGGCAATTTTGTCAATGAATGACATTAATTGAATTTAGATATTTTTCTTATAAATATAGAAGAGAGATGTATTGTAATTTTTTTTACACAGAATGTAACGCATAGCAGTGCTTTGAATATAGAAAAAGACAGTGAGAGAGATATAAAAAAAATACACAGAGAAGACTGTATTTTTTTTATGCACAGCAGTGCAATTGTTTTTTTTAGAAAACAGAGAGCTGTTTTTTTAAATAGACAGAGACAGTGAATTGGAAATTCACAACAGAGTTTTTTTTTTAAGAGACAGAGAAGAGTTTTTTTTTGTTTTGGAGCTGTGCTTAAAAGCAGTCCAGCAATTGTAAATCCCTCTATGATTGAGGAAGAACTTGTAAACAATTTTATGGAATAAAATTTGTGTTATAGAGTTAAAAAAAAATTTCTGTAGAGTGAAATTTATTTCTCTGTGTTAAAGAGGGAGAATTCTGGAATTTTTTTTAAATTTCCAACAATCATCGCAGAGAGAAAAAATGTAGATGGATGAGAATGTGTAAATGCAGTGTGCGTATGAGAAACGGCAGATAGATATAGGAGATTTGAATTCCTTTTCCTCCTTCTTATCACGAAGCTTCCGTTTCGCCGACTTCTTGAGTTTTCACGGCCGTGTCCCAGGCCTTTTTTTACTTCTTACACCCGTGTTTCTGAGGGGGTTATTTTTTTTTGACTTCGTACCGCCGTGTGTTGAGGGTTTCTTGACCCCGCTAAGTGGGTCCATTGACCATGTTCCTTCCGGTCGGCAATGGACCCACCATGTAGTTTCTGGGTGGCTGGACCTACCATTGTAGGTCGAGTTGGGTGGAGATGGACTGTTCTTTTTTTCCGGTTTTCAGGTTATGATAATTCTCAGGTTATGTTATATTGGACTGTTCTTTTTTTCCGATTTTCAGGTTATGATAATTCTCAGGCTATGTTATTATTATTTATTTTGAATAATTAATTGTTTTTTTTTAAGAATAACAAGTAAATATTATTCATAAATTTTGATTCTTTAGAATAATAAGGAGATGTTATTAATCAAAGACCAACGGCTCGATTAGAGTTAGTATCAATGGGAATCCCGTGTCAAGAAGGAAGGTTGCTGAGATGAAACATTTGATCGCATGAGATTAGTTTTCTTGCAACGAAATGTTGTTGAAGTTTTATAATTTTGGTTTTCCGGAGTTTACAATGTCGATTATCATTCCGTTACAAATTTGGATTAGTAAAATTATTATTAGTTTTAATCGGCTATAAAAAAATTTAATTAGTTTATAAATATTTATAAAAGTATTATTTTTTTAATAAATTATAATCTTTCGGAAAAATATAAATTATTTAAGTAATTTAAAAAAAAAATTAATTATAAATTAATGCAACCCCTGAACGCAACAGCCTAAAACGCTTTTCATTAGAGGGTAGCAGGCTCAACGGGTCGAGCGGCAGCATGCTGGACAAGTCAACATCTGAGTCTTCAAACGCTCCCCTATCCGTTAAGCCGGATGCAACCACAGAAAGCAGGCACAACGGGTCGACCGGAAACATGCTTGATAAGTCAACAACTGAGTTTTCAAAGGATCGGTCTACTGCACTATCAAGTGTTTCTATGAATCATGGCCTCAGCATTAAGAATAAAATAGCACATAACGTCGATGAAGGGTTACATCGAAGGAATTTAATAACCAACCTTCCTCGATAATAATAACAAAAAAGATATTAATATTTCTTCTCATGAATTAAATAATGAAGAAATGGAGGTTTTAAGCAAAGGGCTCAATTTCGCTGTAATTCCTAATCGCATTCGAAATGAAGAAATCAGTTGCAATATTGTGTATGGCATCAAACCTTGCAATGATGAAGACAAGGAACTTGTGAGACGAGAGTGCACCATTAAGCTTCCTAAGAGTAATTTAAGTAATGAGCAATTAAGAGACCTAAAAAACTTAAGATGTAATGGTAAAATCATCATCTTAAAGCAGACAAAGGAGAGGCCACAGTGGTAATGGAAAAAGAAGAGTACAACAATAAAATGAGAGATCACCTTCACAATAGTGGAAGATATAAAAAACTCAAAGAGAACCCCATTTCCAAACTTAAAAAAAATGTCAAAAAATCCATTAAGGAGTCCAATCTTGATGAAAAATTAAGAAACGCCTATACCCCGAGGGTGAAATCATGCCCCGCATTTATGGTGCCCCAAAAATCCTCAAGGTTGGTGCTCCGCTGCAACCTATCGTCAACACTATAGGGGCACCAACATATGAATTAGCCAAATTTGTGGTTGGCACCCTCGCCCCTCTCGTTGGTAAAACGAGCTCATTCATCAAAGACTCCAATCATTATGTTGATTTCATTAAAAAAGCTAAGCTGGATCCTGAAAACAAAATTGTAAGCTTTGATGTTGTCCAACTCTTTACTAAAATCTCTCTAGTTGAAGTCGTTCAAGTAGTGAAAGAAGTTGCAGACCCCCAGACTACAAAGCTTGCTGAAATATGTCTTTGCTCCACCTTCTTCACATTCCAAGGAGAAATATTTGAACAAATATCTGGAGTTGCTATGGGATCTCCATTGTCCCCTACAGTGGCAAACCTATTCATGGAGAAATTTGAAAATAAAGCTCTTGACTCCTACCTATTGAAACCTAAATTTTGGATCAGGTTCGTGGATGACACCAATGCCAATTGCCCACATGGTGAGGAGGAATTAAAAAGCTTCGTAGGCCACCTTAAGAGCATATCCAAAGATATCCAATTTACAATGGAAAGTGAGGAAAACAACTGCATCCAATTCCTTGAAATTTTCCTCTCAAGAAATGAAGATGGATCCCTTGGACACAAAGTACTCAAAAAGAAAGCACACACTAACAATTACCTTCATGTTGATTCACACTACTACCCTGCCCGAAAGACAGGGGTTCTGCTGAATCTTTTTACACGCTCTTTCAGAATATCAGACGATACTCATATTGAAGAAGAAATTTAATATCTAAGAAAATCCTTCAAAAACTTGGGATACAGTAACAAAGTCATCAACAAAGCTATTCAAAGAGCCAGATCCAGAAACAAAATAATTACAACTGATAATTCCTCAACAACAAAAGCATACCTCCCCTATATTCAAGGAGTCGCTGACAAGATGGCCAAATATCTAGCGAAGAAGGACATTAAAGCATCCTTCAAACTTCTAATGACCATCAGACAAATGATGAAATCTGTTAAAGACGACCCCGACCACCTCCAACAAAAAGGTGTTTATAAAATTAATTGTTCATGTGGAGAATGCTATATTGGGGAAACAGGTAAGACCTTCAAAATAATGCTTAAAGAACATAGTGTTGATATCAGGTTTGGGAGAACCAAAATGTCGGCTTTGGCAGAACCACAGGGGCTTCACTCAATGGATCTCTGATATAGCGCCTGCGTTCATGGCATACTAAATAATACCCCTAATTTCACTACATATTGGAAAATACCTCTAAAAATCACATTATTTAACCCCCTACCAATATGAACCCAATACACCTTCCTAATTTAAAAAACCCATACTTTCCCTAGATATTGTAGGTATCCAATTTTTCATTAACATTTTTTATACCCATTTATATTTTTTCATTAACTTTGAGCTCCATTTTTTATACCTACCAATATAAAATCCCTTTACCCCTATATATCCCCCAATATATGAAGTCAATTTTTTGTCAATATATATCCCTCAATATGAACCCACGTGGTATGATATTGCTCCCCTAGTGAAGCCCCTGTGGGCAGGAACACTCCAATAAAACGTGTCACCACATATGCCTTGAAGATGCAGTGGTCATTGCCAAAGAAAAACATCATTTTAAACGTAAAGTTCGTGAAGCCCTTGGAATTATCAAGCACCCTTACAACCTTAATAGAGATGGAGGTTTAGAAGTTAGCAGGAATTGGATCCACGTTCTTTCCCAAAAATAAGCTTGCCCCCCATCCAATGCCCCGCCTTTTTCATCATCCCGCATTACATGGTCCTTACCATTTTAGCTCGTTTTCCATCATATTGTGTTCGCTATAATGCTCCTCCCTATACAATTCCTCCTTACCTCTATCCTCCTTTTTTCTTCTTTCCAACTCCTTTCCTTACCCTTCTCCATCCCACTACCCTGCTACCCTTCTAAACTTTTTAAATCATTAACTCACTTTAAATCTCATCTTAAATCACCTACCTTAATAAGAACTAACAGGAGAAAAAAATAAAAAATAAAAACCCTTCTTAATAAATTTCATTAATCCCATCTAATATTAATTATATTAATTCTATATTATCTAAAACTTCATATAAAATTTGAAATTTCAATCTAAAATTTTATGAAAAATAAACTCCATAAAACTAATCAATTTACACTTCATCATAATTAAAAATTATTTGATTTTTAGTAGAAAAACCTTTTTTTATGAAATTTGAATTAATACTTTTTTTGAAATTTGAATCTAAAATTTTATAAAAGTAAAATCCATAAAAACTAACCAATTTACACTTCATCATAATTAAAAATTACTTGATTTTTTATAGCAATACTTTTTTTTAATGAAATTTGAATGTAAAATTTTATGAAAAGTAAACTCGATAAAAACTAACCAATTTACACTTCATCATAATTAAAAATTACTTGATTTTTAGTAGCAATATTTTTTTTGAAATTTAAATTTAAAATTTTATGAAAAATAAACTCCATAAAAACTAACCAATTTACACTTCATCATAATTAAATATTACTTGATTTTTAATAACAATATTTTTTATAAATTTTGAATCTAAAATTTTATTAAAACTAAATTCCAAAAAACTAACACACTTCATCATGGTTAAAACTTACTTAAAAAACACATAATTGCATTATTATACCATTAAAAATAATAATACAATACAAAATATTAACTTTTAATAAATAAAAGTTTATATTTCTTATATATTTAAACATCCGACCAAAATTAAATTGTATGCTATATTAATTAGATCAACTAATGACTTTAAATGTCTTAATTTTCTTTAAATGAAAATAATAAATTATATTACAATTATGACTATCATTCAATACTAATTATCCACAAAAATTGTGTGTAACTATTTTTAATTTACAAGATATTTATATTTCTCATATAAAATTCTAACTAATAAATTTAAATATCTTAATTTTCTTTAAATAAAAATAATAAACTAAATCACAATTATGACAACCATTCAATACTAATTATCCACTAAAATTGTGTAATTATTTTTTATTTACAAAATATTTATATTTCTCATAAGGCAATGAACACAAGTAATGTGAGTTTTCAGCCCAGACAATGTGAGTGTCCACTGAAAACCAATTTTGAAGATTTTATTATTTCAAATATAGTTAATTATTTTAGATATTTTAATTTTTTAATAAAAATTTTAAAAATTTTAAAAATTTTAAATTATTTTCTTACATAATGTAAAAAATTATTATAACTCAATTGTTTCGTTTAAATTAATAAAGATTTTTAAATATTCGAATTTAAATTATCTAACATAAAAACTTTCAAAGTGATCAATTTATCTACGCATTCAAACTATTATTTTAAAGCACAAAAAAATCATAATTTTACTTAAAATTACATCACCCATAAAATAAACTATTTCTTGTAAAATTATACTACACCCTTAATAATAATTATATTTATAATATACAATTAAAAATATTAATCTATCTACCTTATCGATTTACAATAATAACTACCCACAACTACGTAAAAGGAAAATCATCCCTACCCCGGCCGACAGAAAGGTGAAACAAAAACGAAGACGGCGAAATCAATTTCCTTACGATTTTCGCCTTAATCGCCGGAACTGGAGGTCAGGAAAGGAAACTTATTCTAGCACTGCGTCTGCGATTGTGGTTGCCCCTCAGTTTCGATCCCGTGATCTTGGAGAGCATCAGGGAAAACCCTCCCCTCTCTGCCTCTGCTCAACATTCTCTTCAGTGAATGAAGCGCAGTCTGCGATCCACTGCGAGCACGCCTCTTTTTCGCTCAAGAAGTTCTCAGCCCTCACGGCCATAGAAATTGCGGTTTCCGGCATCGATAAGATTACGCTCGAGGAAGGCCCTTCGTCCACGGCGGGTTTTGGTTCTTGAGAGCTCGATTCGCCCTGTTCGAATCCTGCGCTGATGTGGATTTCTCTATTATCTGAAAAAATCACTTCTAGGGTAATTGAAATCTCATCTGTATTATTATTACCCACCCTCTGTTTCGGCTGAGCACCCGTTCTGCAAATTGGGCAAGTTGACTGCGAATGAAACCACATGTCGATACAATTTACGTGAAAGCTGTGTTTGCAATTCGGTAGAAACCGGCCTTTCCCGTTCTCCTCAAATTCCGACAGAGACTGCGCATTCAAGCGCGTCTTTGAAGCTCTGCGCTTTATACTCGAAGACGGGAAGAGACTCTATAACGCTTCTCTCCTGACCCACGTTGAGGATGCTCAACGGATCCTTGCGCGGAAAGGAAATTCGGCGGCGCCAATAGATATTGGCCCGTCCAGACACAGAGGCTCCCCGGTACACACAGATAACGAAGAGAAATAGAATAATTGCGAAGAAAACCAGGAAAGACCCTATTACCAGGATCCCGTGGATCGCATATGGCAGATTGTTTCGGGGCGCCATTAGCGTCGGCTGGTGATTGAAATAGCCGCCGGCTTCGTATACCGGAGGCAAGCCGCTACAATTATGGTCGGGACAGAAGTTCAGCCCGGTGCCATTGTAATTCTTCGCTTTGGAGGCCATCGGCCAGGGCTGAATATTTAAGAAAAAAACATTGTCAAGCCCTCGGTCTGAAGAGCCGAATGGCGAATTGATGAATGAAATAGGCGCAGAATCGTTTAAAGAGGAATAAACTAAACTACGAATGGGGAATTGATAAATGTAATAGGCGCAGAATCGTTTAAATATGGAATGGACAGATAGAGGAATAAACTAAACTAATTAGCTTGTGTGGGATTTTGTCTTACTCATTTGTAAATTTCCAAATCATTGTTATTATTTTATTTTTTTGAGTAGTTGTGAGTGAATTTCAAAGTGGCTATTAATCCACTTAATCAATTTCCAACCAAATGAATATTAAATCTCACAAAATCCATTAATATTTAGAGTAACATTAACCTAGACACAGCCAAACTCAGAAAAAAGAGAAAAAAAATGTAGATCAATCAGAATGTGTAAATGCATTGTGATTATCAAAAAACTTTAGTTTAACTAGTTTGTTGTTTTTGTCATGAAAATTATGGAAATTTAAGTAGAATTTTAATAAATTTTTATATATATTTTTGTAAATTTTGATTATAACTATTAAATTTCGAAATTTTAAATGTGCTAAATATTAAGAAGTCCCAGGGTTTTTTTGACTTCTTAACGCCGTGTGTCCGACGGTTTTTTTTTTTTAACTTCTTAGCGGCAGCCGTGTGTCCGACGGTTTTTTGACTTCGTACTGCCGTGTGATGAGGGTTTCTTGACCCCGCTGAGTGGGTCCATTGACCATGCACATTCCGGGCAGCAATGGACCCATCATGTAGTTTCTGGGTGGCTGTCATGAGATTACAGGTCGAGTTGGGTGGCGATGGACTGTTGTATTCTTTTTTCGATTTTTGTTGGAATTTTGCTGAATTCCAAAATAATAAAACTGCCTCTTCTAACACAGAAACTATTTAAAAATTTCACTCATAGACAGAGTTCTCAACTCAGAAAAATTTATATTCAATATATAAAAAAAACTGTTGTTACAGACTTCCTCAAAAGAGGGATTTACAAACAAAAATTCTGACTGCTGCAAACACAGTTCAGAAATATCACTCTGTCATTTACTGGAAAACATATACTGCTGTATATCCTCTGTTCTCCCAAAACACTCTCTGTCTTTTTTTTACAAACAATACACTCTGCTGTGTATAAAAAAAAAACTGCTCTGTGTTTTCACAATACGCTGCTGTGTATAAAAAACTTTTTTTTTTCAAAAATGACTGTTTCTGCATATAACAAAACAGAAATATCTTCAGCCATAAATTACTTCAACCACTAAGTTCACCAATTGGAAAAACATTAATGGTTCATTACTCCTGTCAGCACCGCTTACAATTCACATTGATGGCATTGCTGATCTTTTTCTTTCCCGCACTGCTGTGTATTAAAAATAATACACTTCTCTTTCACACTGCTGTTCTTTTCTTTTATATTTACACTGCTATGTAATTAAAAATTCACTTCACGGCTGTTCTTTTATAAAAAAAAACTTGCTGTGTATTATAAATAATACAACAGCTCTTTGCCTCACGGTCCTTTTAATACATATATGTCTCATATATATTAAAAACAAAACAAACAACTGTTAAAAATGCCGTGATAAAAAAAACATTTACCCACAATCCTTTTTAACATATAACATATGTGTGTGCCGTATATATATGTGGGCCCCCCAGCTCGGTGATGTCAGCAATCCGAGGGGGTAAGGACCTCCGCCCAAATCTTTTCATCGACCCCCGCGGACTTTGCTTGCCGCTGTCCTCTTCACTGCCGCTTGCAATGTCTGGCAGTTGGAATTAATTCCAACACTCCCCCTTAATTTCAACTGCTAGGTTTTCCTGCATACCCAAGCATTTCCTGAAATATTCAAAGCTTTTCTGCTGTAGTGGCTTTGTGAGGATATCTGCAAATTGATCCTCCGTTCTGCAATGCTGCAAAACAATCTCGCCATTGCTAACCAATTCCCGTATAAAATGAAACTTGGTGTCAATGTGCTTTGTTCTTTTATGAAAAACAGAATTTTTAGACAATGCAATAGCTGAGCTATTGTCACAAAAAATCACTGTCCCTTTTACCTGTTCTTGACATAAGCTTCTCAACATTTTTCGCATCCAAACTGCTTGACACGCTGCTGCTGTAGCTGCCACATATTCAGCTTCTGCTGTAGACAACGCTACAACGGGCTGTTTCTTAGAAGCCCATGAAATGGCTCCTGAACCCATGTGAAAAACATAACCGGAAGTGCTCTTCCGATCATCTACACTTCCAGCCCAATCACTGTCCGTGTATCCAACTAAATCTGAACATTCTGAAGTAGTATAAAAAATACCAAACCTTTTAGTACCTTTTACATACCTCAAAATCCTTTTTGCTGCTTGCCAATGTGCATCCTTTGGCTTTTCCATGAACCTGGAAATCAAACTAACAGCATGCATTATGTCCGGCCTAGTTGCAGTCAAATACATGAGGCTGCCAACTATGCTCTTGTATAAACTAGGATCAAAATCCTTGATGTTGTCCTCTCTGCTGAGCTTTAATCCCATCACTGTGGGAGTGATTGCTGCTTTGCATTCCTGCATGTTAAATCTTTCAAGTACCTCATTAACATACTTTGCCTGTGAGATAAAAATCCCACTTTCATCTTGTTCTACTTCTATTCCCAAGAAGTATCTCAACAAACCCATGTCAGTCATTTCAAATTCTTCCTTCATGACTGTTTTAAAATTTTCAATAAGGCAATCATCATTACCTGTAAAAATAACATCATCAACATACAAGACTATAATCAATATTTTACCATCTTGTTCTTTGATGTAGAGGGTGGGTTCTCCCTCACACTTTTCAAAACCATTTTCCAGTAGATAAGAGTCTATTCTACTGTACCACGCTCTTGGCGCTTGCTTCAGCCCATAAAGAGTTTTCTTCAACTTGCACACTTTGTGCTCTTGGCCTTTCTTCTCATAGCCGAGAGGTTGTTCAATGTAAACCTCTTCCATTAACACTCCATTTAGGAATGTTGACTTCACGTCCATTTGGTAAACTTTCCACTTGTTTTGTGCTGCTATGGACAACACTGCTCTCACGGTTTCCATTCTGGCAACCGGTGCGAAAGTTTCCTCATAATCTATGACATGCTTCTGCTTATAGCCTTTGACAAAAAGCCTTGCCTTGTGTCTCTCTATCTTGCCTTCAGCATTACTCTTGGTCTTGTAGACCCATTTAACACCTATGACATCTTTACCTTTTGGGAGTTCAACCAAATCCCAAGTTTTGTTCCTCTCTATGGCATTTATTTCCTCATCCATAGCTTCTATCCATTTCTCATCCTTGATAGCTTCTTCAAAATGAACAGGATCATCAACATGACAATATAAAGCAAACAAAGAATTGATACCTTCATTAGCTATATCTTGTTCATAAATTTCTTTCAAACTTCTAAATTTCTTACCTCTTACAGTAGGTGTACAAGTACTTGAAGAAGCACTTGAATTTCCTCCTTGTGGTGTGCTTGGAGAAGCACTTTCATTTCTCCTCAAGGGTGTACTTTGCGGTGTTGATGCTGTTGTTTGGGGATGTATTTCAGCCACCTCATCATCATTCTCATCATGAGATAAACAGTGTTTAACATTCACTGTTTTCTCTATGCTTCCATCCCAAGCTTCCTCTTCAATGAACTGAACGTCCCTGCTCACAAGAAACTTCTTGCTAGATGGGTTATATAACCTGTATGCCTTGGATTCCTCACTGTATCCAATGAAAATACATTTCTCCCCCTTGCTGTCCAACTTCTTCCTTAGCTGATCCGGAATGTGTGCATAAGCCACACATCCAAAAACCTTCATGTGTGTGACACTTTTCTTTGCGCCACTCCATGCCTCTTCCGGCACTTTGTTCATAACTGCTTTTGTAGGGCACCTATTCAAAATATACGCTGCACAATGTACAGCTTCAGCCCAATAATCATTAGGCAAATGCTTTGCCTTTAACATACTCCTCGCCATGTCCATTATGGTTCAGTTCTTCCTTTCGGCTACTCCATTTTGCTGCGGAGTATATCTAGTTGTAAACTGCTTTGGAATACCATTTTCTCTACAAAAACGTAGAAAATCTTTAGATATATACTCACCTCCTCTATCAGTCCTTAAGACTTTGATATGCAGCCCACTCTGATTTTCAACAAGTGCTTTGAAATTGTAAAAAATTTCAAACACTTCACTTTTGTTTTTCAAAAAGTAAACCCAAGTTTTTTCTTGTAAAATCATATATAAATGTTAACACATAGTGGCTGCTTGCAAGTGATGGAGTTTGCATCGGTCCACATACATCTGAGTGGACAATCTCTAAGGGTGCTTTTTCCCTTATGCTTTTCCCGGAAGGAAAACTTTCTCTGTGTTGTTTCCCAAGAATACAACCTTCACAAAGGCTGTTCGGTTTCTCTATCAATGGTAAACCACTTACCATCCCTTTTCTGTTCAACAAATTAAGACCTCCAAAGTTGAGATGTCCAAATCTCAAGTGCCATAACCAATTATCATCCTTTGGTTCGCTTTGAAAAGTCTCTTGTGCAACTGCTGCTTTCTCTTCGCCATTCTTCAAATCTGCTCTCATTCTGAGAGGGAACATCCTGTTCCTTGTCATCTTCACTTCAGCAATACACTGTTTGCTGGGTGGTTTATCCATGATGGTACAAACATCATTATCAAAGAAAACATTATACCCCTTATGGACAAGTTGTCCAACACTTAAGAGGTTACACTTCATTCCTGGAACATAATAAACATCTGATATGGTTTTCCTTGCACCTAATCTTGTTAAAACATTTACATCTCCTTTTCCCATAACAGAAACTTTGCTATCAGTTCCTAGTGTGACTTGTGACTGCACACTTTCATCTAACATAGAAAAGATTGCTAAGTTTCCTGTCATATGGTTACTACAACCGGAGTCTAGAAACCATAAGTCTTCACTCTTTTCTTCAGCCATATTACAAGCTAAAAAAAAATTACTTTGGCTGCTATTTTCTTTTGTGAAATTTGCACTAGTTTCACTTCTCATATCATTCTGCTTCTTCTTTCTACATTCATTAGCATAATGACCATATTTCTTACAATTGTAACATTGGACATTGGACTTATCATACCTTTGTCCTTGTGCATTCTGCTGACCATTCTGTTGGCTGCTGCCTTGGCCTTGATGCTGATTTGGATTGCTGCCCCTTCCTTGAGCATTTGCTGGACTGTTCCTTCCACCTCTGTTCTGGCTTCTGCCTCTTCCTCTTCCGCCTTGCCCTCTTCCTCTTCCGAAAGACATCTGGGACTTAAAAGCATGTTCAAGAGATGAGTTCTCACTCCTACCCAATCTCTGTTCATGGGTAATCAGTGATGCATGTAATTCATCCACTGAAAACTTTGTGAGATCTCTTGTCTCTTCTATGGTGGTGACAATCACATCGAATCTTGAGGGTAAGCTTCTCAAGAGTTTTTCCACAATCCTCTTGTCTTCAAGAGTCTCTCCATGAGATCTGATTTGTGTGACCATTCCAATCACATGAGTGAAGAATGAGTCAATGTTATCTGACTCCTTCATGCAGAGAGTCTCAAAGTCTCTCCTCAGCAACTGAAGTTTTGTTGTCTTCACTCTCTCCATACCTTGATAGGCTGTCTTGAGAGTTTCCCATGCTTCACTGGATTTCTTAGCTGCTGCTATCCTAGGAAACACACTCTCATGCACTGCTTGATACAAAAAGAAAAGAGCCTTGGCATCTCTCTTCTTATTGTTCTTCAACTGTTCTCTTCCTGCTTGATTTAACATAAAAAACTCTGCTTCATCTTTTGGCTCTTCAAAGCCATCCTCAACTAATTCCCATAACTCTTGTGAGGTAAATAAAGCTTTCATAGTTATTGACCAGTAATCATAATTCTTTCCATTGAATTGTGGGAGATGGACACTTCCCAAACTCATACCTGTGCTAGAACTAGCCATTCTGCACTTCTAACTATGATTTAAAAACACTTGACTGTGTATTAAAATAGCTCACTGTACTGCAACAGTAACACAACAAATTTTATAGAGAAATACCTTTGGATTCTTCTTGACTGAACCTTCACTCTGCTGGAGAGGCTTCTGCAAAAACGAACTCCTTTCCTTCAGCTTATTTGATCTTCAAATAGCCTGGATTGGCTCCGATACCATGTTGGAATTTTGCTGAATTCCAAAATAATAAAACTGCCTCTTCTAACACAGAAACTATTTAAAAATTTCACTCATAGACAGAGTTCTCAACTCAGAAAAATTTATATTCAATATATAAAAAAAACTGCTGTTACAGACTTCCTCAAAAGAGGGATTTACAAACAAAAATTCTGACTGCTGCAAACACAGTTCAGAAATATCACTCTGTCATTTACTGGAAAACATATACTGCTGTATATCCTCTGTTCTCCCAAAACACTCTCTGTCTTTTTTTTACAAACAATACACTCTGCTGTGTATAAAAAAAAAACTGCTCTGTGTTTTCACAATACGCTGCTGTGTATAAAAAACATTTTTTTTTCAAAAATGACTGTTTCTGCATATAACAAAACAGAAATATCTTCAGCCATAAATTACTTCAACCACTAAGTTCACCGCTTGGAAAAACATTAATGGTTCATTACTCCTGTCAGCACCGCTTACAATTCACATTGATGGCATTGCTGATCTTTTTCTTTCCCGCACTGCTGTGTATTAAAAATAATACACTTCTCTTTCACACTGCTGTTCTTTTCTTTTATATTTACACTGCTTTGTAATTAAAAATTCACTTCACGGCTGTTCTTTTATAAAAAAAAACTTGCTGTGTATTATAAATAATACAACAGCTCTTTGCCTCACGGTCCTTTTAATACATATATGTCTCATATATATTAAAAACAAAACAAACAACTGTTAAAAATGCCGTGATAAAAAAAACATTTACCCACAATCCTTTTTAACATATAACATATGTGTGTGCCGTATATATATGTGGGCCCCCAGCTCGGTGATGTCAGCAATCCGAGGGGGTAAGGACCTCCGCCCAAATCTTTTCATCGACCCCCGCGGACTTTGCTTGCCGCTGTCCTCTTCACTGCCGCTTGCAATGTCTGGCAGTTGGAATTAATTCCAACAATTTTCAGGTTAAGATAATTCTCGGGTTATGATGTATTTGATTATGTTATTATTGTTTATTTTCATTTTCTAGATAACTATGTTATTTTTAGAATATTAAGTTAATGTTATTCACAGATTTTTTATTTTGATTCCTTAGAATAACAACTAAGACCAACGGTTCGATTATAGTTAGTATCAATGGAATCCCGTGTCAAGAAGGAAGGTTGCTGCAATGAAACATTTGTTCGGATGAGATTAGTTTTCTTTCAACGAAATGTACTTGGAGTTTTATAATTTTGATTTTTCGGAGTTTACAAAGTCGATTATCATTCCGTTACAAATTTGAATTAGTAAAATTATTATTAATTTTATTCCGTTTTACAAAAAATTAATTCAGTTAATAACTGTTTATAAATGTATTATTTTTTAATGAGTTGTAATTTTTTTGGAAAGATATTAATTATGTAAATAATTTTAAAAGCTTTATTTATAAAAAATTATAATTAATTTTTTCATATAATTAAAAATTGTTATTTTTTGTTTAGAGATTAGTATCATTATTTAAAAGAAATAATGTTATCAAAATCATTATATTTTATCAAATATTTGGAACGAGGATATGCAGGAGCAAGGAGATATACAAAGAGAACTAGTGGCAGCAACTTCAATGAGGTTTTGCTATTTATGTTTCTAAAATTATAAAAAATAAAATTTATAATAATAATATTGGTACAAAATAATGCATTTAATGCAAATGGTATTATTGTGCATCTAATGCAAATGGTATTATTGTGCAATTTAGTGAAAATATTAAAATCATAGAAATCTGGAGATCTTTCAGATCCTGAAATCCTGAAAATTGTTAATACTATTAAATTTTAATATTTCTTTTATATTATTATAAAAAGTTAAATTTGGATCACCTTACAAACAAATAAGTGTATTGATTTTAAATCACTTTATAAAAAATTATCTTCAAAACCAATCATATAACCCAACATCACCCAATACCCAATTTTATATTTTAAAGTTCTATATGGCCCTCATTAATCTTAAGAAATTATTATAAAATTAAATGATCTTCTTATACAAATTTATTTTCTAATAAATAAAAATATAAAATATATACATTATATGAAAATTATTAAAATCAATTTAAAACTATGTACATTATGTATTGAAATTTAAAAAAAAAAATCATACAAAAACATATTACTTTAAACTACATCATGGCTTTCTAATTTCTCCATCCTTCCAGAAGGATGACTATCTCAATCATGGATGAATTTGTTTAAAATCTTGTTATCTCAAACATGGATGAATTTGTTTAAAATCTTGTTAGAGTAAACTTGAAACGAGTAAGTGTGTCTAGAGATAGGGTTTTTCCTTGAATTTATGGTGGTGATGGGTGGTGCTAGTGCTTATGGTAGTGGAGGATGTTCTGTATGAAGATAGTGTTTAACTATAATGATGATGGTGGTGGTCATGTTCTTATATCCTCATAGTGACATTATTGTATAGATTAAAATTTATGTCAAAGAACTTATATGATAATGAATTATTTTGGCGAATGCTCATTATATGCTATTGAATAATTATTAATGAATAGACAGTGTTTGTAACAGTCAACACTTAAAACTTACCATAGTAATAAGAAAAAAATTTGTTTTGCCATATCAACCGGTTTATATCATGACAGTAATTATTTGAACTGGCATCGGATAAGGTTCTTATATATATATATATATATATTCACATCAGCAGTACGGTAATGTCTTATTTGGATTAAATAGATTTCCATGGAACTGTAAGTAAACTGGCACAAAGGCCCGAAATGATTTATTAACCATTGATTATCTGGTATCATAGTGTACTTGTGTTTTAACTTGATTGGCCGCTATGTTTACTTCTTGTGATTTGGGTTTGCCCGCGTACAAGTGATCTAACCTTTATGTTTGATTAATTCTGCGAATTCATCATGGTATTTATTAATCCGGCCACTGGCCCACCGTAATTGCTTGACATTTGTATCTCATCACACCGTCGATCCAACGTCGATCCTACGGTGGTCCTTCTCTAGGGTTTTAATGACTTTGGCTTGTAACCGCAACCACCGCTCATTGTTGCACCTCGGCGTAGGTTCTTGGAGAGAGTTTCTGTTAGATTTTTGTCTAGGTTTATGTCGCAGTATTCGTCTGTTCGACCTCGCATCCAGAGGAATGGCTTTTTCCCGGCGGCTCCATCTCTAGGTATTCACTCCAGCTCCTCCAGTATGCGTGAAATAGGTTTTCTTGCAGAATTCGCTCTTAGTTTGCTATTTGCGGTTTATTTCCACATATTGACCCTTATTCTTTTTGTTTCCATACCCGTAGCGGCGCCCTGTTGAATCTGGCGTTGAGGTCCTGGTTTTACCAAGGGCTGCAACTTCTTTTCTTGCTACAGGTATTTGTTAGTCCGGTTCTCCGTGACAATTTTCTTTTGATTGCAAGTTGTGTTTATATTTCATTTATTTCAGGGTTTTGTGCTTACTTCTACAATGTTGGAATCTGCTGACAGGTACCCTCTTCCGTCGCTCTTCTCCCCTCGGAGGAACATCAATTGACCACTGGGTCTCGACGGCTCAAACCCTTTCTAGCCATGGCAGCTATTCACAGGTATTTACCCTCGGCGTGCACGAACCCTGAGCTCTTCTCAAAGATTTCTTGAGTAAATTTATGATACCTATTATGGGTTTTTGCCCAGGTTTCGAACCTGTGGCCTTGCGCTTCACCGTCGGCGTAAGAATCATATAGGTTACGCTATATGGTCCTAAATCATGCTTGGGTTCGGTTGATGCCTACGGCTCTGCCGTTGGGGAAGTTCCATTTTGTCAAATGAAAGTTTGTATAAGTTATAGACCTGTATAATTTTGACTCAGGATGATTCCGGGTTGCTACCCGTGTTCTGTTTTATTTCCTTGCTGCACCGTGTACAAAGTCTCATCGCCGAGGGCGAGAACTGGTTCCATTCCGCATATTTATATTTATATATCTTTTGGTTTATCTATGTAACCAGTTGTAGCATTGCTTGGGGTATTACATAAAATCTTGCTTCAGATGTTGACAGTGTAATGCGTGTTTGTTTCAGTTGTTTATAATGTCTTTTGTATATTATGAGTTCTCTTATTTGCTCGACTTGCGAGTGTCTTCTGAAACGTCTATTTGTCTCGGCTTACATTCTTCTTTGCCTATTCTGGTTGGGTTCTGCTAGGTTCTTGAGGGTTTCATACCTCGTCAATTTAAATTAGTAAGGGGGTTCGCATCGAATTGTGTTATGTGTCAAGTTCTGCCTATTTAACCAGAAAACACTTCTGGCGTTCAGACCACTGTCTGTCTGTGCTTATCATAGACGGAGGCTTCCCAAAGGCTCGACTCTACGGTCGTTATGGGCATCGGCCTTCTTGGAAATGATTTATCCTGTTTCCTATGATATCTAGCTACTAGAACTTATTCAGGTTTTCTGTTCATCACAGTTAATGCTTTTCTACTGGTTCCGTAGTCTAGAATTCCAACATTACTACAGTTATTTTCTTCTCGTTTCATGCAAGGTACATTTTCCAGTTTCTGCTATTGAAAAGTTTTTCTTCAGAATAAATTATCCTTAATATATTATTGTACTGTACTGAACTTACTATCTAGCAGGGTAAATCTTCCAGTTTTTCTCTGCTACTGAAATGTTTTTCTTCAAACATATTAACCTTAAAAATACTATTGTACTGTTCAGTAAACCACTTTTCACAACAGAATCTTAATAAGCAGCATGCACATTAATATCCTAATTTAGACAGAAATGAAATGCTACAGCAAGTTTTTACTCATCTGTGATCCAACCGTTCTGATGGTATGTTTTTCCTCCCGACCACGAACCAGGGCTATTACGTCCCACAGTTCCCCCCTAGCTTCAAGTCCGGGCTTCCTGTTGAACATAGAGTTCTGAAGGAGGAAACTAGGACATTCCGGTCCACTTTCTCCAACTCTGGCAGCAGTAAATTCTGGAGGAGAACTCGGGACAATCCGGTCCAGTTCTCCGACTCCAGCCACAGTCTCCCCTCAAAAGAAGGGTCTTTTCTCTAATGACTGTATTCTCCTTTTCCACAGAACCCCTAACCCTCCTTGGGATCCTTTACTTATCCCCAGAGTTTTCTTGGGTAGCTGTGGAACTGCTTTTTCTGTTCAACTGCCTCCAGAATCTTGATTTACTTTTACCATCAGTTTTCACTCAGGAATAAATTCCACAAGAAAATCTTTCTTTTTATTAAATATCAAAATTTGCTTTGTTCTATTATTCCAAA
The DNA here is from genome assembly GCA_034641835.2 of Pinus albicaulis. Lineage (NCBI taxonomy): Eukaryota > Viridiplantae > Streptophyta > Pinopsida > Pinales > Pinaceae > Pinus > Pinus albicaulis. The sequence continues at coordinate 460,791,560 of CM076573.1, forward strand.
AAAATAACAACAGTCTTAATTAATCTATAATTAATAAAAAAAATCTTAACCATTTGTTAGTGGCTAAGAGGGTGGTTACAGTGTTAGATGATTTTCAATAAATGTGGTGTATCTAAAGAACAATTATCGGTAAAAATAACATTATATATTTAAATAATTGATTTTCAATGGTGTTAAGTGAATGGTGTTCAATTTGATGCATCTCAAGGACAACATAGGGTGAATGTAGTGAGTGCAACTCATCTTAATGAATGAATTTTACAGATGTAAATGTAAAATCTTTGGTGAATGTGGCATGTTACATTTGAATGGAAAATCTTAGATGCTCATTGATGAATTTAATAAAATATGTACCCATGAAATATTAAACTTAGGATTTCAATATTGATTAGGTAATAAAATGGATGATAATGGATGAATTTTATGGAGAAAATGCTCCTTGTTACTTGAAGATAGAGATGTCACAATTAGTATATGATCCTTAATGTGTAAAATTTTTGACAAAAGAACTAGTTGAGTTAGGACTCCATGATTGATTAGGCAATGAGACAGATAATATTGGATGAAATTAGATGAATATGATGGATTAAGTACTCATTAGTTCTTCATCCTAGACCTATGATACTAGATGGATGATCTTGGACGTAAATTTGGTAAAATAGAAACTAAATGCCTCAATTTTGAATTTTAAGATCAAGCTAAGGACCCTAGATGACCTTAAGTAAATATTTTTTTAGAATAGATACTTCTTGGTGCTTCAACTTAGAACACGAAACACTAAGGATCATCTTGGATGACTTTAAGTCATGAATGTAGTGTGTTACCTGTGAACCTATGCGAAAGTAACAAACTTCACAAATCATGAATGTCATGCAATTCAATCACCCTCGTAGTCCACTAAAATGAAAGGTATTTCCTCTAATTCTAAGACAAAAAAAAGCTTAATAACCTTAAAAACTAAAAAATTAACATTATAAATTGACCTAGTTCCATCCAACAACCTTAAAAATGTTTAGATGTAATCTATATCAACATATAATTTAAAAAATAATTATAAAAAATTACCTTTTTAATCCTTTCACTTACCTACAACCCCAAGTAATATTCACAACAACCTTAACAATCCACAAAGGCTAGCAAAATATACATCATTGATATTTTTCATAAAATAAATAATCGTGGTCATAACATTCAAACCAAAAATAACTCTTATTATTTATTTATCAATACATATAAATGTGTGTCTTGATTTAATGAAATAAAATAAAAAAATTACTTTTAACTTCTAATGAAACCTTTTGTGAAATCTTAAATTTAATGAAAAATCAAAGTTTTGTTTCCGCCTATTTTAGCTCAGCTTCCTCCAACCCAATCAAATGTTATAAATCACCCTTTTCAATGGAAAATGTTGTGCATTTTCCTATTTAGTAGGGTTTGATTAGTGGAGAGTTTGTGTTTACTCAATAAATAATTTTATGGAAGTAAACTAACCACATTGGATGATTAAATTTTTCAATTTCAAATAAATCTTTTTAATATATGTTTTTATTTCATGCAAGTGGATTATTTTTTGTTTTAATAAATTAAATATGTTTTTATTTTAATCTATATTAAAAAAAAATATTTAACAATAATATTTTTTTTTAAATGGAGTGCTTTCTGAGCAAGGAGGAGTCCCACCTGGCGAAGAGACGAGGGAATGTGGCCAAATGCCTTCATAGTGGTTGTTAATGGTTTGAATAAATTTGAGGTGGTGCCACTTGAAACCATTTACAATGACAATTAAATTATTCCGCACTCCATACAATAATCTAATTTTCCTTGCGCGTCATCTTCCTCTCTAGACTATATGTTAGAGCTTCTCCTATGTGAAACAACAATCTAAGTCAATGACAAGTACGGAAATTTATATATGTGTTCAAGTAGTTCATAGTTATACCGATGTCAGCTATGAGAGGTCTTGCTTCCACAAGAAGGCTTCAGATCTTTTTAAATATTATTGGTCTCCTTTGTTGGCCCATCTTCCTAAGGCTCGGCTTGGAACAAAACCTAAAATTTTTGGCATATATTTGAAATTTCAGTGAGGAAGGTCCTCACATTATCAATTTTGACTGTAGCTATAAAGACAATCACCACTAGACAACTTGAGAGCTTGGTTTCACCCTGTTGTCATATTTTCCTTGTAGGTTCTGAGGGAATTTCACATTTTTTATGCTCAATTTTCATTTCCTGTATGGCCACTGCAGCTCTTGCCAATGGAAAACACATTTCGTAGTTGTAGAATTTGACTGGACTTATTTTCAGATCCTCTTCCCTACTCCTGGTCTCACATCTTCTTCTACGCTCTTTTTTTTTGTTTTCTCTGTATATGTCTTAGTTTGGCCTACTTGTCCCTTTGGTTTCCCAATGTTAGTGCCCAGGTGGCTTCTCAATAGTCTGCCTCACTATGTCTTTCACCTCCCCTTGAAATTCTTCGTCTCTACTAATAAGCCTCCCTCCTAGTTGTTTCCCTGGCCAACTCACCTCCCTTATCCTCTATCACTAGTCTGTCTTTCCCTCTTTTCTTGGTCACACTCGTTGTTCCATCACACTCCCCTAATTCTCCTACACATGGATCTCTATCAGCCATCTTGTTAGCAAAAATTTATAGCAATGAAGGCCCAAGGTTCAGCCTGATTTTTCCAACAAAGGAAGTCGTCGTAGTCTAGGTTTTCACTGGTATTTTCATTACCTTTTTACCAAAGGAGAGTCTCACCTGAGGCGAACCATAACCAAGGAAGAAATAATGGACGAATCTATATCAGTGGGAGAAGACTAATATTGTTTTTATATTATCTGTGCAATTAATCATCTTATTATCATATGAACCTATATCACTACCAGAACAATTATTTATGAAAAGAAATACAAAGATTCACCTACTCATATGAAACAAAATTTAAAGGGGTAATGTAGACGTTGAACCACTTAGCATAACATATCCCCAAGACTCCTTTTATTATTAATATAACTATCCATTAGATCAAGTACCTATATAAAATTATGCAGGCTCTTGGATCAGATAACAATTTTTTTTGGCAACTGAGGCTAAACTATATTGATTCGAAATAAAACATTACATATGCTATAGGTTAGGTTGGTAAGAAGCGCTTAACGAACCCCAACCTTTGTTGCTTTCATAGTTGTGTATGTATGGGGTTGCCTCCTTGGATTAAACCATCCCTGAAATAACATCAGACATAAAATTACAAAATGTGCCATGGCACCAGTGAAGGTAGAGGCTCTATGATAATAGTTGGAATAACAAAGAACTTGAAAAATCTGAGCAACCACACAGTCATGGTGTGTCTGCTTCATCCTCTGTGTATGGAGCTTCTTCCTCAACATGGCAGGCATACTCCTCTGCAATAGCCTCCTCTTTAGCAATAGGTTGGTGCGGAGGCCTGGAGGCAGGTGCGTAGAAGATGGGGGCATCTAGGTACTCAGAATCCGGTACCCACATCCAAGTGCCCACCGAGTCCATTATCTAAACGTCTGTGTCCTGCCCCTCTGCCTCCTGAACCAGAAGAGGCTTAGTTTTGCGGGGCCTGGGGTGCTCCAGGTGCGCAATGGTGGATTTCCTTGGTCTGCTTCAGCCTCTTTGCATTTCATGAATGCGGGTGTCCTGCTCTTGGTCATGCGTAGGGCTATGGGAGGCATTCGTGGCATGACTACCTGAAGAGGAGCCTTCAACAGACTCCAAACGCTTATCATGCCCTCACTGGTAGCATCTTGGGAACGCACCTCGTTGCCCGCCTCTAATTGTTCTTTGTCGCAGTCTCAGAGCCATGGGATGATGAAACAGAGGGTAGGTGGGGAAATGAGAGGTATGTTGAAGGGGTGCAGACTAGAGACAATGAGTGCACAACAAAGTGCTGATGGGAAGGGAGGTGCGCAGATGGAGCTTGTGCAACCGGAAGAGCTTGGTGATAAGAACAAACCATTTGGATAAGCGAGCACGAATGAGGGAGATGAGGTGAGGCACACACTTAGGGATGTGTGCGACTGAGAAGGATCTGCACAGCACTGCTCTGGAGAGGAAGTTGCGTAGTGGGTAGGGCGTGCATGTGGGCTAAAACTGAAACTAAAGAGCCAGAAGGAGTAGACTTTGGGTAACATTATATCGAAGGTCTTCTTATTTTATAGGCCTATGGCACAAGCTCAGATGATAGGCCTTATTATGAAACACTCGCAGGTGCATGCTGCGACAAATTTCATGTGGGAGCCAGTACTTCAAGTTATGCTTGAGTGTCATATCCATCTAGGAGCTCATTCAAATGATTGCAACTAAGAGGAACCACACAAGGTGGTTGTTGGCTTTGCGTATCTTCTGGATGCCTTGCTTTCATCACCTCATGCGAATTTTTGCAGTGAGGTGGATCCACTTCAGGTGAAGGCCTGCGTAGTAGATCTTCATCATCTCAAGCATGGGAGGGGCGGTGTCAGTATGTGCGATCCATATTATCTGCATCCGAGGAATGATCCTTTTGGATGAGAGTTTGGAAATATCTGTGTAAGGAATTATCCTCAATCTGGGAGAGACTAGAGTACCGCAACGCATTGTGGCTTTCCACACCCTTGTTTGCAAGGAGATCCGCAACAGTATTCGTTTTCCTAACATGATGAAAATTTATTGCCCTGTGATTTTGTATCAAATGTTCTAGGAGTTTGAGCCTGTTAGTGAGCCTCCAGGTGGTAGAGAATTTTGTCGAGGAAGATCCATGGAGAATTCGAGTGACAGCCTGTATGATGATTTGCGAGTCTCCCTCCATTTCCAAGGGAAATAAGCTCAACTCAATTACTCTAGAGATGCCCTGGATGAGGCCCTCTAACTCTGCTGAGTTGTTTCTGTCCCATCCCATGTTGCCATAGAAGACTAGAAGGGGCTTACCCTGGGAATCCCTGAAGATACTTCTATAGTCAGAATTTCATGGGTTACCTTTGGAGGCTCCATCGAAATTACACTTGAAGAAACCATTTGGAGGGGGGTTCCATTGTTCAGGTGCAATGGTTCTTCCTGCATTCCCTGGGGGGTTATCCAAAGTAGTGTTTATGTTCATATGCCAATTTCTCCAAATTTTTCATTCCACATTAGATGTCGAGAGATCTTCCTTACTCCAAGGAGTTATGGCAAGGGTTTTCATGAGATTGTCATGTAGCCATGCCAAAATTTTCTCTTGAGTGGATGCCCTATCTTTAAATATCTGACTGTTCCTTTCTTTCCATATGTTCCATGTAAGGAGGCCTCGATTCAACTACAGAGTCTGTTCAAAAGGTTGCTGGAGTATGGATTTTCCGTCCACTTGCTGATGGTATTGATGATGTTACCTGTTTCTTTCTTGGTGCGCCTGCAGATAATTTCAATCATGTCCCACAAAGTGATGGATATAGGGCAGAGGTCTAGCAAATGATCAATGGTTTCAAGGTCTTCCTGGCACATTGGGCATATTGAGGGTCCCACAAAACCTTGTTTTAATAGATTCTCCCATGTGAGGATGCGTCATTTGCTGAGCAACCCTAAAAAGGTGGCTACTTTGTGCCAAAGCTTAGAAAACCATATCTTCTTCCATGTATGATTGGACGGATCTGGGTCCTACTGTTGTAAGATATTGTAGGCTTCCTTGGTGGAGTAGTTGCCACTTGGATTATGGCCCCATCTAAGAATATCGGGTCCTTGTTGAGCTCTGATTCTTCTCTTAGTTATTAGTTACTCCTAGATATCTCTGTGATTTCCATTTTTCCAATCTTCTTTCCATCCATCAGTATGAAGCCAAGTCCTATAGCCCTGTGATGTATCATTGGTCCAGAAACCTTGAACAAATTTTAGCTGCCTTGCTTGTAAGGTTGTGCTCCAGAGGGGTCTGGGAAAGATTGAGGATAGGCTAGGCATTTTCTTCCAAGATTCCTCCTAGAATATGGCTTGAGTACCACTCTGCAGCTCCCAGAAGCTATAATTTTGGATCAGCTATTTTTGGTTGCTAGTCTCTTTCTAGATTTTAGATCCTCTTGGATCTGTATTGAATCTGATGAGGTCCTCCTTGGGCCAGTTTCTTGCATATTTGGCTGCCCATAGGTTTTCCCAAGGTGTGTGAGGGTTGGAGACCCATTTCCACCAAATGCTAGCCCCCATGATGGTACCTTTGTGCTCTAGATCTCGCAGCCCTAGCCCACCATCACCCTTTGGTTTGCAGACTTCTTTCCAATTGACTAGAGCCCATTTATTTTTCTCTTTGGTGCCTCCCCATAGGAATGTCCGTTATAATTTGTGCATAAATTTGAGGACCCACTTTGGGGCAGCTAGAATCGAGAAGAGATTTGGATCAGATCACATTACACTAGGCATTACAATTCATATACATGATTCAGAGCTCTATGTAGAATTTGCATGCAATCAACAAGGATAGAAAACATGAAGGTAAAAATATATATCTATTTGATGCCCAATTTTTCCCTCTAAATCTTCTTTTATAAGGGCGCTTGCTTGATCTAGTGCACACATAGGTTCCTTGATCCTACCTTTGATCTGGTCCACTTTGAAAAAATATTGGTACATTTTTCCCCTTCATTCTTGATTCTTTCAAAATTGATCCAACCTTCTAGCTTTCGTGGGTGCGTTTTCCTGGTTTTTCGATTGCTCGAGTCCCAATTTTTAGTTCTTTGCCGCATTTCGTTTTTCAGTGATCTTCTTCCAATGGATTTATCCATTATTCCTCCACAACTATTCTATGATCTTTTTTCCACACATCTAAAAAAAAAGGGACCCAAGAAGCCCCAACCACAATCTATTGACTCGCCCTCGAGTTAGTTTTTTGCTGATGCATCTGGTCCTTTATCTGCGTGCGCTTCATTTCTTGTAGATTTTTCTCCTTCAAAATAAAGACCAAGATATGGTGCCAATTTCTTTTAAACTTGTGTAAGTTGAATCCAAAAAATATTTTAAACAACAAAATATTCACAATTTTACTTGAAATTACACCAAGCTTGAAAAAACTATTTCTTATATAAATTACATTATGCCCTTAATAATAATTATCTTTATAGAATACAATTAAAAATAATAACTAATAATAAGTATCTTCCTTATCAATTTACAATAATAACTACCCACAACTATGTAAACAGAAAATCATCCTTACGAGGGCCGACGGAAAAGTGAAACAAAAATGAAAACGACGAAATTAATTTCCTTACGAATTTCTCCTTAAGTTCTGAAACTGGAGGTCAGGAAAGGAAATTTATTCTAGCAGTGCGTCTAAAATTGTGGTTGTCCCTCAGTTTTGATCCGTTGATCTTGCAGAGCACCAAAGAAAACCCTCCCCTCTCTGCCGCTCCTCAACATTCTCTTTAGTGAATGAAGTGCAGTCTGTGATCCACTAAGCGAGCACACCTGTTTTTCACTCAAGAAGTTCTCTGGCCTCAATTGAAAACACAAATTCTTGAGCAAAAAATAGTGGGGATGGATTTTTATCGAGTTGGGTGGCTGTCAAGAGATTGTAGGTCGAGTTGGGTGGGGATGGACTATTGTCCTTTTCTATTTTTCCAATTTTTAGGTTATGATATATTTGATTGTTTATTTTGAATAATTATTTGATATTTTTTTTTTGTTATTTTTAGAATAAGAAGTAAATATTATTCATAAATTTTGATTCTTTAGAATAACAAGTAGATGTTGTTAGTCAATGTAAGTACGAGAAGCAACTCCATTATAGTTAGTTTCAATGGGAATCTCATGTCAAGAAGGAAGGTTTCTAAGATTAAACATTTGATCACATGAGATTAGTTTTCTTGCAAGGAAATATAATTAAAGTTTTATAATTTTGGTTTTCCGAGTTTACAATGTCGATTATCATTTTGTTGCAAATTTGGATGAGTAAAATTATTATTAATTTTATTCAGTTATAAAAAAAAAAGTTTTAATCCGTTTATAATTTTTATAAAATATTATTGTTTTAATGTGTTACAATTTTTTTGGAAAAATATTTAATTATTTAAGTAATTTAAAAAAAATATTAATGAAGAAATTAATTATAATTATAAACTTTTTAAATAATATATATATATATATATATATATATATATATATATATATATATATATATTTGGTTTAGGGATTAGTGTAAGAAACCATTACTTAAGGAGATGTACAAAGAGAACTTGTGGGAGAAATTTCAATGAGATGTTGGGATTCGTGTCTCTAAAATTATAAAAAATAAAATTAATAATGATAATATTATTGCAAAAGAATGTATCTAATGTAAATGTTACCATTGTGAAATTGTCGGAATATGTAATTCTTACTTGTCTTCAGTTGTGAATTTCTATCTAAGGAGTATGTTCCTATATCATAGGAGTTAGCTAAATATATATGTTCCTAGTTTGGTGTGTGGTTAAGATATCCTCTCAACCAACTTATTGTGTTTCCAAGATAGTTTCCCTATCTTGAGACAATACTTCATGTATATATGTAATCCTATTTGATTAATAGAATATAGTGTGCATACTCAGATTTTATGTTGGTATCAGAGCCTCTATGGGCCTGGACCTCAACCCCTCCTGGGTTGAGGGAAATAAGAGAGTATATTATTTTACTTTAGTTTTTTAACCTTATCCATCAAGCAAGGTTCTGAGAGTGGAGAGAGTAAGCCGAGCGGAGTGTCCTCTGTGAAAGACTACACGCTGGCGATATGGAATAAGGTCGCTTGAAGTCTGTCGTGGCGAGGACGTAACACAACTTCTGATGTTTGGTGTAGCAATTGTGCTCTTGCACTTTCTCTACATGATTGCACAGAATGGTGCCTATGGTGGGAAGAGTAATTTATTCCTGTATGTTGCATAGGCGCTGAACCCTTTCAGTAATTGGTGCTCATCCTCTGTGGTTAGTTGAGTTTGCCGACACAATAGTGGAATGGTGTGGATGCTAGGATTCGAGCTCCATGATGTCCAAATCCAGACTGACCAATCTGCACAAACATGCAAGTGATGCTAGAAATATCCTGGAAGAGCATTTTGGAAGAGAGTGCTCAATGGAACGTTAACCAGGGGTAATGGATGATACGCCACAACCTTCTTCATGGGGAGGTTTTGGATCCGAGGGAGATTCCAGTGGATTTGGATCCAGGGTTGTATGGGTTCACAGAAGTGGATGTGGATGTGGATTTTTTGAAGCTGACCTTCTTCACAAGGACTCAGCCTTGGGACCACTAAGACAGATCAATCTCCACTTTCCTGCAAAGTTCTTAATCAAGGCTGTGTGAATATCGTGTGGCAACATGGTATCATAAATTTTATAAATCGTGGTATAATTATGAATCGATCTTGTCCAATATATTTTGAAGCCGACCTCGTTGCATTAAAATCTCAGATTCATCTAATGCCCGTTTGATGCAATTTTCTGGGTGCATTTTTATTTTGGTGGTGCTTTTAAGTTTGATTTATTTAATGCCTTGAGGCTGATATCCATTTCTTTTTTAATTACACTTAAGATCGTGTGTGGTAGCCATTCTACCCCATTTTTTTGCTTTCACTACAATACTTGTGTTAGTGGGCAGGTGATAAAGACCCTGTGGTTTCTTTTTTGAACTATAACTTCATTATTGAGGAATAAATTCCTATACTCTGTGTTTATGAACTTCAGTTACAACAATATGTGCATCCATTTCGTGTTCACTATATTAATGACAAGGTTTTTTGTGGCGAAGCCGATATATTTATATAAAAAGCAAGTATGACTACTTATTCTGGAAGTAGAGGTTCTAGTGGATATGCTAAGGATTTCATGGGTGAAAGAAGTGTTGGATGCATGTTCCACCTTCTACCACAGTAAAATGTGGTATTTATAATTTTTTTGGAAATAGAAGCATTGAGCGTAGCTAATTCAATATAGTGGTTTTGTTAGAATTAGCTACTCTAACAAATCACGCAGGTGAATCCAAGACAACAATTAGACGAGAAAAACAAAGAGGATGCAAAGATACTTTGTGTTGGATAGTAAGGTTGAAGTGCAGCAAATATTAATTTTGTGCAATAGAGACATTGAAAATTATGTGATGATGGAAAATAGCATTTGTGTGAGTTTTTTGTGAGTTTGTGGAATAGACTCTTGATGATGGTCACACATTTTAATTGTTAGAAAGTATAGGATGTTTTTATAGAATTATTTGGAAAGTATGTACCTGGTAACTCCAAGAGTTGGAGCGTGTAATGTAAGCCTTGTAAAGGCATGTGTATCCCCATGAATTTCATGGTAATCTCAAAACCACTTTGTAATTGCAGGTTTGTGGCCAGCCAGAAACCACTTTGCAGTGATTGTTTGTGGTAAGCCATAAACCACATGTGATCCCTAGTGGCTACAGAGCCTTCGTGGCTACAGTGCCCCAGTGCACATAGGAGCCTTAGTGCTCACAGCGAAGTATAGGTGGTCTGCAGAAACACCTTACTCACAAGAGAAACTTGGTTTCTCACAGGTCTCAGTTTGCTGAGCACAAAGCGGTCAATGCTTATTTGGGGAGGATTTGCAGGTACAGGTACATGTGTGCAGTGGTAATGGTTGACAGAACCATGTATGCTAGGGATATCCTACGAGACTAGCGGTTGCAACGGTTGGAACCCATGCATTCTAGTGGATGGTTTCTCCTTTATATGGACGTCGACATATCCTTTTGTTATTTTTGACCGCAACTAGAGTTTGCAAATTGATATCGTGAAAAGTAGTCAGTAAGGAGGTGTGTTGGAATATGTAATTCCTACTTGTCTTTAGTTGTGACTTTCTATGGAAGGATTTTGTTCCTATATCATAGGATTTAGCTAAATCTATATGTTCCTAGTTTGGTGTGTGGTTGAGATATTCTCTCAACTAACTTATTGCGTGTCCAAGATAGTTTCCCTATCTTGAGAAAATACTTCATGTATATATTTAATCATATTTGATTAATAGAATATAGCGTGCATCCTCAGATTTTCTCTGCAATTTAGTGAAAATGTTATAATCATAGCAATCTTGAAATCCTTCCGATCCTGAAATCTTGAAATTTAACACTATTGAATTATGATATTTTCTCTACGTTATCATTAAATTTGAATTCTGATATTTCCTCTGTGTTATCATAGAGATTTAAATTTGGATCACCTTGCAAACAAACAAGTGTGTTGATTCTGAATCACTTTATAAACAAAGATCTACTAAACCAATCATATCACCCAATTTTATATTTTCAAGTTTTATATTCCCTCGCTAATTTTTAAAAATTACTATAAATTAAATAATTTATTTTCTAATAAATAATAATATAAAATATATACATTATATAAAAATTGTTAAAATATATATAAATAATATAAATTTAAAATTATGCACAAATAGACATTAAAATTTTAAAAATAAATCATACAAAAACACAGTATAAAATAACATGCTACTTTAAATTACACCATATCAAATTCATCATCGCTCTCTAATTTCTCCATCCTTCCAGAAGGATAACTATCTATCTCAATCATGGATTAATTAGTTTAAAATCTTGTTAGAATAAACTTGAAACCAGTTAGTGTGTAGAGATAGGGTTTTGCCTTGAACTTATGGTGGTGATGGGTGGTGCTAGTGCTTATGGTAGTGGAGGATGTTGTGTATGAAGATAGTGTTTAACCATAATGATGATGGTGGTGGTTCTATTCTTCTATCATCATAGTGGCACTATTGTGTAGATTAAAATTTATGTTAAATAAATTATATGATAATGGCTCATTTTGGTCAATGCACATCACATGTTATTGAATAATTATTCATGAATGTGGGAGTGTGTATTTGAATAGACAATCTTTTATGAAATTTGATAAATGTGGTGTATCTAAACAAAAATTTTTGGCTAACGTAACATTATATATTTCAATAGACAATTTTCAATGGCGTTCAATGAATGTAACATATTTCCATAAGCAATCATATTGAATACAATGGGGTGCATTTGAATCAATGTTCTTGGTCAATTGGTAGTGAATGTGATGCATCTCAATGGACAACATAGGATGAATGTAGTGAGTGCAACTCATATTAATGAATGAATTTTATAGATGTAAATGGACAATCTTTGGTGAATGTGGCATGTTAAATTTGAATGGAAAATATTAGATGCTCATTGATGAATTTAATAAAATATGTACCCATGAAATATTAAACTTCGAATTTCAACATTGATTACGTAATAAAATGGATGATAGTGGATGAATTTGATGGAGAAAATGCTCCTTGCTATTTCAAGATAGAGATATCGCATTCAGTAGATGATCCTTAAGATGTATTTTTTTTGACAAAAGAACCGATTCAGTTAGGACTCCATGATTTATTAGGGAATTCAGAGAATAGTATTGGACGATATTAGATGAATATGATGGATTAAATACTCATTAGTTCTTCATCCTAGACCTATGACACTAGGTGGATGATCTTGGATGTAAATTTGGTAAAATAGAACTCAATGCCTCAATTTTGAATTTTAAGATCAAGCTAAGGACCCTAGATGACCCTAAGTAAATATTTTTAAATAGGATAAATACTCCTTGATGCTTCAAATTAGACCACGAAGAACTAAGGATCATTTTGGATGACTTTAAGCCATGAATGTAGTTTGTTACCTCTGAACCTATGTAAAAGTAACAAACTTCACAAGTCATGAATGTGATGCAATTCAATCACTCGCATAGTCTACTAGAATGCAAGGTATTGCCTGTAATGTTAGGACGAAAGAAGCTTAATAAATTTGAAAACTAAAAAATTAGCACTATAAAATGGCCTTAGCACCACATATATATAGTTCCATCCAACAACCTTGTTTATATGTAATCTATATCAACATATCATTTTAAAATAATTTAATAGAAGAAATACCTTTTGATCATTTCACTTACCTACAACGCCAAGTAAAATTCACAACAACCTTAACAATCCACAAAGGCTGGATAAATATATATCATTGATATTTTTTTATAAAATAAATATTCCGAGTCATAACATTCAAATCAAAAATAACACTCGTTATTTGTGAGTACATATAAATGCGTGTCTTGATTTAATGAGATAAAATAAAACAATTACTTTTAACTTCTTATGAAACCTTTTGTGAAATCTTAAATTTAATGAAAAATCAAAGTTGTGTTTTCGCCTATTTTAGCTCATCTTCCTCCAACCTCAAACTCAATAAAATGCTATAATTCACCCCTTTCAATGGAAAATATTGTGCCTTTTCCTCTTTAGTAGGGTTTTATTAGTGGAGAGGTTGTGTTTTCTCAATAAATAATTTTATGGAAGTAAACTAACCAATTTGGATGATTAAATTTTTCAATTTCAAATAAATATTCTTGAAGATACTTTATAATTTATGATTCATGTTTTTCTTTCATGCAAGTGGATTATCTTTTATTTTAATAAAAATAAATATGCTTTAATTTTAATCAAGTTTTATATCAAATAAACATATTTAACAATAATAAGTTTTTCCTAAACGGAGTGCTTTCTAAGCAAGGAGGGGGTCCCACTTGGCCAAGAGACTAAGCGATGTGGCCACACGCCCTCATAGTGGTTGTTAATGGCTTGAATAAATTTTACGTTATGCCACTTGCAAAAATTTACCATGGAAATTAAATTCTTTTGCACTCCATACAATAATTTAATTTTCCCTGATTGCCATCTACCTCTATAGACAATACGTTAAAGCTTATCCTATGTGAAGCATTAATGTGAGCCAATGCCAAGTATGGAAATTTATATCTTAGTTCAAGTAGTTCATAGTTATACCGATGGCGACTATCAAAGGTCTTTGTTCCACAAGAAGGCTTCGGATCTTGTTAAATATTATTGGTCTCCTTTGTTCGCCTATCTCCCTGAGGCCTCGCTTGGTAGAAAACATAAAATTTTTGGCATATATTTCAAATTTCAGTGAGGAAGACCTACACATTATAAATTTTGACTACAACTCTAAATCTAATTACCACCAGACGACTTGAGAGCTTGGTTTCACCATGTTGTCATATTTTCCTTGCATGTTCCTAGGGAATTTCACATTTTTTATTTCAATTTTCATTTCATGTATGGTCACCGCACCTCTTGCCACTAGAAAACACATTTCATAGTTTTGGAACAATAATACACTTAATTTGATAGCCTCCTCTCTACTCTTGGTCTCACGTCTTCTTCTACACTCATTTTTTTTTTGTTTCCTTTGCATTATGTCTCGATTTGGTCTAATTTTCCCTTTGGTTTCCCAATTTTATCTCCTAGGTGTCTTCTCACTAGTGTCCCTCTCTACTTCATTCACTTCTCCTTGAAATTATTCGTCTCTTGTACTAAGCCTTCCCCCCCCCCCCCCCGTTGTTTCCCTGGCCGACTCACCTCCCTTATCCTCTATCACAATTCTGTATTTCCACTTTTCTTGGTCATATTCATTGTTCCATCACACTCCCTTGATTATCCTACATGTGGATCTGTATAATGCATCTTGTTGGCGGAAAATTTATAGCAGTTAAGACCCAAGGTTGAACCTGCGTTTTCCAATAAAGGAAGTTGTCGTAGTCTATATTTGCGCTGACATTTTCACTCCCTTTTTTGAAATTAATCATCTTATTATCATACACAACTATATCACTACTAGAACAATCACTTACAAAAATAAAGACAAAGATTCACATAATCATACGAAACAAAATTTAAAGGGGGTCATGTAGACATTGAACCACTTAACAAAATATATCCACACGATTCCTTTTATTATTAATATTGTTAGCGCTCAAATCTACCTTAGGCTGAAATAAGGTAAAACTCAAGGCTACATCAAACCACAGGAGAGGGCTCTCTCCGGGTCTATCTCAGCAAAAGGTCTTCAAAGGGGCTGAGATGACTTATAATGAATACTGATTTTAGGCTAGTAAAGAGATAGGAAAGTTTGATTTTGATTTTTTGGGTTTTTTGTTGAAAAAATGGGAAAAACAATTTTGGGTCCGGGGATAAGGCCAGATCTTTGCAGAATTCGAGTTGGGGCGAGGTAGGCAATAGTCTTGATGCTTTTGATTATGTGTATGGATGGATCAGAATGACAAGGAGTTGAAGAGGGCAAGGGAGAACATGGATCCTCTCCAAACAGGCGAAAACATGTAAAACTAAACAAATTTAAAGGCAGAGCACTGAAACAATGGATTCAACCTCATTTACTCATTCATTTAGTTTCAGAAGCATAAGAAGGGAATGGCATACATCAAACATGAAAGAACTTACAATAAACTGAGAGATAACACCATCAAGAACTGAAAGCCACAAGAATCCCAACAAGTGTTGCAAAACCTCTGTTCTTTCCTTAGCCAAAATATGAAAAATATGTACAATAATGTGCCAAACTTTTCCCAAGAGTCCAACCTATCCAACCCCTGAAAATGATTGATAAATTACATCATATAGACCATCCTAACCCCTTCCCACACCTCTAGGGGTCGAATTCCTCCTTCTAGGAGCAGTTTCAACTAATTCTAAACAAGGAACTAGAATATAGGCATCCAAACAACTTGCCTTTAAAAAGGAAGGAAACTGATTCTTACATTTGATTTTTACTTTTTAAGGAGTGAATCATCTAGAATAGGTAAAAGTGAATCAAAATTACATGCCAACCACAAAATTACATCAAGATAACTCGAAAATTGCATCCACAATCAAAACTGGTCCAACTGGCCGAAATCTTGGGCTGGAAGATGAAAAATCAGCCAAAAATCTCTATGCGTAGCGCGCCTTTCAGCCTGATTTTGGGGCACTTCCCGGAGTCGAAATCAAGCTCATGATAGCTTGTTGGAAATCCCTAGATGTATGCTATCCAACCCAAGTGGAATTTCTCAATTTGGAGCTCATTTTCCCCTCCAAAACTTCATTCTCCCACAAGTACTTCCTGCTGGTGCAAAAGGTGGCAGAAAGGTGATTTTCATAGTGTTTTGGCCCCTTTGATCATCCAGAACTTGGTGAAATGCTTTGGTCCTACTGGAGCATGCATAACTTACCATGAAAAACCCAAAAATATAAAGTTTTCCTCCAACAAGTGTCCCAATCATAAGCGAGCGCGTCGACGCGCTACGCGTTGGGCTGAAAAATCTGTTTTGAGACCAAAATTTTCCAAAATGACAAAAAATTATTCAAATTTGCTCAAATTCGAAGCGAAGACCCTCCAACATGTATCATGCCTAGACAACGAAGCCTCGGCCAAAATCTGGAGTGGATCATGCGTTTCACGACGTTTCAGTGCCCTCCTGGTGCATGCAGTTCCTGTGGTGAAAACATTGTCTCGGTTGTATGATGTGTTGTTGTTAGTCATGGTGTTGCAATGTGTATGTTCAACTTGTTGAAAATGAGAAATGATACCTTGGTTTCTTTGTCTCCAATCGCCAAATGCGTGCCAAAGGGGAATGAGGGATTGAGAACCCCTATAAGTGAGATAGGAATGGGATATGGTGATGGGGGGGAGTTTTTAAGGACAGGAGTGAAATTAAATGGCAACATATCAGTGATTCAAGTGGAATCAAGGACAAAGAAACAACCCTTGAATGTTATGGAGATTAGGCTTTTTTCAATGGAGGGATGTAGTAGTAAGTAATAGGGTTTGGGAGTTTAAGATATGGGCTCAAAATGGTATGAGGGATATGGGACAAAGGAGAATTAAAAGGAAAAACAGTGATAACAGTGTAATGGAAATGAAAAAGGGTGGCAAATGACAAGAACTTTGCACCAAAACTCAACTTTCAAGCTTCAGACATAAACTCTAGGAGCAGACTTCGGTATAAACGTAGAGTTTTCTTTTCACCACTTAAAATTTTGATATTTGGCCTTAAAACCCACCAAGCATGTTTTCAAATCAATAAGCAAAGGGTTTTCACTTACTTGGAGCAAGAAAATTTGTTTTATTTTGAAATTTTAAAGAAAAGTGGAAAAAATTTTGGCTGTCAGCTCTACGCGCCGCGCGCCAACCCAACGCGTCGCGCGTCGGCCCAACGCGTCGCGCGCTGATCCAACACACAATTTGGCTTCAAAACTAATTTTTTTCACTTCCTTGACGTGTCTTGGCCTTTACTGATGTTCAAACATGGAAAAGCCAAGAAAATTTGATGTTGGAGAGAAATGGCAAATTTTTTTGTGTTTCAACTCAATGCGCCACGCCATAAATAGCGCATTTTTCAGGAGGATTTTGGAGGCCTTCCCGGTGTCCAAATTGGGCGTGTGGTAGCTCTTTGGAAATCTCTTGGAGTATAATTTCCAACCCAAGTGGAATTCTTCAATTTGGAGTTCATTTACCCTGTCAAAAATTAAATCTCCCAACACTACTTCCTGCAGGTGCATCAATTCTCCTGAGGCAACAATATTCTTGACATTTATCCATAAAAATTACACCTGTGTAAAAAGTGAAGGAGGTTTTTCTTCCTTGGCATGTTGTGTACAAAAACCTCTCTCAGTTGTCAAAAATTCATTTTTGATTGCTCTGAAACATCATTTGAGTGAAACCTATCCCGATGTGTGGAACAAGGGATTTGTCGAGATGAAGCGAAATGAAGGGGATAAAGAGCTTCTAAATTCTTGGGGAAATTTTGGGAAGTAAGGAGGGATGTTAGGAAGCAGGGTAAAGTGGAATCTCAGAGATTTAGTGAGGGGAAGGGGTCCAAAATGGAAAAACACAGGCCTAGCCTAGAAAATTGCCAAGTTGTGGCAAGAAACTAGGGTTTGTGCAAAAATGAGGAATTTGGGGGATATTAGTGATGGGAAGTGTTTAATAAGGTACATTAATGATAGGGGAAGGTGTATGAACATCAGGATACAAGTTTTTCTAATGATTTGACCATCCAAGAGAAATTACCTCCAAAACCCTAGGAGAGGGAAATGGACCTTACCTAGGCACAACTGAAGCATGAACAAGGTGTAAAATGACCCAATGGAACTTGACATGATGATGAAAACCATTTGAATGATGGTACACTCAGCTGAATGGTGACATGGACCGAAATTTGGACAACTTTGAAAAGAGTGAAAACAAACCCTAGACCTAATGCCTAGTGACCAAATTTTGCTTGAAGACTCATTGAAATGACAAAATTTGACCTTGACACCTTAAAATCACTTTGTAAGAGCATGTTTGATCACTGGAGGAAGACTACAAAGGCTGACACTAACAAATATAACCATCCATTACATCACATTCCTATATAACTTATGTGATGTCCTAGATCAGATCACATTACACCAGGTATTACTATTCATATACATGATTCAGAGCTTTGCATAGAATACAAACTTCTACATTCAATAAAAAACAAAGATAGAAAACATGAAGCTCAAAAGATCTATCTATTTGATGCCCAATTTTTCCCTCTGCATCTTCTTTATAAGCTCGCTCGCTTGATCTGTTCGTTGTACAAGTTCCTTGATCCCACCTTTGATGTATTCCACTTTGACAAAATCCTACTACCTTTTTCCCTTTCCTTCTCGATTCTTTCAAATTTCAGCCAACCTTCTAGCTTTCGTGGGCGCTTTTTCCTGATTTTTTGGATACTCGAGTCCCAATGTTTAATTCTCTATTGCATTCAGTTTTTTGGTGATCTATGTCTGATAGATTTATCCATTCTTCCTCCACACCTATTCTGCAAGCTTGTTTTCCACACATAAAAAAAAGGACCCAAGAGGACCCAACCACAATCTATTAACTCGCCCTTGAGTCAATTTGTTGACGATACATTTGGTCCTTTATTTGTCTATGCTTCATCGCTTGCACCTTTTTCTCCTTCAAACTAAGGACCCAAGTATGGCAGCGATTATAAGACATGGTCTTTAAAACTTATGTAGGTTCAAACAACAGTATTCCATGTTTCTAAAAATTATAGCGGAGAATTTTTCCAAAAACTATTTTTTATTCTCAGCATTAAGCTCTATGGGCTAGGACTAGATGACCTCTTGAAGCTAGTCATCGACATTCGAATTGAGAGCCTTCAGGGTGACAAAATTTCGATGTGAAACTGGACAAATAATTTGGAGTACATGCTTGGTGACCTGGGAGGCATCTTCGATCTAGTTTATTTGAGAATCTTCTTATGCCAAAAACTCCTTCTCTTGTTCCATGTTTGAATTTTTCATAGCCTAAACAAAAAGCTACACATTTTCCCAGAGAGAATACAGACGATGATTCTTTCTAACAAGAACACCACTCAAGTCTGAGACTTGACTCAAAAGATATTAAGAGTCATTCATGAAGTCTTCAAGGGTCTCTTTCACTAATGATGCTACAATGATATATTGAGAAATATGCTCATTATACTAGGTAGATTGATCTCAGTGTGCCTAGGAAATATTACTAACAATATCCTACAATTATTTATTTTTCACAACCAATTTCAAGCATGTCCTTTCAATAAAATCATAGTGTTTGGAAGGGGAATATGTGGCAAATTATTCTAGCTTATCATCAAAAAATCCTACAAGGGCGGGCCACATGGACTGAAACTTGGAACTCATATCCAAAATCTACTACTCTAACTGGGATTTATCCTCTTGCAACTAATCATGCTCACTTGTAACCATGGTGAGTTGGTATCGATGTTTTTCAAAGTAGCGAAGAGGTTTGTGCACCGTAATTCCACATAAACCATGTAAACTTATAACTGGGTAGTATAGGCCCAAATGAACTGAAACAATTGAGGACTAGACCATGTGTGAATATTTTCAGCCAAGCGGGTATTAGACAGTGGAAACCTAACCTGTAAGGGATGTGCATTATTAATTTATTTTTCTGACTGGCCTTGTGGAGAAGACTCTCAATCCTGGATGTGCTCCTTATGTATATCATGGAAAAAATTTTCAATAACAAGAACCAACAAAAGAGGAACTATATATTCTTGTTGTTCGATAAGAGAAAGGACTTGATGGTAGTTTTCACGGTCACGAACAAAGGTAGTGAATTGCTGAGTAGAAAGGATGGAACTGGGTGGTGAGGAACGAACATACGATGTGGGAGTAGACAGATCTACAATTGGTAGTGATGGAGGTGGAGGAGGGGTAGAATACGGAAGTGGAAAAATAGGAGTGATGAAGATTGATTCAATTTCCATCTCAGTGGTCTCAACACGTGCATTATCAAATTGGGTCGGTCATAAATGGTTTCTTCAGAAGTATTAGGCGATGAATTGGGGGTATTATGTGATGAATGGGGATGTTCTTCCATGTCAGGAATGAGAGGCTGAGTAGTAGCAACAACACCTTGTTGAAAATTCTTCTTTTGTAGACAGTTAGTAGCAAAATGCCCATGTTTGTGACAGTGAAAACACTTCACCTTGGACATGTCCTATTTCTTGCCTTTAGACTCAGATTTAGAATAGAATTTCTTCCCCTTCCCCTTCTTCGCCTTGGAAACCAAAGCATAATCCTCTTCATCATCATGCTTTGATGAAGAGCCATCTCTGGTGTTCCATCTAAACTCATCCTACACCAAATCCAACCACAGTTGTTCCCAATCTAGCAATTTTTCCTGCCTGTTGACAAAGTCTTCATAGCTGTGCCAAATCTTAGGAAGAACCAGGAGAGCCAAACTCACCAAATAATCATCAGTGACTATTATTCCCACACCCCCCAGTTCATCTCGACATTGGAAAAAATTTGTGAGATACTTTGGAATGGTGTCGCCCTTTTCCATCTTGATCTTCCCGAGTTTATCTTTGAGCACCAATTTCTTATGGTTGTTGCTACTTTGGAATAGATCCGTCAAAGCCTTCCACATATCATATGGTCTGGCTTTCCCATGGGGGCTTGAGATAATGTGGTCTCATACTCCCTCCAACAGGATCCTCCTCGCCTTTGCCACTTTCTTTTTCTATGCATCAAGATTGGCAGCATCTGCAGCATCTAGCTTAGGAACATCTTTTTCTATGAATTCATTCAAGACATTGTCTTCGAGTATTGTCTCCATCCTTTCCTTCCAATCAATGTAGTTGTATCTACCCTCGAGTGCATACTCTAACGTTAAGCCATTAAAATATATTTCGATGTTGACTCTGTTGTAGCACCAAGAAAGTCTTTCTACAAGTTCGAATTCTATCTAGTCACAAACTCAGCTCCTGCTTCGCTTCTGCAATTTCCTGTGCTCCAATACCATGTAGAAATTATAAAATATGCATGTATATATTGTATTCACCCGATCTAACAATTTTAAAAATTTAAATATTGAATCTCTTCTACAAATATTTTTGGAATTAAAAACACAATTGCCAATCACATGAACATGAAGAAAGGTCAATCACACACAACACAGATAATTTCCTAGGGAAATATTACAGCTAAAAACCCCACTATCTTCTATTGTATATTATATCATGGATCATGAAACAATTACATACAAAAATATTCTCACAAGAGCCCTCAGTACATCAGCTAATTGTCTCACGTTGTCATACAAAAATTGGAAAATCCCTTAACCAATTTACTGTCTCAAGAGAACCTGCCTTCTCTGCGCTGTCCCTGTTGAATGCAATCCTTGAATTGATGAAATCCTCCGTACCTTTACTGCGCAAATATCATGGGCGCATCCAATGTGTGTTTACTTTCATGTGTGAAAGCGGATAATGTCAAAACTGATAGTCAACTTCCCTTACACCTAGAACTCAACTGGGTCTCCACTGGATCTGAGATGCATGCAACTAATATTGGTAAATATTCATTTGCATGTGAGATCACTGCATGTGAATTAATTAATATTTAATTCACTTAATCTCTCACTACTGTATCTTCAATTACAACTATTACAACTGAGTTAAACTATTTACAATTTGCACAAACTCATGCACCACTGCACTTCGAACTTTGTTATAACTAGAATTACTCTGCATGTCCCACCAACCAACCTCTAACTCGAAATTCACTTAGCTAACTAGTTTTCCCACTTCAGTTAACTATTTCAAGTCCACATTGAGAATAAATTATAGTTTAATGTCCATGTAAATTAATGGATTATAAAAATATATATGCACCTAAAAATAGCCTATGGGACCCACCCTAGGGTAGGTGCTTAATTTTCACTAGGATCATGGGTGCCAAAAATTTCTTGTTGAATCTCAACAATTAGGGACTAAAAAATATGTTGGAACCATAGCTTCTCCTCCATAAATCAATTGAAAATCTATATACTTATGCAACCACTTAGATTTAGTGCAATAAGCCCATAACGTTGTTGAAATCCTTTCATCCCAATCATCCCTATTTGTAGAACATATTTTTGTAAGACCCTTATACAAGGTTTTATTAAAAGCTTCAACAGTTCCATTTGCTTGTGTGTGATAAGCGATAATATTGTGATGTTGGATCATAAAAGTATGTAGTAGCATCTGAACTTTGTCATTAATGAAATGAGAACCTTGATCACTAGTAAGGCTTCTACGATATCCAAACTTGGTGACTATGTTCTCGAAGATTAATCACGCAGTTGTATTAGCCGTGCAATCTTTAATAATATATTCTTATGCACAATGTGTCAGATAGTTTGTTACAACAATGATATACTTGGAACGCGAATGATGAGTTGGTTGATTGGTTGGTCCAATGAAATAAACCTCCCATTTTTTAAATGATTCAATTTCCCTAATCGAGTGCAGAGGTAGTTCATCCCATCAATACAGTCAACCAACCCATTGGAAAATATCACGTTGCTTTGCATATTCCTTCTCATCCTTGAATAAGGTTGGCCAACATAGGCTAGCTTGTAAGACTTTCCGAGCAGTAGCTTTTCGTCCAACAAGGCCTCTTGCAACTCCCACATGGAATTCCCATACAACATCGTCTCTTTCATTATCCAAGACACATCTTTGCAAAATGTGATCGATCCCCATTTTATATAACCATCCTGCTATCAATTGATAGTCAACAACACGAATAAACATACAGTTTCTTTTGAGTAGATGTCTAATCATTAGGAAACTTACATGTTGTGAGAAATAATGAAATATACTCCAAGTAATCTAGAACTACTTCGATCCTAAATAAGTGTGCAGTGAGTAGTTGACCATCAATTGAGCCTCATGATTCTCTTGATTCTAGGTGAGATAAATTATCTGGACCTACATTTTATTGTCCTATCCTGAAAATGACTTAAAAGGTAAATTATTGAAATAATAGAAGCCAATGACTTTTTCTCCCTTCTAGTGGAGGTTTATTAACTAAGTACTTTAGAGCTGAATGATTGATGAAACACTTAAATGGACCCCCCAATAGGTGGTGTTGGAAATTTTGGAGTGAGTACACCATAGCAAGAGCTTCCCTTTCCATGGTCGTGTAATTCTTCTCCGTAGTAGAAATTTTTATATTGGTGAAATAAATGGGATGGTCAAAGTTACCTTCTCCTGGTTGCATCAAAATAGCCCCTAACGTAATCTTGGATGCATCTATGTGAAGATGGAATTGTTTATTCCAATTGGAATAAAACATAATGGGTGAACTTGAAATTTTCTCTTTGAGGGTGTCAAATGAAAAATTACATTCGATAGACCCAAAAAATCATTCATATTTCTTTAAGAGCTTCTTCAGTGGTGCAATGATTAAAGCATAACTCTGTATGAACTTGCGATAATATTCGGTGTTCCCCATATTCGATCATGACTGCTTCATAGTAGTTGGTGGTGGCATATTCATTATTACCACAACTTTAGCATGGTCCACATATTCAAAATCTGTTTTCTCATAAATTATTGGGGTTTTGAATAATTTCCATATACTGTTGGAAATGTCTTGGAGAGTGATATACAAATGAACACTTTACATCTGCTTTTGAACAACTTTACCTATAGAAAAAATTCCTTCAAAAATATTACATATATTCTTGACCTTGGCTAGGAAACAACAGACTTCAACACACTTACAAAGCTCCCCCTAAACTTGAAACAACCAAATATACATGCCAACATGTTAAACAATATCCTTGGGATTGACATCAATGACAACACTTTCTTAAAAATACCCCCCTTTGGAATTGATGGAAACACCACTAGACATTAATGGTCATTGATGGCATGAGATATTAATATCAAGTTGCTAATCCAAAGGTTGTTGCTTCTCTCATGCTGCCTAGGCAACGTATTCAATTCGTTTCCCATTTGATATCAATGGAAAAAATTATTCCTAGGAATTGTTCAACTATAAATGGTTTCTCGATCAATAACTCTTAAAATTTTACTCCCCTTGTGGATTGCTCCTCCTTAACTATTGGTTCTTTCTTATCATTTGCATCTCATCTCCCCCTGTCAATAACATACTTCGTGAGTGATATTAGTGAGTCATTCCTCCTTACAAGGAGGGAATTTCTCCCATTTTGCGTTTAATATATTCAAAAATTTCACTTGGAAAAAGTTTATTGAATATATCGGCAATTTTTTCCCATGTTGGAATGTATTCCATCCCAAAAAAATTATCAATGGCATGTTCTCAAAGAAAATGGTACTTAATAAGAATATGCTTCATTTTATAATGCATAACATGTTTTTTGAAATGTTTATAGCACTGGTGTTGACACACATAATAGAAATAGGTTGGTATCCATTATTCTGAAGATCCTTTAGGTTCTTCTTCATCCATAGGACTTGGGTACAATAGGAGGCTAATGCAATATATTATGCTTCAATAGTGGATAGATAAATTGAAGTTTGTTTCTTATTGAGCCAAGAAGCCATATATATTCCTCACAAGAAAGCTTGTCCATTCGTGCTCTTTTTATCATGAATACTAGCAACCAAATTTGCATCGGTTGATCCAAGTGGATATTGGTGGCCACCCACCTATTCCACTTGGGCCCCCACCATTGTCTCTTTCAGTTTTTCAGTTTCGGCATAACTTACTATTTTTATCATTTTTTCGGGTCCTGAACTTCTAGAGCCGTTTTGAGGCCCTAAACGACGTTTTTTGGGCATCACGCCTCGAGAAAATATCATTCCATTTTGGAATGATATTTGTGGAAAAAGTTGTATTCCTTGGATAGAGCTTTCTAATGATGTATCATGTGCATCAAATGGAGATAGTATGCCAAAGTTACGTCCCTGGGAAGTTGAAACACCAATTTACCCAAACGGGGCCCATAGTTTTGGCGCTTCATCTCCTAGGGTTAGGTTTTTCGATGTTTAGGGTTCTCCATTGTTTCTCAATAATAAATAGGCCCTTGAGCCTCATTGTAACTCAGTTCAGAGGCCTGTAGCCACCACATCTCTTCTCAGAGATAGCTACCAGCACCCTAGCTATTTTTATTTCCATTCTGTCTGTAAGCAAATTTCAATTCTTTGATATTAATGAAATGAAGTGTTATTTCCGCTGCATATCTGTATTTATGGTTATATGTTTATTCTATTGTGTTCCTGCATAAATTCGGATCAGTGGTATCAGAGCGGTCTTCTTTTTCTCGATCCTTCTTTGCATGTCCCCAACGAGGTCGGGGTATAAGGAGCCAGGGCTTGATCTAGTGGAACCTTTGCAAGATCAACCTCGCAAACCTTGACGGACGCCCATGGGGGATGAAAAGAAAGATGAGGGAGCAGGAGATCCTATCAAAATATTTCTCAAGGAGGCCCTCGAAAAACAAAGGAACGCGATGACGAATAACTTTGCTCAGATCCTTCAACAGTTGCCCACCGGTGGTGCGTCTACATCCAGCAGCCACTCTGGAGGTGCGACTCCTTTTAAGGTACAAGTGAATTTTTACATTCCCATATTTGAGGATCAAATAGACGCAGATTCCGTAGATAGATGTTTGAATCTATTAGAAGGATATTTCTCGGTTCACAACTTTTCAGACCGGGAGAAGATTATTTTTGCACTCCTTAAAGCTACCCCCCATGTTAAGGACTGGTGGGAAACCTACTGTGAGAACAAGGACCAGACAGAACCCTCTCTGTTCTCGGCCGTACCAACTTGGAATTCTTTCCAAGACGCCATCAAGGAACAGTACTATCCCGTGGGAAGCTATGAGGACAAGTACATACAATGGACCACGCTACGACAACAAAGGGATCAAGATGTGCATGAGCTGACGAATCTATTCCATACCCTGTGCACAAAGTTGGGTATCAAAGATTCAAAGAAACCTTTGGTGCTAAAATATCGCAGCTGTCTACACAGATAAATTCAGGAGGAAATGGATTTCCTTGACATATCCTCGCTTGGTATGGCATACCGGTATGCTGCCAAGATTGAGCAGAAATTTAAACAGAAGAAGCGAGACTTTGGATCTGTGAATCAAAAGCAAGGGAAAGGTGCTTCCAAACCGCAGAAAAAAGGACAGAGCCAAGGCATGGCGGCTAAAGACAACCCGTCAAAGCCACAAGAAAATAACAACACCGCAAAGCCAAATAAGGACATGGGAAAGTGGTGTGAGTTCCATAAGAGCTCCACTCACAACACAAGTGAGTTTCGGGCCAAGAAGTCGCTAGTGGCCGAGATGAGGTTTTCTGAGTCAGATGCATGTTCCGACTCTGAATCAAAACCTGAAAAGGGGAATGAAAAGGGGAAACAGATTATTGATGCGGAGCCCAATGCCACTGTTTCCACTACAAATATCTAGAAGGAGGAACCGAAAGATCCGTAGGAGGAGGAACGTCTCTTACAATCCCAGATGTGGGTAAAGGGCTCCCCTGTACAGTTCATTGTCGACAATGGTAACCAAAAGAACCTCATTTTAGTAGAAGCCGTGAAGCGGTTGGGCTTACCGACCACAGCTCACCCACATCCATACACCATCAGGTGGCTTCACCAAGGACGAGATCTCCGCGTCAGCCAGCAGTGCCGCCTTCCTTATAGCATCAAGCCATTCATGGATGAGGTATTATGTGGTGTTGCTCCTATTAATGTTTCTGATGTATTATTAGGACAACCATACTTGTGGAAGCATCATGCTGTGTATGAGTCTCGACCTCGTGCTCTTATTGTTACTTTGGGAAATAAGTTGTACAGGATACCAGAGGTACCACCTCCTGTGGCTATCTCTTTGGTTACTGCAAAACAATGCAGTAAGCTCATTTCCCAAACCAGGAAATTATTTTTCCTTATGATCCGCCCCTAGGGCAAGAAGAAAGGCGTGACACAGCATCCCGGACGAACAATGTTCTGGGTAAATAGGTAACCGTTTTGAGGTCAGGTTACCTATTTCATCGGTAACATTGTTCTGAGGCTCCTCTTGCTGTGACAGCAACAAATGGATAAGGTCGTGGAGGAGTACGGGGACATCTTCACCTCACCCACAGGGGTTCCTCTGCACTGCCAGGTCAAGCACCCGATTGATCTGACCCCAGGTGCGCCGCTGCCCAATGGACCAATCTATCGACGCTCTGTTCTGGAAAATGATGAAATCAAGAGGCAGATTTAGGAGCTGTTGCAGAAAGGTCACATCAGACCAAGTTCATCACCATGTGGGAGCCCGATCGTGTTGGTACAGAAAAAGGATGGGACGTGGAGACTATGTATTGACTATCGGGCGCTGAACAAGATTACTGTCCGGAATAGGTACCCAATCCCACGGATTGATGACCTTCTGGACCAACTCCAAGGTGAAAATATTTCAGTAAGATCGACCTGAAGTCTGGGTATCACCAGGTACCAATTGAACCCTCTGATGTGTGGAAGACTGCCTTCAAAGCTAAGGAAGGCCTTTTTGAATTGTTGGTCATGCCTTTCGGGTTGACGAATGCTCCCGCAACCTTCATGAGGATGATGGACGACATCTTGCAGCCATTCACCAACTCATTCGTAGTGGTGTACTTGGATGACATTCTAATCTTCAGCAAGACTTGGGAAGAGCACCTTCATCACATCCGACAAGTCCTCCAAACACTGCGGCAACACAAGTTGTGTGCCAATTTGGAGAAGTGCACATTTGGCATGACCCAGGTTCAATATCTGGGATACATTATTGATGAAAGGGGGGTGCATGTGGATCCAGCCAAGATCCAAGTCATTTGGGATTGGCCAACCCCAACCACTAGAACAGAGCTTCGTAGCTTTCTGGTTCTTGCTAATTTCTACCATAGATTCATGTTGGGATTCTCTCATATCACTTGGCCCTTGAGTCAAGTCACCAAGGGAGGAGCGAGAGAAAAATTCTTTTGGTCTGAACCTCAACAGAAGGCATTCATAGAATTGAAAAATCGCCTTTGTTCTACCCCAGTTCTCACATTACCAGATTTGCAACAACCATTTGAGATCGAGACAGATGCCTCTGACTATGCTATTGGGGTAGTTCTTACTCAACAGTTATGTCCAGTGGCATATCACAGTGAGACATTGTCGGAGACAGTTCACAAGTATCCCACCTATGACAAAGAAATGTATTCCATTGTGCAAGCCTGTCGACAATGGAAGCATTACATTTTGGGGAAGGAAACAACCATCCACACAAACCACTGGCCCCTGCAGTTCATACAGACACAAGGGAAGTTGCAGAATGATCGCCATCAGAAGTGGTCCACATATCTGCAACAATTTCATTTGAACATTAAGTACAAGAAGGGTAGCACCAATAATGTTGCAGACTGCCTCAGCCGACCACCGATCGTGGCGCTCACCACCGTGCTCAACTCTTGTGGGCACGAGACTTCTGATTGGCCGCTTCTCTATGAGAGTGACCCGGAATTCGGCCACACTTACGAGGCACTCTTGGGGGGCACACAAGTTCCAAATTTTCACCTCCAAGATGCACTTTTATGTCACCTGGGACACCTTTGTGTTCCTTCAAGCGAGCGTGCCAAGATGATATGGGAAGCACACTACAGTCGATTCGTTGGGCATTTCGGGGTCGAGAAAATAGTGGCAATACTACAGAAGTATTTCTATTGGCCGAACCTTTGAAAGGATGTCAAGAAGCACATCAGATCCTGCACTGCTTGTGCCATTACCAAACTGACCATCAAGAAGCAAGGCCTATATACTCCACTACCTACCCCTAGTCGACCTTGGGAATCCATCTCCATGGATTACATGTCAGGCCTGCCTTCTACTAAGAATGGAAATGACTGTGTTTTCATGGTCGTTGACAGCTTCTCAAAGATGGCCTTTATGGCAGCCTGTAAGAAGAATATCACAGCAGAAGCCACTACTAAACTCTTCTTTGAACGAGTGTGGCTGCACTTTGGGATCCCACAGTCTATCATATCAGATCGAGATAGCAAGTTCCTCGGCACATTTTGGTCCAGCCTCTGGTCAATGTTAAACACAAAGCTCACCAAGTCCACAACTTTCCATCCCCAAACAGATGGCCAGACAGAGGTCGTCAACAGAATGATTGTACACATTCTGCACATGTACAATACAAAGCATCCACGCACATGGGACGAGAGCCTCCCCTATGTACAACATAGTTATAACCAGGCTCTCCATAGTTCAATTGGCCATAGCCCCTTTCAGGTGGGCTTGGGATTCCAACCAATATGTCCCATTGACGTAGCCATGCCATTTGCAGCTTTTCAGGCTGATTCAGCTCATGTCCAGTCTGAAGTTGACAAAGCAAGTAGCTTCATTGAGTGCATTCAACACATCCGCCAATAGGTTCATGATATATTGGACAGAGCCAATGCGAAGTACAAGCAGCGCCATGATCAACACCGGGTGCCACACAACTTCCAGGTGGGCGACAAAGTATGGCTACATTTGCAGAAGGAGCACCTCACTAGACCCCACCGCAAGCTTCGCCCGCTCTGATACGGGTCGTACACCGTCACCAAGGTTGTAGGGAACAATGCCTTTGAGCTTAGTATTCCACCATTCCTTGGTCTGCACCCAGTGTTCAATGTCGATCTCCTTCGTCCTTACTTCCCACCTCTACTGAACACCTCGGACATTACAAAACAACTCACACCAACAGAGTTAAACCCAGACTGCATGGAACAGGCCAGCACAGATTGTATCATGGACTTGCAACTCAAGAACACTCACCAACAGAAGATCCAACTGTATCGGGTTGTCAAAGTTGGCCAACTCCTGCACCAAGGAAAGTGGTTCACTAGGGACCAAGCTTAGCAGAAATTTCCTCATCTCATGGAGGAACTTAACACAATGGGGACCATTGCTTCCTAAGGGGGGAGGAATGATCCAGGTGAATATTGGTGGCCACCCACCTATTCCACTTGGGCCCCCACCATTGTCTCTCTCAGTTTTTCAGTTTCGGCATAACTTCTTATTTTTAGCAGTTTTTCGGGTCCTTAACTTCAGGAGCCGTTTTGAGGCCCTAAACGATGTTTTTTGGGCATCGCACCTCGAGCAAATATCATTCCATTTTAGATTAATATTTGTGGCGAAAGTTGTAATCCTCGGATAGAGATTTCTAATGATGTATCATGTGCGTCAAACAGAGATAGTATGCCAAAGTTACGTCCCTTGGAAGTTGAAACACCAATTTACCCAAACGGGGCCCATAGTTTTGGCGCTTCATCTCCTAGGGTTAGGTTTTTGGATGTTTAGGGTTCTCCATTGTTTCTCAATAATAAGTAGGCCCTCGAGCCTCATTGTAACTCAATTTAGAGGCCTGTAGCTGCCACATATCTTCTTATAGATAGCTACCAGTGCCCTAGCTAGTTTTATTTCCATTCTGTCTGTAAGCAAATTTCAGTTCTTTGATATTAATGAAATGAAGTGTTATTTCCGCTGCATCTCTGTATTTATGGTTATATGTTTATTCTGTTGCATTCCTGCATAAATCTGGATCATCGGTATAAGACCTGAGTGTATGATATATTTTCCTTAGATACCATAAACCACAATTTGTAGTTCCTTGTAGATATCTAAATATTCTTTTATCTACATTCACATGATATTCCCTCGCATCTAATTGAAATATTGCAACCATAACTATTGCTTTCATGATATATTGTCTAGATGTTGTTAATTAAAGCAAGGTGCCAATCATGGACCTATATATGATTTGGTTTACTATTGGAAACTCATAATCCTTACTAAGTTTACAACATGTTTCCATAGGAGTTCTCACAGATGCACAATTTTCCATACCAAATTTCATTAAAATTTCCTTAAGGTACTTGGTCTAAGATATAAAGATAATTTTTTTTGTTTGATCAACATGAAATCCAAGAAAGAAAGACAATTCCCCCAAAATGGACAGTTCAAATTCCTTTTGCATGTTGGATGAAAAAGTTTTTCTCATAGCATTAGCATCACTCCTAAATATTTTATCCTCTAGGTAGACAAAAATAATCAACATTTTACATTTTCAAATCGTAATTTAAAGGTTATTTTTTGTTGCACTTGTTTTTAAACCTTGCTACTAAAGATACTTATCCAGACTAGACTAGCAAGCTTTAGGTGCTTGTTTCAAACCATATAATGATTTTTTTAATTTTCACACATGATCCTTGTCTTTTGATAGTTGAAACCATTCTGGTTATTCAACATAAAATTCTTCTTGGATTTTTCCATTCAAAAATGCTAAGTTTACATCCATTTGACAAACTTTGAATCCTTTAAAACATGCAAAAGCCAATAGCATTTTGATTTCTTCAAGTCTAGCCACTAGAGAAAAGGTTTCTTCAAAATACACCCCTTCAACTTGAGAATATCCTTTATTGTTGAAAAGTCAACAAGAAATTAGTTAACATAATTAATTGAGTAAAAGTTAGTGTAACTAGTTGTAATTGATTATTTCACTAGTGAGAGGTCAAGTGAATTAAATCAGATTTAATTCACATGTAGTGATATGTCAAGTAACTGATGATTTACTATTAATAGCTGCATTCATGTCAGTTCTGATGAGGACCCAGTTGAGACAGAGGTTAAAGGGATGTTAACTATTAGTTGTATTATTAGAAATCTACCTGTACGTAGTAATACACCCATAGGGTTTCCCATAAGTATTGCGTAGTTTTGGAAGGCTAAAATTCCTAAATAATATGGATTTAATTCTACAGGAATTATGCAAGAAAGGCAGGCTGAGCAGAGGCCGGAAATTGGCTAAGTGTTGGTCAATTTTGTCTAGATTAGTGTGAGACAGTTGGTAGAGTGCAACAGACTCTTGTGAGAAGAGTGTGCTATAATTTTTTCATGATTCCTTGGTTGAATATACAATATAAGATAGAGGGGTTTCGAGTAGTAGGCTTTCCCCGGGAAAAATATCTGTGTTGTGGATTGATTTACTTCTTTCTTTTACTTAGTGTGACTGAAAAAGAAGGAAAGAAGCATGACATGTCCAGAGTGAAATGTTTTCACTGTCACGAGCATGGACATTATGGAACTAATTGTCCATGGAAGAAGAAGAACAACAATAAGGCTTCAAGACCTGCAACGAGTGAAGCTTTGGCTTCACAGTTCGAGTTGGAATTCTCACTCATCGCAAGCATGGTGTCTAGTGCGATGGGATTAGTGTGGTACTTGGATAATGGTGCATATTTCCACATGACGGGAGAAAAAGAACTCTTTAGTAGCTTGGAGGATAAGGATCTTCATATGCACATCGAGATGGGTGATGGGAGGAGGTATAGCACTACTGGGATTGATACAGTTACTTTCCAGAGACAGTTAGGTAAAGCTTTCTTATTAAAATATGTCATGCATGTACCAGGCTTGAAAAATAATTTAGTTTCAGTTTCTATGTTGGAGGTTAGGGGATATGATGTGGTTTTCATTGAAGGAAAATCATTCCTTCGTCTCAAAGCCACAAGACAACTTAAGAATATTGGGGTTCGTGTGATGGCTACATAGCATTGATGGGTAAAGTAGACAGAGTGATGAGCCAGGATGAGGGTGAGTTATGGCATAGGAGATTGGGCCATCTACACCATGGTGCTTTGAAGTTCATGGAGCAGATTTGTACAGGGCTTCTAAAGGGTGCTCTTGCATAGATAGACACATGCAATGGATGTACCATGGGGAAGTATACAAAGGCAAATTTTCATGAGAAGGAGAACTGAGCAGCAAAAATCCTTGAGAGAGTCCACTAAAATGTGTGTGGAACATTATCTACAGCTTCTATAGCAAAGCACAGGTATTATGTGATTTTTTTTATGATATTTCTAGAAAGTGTTGGACCTACTTCATTTAGAAGAAAGATAAAACGCTCTCAAAATTTTGTGATTGTAAAGCACTAGTTGAGAAAGACACAAGCAAGCATGTGAAGGCTCTAAGGAGTGAAAATGGTGGTGAGTACATCTTGAATTCAAGGTATTCTATTCAAAATAAGGAATTCATAGAGATTTGATTGCACCTCATAACCCACAATAGAATGGGGTTGTGGATAGAAAGAACAGAACAATTGTGGGTGCATCATGAGCGATGTTACATGATGAGGGCCTATCGTTGCATCTGTGGGAGGAGGCATTCAACACAATGATATTTGTGCATAACCATAGTCCTCATCAGATACTTTGCATGAGTACAGAAGAGGAGGCTTTTTCTGGTAAGAAACCTAATGTTTCATATTTTACAATTTTTGGCTCATCTGTCTATTTCCATGTGACTAAAGATTCCAGAAAGAAGCTAGAACCAATAGCTAAGATTGTGATATTTGTGGGGTACATTAATACTCACCACAACTATCCGGTGTCTTTTTTGAACAGCATAATGATAGTTGTCAGACAGGATGAAAAATTTGATGAGGAGAAAGACATGTGATTGTCCCTTGAGAGGGAGCTTGATTTGCATGCAGATGAGGAACTCTTGGTTCCAAAGAATGAACCTCAAGATGTGGAGCAGCCACATACAGAGCATCATGGAGTGGCAGAAACCACTCGTGCAGATCCATCCACCATACATGGTAGGAGGCGCACCACATAAGATGATAGATTAAGACTTGATGCGGAAGAACATGTAGGAGCACCTACATCACTACATAGATAGAGATAGTCACCAGACAAGTTTACTGGATACATGGCTCTTATGAGCAAGCGTATTTTGATAGAACTATCCTCTTTTGAGTAAGCATTGCAAAAAACAACTTGGGTTGACACCATGGTTGAGGAGTATGACTCCATCATCAGGAATAGTGCATGGGAAGTTCTCCCAAGACTAGTCGAGAAATCAGTGGTTAGATCTAGATGGATATATAGGGTGAAGCAAGAAATAGATGGGAGTGTGGAGAAGTACAAGGCTATATTTGTAGCACGAGGATTCTCAAGTGTTGAGGGGATTGAATATGAGGAGACCTTTGCACCAGTTGCAAGGTACTCATCGATCAGATCTATCCTTTCACTCTCAGCGCAGATGGGGTGGAAGATACATCATATGGATGTGAAGACTACATTTCTCAATGGATTTATTGACAAGGAAGTGTACATTGAGCAGCGAGAAGGTTTTGAGACCTTTCACAGTGAGTCGCATGTGTGCAAACTCAAGAGAGCTCTGTATGGGATGAAGGAAGCACCTCGTGCTTAGTACACCAAGATTGATAGTTATTTCACTAGGTTGGGCTTCATGAAGAGTGAAGTAAATGAAAACCTGTACCAAATTGTGGTTGATGGTAAGATTTTGATTATCATTCTTTATGTTGATGATCTTATTATGACAGGTGATGAGAAGCTCATAACTTCTTGCAAAGAGGATCTTGCAAGAGATTTTGAGATGAAGGACACGGGAATATTTCACTATTTCCTTGGTTTGGAGATATGGCAGTGAGATGGGGTGCTATTTGTTTCTCAAGGAAAGTATGCCAAAGATATTCTGAGGAAGTTCCATATGGAGAGTTGTAAACCCATTGAGACTCCTCTTGCAAGAAACTGGAGGAAGAAGGATGCTACTTTAGGTGAGGTACTGGACGCTACACTTTATGGGTAGCTTGTGGGTTCATTCATGTACTTGGAGAACACATGACTAGACATATGCTACGTAGTTAAGCCGACCAAGCTATGGTTAAGCTGACCACACTCTTTTGGAAGGCAAGGAAGCATTTCTTGAGGTATCTCAGGGGAAATACAGAGTATGGATTATGGTACAGACAGACAGAGGGAGTGAAGCTTCAACACTTCATCAATGCAGATTGGGCAGACAATCCATCAGATAGGAAGAGCACACCGGGAGGAATCTTCAGCATAGGATTGACAAGAGTTTCTTGGTACAATAGGAAGCAGAGATTAGACGCACTCAGTTCACCTGAGGCAAAGTACATGGCAGCCAATCAAGTGGCATGTGAGGCCATATGGATGAGGAAGATACTTGTTGGTTTGTCTGGTCATCATATGGATCTGACGGTGATACATTGTGATCACCAGAGTTGCATAAAAATCTCGGTTAATATAGTATTCCATGACAGGTCCAAGCATATAGACATCCGTTATCACCATCTTAGAGATTGTGTTCAGAGACGCATTATGTTACTCTAGTCCATTCCCACGGAGGATCAGGATGTAGATATTCTGACGAAGGCGCTCGCCAAGAGAAAATTTGAATACCACAGAGGCAGGATCGAGGTAGCTGATAATCCCTTTATTGTTGAGAGGGACTATTGAAAAGTCAATAAGAAATGAGTGTCTAATTTAATTTTCCCTTAATTAAATTGTACAATAAATTGTAATCTTATCTCATAATAGCTTGTAATAGTTAACTGAGTGTGATAAACTCAATTAGCTCATGGAATTTGAGTTGATGGTGGTTGGTGAGGCATGTAGAGTGATTCTATTTTTTTAGATTCCAATTTGTAGTTAGTGTATTAGTTTTAATGCATGAGAAATCAGTTAATTCAATTAATTGAGTTAAAATCAGCTTAACTAATTGTAACTGATTTTTGCACTAGTGAGAGGTCAAGTGAATTAAATAAGATTTAATTCACATGCAGTGATCTGTCAAGTAACTAACGATTTACTATTAATAGTTGCATGCATGTCAATTCTGATGAAGACCCAATTGAGATAGAGGTTAAAGGGATGTTAACTATCAGTTGTATTATTAGCAAATTTCCTGCATGCTTTAACACACCCATATGATTTCTCGTGAACATTTCACAGTTTTGGAAGGCTGAAATTCCTAAATAATAGGGATTTAATTCTAAAGGAATTGCATAAGCAAGGAGGTTGAGCAGAGGTAGGAAATTGGCTAAGTGTTGGTCGATTTTGTCTAAATCAGTGTGAGACAGTTGGTAGAGTGCAATAGACTCTTGTGAGAAGAGTGCATTATAATTGTTTCATGATTCCTTGGTTGAATATACAATAGAATATAGAGGGGTTCATAGCAGTAAGCTTTCCCCAGGAAAAATATATGTGTTGTGGATTGATTTGCTTCTTTCTTTTACTTGGTGTGATTGTGTGATCGTGTTTATTTTCTGCAATTAATTTGTAGAAGGATTAATTATCTTTCTTTAGCATATCACATGATTGGATTGAATCCATTGGTATACATAGTGTTTGTATAATTTATACATCTACATATGAGTCTTTCATTGATTCTTAATACCTGTCTATCCTCATTGCATTTATTTCTATAGGTCCAGTTGGCTCTAGTCACATTCTTGTCTTTTGGTCTTGGCACATATTCCCATGTCCCATTTTTCATGATTTTATCTAGTTCATCATTCATAGCCTTAACCCAATTTTTATCTTGAAAATCCTAAGAAAAATTTTAAGGCTCCATTAAGCATACCAGAGGTAGGTCGTCCTGGTTGGATGTGCTCACAATTTTCCTTCTTCTTTGAACTCATGACTCCCATTATCCAAAAATTGATTGTTTAGATGATTATTTTGAACATATTTAGATGATGTTTTTGAATATAATGAGTCATCTTCTTATATTTTTTCTCCATCATGCTCTTCACAATGATTATCATCTAGGTGTGATTCTTGATAGTTAATTGGATGTGGCTAGAATTGGGAAGCATTTCAGTTATTTTTGCATCAATGCATTCAACAAATTTTTTATTCCTTTTGTTGTAACATTTGTATCCTTTGCTTATATAGGCATATCCAAGAAAATTTCCTTCGTAAGATCTAGATTTTAATTCCCCTAAATTTTCTTCCTTTAATTTGATGTAGAATACACTTCCAAACTCTCTAAAATGTTTAACTATGGTTGGTTACCTTTCGTTTTTTGGGATTTTTAGTACCATTTGATGTAATTTGAATATTGTTCAATATGTAGATTTTGGTGTACACTCTTTCTCCACAAAATTGGTCCAAAAAATAAGATTTAAAAAACATGGATCTGGCCATTCCTTGTAGTGTTTGATTTTCCCTTTTGGCCTCACTATTGTGTTATGGTGTTCTTGCTATCGTGAATTTTATTTTGATTCCACTATGTTCAAAAAAATCATTGAATTCATTTGAAGTGAATTCTCCTCTTTTATATGTTCCTAGCAATTTAATATTTATATCTATTTCATTTTCTACCAAAGAATTGAAGGCTTTGAATCTTTCAAAAGCTTAAAATAAAGGAATCTGAACTTATTCTTGTAAAATCGTCAATGAACATCATAAACTACCTTTCACCTTTCAAAGTCTCACTTCTAGCTAGTCCATGGAGCTCAAACAGGTGTGAATGATTTCCAAAGGACATGATGAAGAAAGTTCTCCTTTTTTTTAAGCGTACTCTGATTTCTTTTCCACACTACGACACTTTAAATATAGAATTATGATTCTGTGTTATTTTAGGTATGTCCTTAATGCCATAGAAAACTTTCTTCTATCTTTTCTAACAACCATATTTAAAAATCCATGTAAAAAAATATAATACCAAGGTCATAGGACACTTATTCCAAGCTAAATGTTGGGAAAAGACCTCCTAGTGTGGGTGTTCATTTGAGTTATTATGGCTAAGGAATTGGGAAAGGATTTGGAAAGCCATGAGATATTATTTGGCATTTATTTATGAAAATAATGGAAATTAGGAGAAAATGAACTTGAAAGGTCACAGTTTTCTTGTGAGGAGGAAAATGAAGGATAATACTGGAAAATGAAGAAAATAGAGGCCTCGTTGATAAAAAGGCTTATGAGGATCATTTCATGGACTTTGGTTAGTTTAGTTTTGGAGCTCTCCCTCTATTCTCTCTCTCTCTCTCTCTCTCTCTCTCTCTCTCTCTCTCTCTCTCACACACACACACTCTTGGACAGTGATTTTTCTTGGAGCACTTTACCATTGGATCAAGAAAAATAATGAAGTCACAAAGGAAGAAAAGATCAAGCAAGGAAGAGTAGGATCAAGAAACTACAACAAGATTCTTTGTAGGTACCGAATTTCATGTATTATTTCCTTGCTAGTTTTTGCATGCATGGTTATGCATGTGTGTTCTTGGTTCTCTTGTTGTTATTGGCATTGGTTTTTTGAGGTGTCAAAATTTTCTTCAACCTTTCCTTTCCATTTCTGGATAGCCATGGTGTGATTGCGTTCTCATGTTTTGGTTGATTTGGATTGCGGGATGGAATTGAAACTATGTGAAGTGGTCTCTAAAAGAAATAAAACATGGCCCAGTGATCCCTAAATCAAAATGTCAATTGTGGTAAATCCTTGGCCTAGTGAACCTTGAACCGAAATGTGGGTTGTGGTAAATCGATATTTTGTGTTACCTAAGTGGGCCTAGAAATCCACAACCGATGAGTATCAGGATATATGGTAAATCCTAGAGGTGGGTTCCCTCAATCAGACCTAGGAATCCTTGGCTAGTGAATGGCAGTATATACGGTAAATCCTAGAGGGTGGAGTCTTGATTAGGCCTAGGGATCCTCGACCTTGGTATAGAGGGATGTAAAGTAAAGCCTAGAGACTAGGTGACAGGAAAATTCCTCATGGTGTAGGTGGAGAAAACCGGTGGAAGGCATGCTTGTTTAGGGCCTAGTGATCCAGTGGGGATTGTGATAAAGCTTGGTTATATTGATGAAAGTGAGGTGGTTTAGCCTCAGGAAACCCTGGTTAATTTCTGGTTATGAGTCCCACATTCATGCTTGGAATATGGCACAGAGGTGATTGGCTGAAAGAAATATTTGGTTCAGCCAATCTATGGTCGGGTGGTATGTGGAAGTTCCAAACCCAGTTGGCTTATGCATTCATTAATAAGAGTTTTTTATCCTTATTATTTCATGTGTAAAATTACATGTTCATATGTGGCATCTATTGTTGTTGTATCCTTCTTAATTTTGTTCGTTATATGCTGGTTATGTATCATGTTTTATGAAAATTATTATGTATGGATCTCATCATGTTTTGGTTGATAAATTAATGAAAAATGTATATATGACATAATAGATGATAATTCAACTGATGTGATAAAGCATCAATTATTCTTTACGAATCTCAAATAAGTATGACATCCCTATGTTTAGATCTATTGTTATGACCTGTAGAGTTCATGTTCATGATATATTTGACAAAATGTCTATCATGGTTAGGCTTGGTTAGGTCAAGTCCTTGATAAATTTTTGTGTTTGAGGCTTTGTCATGGCATCATTTATTGTCTTGGAAGTCTCATCAAGTTTTGGGCAGTGGTATGGAGAGTAACCCTTAAAAGTGGCTTAAATATCATAGTCTCTAGCATATAATTAGTTGAACAAGACTAAATCTCCCCCTTTCAATCATTGTAGGAGCGAATGGAGGGTTTCAGTAGCATGGAGGCCTTCTCATGGGAGCAAATGGCGATTTAATTCATTGAAAAGCTAGGTTAACTTAGGTGTTGGGCACCTGGAGTGGTGGATTAGCTCCTGCGGGTCCTATAGTACCTGAGGGAGGTATGTAAAGTGTTGGTTCATCAGTTCCACTTCCTTAACTGCACCTAAGGAGTTGAATTATATCATAGTAATTCTTCATCACATGTTTACCCTAGTGGAGCAGTTAGCTTGGGTAAAGGGCATTACATCTTTTCCCATACAATAATTTTCCATTTTTGTTCCATTAAT
This sequence comes from Pinus albicaulis, assembly GCA_034641835.2. Taxonomy (NCBI): domain Eukaryota; kingdom Viridiplantae; phylum Streptophyta; class Pinopsida; order Pinales; family Pinaceae; genus Pinus; species Pinus albicaulis. The sequence goes on from CM076573.1 coordinate 460,831,424, forward strand.
AATGTATACATTGCTTGAAGTTTTGTTAGCCTTTTCCACCGGTTTTACTATATCAACATTTTTTATTTCTCAACTCTTGGAATTAAATGTGAGATTATATCCTTGGTCAAACATTTGAATGACACTCAAGAGGCTATGTTTTATTCCTTCCAAATAAAAAATATTTGAGCCATGGTCCTTCCATTATCAATGTTGACTATTCATTTTCCAATAATTCTTCCCAATGCATTGTTTCCATGAATTACTCATGGTAAAGTATGTTGTGGTCACTTCATCGACTATAGAGGCAGAGTATATAACATCTACTCATGCTTGTAAGGAGGCCATTTGAATTGTGAAATTGTGTTTAGATTTAGGGCTAAGTTATCGAACAATTATGTTGCAATATGATAGTAATAATGCCATTTTTATAGAACAAAATTGTTTTTAGACAATCTGGACCTAGTAACAACTGGGCCAACTACGAATGCATACCAAGGACTAACAAATTAAAACTTGTATAAGGTCTAAGGGAACTGGCGCGCGCGTCCTCAGCTCCTGCTGCGATTAGGTCTGTGACTGCTGGTCTGCCGCCGTCATGGATACGCCTGGGGGCGGGGAGCCCTCTCCCCCCCCCTCCTATCTCTTCTGCTGCAGCCTTTCGGAACCTTCTATCTCTGAAAGGGAAGAAACACCCTCTTCCTGAAGTCCCAACGTTCATTAAAAAATTAGATGAAATACCTGAGATCGCTTTGCCTGAAGAGCAGACAATCAAAATAGCACTCGCCTTAGCTGACAGAGGTTTGGTCGGGCAGTTTATGGGCCGCTGGCCATCAAAAAAAGTGACAGATGAATGGGTCCAACGGAACTGGAGGCCTCTGCTAAAAAACAACGTGATCTGTTACGCTGTTGGTCGAGGATTCTTTATTTTCGAATTCACTTCCAAGGAAGACCGTGACCTGGTGTTCAGAAATGGTCCTTATTTCATGGGAAACCAGGGCCTTTTCCTCAACAAATGGACCCCTGACTTCGACCCTTCTGTCGATGTCCCGAAGGAGGTTCCTGTTTGGGTCCGGCTCCCCAATCTGCCGATCCACTGTTGGAGCTTCCAAGCCCTGCAGAAGATTGGTAACAAGCTGGGTCGCTTCATAGACAAAGCTGACAATAGGGGCCAATACACCTGCGCCAGAATATGCGTGGAAGTTGACCTAGAAGCTGGTCTCCCGGAAGCCATAAAACTCACAATCGGAGATTGGCAGCACTTTCAGAAACTGGATTACGAGCAACTGCCCTTTAAGTGCAGAATCTGCCACGAACATGGTCACTTCCAACGAAACTGTCCTAAAGCCCCTGCAAGGGACAAGGTGGAAGAAGAAGGATGGAAAGAGATAAAAAAGGGCAAGGCAGTCTCAAAGCCCTCAGAACAGACAAAATATGGAACTATAGGGAGACCCAAGCCCACCTCCCAGGCCAATCCAATCACAAAAGAAGGGCCCTCTGTGAGATCTTCCTCCGGTGGGAACGCAGAAACCATTGGAGCCCAAAAAGATCTGGAAGACTTGACGAAGGAAGTAAAAGAAACTGGTGCTGAAACAATCACCCCCCCAGCATCAGGAGGCAATGAAGGAAATATAGACAAGGAAGACCATATCAGCCTGGCTTCCGAATCTGATGAAGACTCAGAAGGAAGAACCTACGAATCAGACAGCTCACATGCCACCCCTATCAAATCAGCCAGAGGTCGAAAATCCAAGAAGAAACAGAGAGAGGAGAAAACTTATCTGGATGTTCTCCAAGGCTCTCAAAAAACTCTCAAGGGAATGATGAATACGAGATTAGGGCGCAAGCACGGCTCGGCTCCAAAAGGAGCCACAAGCTCCCAAGCCGTTAAATAATGAAGTACGTCTCCTGGAATTGCAGAGGATTAGGCAGCAGGTTAAAAGAAGATGCCCTGAAAGATATAGTAAGAATGTATTCGCCTGAAATCCTCCTCATCCAGGAGACAAAGTTGGAGGAAACTCCCCTCCTCCATGCTAGCAAAAACTTCTGGCGCAAAGGCTTTGGTTGTGATGTCAGTGCAAGAGGCGCATCCGGTGGAATCGCTACCTTCTGGGATAGCTCTACCTATGACCTGATTCAAAAAGACAGCTCCTCCCATTGGCTGCTCACGAAGCTCCTCCATAAAGACTCCGGACAACAAGTAAGTATGTTCAATATATATGCTCCTGTTCTTCCTTCTGAGAAAAAATTCTGTTGGGAATCGATCTTGACCTATCTTTCGCTGCATAATCCTGAAAACATTATCATAGCTGGTGATATGAATGTCACTCTTGCTGTAAATGAGAAAAAGGGAGGCTCCCTGGTCAGGGACCCAGCTAGAGAATGGGTTGAAGACCTCATGTTGGGATGGGAATTGGAGGATATCAAGCCCACAGCAGGGAAGTTCACCTGGTCCAACAAAAGGGTGGGGCCAAATCATATTGCAACTCGGTTGGACAGATTTCTGGTCCAATCCTCTTTCCTAACTTGCGGTCTAACGGCCTCGTCCAAAATTCTGCCAAACAGCACCTCTGATCACAAACCAATTATTCTCGAGCTGTCCACGGAAGAAAATCTTGGCCCTATCCCCTTCAGATTCAGTTCACTATGGCTTCAGCATGAGGGGTTCCAAGAGATGGTTTCAGATGCCTGGAAAAGACCTGTTCATGGTTCCCCTTTCTACATGTGGGAAGAAAAAATGAGGGGGCTCAAAAAAAGGCTCAAGGAGTGGGCTAGAAAGCTGAAAACTCCCTCCTCCAAACGTAAGATGGCCTTGGACAGTCTTGCTGCCCACCAAATATCTTTGGAAAACTCAGTTGTTTCCCAAGATCTTCTTCAAAGAGAAGTTGAGCTGCAAAAAGAGTTCCATAAAGCAAGTAGGGAAGAAGAAGAACTCTGGAGGCAGAAATCCAGAGCTCTCTGGCTTCAAGCCGGGGACAAAAATACTAGCTTCTTCCACAAACATGCTGAAGCTCGCAAGCAATTCAAAGCTGTTAAAGAAATACATCATCAAAATGCAGTAGTTAAGGATTTTGAAGACATCAAGCGGGCAGCTCATTCTCACTTCAAAGATCTCTACTCTGCCCCCGATGATCCACCTATGGATCCCCATGCCTATCCAATGAATTTGATTCCTCAATGTGTTCAAGATGCTGACAATTCTCTGCTGACTGCTCCAATCAGTATGAATGAACTTAAAAATACACTAGACAGTATGGAACCAGACAAAGCTCCTGGTCCAGATGGGTTCCCTGTTAGATTTTATCTTTCCTGTTGGGACATAATCAAAAATGACCTCTTGAGAATGATCAGAAAATCTCAAGCTTGTACAAAGATCGGAGGCGGCATCAACTCAGCTTTTCTCGCATTGATTCCGAAAGAGAAAGGTGCTGCTGATTTCAGCAGATTCAGGCCAATCTCATTGTGTAACTCCAGTTACAAGCTGATCACTAAAATTATAGCCAATCGCCTCAAGAAAATCTTACCGACCATCATCCCTGAAAACCAAGGAGGATTCATCAAAGGGAGAAGGATTCTTGACAACATTGTGCTGGTTCAAGAAGCTGTTCATTCAAGCTATCACCGAAAGGAGAAAGGTATGGTGATTAAGCTGGACTTGGCAAATGCTTTTGACAGAGTAAAGCATGAATTTCTGTTTATGGTTATGGAGAAAATGGGTTTCTCTTCAGCCATCATTAACTGGATAAAAGCCTGCATTGCCTCTCCTTGGATAGCGCCTTTGGTTAATGGTCGACCTTTAGATTTTTTCCAAGCCTCTCGGGGCCTAAGACAAGGCTGCCCTTTGTCCCCGCTTCTTTATGCCATTCAAGCCTCTGTTCTAAGCTTTCAACTGGACCATAATCAACAGACTCAAACCCTGCCTGGTCTTCGTATGGTTCATCAGGTCAAAGATATAAACCATGCCCAATTTGCTGACGACACTTTATTGCTGGGGGGGGCAAGCATAAACTCTGCTAAATCCTTCAAGAAGGAGCTGGACATTTATAGAGAGGTCTCGGGCAGCAAGATCAACTTTCTAAAAAGCACAATCTATAGCTAGAACTGCTCGGTTAAGGAATTATCTGATATAGCAAGGATTCTTGATATGGAAGGGTCCTGGGCCTGGGACTCCTTTAAATACCTAGGGGTACCAATTTTCAAGTCCACTCCTAAAGCTGCCCACTGGCTGCCACTTCTGGACAAGATTAAAGGCAGAATCCATGCCTGGGGTGCTTCATGGCTGAATAACGCTGGAAAGATCATTCTGATGAAAGATGTTCTCTCAAGTCTTCCGCTATATCAGCACTCTATCCTCCTTGCCCCAAAAACCTTCATCAACAAGATGGAAGCTCTCCTAAGGCGTTTTCTGTGGGAAGGGGGAAAAAATAACGAAAGAAGGTTGCATCTTGTTAAATGGGATATTATTAAAAAGCCTTTTATGGAAGGAGGTCTACAAATTCGAGATCTGGCCGCCCAAAATCAGGCTTTGGGAACCAAGCTGCTATGGGACATAGTCTCTGGAAAATTAAGTTGGAGCAAGAAAGTCCTGTGGAGAAAATATTTTCATGGGAAGCGCCTTAGATGTTTGGACCAGCTTCCTAGAACCTCTAAAGGTTCTCCTGTGTTTAAACTCTGCATCAAAGCTCTGGATCATTTCAGTCATAAGCTGTACTGGATTCCAGGCAATGGGCAAAAAATAAGAATCTGGGATGACTCTATCCTGGGTGACCAACCTTTAAATCAGATGGAAAATCTTACCAATATCAAAGACTGGCTCCAAGCTCGCAATTTAAATACCCTCTGGGACATCTCCTCTTGGACGGAGGATAGTCTTTGGGATTGCTGGCACCTGGGGGAGGTCCCTCAGAGGCTGGAAGGTGAGGCTTCAGTTCTCTTGGATAATCTTCAAGGAAAAGCTTCAGCAAAAGACAAACGAGGTTGGGGTTCTGTCTCAGGTTCATATACAGCATCTGAAGGCTACAAAAGCATTATGACCATTCCGAATGTTCCTCCAAATCCTGCCCAATGGAATTTTATTTGGAATTCCCCCTCTCTACCCAAAATATATTTTTTCTGCTGGACTTTAGCTCACAATAGCATTCTCACCTGTGACAATCTCCGCAAGCGCGGTATGGAAGGTCCATCCTGGTGCAATCTTTGCATGTTGGATGAAGAAACAGCAGATCATCTGTTCCTAACCTGCCCCTTTGCGCTAGAAGTCTGGAAGGGGGTCCTTATGCTAAATTCGGATAATTTCGAGCTCCCTAGGAACATACCAAATCTTTTCCAAACCTGGAGCAAATTATCTCCTTTTGGTCTTTCCAAAAATCTCCTTCTCAAAAATTGCTGGCTGTGGATCCCCAAGATTGTTTGCTGGAAGTTGTGGCTGGAAAGAAACAACAGACTATTCAGAAACGAACGCTGCAAATCACCCAGAGTCATCTCCAAAGTCAAAGCTCTTTTGGGTGAAATTCTAGAAGCCATTTCTGCCAAAAAGTTTGGTAAAGCTCTGAACAGAGAAGAAGAACTCTGGTTGAATGGACTGGTCCCTAACCATAAGGACTGTTCCACCCTTTCTGCAAGTGTCCATTCCACCTGGGAAATCAGACTGGAGGAGCAAGAGTTCATCAAATGGAGGTCGGCTCTGAATGAGCACTGCCTATTTTTTGACGGGGCCTCCAAAGGCAACCCTGGTATCGCAGGAGGCGGTGGGGTTCTCTTGGGCCCTGATGGTTCTGAAGTGTTCCGGTTTGCTTGGGGTCTGGGCAGGGATTCAAACAATAGAGCGGAGGCTCTGGCTCTGTGGCAGGGCCTTCATCAAGCAATCAACGGTAACTACCTCTCCATTTCAGTCTTCGGGGACTCCAGGATCATTATCCAGGCACTGAACACCAAAAAGTACCCCTCTCAGGTCCATTTATCAGCTATTCTCAGGAAAATTAGACTTATCTTGCCCAAATTCCATAAGATCTCTTTCTATCATATCCCCAGGAATTTAAATGCCCAGGCAGATATGGAAGCCAATCTTGGCGTGCTGCGAAGTAAAAGATCACTATCAGTCAACTATGTCGACTCCTTCTGCAACATTCCTTAAGTCCTGTATTCTCTGGGCCAAATTTCTGCTGGGCTTTCCTCTGTCCCCTTGGCCTTTCCATTTCCCCTGCTATCTGAACCGCAACATCTTTAATGATCATCTGAAAACAATCCTGGTTCACTCTCTTATGAAGCAGTCTGGCCCTTCCTATCATCTTCACGATCTCTGCTATTTCCTTGTTCACTCTGCTGTAAGCATCCGGTTCAGAGGCAGCTGTGTGATCCACTGCTGCATTTTCAGCAGAAGCCAAAACGCCCTTTTCATTAGCCATAGCGCACTCAAAGGTAATAGAAAGCAGGGCTCCTATTACGATGCCCTGAAATGCCAAACGAAGGTCCTGAACGATGGCCCGGAGAGATTTCAAGCCACCAGCTCCACTCTGCCAGCGCACATCTGCAGACTTGTCGGCAATCTCAGAGCTTCTCAATTTGATTCCTTCTCCAGCGCTCCATCGGATCAAGTCAACACTGAGCGAAGAAATCTGCTGTTGGGTTTTTGCAACCACTGCTACATTGTTTACAGCCTTAAGAGGGAAAATAGGCTCTGCGCTATCAGCCAGAGCAGTCATGTAATTGCAAAAGGCCACTGTTTTGGCGCTCTTTAATAAATTTTAACCGTTCCTGTCTAAAAAAAATAATGCCATTTTTATAGCTAAGAACCCAGCATTTCATGCAAAGATAAAACATGTGATTATCTAGTTCCATTTTGTTCGAGACATGGGAAAGGGTGGAAAGTTAAAACTAGAAAATTATGCACTTGATAAATTATTGCAAATGCATTGAAAAAACTTACGAGTACATGTAATTTCATGTGGTGTGCTAGGTCTATGGGCCTTATGAACCCTAGTAATTAATGCACAATTTGAAACATTCTCCCTCATATTTTTGCAAGATGCACATGACAAGTGAGAATTTTGGGACAAGTGTGTCTCAAACTTTACAATTGTGCAACATAACAATTATCTCAGGAAATTCTTAGTAGTGGTAGTGAAAGAAAGATTAGCATAATAAGTAATAATTGCTAACCAATAATTTGTGATGCATGATGAATAGTGGTAGGTAATTAATGTTGAGCAAGAACATTTGGCCTTATCCCTACTTTCCAACATGTGGAATTAGAAAAGCATAAATGGATTATGATTTCATTATGCCCATTTTTCGAGTGCTTCAATAGAGAGAGTGTGAATGTCTTTCAACTTATTATTATCTTGTTCAAATTTAGCTAAAACATATTTGCAACTAAATAATCCTGGAAAATCTATAATATATTATAACCCTAGATTAGTTATTGAATAATATAATGGATCTGATATGAAGTGTGAGACTTTTCTTTCAATTTTTTTCCGCTATTTCTTTTTTTTTACTTATTATTTTCCACTATTTACTTAAAAATTTTACGCTTTATTATCTCATGAATCAAATTAATTTAAATAAACTTTAATAAATACTTAAATTTCATAATGTTGTAATAAATTAGTTCTAAATACGTTAACATACTTCAGGCTGCTAAATCATATCGTGGCGTCTTTGATTATTTTTTTTCAATGTTAACATCTGTATTTAGTTCGATGAGCTATCATAACGTCATCCATTACATCAGTTAGAGCATTTGATTTTAATATTTGAACATGCATGTATCATTATGTCATCAATTTTATTTCTGAAATATTATTTTAGCACCTTAAAAATCTATTGGTTCATTCGTAACACCTACGTCATCATAATTTAATATATTATTTCAATCGTGGCATTTACGTTTAGGTTTGACTATTCCACCTCATCAAATATGTGGAATATTAATTTATAATAATTTAAGTCATAGAGAAAAACCTTCATTATATGGGCACGTCTCATTTTGAAGTCAATGCATGGTAGTATAGGTTATGTAGGCTTTCAATAAACTTGGACAAATGTGGTTGGCCCTTTCGTTTTGATTAAGGAATATTGTGGCGGTTTGTCATTAAGTGGAGTTACGTCAACAACGGACGTGATGTGATAGAACACTACTAGTAAGGAATTCGATGTCAAATTTGTAGGTGGAATAAAGGAAGGTTGGATAGAATGGAAGGTGACAATTTATTTTGTAGCTGGAATAGAAGGTGACCATTTTTTGAGGAATGTATTGTTTTTAAGTTTATAAAAAAGAATAGATGGTGATGTTAACGTAACTTGTATTTGTAATTAGAAGAGAGTAAATTAAGAAGAGTAAAGATCCTCTGGTAGCTTAAAGTTTCCTTGTGTGTTTAGTTTAAGAATGATGATTATAAAATGTAAAAGTTGAGGTTTGGATCGACTCGATAGTGTTGTTAGCGGATGAATTTTTATTTTTATTTGTTTTAGGTATTAGCTTTTAAGATTAGTGTAAGTATTATAATGTGTTATGCTTTGTAAATTAAGGTGTGGAATTGAAATTATGATAACTAATTAATATAGTATCATATGCAAGTGTTGGATGAAATAAATGGAATAAGAATTTATTTTAAATCTTGTTTGTTTGTGAACTTTAATTTTATAGGAAAAGTATTTATAATCAATTATATTTAATTTATATCATTTTAATTTTGGATTTATCAAGTGTTGATAGGGACCAAATTTCTTGAGATGCAAACATTTTTTAAAGTGAAAATATATTTGATAATTTAGGACAGGACAAGACATGACATTACAACATCTCTTCCATTATCCATACCTCTTATCCCAATAAATAGAATTACATGGTATTATAAGTTGAGCTACAATAGAAAAATAGACATGTTTGTAATCCTATTGTGTTGAATGTTAGTACAGTTATGGATAATGATTGCATTACACTATTGCAACATCTCTTCCATTATCCATACCTCTCAGCCCAATGAATGGAATTAGATGGTATTACAAGTTGAGATACAATAGAATAGGAGATATGTTTGTAAAATTATTGTCTTGAATGCTAGTATAGTTATGGACAATGATTACATTGCATTCTTTATATGGAATTGTTTATTTTCTCCAGAGGTTGCTTCCACCCTCAACTCATCCCCATGAAAATTGAACCCCACACAAACCATGTGATCTACAATTTATGGGGAACAATAATATATATATATATATATATATATATATATATATATATATATATATATATATATATATTATAGAGAAACCACTTAAGTGAAGTTGTTCTCAGTGAAATAAAAAATGGTAACATAAAGCCGGTAACTAAGAAGTGATGTAACACTTCAATAAAATAATACGTTAAAAGATACATTAGCCATGCTTATGAGAAAATTAACATTAAAATGAAATTCTTTAATAAATTAAAATTATTATGCATGTTTTTAAAAAAAACTGATATTATTTACATTTCGCTACTTTTAGAGGGTTTTAAAGATAATGTAATCTTTCACAATTGATTTCTAGTGGCAATACCTTTTTATGGAATTTGAATCTAAAATTTTATGACAAGTAAACTCATAAAAACTAACCAATTTACACTTCATCATAATTAAAAATTACTTGATTTTTAGTAGCAATACTTTTTTATGAAATTTGGATCTAAACTTTTATAAAAAGTAAATTTCATAAAAACTAACGAATTTACACTTCATCATAATTAAAAGTTACTTGATTTTTAATTGCAATACTTTATTTTAGAAATTTGAATCTAAAATTTTATTGAAACTAAATTCAAAAAAACTAACCCACTTCTTCATAGTTAAAACATACTTAAAAAATACATAATTCAATTATTATACCATTAACCATAATAGTACAATACAAAATATTAACTTTTAATAAACAAAAATTTATATTTCTTAAATATTTAAACATAATTAAAATTAAATTTTACATTATATCACCTAATTACTATCAATGCCCTAATATTTTTTGAATGAATGAAAATAATAAAGTAAATTAAATATGAGTACCTTCAATACCAATTATCCACTAAAATTGTATAACTTATTTTAATTTACTAACATATTTATATTTCTCACCTGGAATGAGCACAGTTAACGTGAGTTTCCAGTTTTCAGCACAGGTAATGTGAGTGTCCATTGAAAACAAATTTTGAAGATTTTATTATTTCAAATATAGTGAATTATTATAAATATTTTAATTTTTCTATAAAGGGAGAAAAAATGTAGATGGATGAGAATCTGTAAATGCAATGTGCGTATGAGAAACGACAGATAGATACAGGAGATTTTAATTCCTTTTCCGCCTCATTATCACGAAGCTTCCTCTTCGCGGACTTCTTGAGTTTTCACGGCCGTGTCCCAGGGCCTTTTTGACTTCTTACAGCCGTGTTTCTGAGGGGGGTTATTATTTTTTTGACTTCTTACCGCCTTGTGTCCGACGATCTTTTGACTTCGTACGGCCGTGTGTTGAGGGTTTCTTGACCCCGCTGAGTGGGTCCATTGACCTGTTCCTTCCGGTCGGCAATGGACCAACCATATAGTTCCCGGGTGGCTGGACCCACCATTGTAGGTCGAGTTGGGTGGAGATGGACTGTTCTTTTTTTTTCCGGTTTTCGGGTTATGATAATTCTCAGGTTATGTTATATTGGACTGTTCTTTTTTTTCCGATTTTCAGGTTATGTTGTTATTATTTATTTTTAATAATTAATTTTTTTTTAAAGAATAACAAGTAATATTATTCATAAATTTTGATTCTTTAGAATAATAGGGAGATGTTATTAATCAAAGAGCAACGGGTCGATTAGATTTAGTATCAATGGGAATCCCGTGTCAAGAAGGAAGGTTGCTGAGATGAAACATTTGATCGCATGAGATTAGTTTTCTAGCAACGAAATGTTTTTGAAGTTTTATAATTTTGGTTTTCCGAAGTTTACAATGTCGATTATCATTTTACAAATTTGGATTAGTAAAATTATTATTAGTTTTAATCAGCTATAAAAAAAAATTTAATTAGTTTATAAATATTTATAAAAGTATTATTTTTTTAATGAATTATAATCTTTTGGAAAAATATAAATTATTTAAGTAATTTAAAAAAAAATAAAAATTATAAATTAATGTAACCACTAAAAGGTCTTGACTCCTAGTCATTGAAACTTAAATTTTGGATCAGGTTCGTGGATGATCCCAGTGCCAATTGGCCACATGAAATTTGTCAAGGACAACCCCGACCACCTCCAACAAAAAGGTGTTCAAAAAATTAATTGTTCATGCGGAGAATGCTATATTGGGGAAACAGGTAGGACCTTCAAAATAAGACTTAAAGAACATAGTGTTGATATCACGTTTGGGAGAACCAAAACGTCGGCATTGGCAGAACACTCCAATAAAATGTGTCACCACATATGCCCTGAAGATGCAGTGATCATTGCCAAAGAAAACATCATTTTAAACATAAAGTTCGTGAAGCCCTGGAAATTATCAAGCACCCTCACAACCTCAATAGAGATGGAGATTTAGAAGTTAGCAGGAATTGGATCCACGTTCTTTCCCAAAAATAAGATAAGCTTGCCCCCCCTATCCAATGCCCCACCCTTTTCATCATCCCGCATTACATGTTCCTTACCATTTTAGCTCGTTTTCCATCATATTGTGTTCGCTATAATGCTCCTCCCTATACAGTTCCCCCTTACCTCTATCCTCCTTTTTTCTTCTTTCCAACTCCTTTCCTTACCCTTCTCCATCCCACTACCTTGCTACCCTTCTAAACTTTTTAAATCATTAACTCACTTTAAATCTCATCTTAAATAACCTACCTTAATAAGAACTAACAAAGACAAAAAAAAAAAAAAAAAAACCTTCTTAATTATATTAATTCTATATTATCTAAAATTTTATGAAAAGTAAACTCCATAAAAACTAACCAATTTACAATTCATCATAATTAAAAATTATTTTATTTTTAGTAGCAAAACCTTTTTTTATGAAATTTGAATCTAAAATTTGATGAAAAGTAAACTCCATAAAAACTAACCAATTTACACTTCATCATAATTATAAATTACTTGATTTTTAGTAGCAATACTTTTTTTATGAAATTCGAATCTAAAATTTTATGAAAAGTAAACTCCATAAAAACTAACCAATTTACCAACTTACACTTCATTATAAATAAATATTACTTGATTTTTAATAACAATACTTTTTATGACTTTTGAATTTAAAATTTTATTAAAACTAAACTCCATGAGAACTAACCCACTCCATCATAGTTAAAACTTACTTAAAAAACACATAATTCCATTATTATACAATTAAAAATAATAGTACAATACAAAATACTAACTTTTAATAAATAAAAGTTTATATTTATTAAATTGTATGCTATATTAATTAGATAACTAATCACTTTAAAAGGCTTAATTTTCTTTAAATGAAAATAATAAATTATATTACAATTATGACTATCATTCCATACTCATTATCCACAAAAATTGTGTAATTATTTTTAATTTACAAGATATTTATATTTCTCATATGGAATTCTAACTAATAACTTTAAATGTCTTAATTTTCTTTAAATACAAATAATAAATTAGATTACAATTATAACTACCATTCCATACTAATTATCCACTAAATTTGTGTAATTATTTTTGGTTTACAAGATATTTATATTTCTCATAGGGAATGAACACAAGTAATGTATGTTTTCAGCCCAAGTAATGTGAGTGTCCACTCAAAACCAATTTTGAAGATTTTATTATTTCAAATATACTTAATTATTTTAAATATTTTAATTTTATAATAAAAATTTTAAATTATTTTCTAACACAATGTAAAAATTTATTATAACTCAATTGTCTAGTTTAAATTATTAAAGATTTTTAAATATTCGAATTTTAATAATCTAATATAAAAACTTTCAAAGTGATCAATTTATCTATACATTCAAACTATTATTTTAAACTAACAAAAAAAATCATAATTGTACTTAAAATTACATCACCCATAAAATAAACTTTTTCTTATAAAATTACTACACCCTTAATAATAATTATCTTTATAATATACAATTAAAAATATTAATCTATCTTCCTTATCGATTTACAGTAATAACTACCCAAAACTATGTAAAAGAAAATCATCCCTACCCGGGCCAACGGAAAGGTGAAACAAAAACGAAGACGGCGAAATCAATTTCCTTACAATTTTCGCGTTAATCGCCGGAACTGGAGGTCAGGAAAGGAAAGTTATTCTAGCACTGCGTCTGCGATTGTGGTTGCCCCTCAGTTTCGATCCCGTGATCTTGGAGAGCATCAGGGAAAACCCTCTCCTCTCTGCCTCTGCTCAACATTCTCTTCAGTGAATGGAGCGCATTCTGCGATCCACTGTGCGAGCACGCCTCTTTTTCGCTCAAGAAGTTCTCAGCCCTCACGGCCATAGCAATTGCGGTTTCCGGCATCGATGAGATTACGCTCGTGGAAGGCCCTTCGTCCACGGCGGGTTTTGGTTCTTGAGAGCTCGATTCGCCCTGTTCGAATCCTGGGCCGATGTGGATTTCTCTATTATCTGAAGAAATCAATTCTAGGGTAATTGAAATCTCATTTGTATTATTATTACCCACCCTCTGTTTCGGCTGAGCGCCCGTTCTGCAAATTGGGCAAGTCGAATGCGAACGAAACCACATGTCGATACAATCTACGTGAAAGCTGTGTTTACAATTCGGTAGAAACCGGCCTTTCTCGTTCTCCTCAAATTCCGACAGACAGACTGCGCATTCAAGCGCGTCTTTGAAGCTCTGCGCTTTATACTCGAAGACGGGAAGAGACTCTATAACGCTCCTCTCCAGACCCACGTTGAGGATGCTCAACGGATCCTCGCGCGGAAAGGAAATTCGGCGGCGCCAAGAGATATTGGCCCATCCAGACACAGAGGCTCCCCGGTACACACAGATAGCGAAGAGAAATAAAATAATGGCGAAGAAAACCACGAAAGACCCTAGCACCAGGATCCCATGGATCGCATATAGAAGATTGTTGCCGGGCGCCGTTAGCGTGGGCTGCTGATTGAAAAATTTGCCGGGTTCGTATCCGGGAGGCAGGCCGCTGCCGTTATGGTCGGGACCGAAGGGCAGCTCGGTGACATTGTAATTCTTCGTTTTGGAGGCCATGGCCGGGCTGAATCTATCTCAGATTTCGTTGGCGATAGAACCCTCTCATATTCCGAAGATTGTGGTTGCGGAATGCATGCAGAAGCGAAGTATATTTAAGAAAAAAACATTGTCAAGCCCTCGGTCCGAAGAGCCGAATGGGGAATTGATAAATGAAATAGGCGTAGAATCGGTTAAATATAGAAGCGGGTGAATAGATGAATAAATGTAAATCAATGGGTTTGCGTCCGATTTGGTGTAAAATCAGGTAGCGAAGTATATTTAAGAAAAAAATATTGTCAAGCCCTCGGTCCGAAGACCCGAATGGGGAATTGATAAATGAAATAGGCGCAGAATCGGCTAAATATGGAAGCGGGTGGATAGATGAATAAATGTAAATCAATGGGTTTGCGTCGGATTTTGTGTAAAATCCGGTATTGGTAAATTTTCAAATTAGAGGTTTCAAGGAGCTAACTCAGTCCACTTGATCAATTCCCAAATAAGTTTGGAAATCCAACAAAATCCATTAATATTCCATCCAGCATTAGAGTAACCTTGACCTAGAGTCGGCCAAACTCAGAAAAAAGGGAGAAAAAATGTAGATCGATGAGAATGTGTAAATGCAGTGTGCGTATGAAAAACGGTAGATAGATGCACAAATTTGAATTCCTTTTCCGCCTCCTTATCACGAAGCTTCGTCTTCGCGGACTTCTTGAGTATTCACGGCCGTGTTCCAGGTTTTTTTTTTAATTCTTAACTCAGTGTGTCCGAGGGTTTTTTTTTTCTGACTTCGTACCGCCGTGTCTCCGACGGTTTTTTTGACTTCGTACCGTGTGTTGAGGGTTTGTTTTTTTTTGTTTGGTCTTCGCGGACTTCTTGACTATTCACGGCCGTGTCCCAGGGTTTTGTTTACTTCGTACCGCCGTGTCTCCGACGGTTTTTTGACTTCGTACCGTGCGGTGAGCGGTGCAAATTTTTTGGAAGTTTTTTTTTTGGATTTTTCTGGTTTAATGTTTCTAAAATTCAGCTAGAATTGATTGAAAACATAAGTTTAATGGATAACTTTACACAATAAAAGTGTTTTAGGAGTTTTAAGGATGCTAAATCCATATATATATATAGAGTCAAAAAAATCAGTTTAAATAACAAAAATCAAGATTTTACCTCAAATTTTTCCATTAACACCAAAAACTTCAAAAAATCGCACTAAAAACAACTCCTTTATTTAAGACGCCAAAATAGATCCATTGACCATGTACCTTCCCGGTGGCATTGGACCCACCATGTAGTTTTCGGGTGGCTGTCAAGAGATTGTAGGTCGCCTTGGGTGGGGATGCACTCTTGTCCTTACGAAATATTTGACAATTCTATTACTTCGATTTTTTAAATAACAATTTGATTTTTTTAAATAACAATTTGATTGATAACAAGTAAATGTTGTTCATGGATTATACGATACTCTTTCCTATGCTATTGCCTTAAGGCGTTTCTTTTGCAATATGTGGTGTAATTGCTAGTTTTAATTCCTTAGAATAACAAGTAGAGGTTTTTAGTCTACTTAACTCAGAGCAAAGCTCACGATGGATTATAGTTGGTATCAATGGGAATCGCGTGTCAAGAAGCAAGGTTTCTTTTATTATTTTAGTTTTTCGGAGTTTACAATGTTGGTTATCATTCCGTTACAAATTTAATTATTTCAGTAATTTTAAAAGATTTATTTATAAATATTTTAATTTTAATTTTTATATAATTAAAAAATAATATTTTTTGCTTTAGGAATTAGTGTAAGAAGCTATTACTTAAAAGAAATAATGCAATCAAAATCACTATGTTTCATCAAATTTATGGGAAGAGGGTAGGAAGTATCAAAGAGATGTATAAATAGAACAAATTTGACTAGGGTAAGAAGTAGTAAGGAGATGTATAAAGGCAATTTGTGGGGAGCAATTTTAATGAGATGTTAGAATTTTTTTCTCTAAAATTATAAAATATAAAATAATAATAATAATATTTTTAGAAAACAACTTATTTAATGTAAATAAGATTATTATGCAATTTTCCCGGATGCGGGTGTTGCATAACAATTGGTTGGTGGCTGGCGAGGACCGCAATAGCTGTCCTAGCCACTTGCCGTTGTTCGCTTATGGTACCATGGCCATTAAATACCTCCAGGCGGCCTACTCTTTACCATTATTACACTCGTTCACCATTAATCTCGCGTGCGTGAGGTCTTCCATGAGA
The DNA here is from genome assembly GCA_034641835.2 of Pinus albicaulis. Lineage (NCBI taxonomy): Eukaryota > Viridiplantae > Streptophyta > Pinopsida > Pinales > Pinaceae > Pinus > Pinus albicaulis. Next base: position 460,847,828 of record CM076573.1, read on the forward strand.
ATGGCGCGTGCTCCCTCCTTTGCTCTCGCCTTCAATCTGCCCACTCTATTTAGCTCGAGCCCTCCTGTTTTCTTCCGCATCTGCTTGGATTCTCTCTGCAATTCGCATAAGCAGTCGGCTCTGAGCAGCCCCAACTATCAATCTCTGCACTCGATCCTTGAGTTCAATTCTCCTCCGCCTGATTGTCCTCCGCCTTCGCCCACGCTTTCACCTTCATTTGGGTCTGCGCAAGTTCCTTCCTCCCCCTCTCAAGGCTCTGCCTTCTCCCATTCCATTTCAGCTGTTCGAAAGATAAGAATGCAGCGCCGTCATCACTTGCGAAGCTGGCGGGGTGGAAGCGACAAAGGCGACGGAGGATGCAGCAGTAGTGGTTCGAGGCCGCTCCTCTCGGCCAGAAATGAAGCAGATATCCAGCCTTCTAATAGTAATGTTGCAAGTTTCATCTTCTGCAGCGATTTGAATAGACCTCGGGTTACTGCAACAATCACAGTTGCATTCCAGGAGGAGGCATCTTATGAGGCCGGGAAAAGCTCTGGGGCATGAAAGAGGCAAAGGAAGTCCACCATCTTGGACAAGCATCCCCAGGTTGCTCGGAAGGAAATCGCCCTCCCAGTAAAAAATGGCTCCGAAACTTCTGGCAGTGATAGCTCCAGCTCTCCATCCTCAAGCTGCGACAGCTCTGGGCATGAGGACTCAGCCTTGAAAAGTTCACACTCTCCCTCCTCATTTGATTTCTCAGCCCAGAAGCCCAAAGAAATGGCTGGCGACGCGGATGAAGGCTACATCTGCCCAATTGTGGAAGAAAATCCACCCCACAACTACAGCTAGTCCCTTGAAAGGTTCTCTTCTATTTTTTTGGTGTTTTTGCTCTTGGAATCGGTGTATTGTCGGTAATTTAGAATGAATGCTCTATAGCATAGCTAGTTCTAGTTTATTGATGGACATGCAGTTCTGGAACATTAACAGTATGTTGGTTTCCCATGCTTGGGTAGCAAATTTTTGGGTCGGTTTCCCAATCACGGGCAGCCTACATTATGAAGTTCTGATACAGTTTGCTTTTTTTGATTTAGCATCACTCCAGCGTTGACCAATTTAGCCACCCTGGAGGTGAATGCTCGCTATGTACACTATGTTTTTATTAATAGATTAAACCAACTTAGAAAAAAAAATATTATTATGCAATTTAAAGGAAATCATATCAATTTTAAAATATTTATATTCCAATCCTAAAATCTTGAAATTATTGAATTTTAATATTTCCTCTATGTTATCATAAAAAAATAAATTGAGATCACCTTACAAACAAGTGTATTGATTCTAAATTACTTTATAAACAAAGTTCTTCTAAACCAATCATATCACCCAACATCATCTTATTCTTTATTTTAAAATTTTATATTGCTCCTCATTAATTTTAAAAATATATTATAAAATTAAATAATCTTATTAAATATTTTTTTTTTTAATAAATAAAAATGAAATTATATACATTACATAAAAATTGTTAAAATATATATATATATAATTAATATAAATTTAAAACTGTGTACAAATATACATTAAAATTTAAAAAAAAAAAATTAAAAACACAGTATACAAAAACATAGTACTTTAAAGTACACCATATCAAATTCATCATCGCTCTCTAATTTCTCCATCCTTGAAAAAAGATAATTATACACCATCTGAAATTCATCATCATCGCTCTCTAATTTCACCATCCTTGCAAAAGGATAACTCATCATCACTCTCTAATTTCACCATCCTTGCAAAAGGATAACTATCTCAATCATGGATGAATTTGTTTAAAATCTTGTTAGAGTAAAATTGAAACTATTTAGTGTGTGGAGAGATAGGGATTTTGTCTTGAATTAATGGAGGTGATGTGGAGGTGATGGGTAGTGCTAGTGCTTATGGTAGTGGAGGATGTTGTGGATGAATATAGTGTTTAACCATAATGATGATGTTGGTGGTTATATTCTTTTATTATCATAGTGGAAATTATTGTATAGCTTAAAATTTATGTTAAAGAACTTATATGATAATGGTGAATGTGATGAAAATTTATGTTAAAGAACTTATGTCATAATGGTGAATGCGCATCACATGTTATTGAATAATTATTGATGAATATGGGAGTGTGTATTTGAATAGACAATGTTTGATGATATTTGATAAATGTGGTGTGTCTAAAACAAAATTCTCGGTGAAAGTAACATTATATATTTCAAAAGATGATTTTCCATGGTGTTCGATGAAAGTAACATATTTTCATAATAAATCCTATTCAATACAGTCAGGTGCATTTGAATCAACGGTCTTGGTCAACTCTTAGTGAATATGATGCATCTCAATGGAAAACATAGGGTGAATGTAGTGATTTCAACTCATCTTAATCAATGAATTTTATAGATGTAAATGGAAAATGTTTGGTGAATGTGGCATGTTACATTTGAATAAAGATTCTTAGATCCTCATTGATGAATTTAATAAAATATGTACCCATGAAATCTTAAAATTAGTATTTCAAGATTGATTAATTAATAAAATAGATGATAGTGGATGAATTTGATGGAGAAAATTCCCCTTGTTACTTCAAGATAGAAATATCAAATTTAGTAGATGATGCTCAGGATGTAAATTTTTTGATAAAAGAACCATTTGAGTAGGACTCCGTGATTGATTAGGCAATCAAGTGGATAATCTTCGATGATATTAGATGAATATGATGGATTAAATACTCATTAGTTATTCATCCTAGACCCATGACACTAGATGGATGATTTTGGATGTAAATTTTGTAAAACGGAAACTTAGTGCCTCAATTTTGAATTTTAAGATCAAGATAAGGACCCTAGATGACCCTAGGTAAATATTTTTTAGAATATACACTAATCGATGCTTCAACTTAGATCCCGAAAAAATAAGCATCATACTATATAGCTTTATTAAATTCATGAATGTAGTGTTACCTCTAAACCTATGTGAAAATAACAAAGTTCACAAATCATGAGTCTGATACAATTCAATCACCCTCATAGCCCAGTGAAATGAAAGATAATACCTCTAATGCTAAAATAAAAGAATCTTAATAACTTTGAAAACCCAAAAATTAACATTATAAATAACCTTAGCACCCATATATATAGTTCCATCCAACAACCTTGAGAATGTTTAGATGTAATCTATATCAACAATAAAAGAAATACCTTATTTCACTTACAACACTAATTAAAAGTCACAATAACCTTAAAAATCCAACAATGTTGGTTAAATATATATCATTGATATTTTTTTACAAAATAAATATTCCCTCGTCATAACATTCAAACCAAAAATAGCACTCATATTTATGATTACATATAAATGTGTGTTGATTTAATGAGATAAAATAAAACCATTAATTTTATTTCTAATGAAACCAAGTTTTGTGGAATATCAAATTTAATGAAAAATCAAAGCTGCGTTTCCACGTGTTTTTAGCTCATCTTCCTCCAACCTCGTGCCAACCTTCAACTCAATCAAGTGTTATAAATCACCCCTTTCAATGGAAAATGTTGTGCCTTTGCCTCTTTAGTAGAATTTGATTTGTGGAGAGGTTGTGTTTTCTCAATAAATAATTTTATGGAAGTAAAGTAACCACTTTGGATGATTAACTTTTTCTATTTCAAATAAATCTTCTTCAATCTACTTTATACTTCAAGTATTTTTTTTTCATGCAAGTAAATTATCTTTTATTTTAATCAAATTAAAAATGTTTTAATTTTAATCAAGTTTTGTATTAAAAAATATATATTTAATAATAATATTTTTTCTAAAATGAAATATTTTTTAGCAAGGAGTAGTCCCACTTAGCCAAAAGACCATAGAATGTGGCCACATGTTATCTCCACGTTATCATAGTGGTTGTTAATGGTTTGAATGAATTTGGGGTGATGCTACTTGCAAACATTTACCATGGAACTTAAATTCTTTCACACTCCATACACCAATGTAATTTGCCTTGAATGCCATCAACCTCTCTAGAGCTTATCTTATGTGAAGCCTCAAGAGCCAATGCAAAGTATGAAAATTCATAAGTTAGTTGAAGTAGTTCATAGTTATATTGATGTCAGCTAGAAGACGTCTTTGTTCCACATGAAGGCTTCATATCTTGTCAATGTTATTGGTCTCCTTTGTTGGCCCATCTTCCTAAGGCTTGGTTTGGCACAAACCTAAAAATTTTGGCATATCTTTGAAATTTCAGTGAGGAAGGCCCTCACATTGTCAATTTTGATTATAATCGTAAAAACAATCACCACCAGATGACTTGAGAGCTTGGTTTCACCTTGCTGTCATATTTTCGTTGCAAGTTCCTTGGGAATTTCACATTTTTATGCTCAGCTTTCATTTCATGTATGGTCACCGCACCTCAAGCTTGGTTTAACCTTGCTGTTATATTTTCCTTGCAAGTTCCTAGGGAATTTCACATTTTTATGCTTAATTTCATTTCATGTATGGTCACCGCACCTCTTGCACTACAAGAAAAAGGGTCATTTAGCCTCACATTAGCACCACGTGGAGTTAGTACAAAATGTTAAATTTGGTGTTAAATGCATATGTGGCATTCCATGGTGTATGGTGCAAACCACCAAAAACCAATTTGACGTAAGATATTCTAATGCAAAGCACCAAAACCAATTTTACAAAAATTAAAAATTTATCATAAAAATATCAAAATTATTATAATAATAATAAATTGTATATGGTGCAAAACACCATAAAATTAAAAAAAAAGGTGACAAAAAACATTTATTATTATTATTATTATTATTATTATAATAAAATTGAATATGGCGCAAAGCACCGTAAAATATGAAAGAGTGCCAAAAAAGAAAACCTCCTTTATTTAGAAAGTTTATATATTACCAAGGTTTAAAGATAGAGTAAGTTGTATTTGATCATTTAGAAGCTACGTGTCGTGAGTTTGTGTCTATGAGTTTGGATCTTGGGAAGAGTTTGATTTTACTACCAAAGATAAAATTTTGACCATTTTCTTTTGCTTAAATCCAATTACCATAATAAACCATGCTATGAACTCCGCGCGGTGTCTGTGAGTTGTGTTCTTAGTGAATGTGATGCATCTCAATGGACAACATAGGGTGAATGTAGTGAGTTCAACTTATCTTAATGAACAAATTTTATAGATGTAAATAGACAATATTTGGTGAATGTAGCATGTTACATTTGAATGAAAAATCTTAGATCCTCATTGATGACTTTAATAAAATATGTACCCACAAAATCTTAAAATTAGGATTTCAAGATTGATTAGGTAATAAAATAGATGATATTGGATGAATTTGATGGAGAAAAATCCCCTTGTTACTTCAAGGTAGAAATATCACATTTAGTAGATGATGCTCAAGATGTAAACATTTTGATAAAAAAACCATTTGAGTAGGGCTCCATGATTGATTAGGCAATCAAGTGGATAATCTTCGTCGATATTAGATGAATACAATGGATTAAATACTCATTAGTTCTTCATCCTAGACCTATGACACTAGATGGATGATCTTGGATGTAGATTTGGTAAAACAGAAACTCAGTGCCTCAATTTTGAATTTTAAGATCAATATAAGGACCCTAGATAACCATAGGTAAATATTTTTTAGAATATACACTCCTCGATGCTTCAACTTAGACCGCGAAGAACTAAGGATCATATTATATGGCTTTATTAAAGTTATGAATGTAGTGTGTTAACTTTGAACCTATGTGAAAGTAACAAAGTTCACAAATCATTAATCTGATGCAATTCAATCACCCTCATAGCCCAGGTAATGCCTCTAATGCTAGGATGAAGGAATCTTAATAACATTGAAAACCAAAAAATTAGCATTGTAAAATGGCCTTAGCACCCCATATATATAGTTCCATCCAACAACCTTGAGAATGTTTAGATGTAATCTATGTCAACATATCATTTTAAAAGAATTTGATAAAAGATATACCTTATTTCACTTACCTACAACACCAAGTAAAAGTCACAACAACCTTAAAAATCCAAAAAATGTTGGTTAAATATATATCATTGATATTTTTTTACAAAATAAATATTCCTAGCCATAACACTGAAACCAAAAATAACACTCATATTTATGATTACATATAAATGACACTCATATTTATGATTACATATAAATGTGTGTTGATTTAATGAGATAAAATAAAACCATTAATTTTAACTTCTAATGAAACCAAGTTTTGTGAAATATTAAATCTAATGAAAAATCAAAGTTGTGTTTCCACATGTTTTAGTTCATCTTCCTCCAATCTCGTCGGGGGCTTCACTCAATGAACCTCTAACATATCACGTGCAATCATAGCATATTAAAAAATACCCTTAATTTGATTACATATTGGAAAATACCTCTAAAAATCACATTATTTAACCCCTTAGCAATATAAACCCAACACACATTCCAAATTTAAAAATCCCCTACATTCATTAGATAGTGTAGGTACATCCATTTTTTCATTAACATTTTATATACCCCTTTATATTTTTCATTAACTTTGAGCTTTTTTCAATAACATTTTATATACCCCTTTATATTTTTCATTAACTTTGAGCTTCATTTTTTATACCTGACAATATAAAAACCCTTTACCCCATACATATCCCCCAATATATTATGTCATTTTTTCCTCATTATATATCCCCCAATATGAACCCATGTGGGTAGTGACGCCTCGTGCCAACCTCCAATTCAATCAAGTATTATAAATCACCCCTTTCAATGGAAAATGTTGTGTCTTTGCCTCTTTAGTATAATTTGATTTGTGGAGAAGTTGTGTTTTCTCAATAAATAATTTTATGGAAGTAAAGTAACCACTTTGGATGATTAACTTTTTCTATTTCAAATAAATATTCTTCAATTTACTTTATACTTCAAGTTTTTCTTTCATGCAAGTAAATTATCTTTTATTTTAATCAAATTAAATATGTTTTAATTTTAATCAAGTTTTATATTAAAAAAACATATTTAACAATAATAAGTTTTTCCTAGATGGAGTGTTTTTTTGAGCCAGGAAGAATAAGGAGGGGTCCCACCAAGCCAAAAAGCCAAGGAATGTGGTCACATGCCATCATAGTGGTTGTATAGTGGTTGTTAATGGTTTTAATGAATTTGGAGTTATGCCACTTGCAAACATTTACCATGGAACTTAAATTCTTTCACACTCCATACACCAATGTCATTTGCCTTCACTACCATCAACCACCTCTCTTGAGCTTCTCCTATGTGAAGCCTCAATCTGATCCAATGCAAACTATGAAAAATCATAACTTAGTTGAATTAATTCATAGTTATACTGATGTCAGCTAGAAGATGTATTTTTTTCACAAGAAGGCTTCATATCTTGTTAAATATTATTGGTCTCCTTTGTTGAAGTAATTCATAGTTATAGTGAGGTCAGCTATAAGAGGTCTTTGTTCCACAAGAAGGCTTCATATCTTGTTAAAAATTATTGGTCTCCTTTGTTGGCTCATTTTCCTAAGGCTTAGTCTGGCACAAACCTAAAATTATTGGCGTATCTTTGAAATTTCAGTGAGGAAGGCCCTCACATTGTCAATTTTGATTGCAACTGTAAAAACAATCACCACCAAATGACTTGAGAGCTTGGTTTCACCTTGTTGTCATATTTTCCTTGAAAGTTTCTAGTGAATTTCACATTTTTATGCTTAGTTTCCATTTCATGTATGGTTACCGTACCTCTTTCGACTGTAAAAACACATTTTGTAGTCGTGGAACAAGGTTGCACTTGTGTGAGAACCTCCTCTCTACTTTTGGTCTCACCTTTTCTTCTACACTCCTTTTTTTGCTTTTCTCTGCATTATGTCTCAGTTTTGCCTACTTGTGTCTGTGGTTGGCCAATGTTAGTGCCCAAGTGGCTTCTCAGTAGTCTTCCTATCTACGTCTTTCACTTCCCCTTAGGAATTTTCCTTCTCTAGTAATAATCATCCCTCGAGTTTTTTCCCTCACTAGGTCACCTCCCTTATCCTCTGTCACCAGTTTGTCTTCCCCTGCTTTCTTGGTCATATTAGTTGTTCCATCACACTCACATGATTCTCCTACGCATGGATCTCTATCACCCATCTTGTTGGCAGAAAATTTAGAGAAGTGAAGACCCAGGGTTTGGCCGGAGTTTGCCAACAAAGGAAGTCATAGTAGTCTAGCTTTTTGCTGGCATTTTTACTCTTTTTTTACCAAAGGAGTGTCTCACCCGAGGCAGTCCATAACCAAGGAAGGAATAAGGGATCTAGATCAGTGGCGAAAGACTAATATTGTTGTTATATTATTTTCGCAGTTAATCATCTTATTATCTTACACAAATATATCACTACCAAAAGAATTATTTATGAAAGCAAAGACAAAGATTCACGTACTCATACAAAACGAAATTTAAAGGTGGTCATGCAGACATTGAACCACTTAACACAATATATCTCTATAAATCCTTTTATTATTAATATAGCCATCCATTACATAAGTATCTATACAAACTTATGTGATCTCTTGGATCAGATCACATTACACCGGGCATTACAATTCATATACATGATTCAGAGCTCTGCGCAAACTACAAACTTCTGCATACAATCAGCAAGGATGGAAAACATGCAACTCAAAATATGTATCTATTTCATGCCCAATTTATCCCTCCACATCTTCTTTTATAAGCTTGCTCTCTTGATATGGTGATGGAATTTTGAGAATTCCAAGTGAAGAGAATAGGCTCTCCTCCTTAACACAGAGAAGTTAAAAAAAAATTGACAGGAGACAGAGCTTTCAGGGCTTTAAAACAAACTTCTATTACTTTCAAAACTGTTACAAATTCTTCCTCTTAAGAGAGGGATAACAACAAAGGTGACTGCTACAGACGCAGTGCACAGAACAATTCTCTGTCTCTCAAGAACAATACTCTGTCTTCATACATTCAACACACTGCTGTGTATTTCTTTTTCCGCGCTGCTGTGCGAAAAACCAAAACAGAACAATACAATTCAATTACAATGGCTCGCAGGCCTTTTTCTTTTTATATGTCGCGCATATATTTTAACATTTCGTAAAAAAACTATATTAAAACTTAAAACAAAAATAAAACCAAATACAAAGGAAAATCATTTGCGGAACTTTAAAATTATGAAATGCCTGACGTACGAGTGGGGACCACTTCGTAGTCGGCAATCTGCAATCGGAAAATTTGTGATGTCAACAAAACTTGCACCGTGGTGAAGTGCGATGTTGCGATTGCGATTGAATCGCATCGCAAACATCCAACGTAACCTGCTATGGAATACTTGTGATCCACATAAAAGTTCCGATTGCGATCAGCTCTCGGATGCAATGGCGCATAAACTATGGCATATAATATGATCAGGTCCGACCTTCAATCGGAGCCCATAACAAAACTCCGCCGATTGAACCTTGCGATTACGCTGTTGCGATTGCAATAAGATACCGCCACGTGGTCTTGTGGACCCACGGGCCTCCGCTGTTGTGAGGGCGATTATTATATATGTTTTGTTTGTATTAAACGTTCCGCTTTGCGGAACTCTCCCATATCAACAAGACACTTGGTTTATAATATATGCATTGCGATTTGCGATTGCGATTGTATCGCATCGCATCGCAGCTCCATCATTAACAAGACACTTCTTCAAAAACAAATCTGCGATTTGCGATTAGCGATTAAGTGGTGGGGACCACTTGTCCGCCAATTCAAAAATTAAAAGGACTTCCGCCTGTTTCTCTTCATTCTGGTTGTTGAGGGCTTTAAAGCCTGAAATGACTGTCTTTAATTTAGTCTGCTCCTCCGTAGACTGGAACTACGGGAAATCTTCATTCCGCTGCAAGACGGCTCTGTCCATCACCAAATTAAATTTCTTCTCTGCTGTTGTGGCTGCGGCCCATCAAGAATTTAATTCTTCCTTACAGATTCTCCATTCTTCTTGAATACAAAGTGTTGCGCACTCAATCTCTGTTTCTGCTGCCTTGTACTTGTTTCTTCTTGTCACTGCCCAAGGCTGGCAGGTGACTTTAATATTTCAACACTCCCCCTTAAAGTCAGCTGCTGGGTTATTCATCATACCCAGGCATTTTCTTAGAAATTCAAATGTCTTTTGTCCCAATGGTTTAGTTAAAATATCTGCATATTGCTCCTTTGTTTTACAATGCTGTAAAACAACTTCACCATTATTCACCAATTCTCTGATATAATGATACTTTGTGTCTATGTGCTTTGTTCTTTTATGAAACACAGAATTCCTTGACAATGCAATAGCTGAGCTATTGTCACAATAAATCACAGTGCCCTTTACCTGTTCTTGGCACAAACTTCTCAACATCCTTCTCATCCAAATTGCTTGACACGCTGCTGCTGTAGCTGCCACATATTCTGCCTCTGCTGTAGATAATGCTACAATTGGTTGTTTCTTAGAAGCCCATGAAATGGCTCCTGAACCCATATGAAAAATATAACCGGAGGTGCTCTTCCGATCATCTACACTTCCAGCCCAATCACTGTCAGTGTATCCAACTAATTCTGAATTTTCTGAAGTAGTATATAAAATACCAAATCCTTTTGTTCCTTTCACATACCTCAGAATTCTCTTTGCTGCTTGCCAATGTGCTTCTTTTGGCTTTTCCATAAATCTGGAAATTAAACTAACATCATGCATAATATCCGGCCTAGTTGCAATCAAATACATGAGGCTGCCAACTATGCTTTTATACAAACTTGGATCGAAATCCTTGCTGCTGTCATTCTTACTCAACTTCAATCACATTACTGTGGGAGTCATTGCTGCTTTGCACTCCTGCATGTTAAATCTTTCTAAAACTTGATTCACATACTTTGCTTGAGAAATAAAAATTCCTTTTTCACCTTGCTCCACTTCTATTCCCAAGAAGTATCTTAATAAACCCATGTCAGTCATTTCAAATTCATCTTTCATGACTGTTTTAAAATTCTCAACAAGGTAATCATCATTACCTATAAAAATTAAATCATCAACATATAAAACAACAATCAACATCTTACCATCCTTTTCTTTAATGTAGAGGGTGGGTTCTCCCTCACACTTTTCAAATCCATTCTCCAATAGATAGGAATCTATTTTGCTGTACCACGCTCTTGGTGCTTGTTTCAGCCCATAAAGAGCTTTCTTCAATTTACAGACCTTATGCTCTTGGTCTTTCTTCTCATATCCAAGAGGCTGTTCCACATATACGTCTTCCATTAAAACTCCATTTAAAAATGCGGATTTCACATCCATCTGATATACTTTCCATTTGTTTTGTGCTGCTATGGACAGCACTGCTCTTACCGTCTCCATTCTTGCAACTGGTGCAAAAGTTTCTTCATAATCAATCCCTTGCTTCTGCTTATATCCTTTGACAACAAGTCTGGCCTTGTGTCTTTCTATTTTTCCTTCAGCATTGCTTTTGGTCTTGTATACCCATTTAACTCCAATAACTTCTTTACCTTCTGGTAGATCAACCAACTCCCATGTTCTATTCTTCTCTATGGCTTTAATTTCTTCATCCATAGCTTCTATCCATTTTCTATCTTTAATAGCATCTTCAAAATGAATAGGATCATCAACTTGACAATATAAAGCAAATAAGGAATTCATACCTTCATCTGCTTCTCCTTGCTCATAGATTTCTCTAAGGCTTCTGAACTTTGTTCCTCTTTCACTTGGTGTAGGTGTGCTTGATGAAGCACTCGATTCTTCTCCTTGTGGTGTACTCGGTGAACCACTGCTGCTTCTTCTCAAGGGTGTTCTCACTGCCGCTTGAGGCGTCCCTTGATGGCCTTGCGCTGCTGGAGGTTGTGCAATGGATGGGTTATTAATCTCAACTACATATACATCATCTTCATCATGAGATAAACAGTTTTTGACATTGACTATTTTCTCAATGCTTCCATCCCACGCTTCTTATTCAATGAATTGTACATCTCTATTAATTAAAAACTTCTTTGTGGATGGGTTATAAAGTCTGTATCCTTTGGAATCTTCACAATATCCAAGGAAAATGCACTTCTCCCCCTTACTATCCAACTTCTTTCTCAACTTATCTGGAATGTGTGCATATGCTACACACCCAAAAACTCTCATGTGGGTGACTCCCTGTTTTCTGCCACTCCACGCTTCTTCTGGAACTTTGTTCATCACTGCTTTTTTAGGGCATCTATTCAAAATATATACAGCACAGTTTTCTGCTTCTGCCCAATACTCATTCGGTAAGTGTTTCGCCTTTAGCATACTTCTCACCATCTCCATTATGGTTCGATTCTTCCTTTCAGCCACTCCATTATGTTGCGGTGTGTACCTAGTGGTAAACTGCTTGTGTATGCCGTTCTCTCTGCAAAAACGCAGAAATTCTTTTGAGATATATTCTCCTCCTCTGTCAGTTCTAAGGACTTTAATGTGCAGTCCGCTCTGTTTTTCCACAAGAGCTTTAAAATGACGAAATTTCTGAAATACTTCACTCTTATATTTTAAGAAATAAACCCACACTTTTCGTGTGAAATCATCAATGAAAGTCATCATGTAATTGCTGCCTGAAACAGATGATGTTTGCATCGGCCCACAAAAATCTGAGTGGATTATTTCCAAAGGTGCTTTCGCCCTTATGCTTTTCCCTGAAGGAAAATTTTCTCTGTGTTGCTTTCCCAAGATGCAGCCTTCACATAGGCTGTCAGGCTTCTCTATCAGTGGTAAACCTCTTGCCATTCCTTTTCTGTGCAACAAATTCAAGCCTCCGAAATTTAGATGTCCAAATCTTAGATGCCATAACCAATTTTCATCCTTCTCTTCCTTCTGGAAGGCTTCTTGAGTTACAGCTGCTACATTCTTCCCTTTTCCTTTCAAGTCAATGTTGAGCTTGAGTGGAAACATTCTATTGCTGGTCATTTGTATTTCAACAATAATTTTCTTACTTGGAGGAATATCTTTTATGGTGCACACATCATCTTTGAATATAACATTGTAACCTTTGTTTATGAGCTGCCCAACGCTCAAAAGATTACATTTCAGACCTGGAACATAATACACATCAGGAAAAAAATTTTGCTCCCCATTCCTTGCTCGAATACTTACTCTGCCTTTCCCTTTGACAGAGATTTTAGTATCAGTCCCTGTGGTCACTTCAGATTTGACTTCTTCATCAAGATTGGCAAACATTGCTCTGTTGCCAGTCATATGATTACTACATCCTGAATCTAAGAACCAAACATCATCATTTCTATCTTGTGCTACATTACAAGCTAACAACACATTACTTGGGTTCTTTTCCTCTTTTGCTACATTAGCATTCTGCCTATTCTTCATGTCATTTTTCTTTTTTCTACATTCATTGGCATAGTGCCCATATTTCTTGCAATAATGACATTGGACATTGGATTTGTCATACCTTTGTCCTTGAGCATGTTGGTGTTGATGTCCACCTTGTTGGCTGTTGCATTGGCCGTGGCCCTGACTTTGGCTGTTGCTCCTTCCATGTGAATGTGAAGGGCTGTTCCTTCCACCTCTATTCTGACTTCTGCCTCTTCCTCTTCCTTTTCTTTGACCTCTTCCTCTTCCTGAAGGCATCTGGGTCTTGAAGGCGTGCTCAAGAGATGAGTGTTCATCTTTGCTCAATCTTTGTTCATGAGTTATCAGCGAGGCATGAAGTTCATCCACTGTGAACTGTGAGAGATCTTTGGTCTCTTCTATGGTGGTTACAATAACATCAAACTTCGAGGGTAAGCATCTCAAAAGTTTCTCCACAATTCTTCTTTCTTCAAAAGTTTCTCCATGGGATCTTATCTGATTGACAGTCCCAATCACATGTGTGAAAAATTTGTCAACACTGTCTAACTCTTTCATGCAAAGACTTTCAAAATCTCTTCTCAGCAATTGAAGTTTTGCTGTTTTAACTTTCTCCATACCTTGATAGGCTACTTTCAGAGTTTCCCATGCCTCCTTGGATTTCTTAGCTGCTGCTATCCTTGGAAACACACTCTCATTTACAGCTTGATACAAACGGAAGAGAGCTTTAGCATCTTTCTTCCTATTATTCTTCAATACATCTTTCTCTGCTTGAGTTAAGGCATTAAAAGCCTGCTCATCAGCTGGTTCTGTGAAACCATCTTCTACTAATTCCCACAAGTCTTGTGAGACAAACAGGGCTCTCATGGTAATGGCCCAATAATCATAGTTCTTTCCATTAAACTGTGGAAGCTGAACACTTCCAAGACTCATACCAGTGCTTGGTCCAGCCATTGCTTCTTAAACTGAACTCAGAATTTAAACAAACTGTCTTTCTTTTACTGAAAGAACAAACTCCTTTTAAATACAAAGCAACAACACTATTATCTTTGAGAAATACCTGACTTTTGACTTCTGTTGAGCTTTTCACGCTGCTAGAGAGAAACGCTGCAACAGGTCTTCTTCTTCAGCTTCTTTGAAATCTTCAAAGAGCCTAGATTAGCTCTGATACCATGATGGAATTTTGAGAATTCCAAGTGAAGAGAATAGGCTCTCCTCCTTAACACAGAGAAGTTAAAAAAAAATTGACAGGAGACAGAGCTTTCAGGGCTTTAAAACAAACTTCTATTACTTTCAAAACTGTTGCAAATTCTTCCTCTTAAGAGAGGGATAACAACAAAGGTGACTGCTACAGACGCAGTGCATAGAAAACACTCTCTGTCTCTCAAGAACAATACTCTGTCTTCATACATTCAACACATTGCTGTGTATTTCTTTTTCCGCGCTGCTGTGCGAAAAACCAAAACAGAACAATACAGTTCAATTACAATGGCTCGCAGACCTTTTTCTTTTTATATGCCGCGCATATATTTTAACATTTCGTAAAAAAACTATATTAAAACTTAAAACAAAAATAAAACCAAATACAAAGGAAAATCCTTTGCGGAACTTTAAAATTATGAAATGCCTGATGTACGAGTGGGGACCACTTCGCAGTCGGCAATCTGCAATCAGCAAATTTGTGATGTCAACAAAACTTGCACCGTGGTGAAGTGCGATGTTGCGATTGCGATTGAATCGCATCGCAAACATCCAACGTAACCTGCTATGGAATACTTGCGATCCACATAAAAGTTCCGATTGCGATCAGCTCTCGGATGCGATGGCGCATAAACTATGGCATATAATATGATCAGGTCCGACCTTCAATCGGAGCCCATAACAAAACTCCGCGGGTCAGACGCCGTTCTGTTAAATTAAATGCGAATCTGTCCATGGTCCCGTGGACCACCAGGGCCTCCCACATTGTTAATGAGGCGAGATTCATACCCTGTGTTTTGTTTGTATTAAGCGTTCCGCTTGCGGAACTCCTGTCGACAAGACGCTTTTAGTTTATAATATATGCATTAGGTTGCGATTGCGATTATGTCGCGTAGCAGGGTGGCTCCATCATTAACAAGACAACATTTAAAAACAAATCTGCGATTTGCGATTTGCGATTAAGTGGTGGGGACCACTTGTCAGCCAGTTGAAAATTAAAGGACTTAGCTGTTTCTCTTCATTACGGTTGTTGAGGCACAAGCCGAAATATTTATCTTTAATTTGATCACTCTCATTAGAAGTAGGAACTACTGAGGAAATCTTCATTATTAGTCAAAACTGACTCGTCCATCACTCATAAATTCTTCTACTTTATTGTGTTCTGCAGCCCATCAAGAATTTAATTCTTCCTTACGGATTCTCCATTCTTCTTGAATACAGAGTGCTGCGCACTCAATCTCTGTTTCCGCTGCCTTGTACTTGTTTCTTCTTGTCACTGCCCAAGGCTGGCAGGTGACTTTAATATTTCAACAATATGGTCCTCGAGACGACTCCACAATCGCCCTCAAGTCAATTTGTCGTTGATGCATCTGGTCTTGATCTATCCGAGCTACACTACATGCAACTATTTCTCCTTCAAACTAAAGACTCAACTATGGCAGTGATTGTAACACATCATATTTAACACTAGTGTAGGTTGAAATAAAAGTCTTCCATGTTTCTCAAATAGCGGAGACTTTGACCAAAAAATATTCTATAGTATCGGCTTTAACCTCTGCGCGCTGGGACTGGATGACCTCCTGAAGTTGGCCATCGGTATTCGAATCGGGAGCCTTCAGGGTGACAAAATGTTGTTACGCAACTAGACGAAGATCTCGGAGTAAGCGCTTGGTGACCTGGGACCATTCTTAACTCATAAATCAAATTAATTTAAATAAACTTTAATAAATACTTAAATTTCATGATTTTGTAATAAATTAGTTCTAAATATGTTAATATACATGAGGCGGCTAAATCACGACGTGGCGTCTTTGATTTTTTTTTTTTACAAGGTTAACATCCATATTTAGTTCGATGAGCTATCATAACGTCATCCATTACATCAGCTAGAGCATTTGATCTTAGTCTTTGAACATGCATATATCATTATGTCATCCATTTTATTCGTGAAATATTATTTTAGCATCCTTTAACAATCTATGAGTTCATTTGTAACACCTACGTCATCATAATTTAATATATTATTTCAATCGTGGCATTTACGTTTAGGTTTGACTATTACATATTGGTCGATTAGAGAGACGTTCTACTTGATGTTTATTCCACGTCATCATATATGTGGAATATTAAATTATAATAATTTAACTCATAGCCTCCTTTGTTGGAAAAGCCTTCGTTATATGGCCATGTCTCATTTTGAAGTCAATGCATGGTAGTATAGGTTATGTAGGCTTTCAATAAGCTTGGACAAATGTAGTTGGGCCTTTCATTTTGATTAAAGAATATTGTGGCGGTTTGTCATTAAGTGTAGTTAGCTCAGCAACATATGTGGTGTGATAGAACACTACTGTTAAGGAATTCGATGTCAAATTTGTAGGTGGAATAAAGGAAGGGTGGCTGGAATGGAAGGTGCCAATTTATTTGTTCCTGGAATAAGGAAGGGTGGCTGGCTGTAACAGAAGGTGACAATTTTTGAGGAATGTGTTGCTTTTTAGTTTATAAAAAAGAATAGATGGTGAAGTTAATGTGACTTGTATTTGTAATTAGATGAGAGTAAATTATGAAGAATAAAGATCGCCGCTTAGGCATTTGGTAGGTGAAAGTTTCCTAGATATGTGTTTAGTTTAAGAATGATGATTATAAAATGTAAAAGTTGAGGTTTTGGACTAAGTCGTTAGAGCTGATGAATTCATATTAATAATTGTTTTAGGCATTAACGTTTAAGATTAGTGTAAGTATTATAATATGCGTTATGTTTTGTAAATTGAGAAGTGGAATTGAAATTATGATAAGTAATTAATGTTAAAATTATGAGTAGGTTTGGGATGGAATGAAGCTAAATGGAAATTTTTTTTTAAATTTTGTTGGTGTATTAATTTTATAGGAAGAGTATTCATAATTAATTATCTTTTATTTAGATTTATTTTAAATACTGATTTATAAGTGTTGATAGAGATCAAATCCCTTGAGATGAAAACCTTTTTTAAAATGAAAAGTTTTTTTGATAGTTTACAGTATATAAGGACATGTCGTCTATTATCTGTACCTCTTAGCGCAATGAATGGAATTACATAGTAAAATAATTTGAGTTACGATAAAATAAGAGACATGTTTGTAATCTTATTCTGTTGAATGTTAGTATAGTTATGGATAATGATTGCATTGCACTATTACACTATCTCTACCATTATCCATACCTTTCAACCCAATGAATGGAATTACATGGTATTATACGTTGAAATACAATAGAATAGGAGATATGTTTGTAATCTTATTGTGTTGAATGTAGTATAGTTATGGACTATGATTACATTGCATTATCTATCAGGAATAGTTTATTTTATAGTTTATTTTTCCTAAAGGTTGCTTCCACCCTCAACCCCTCTCCATGAAGTTTGAACTGACACCTCATGGAGATTGAACCCCACACAAATCAAGTGATATATATATATAACCACTTAAGTGAAGTTGTTCTAGGTAAAAGAAAAGATGGGAACATAAAGCCCATAACTAAGAAGTGATGTAGTCTTTCAATAAAATAATAGGTTAAAAGATACATCCATCATGCTTACCAGAAAATTAACATTAAAATTAAATGCTTAAATAAATTTAAATTATTATACATTTTTCTTTTTAAACTGATATTATTCACATTTCGCTGATTTTAGAGGTTTTTTAAGATAATGTAATCTTTCACAATTGATTTATAGTGGCAATACTTTATTATGGAATTTGAATCTAATTTTTTTATAAAAAGTAAACTCCATAAAAACTAACCAATTTACACTTCATCATAATTAAAAATTACTTATATTTTAGTAACAATACTTTTTTATGAAATTTAAATCTAAAATTTTATGAAAAGTAAACTCCATAAAAACTAACCAATTTACACTTCATCATAATTAAAAATTACTTGATTTTTAGTGGCAATATTTTTTATGAAATTTGAATCTAAAATTTTATGAAAAGTAAACTCCTTAAAAAAGAACAAATTTACACCTTATCATAGTTAAATATTACTTGATTTTTAATAACAATATTTGTTTATAAAATTCGAATCTAAATTTTTATTAAAACTAAACTCCAAAAAAACTAACCAACTTCATCATGGTTAAAACTTACTAAAAAATACATAATTTCATTATTATACCATTAACAATAATAGTACAATACAAAATAATAACTTTTAATAAATAAAAGTTTATATTTCTACAATACATCTGGACCAAAATTAAATTTTACACTGTACTAATTAGATTAATTAATGACTTTAAATGTCTTAATTTTCTTGAAATGAAAATAATAAATCATATTATAATTATGACTACCATTCAATGCTATTTTTTTTGTAAGTTTGGTAGTACATTTCATTTTTCTCTTTTTTTTTCACCTCCAAATTCATCAACATGTCTAGATACATCATGTTCATTGGAAAAAAAATTGAATCGTATGATGAGTACTATAACAACCCATCTCATCACCATTTAACGAAGACTCCACGATCCCACAAACACCATTCAATACTAATTATCCAAAAAAATTATGTAACTATTTTTAATTTATATAATATTTATATTTCTCATTTAAAATTCTAACTAATAACCTTAAATGTCTTAATTTTTTTAAAATAAAAATAATAGCAATTATGACTACCATTCAATACTAATTATCCACTAAAATTGTGTAATTATTTTTAATTTACAAGATATTTATATTTTTCATAAGGAATGAACACACGTAACGTGAGTTTTCAGTTATTCAATACTAATTATCCACTAAAATTGTGTAATTATTTTTAATTTACAAGATATTTATATTTTTCATAAGGAATGAACACACGTAACGTGAGTTTTCAGTTTTCAGCGCAGGTAATGTGAGTGTCCAGTAAAAAAACTTTGAAAATTTTATTATTTCAAATATAGTTAACTATTTTAAATATTTTAAAATTTAAAATTAATTTTTACATTATGTAAAGATTTATTATAATCCAATTGTTTCGTCTAAATTAACAATTTTTTTTAAATATTCAACTTTAAATTATTTAATGTAAAAAAATTTCAAAGCTACGAATATATCTATACATTCAAACTATTATTTTAAATAACAAAAAAAAACCATAATTTTACTTAAAATTACATCACCAATAAAATAAACTATTTCTTATAAAATTACACTAAACCGTTAATAATAATTATCTTTATAATATACAATTAAAAATATTAATTTATCTTCCTTATAAGTTTACAATAATAACTACCCACAACTATGTAAAAGGAAAATCATCCCTACCCGGGCCGACGGAAAGGTGAAACACAACCGAAAACGGCGAAATCAATTTCCTTACAATTTTCGCCCTACTCGCCTGAACTGGAGGTCAGGAAAGGTGAGTTATTCTAACAGTGCGTCTGCGATTGTGGTTGCCCCTCAGTTTCGATCCCGTGATCTTGGAGAGCATCAGGGAAAACCCTCCCCTCTCTGCCTCTGCTCAACATTCTCTTCAGTGAATGGAGCGCAGTCTGCGATCCACTGTGCGAGCACGCCTCTTTTTCGTTCAAGAAGTTCTCAGGCCTCACGGTCATAGCAATTGCGGTTTCCGGCATCGATGAGATTATGCTCGTAGAAGGCCCTTCGTCCACGGTGGGTTTTGGTCCTTGAGAGCTCGATTCGCCCTGTTCGAATCCTGGGCTCATGCGGGTTTCTCTATTACCTGCAGAAATCAATTCTACGTTCATGGAAATCATGGAAATCTCGTGCGTGTTATTGTTACCAAACCTGTGTTTCGGCTGAGCGCCCGTTCTGCAAATCGGGCAAGTTGAATGCGAACGAAACCACATGTCGATACAATCTACGTGAAAGCTGTGTTCGCAATTCGGTAGAAACCGGCCTTTCTCGTTTTCCTCAAATTCCGACAGACAGACTGCGCATTCAAGCGCGTCTTTGAAGCTTTGCGCTTTGTACTCGAAGACGGGCAGAGACTCTATAACGTGCCCCTCCAAACCCACGTTGAGGATGCTTAACGGATCCTCGCGCGGAAAGGAAACTCGGCGGCGCCAAGAGATATGGGCCCGTCCGGACACAGAGGCTCCCTGGTACACACAGATAGCGAAGAGAAATAAAATAATGGCTAAGAAAACGAGGAAAGAGCCTATTACCAGGATCCCGTGGATCGCATATGGCTGATTGTTGCCGGGCGCTATTAGCGTTGGCTTGTGATTGAAATACCCGCCTTCTTCGTATCCCGGAGGCAAGCGGCTGCAATTACGGTCGGGACAGAAGGGCAGCCCGGTGCCACTGTAATTCTTCGCTTTGGAGGCCATGGCCGGGCTCAATCTATCTCAGATTCCGTTGGCGATAGAACCCTCTCATATTCCGAAGATTAGGGTTGCGGAATGCATGCATAAGCGAAGTATATTTAAGAAAAAACATTGCCAAGCGCTCCGAATGGGGAATTGATAAATGAAATAGGCCCGAAAGGGGTGGATAGATGAATAAATGTAAATCAATTGGTTTATGTGGAATTTTGTCTAAAATCAGTAGGCATTGGTTAATTTTTAAATTATTAGTATTATTTTCTAAGCCGTTGTAAAGAAATTGTTAGTCCATTTAATCAACTCCCAACTAAATAAGTGTGAAAATTCAACAAAATCAATTAATATTCCATCAAACCAACATTAGAGTAACCTTAGCCTAGACTTGGCCAAACTCAGAAAAAAGCGAGAAAAAATGTAGATGGATGAGAAAGTGTAAATGCAGTGTGCGTATGAGAAACGGCAGATAGATACAGGAGATTTGAATTCCTTTTCTGCCTCCTTATCACGAAGCTTCGTCTTCGCCGACTTCTTGACTTTTCACTTCCGTGTCCCAGGGTGTTTCTTACTTCTTACAACCGTCTTTCCGAGGGGGATATTTTTTTTGACTTCGTACCGCCGTGTCTCCGACGGTTTTTTGACTTCGTACCGCCGTGTTTTGAGGGTTTCTTGACCCCGCTGAGTAGGTCCATTGACTATGTTGCTTCCGGTCGGCAATGGACCCACCATGTAGTTTCGGGGGGTTTGTCAAGAACTTGTAGGTCGAGTTGGGTGGGGAATCGGGATGGACTGTTGTCCTTTTCTTTTCGATTTTATATTTGATTATGTTATTTTATTGATTTTGAATAATTATTTGATGTTTTTGTTATTTTTAGAATAATAAATATATTATTCATAAATTTTGATTCTTTAGAACAAGAAGTAGATACTGCTAGTCAACTTAACTAAGAGCAACGGCTTGATTATAGTTGTTATAGTTAGTATCAATGGGAATCCCGTGTCAAGAAAGAATGTTGCTGAGATGAAACATTTGATCGTATGAGATTAGTTTTCTTGCAAGGAAATGTTGTTGAAGTTTTATAATTTTGGTTTTCCAGAGTTTACAATGTCGATTATCATTCCGTTACAAATTAGTAAAATTATTATTAGTTTTAATCAGCTTTAGAAAAAGTTTTAATTAGTTTATAAATATTTAAAATGTATTAATTTTTAATTACTTATATTTTTTTGAAAAAATATTAATTATTTAAATAATTTTAAGAAAATTATTTATAAAATTTTTAATTATAATTTTTTTATATAATAAAAATCGTTATTTTTTTGGTTTTGGGAATCCGTCTAAGAAACAATTACTTAAAAGAAACAACGTTATCAAAATCAATGTGTTCTATCAATTTTTTGGAACGAGGGTAGGCAGTAACAAGGAGATGTACAAAAGGGAACTTGTGCGAGCAATTTCACTGAGATGTTGGGATTCTTGTCTTTACAATTATAAAAAAAAGAAACAACGTTATTAAAATCATTGTGTTCTATCAAATTTTTGGAACGAGGGTAGGCAGTAGCAAGGAGATGTACAAAAGGGAACTTGTGAAAGCAATTTTAATGAGATGTTGGGATTCTTGTCTTTACCATCATAAAAAATAATAATAATAATAATGATTATATTTCTACAAAAGAATGCATCTAATGTAAATGATATCATTGTGTAATTTAGTGAAAATATTATAATCATAGCAATATTGAAATCTTGAAAATGATTAACATTATTAAATACTGATATTTTCTCTATGTTATCATCAAAAGTCAAATTCGAATTCTGATATTTCCTCTATGTTAACATAAAAGTTAAATTTGGATCACCTTACAAACAAACAAGTGTATTGTTTCTGAATCCCTTTATAAACAAAGATCTTCTAAACCAGTGATATTACTTAATTTTATATTTTAAAGTTTTATATTGCCCTCATTAATTTTAAAAAATTACTGTAAATTAAATACTTTTCTTAAATAAGTTTATTTTTTAATAAATAGTAATATAAAATATATAAATTATATACAAATTGTTAAAATAGATATAATTAATATAAATTTAAAACTCTGCACAAATATACATTGAAATTTTAAAAGTAAATCATACAAAAACACACTATACAAAAACTTGCTACTTTAAGATACACCATATCAAATTCATCATTAACTATCTTAATCATGCATGAATTTGTTTAAAATCTTGTTAGAGTCCACTCTAATTTGTCCGTCCTTCCAGAAGGATGACTATCTTAATCAAGCTTGCTAGAGTAAACTTGAAACCACCTAGTGTAGTGTTTGTAGAGATAGGGTTTTGCCTTGAATTTATGGTGGTGATGGGTGGTGCTAGTGCCCATGGTAGTGGATGATGTTGTGTATGAAGATAGTTTTTAACCATGATGATGATGGTGGTGGTCATGTTCTTCTATCATCATAGTGGAAATATTGTATATATTAAAACTTATGTTAAAGAACTTATATGATAATGGATCATTTTGGTGAATGTGCATCACATGTTATTGAATAATTATTAATTAAAGTGGGAGTATGTATTTGAATAGACAATGTTTCATGTTTTTTGATAAATGTGGTGTATCTAAACAAAAATTCTCGGTGAACATAACATTATATATTTCAATGGATGATTTTCAATGGCGTTCGATGAATGTAACATATTTCCATAAGAAATCCTACTGAATACAATGGGGTGCATTTGAATCAATGGTCTTCGTCAATTCTCAGTGAATGTGATGCATATAAATGGACAACATAGGGTGAATGTAGTGAGTGAAACTCATCTTAATGAATGAATATTATAGATGTAAATGGACAATATTTGGTGAATATGGCATGTTACATTTGAATGGAAGTCTTAGATACTCATTGATGAAGTTAATAAAATATGTACTCGTGGAATATTAAACTTCGCATTTCACGATTTATTAGGTAATAAAATGGATGATAGTGGATGAATTTGATGGAGAAAATTCTCCTTGTTACTTCAAGATAGAGATATCACATTCAATAGATGATCGTTAATATGTAAACTTTTTTGACAAAAGAACCAGTTGAGTTAGGACTCCATGATTGATTAAGCAATAAACTAGATAATATTGGATGATATTAGATGAATATGATGGATTAAATACTCATTACTTCTTCATCATAGACCTATGACACTAAATCGATCATCTTGGATGTAAATTTGGTAAAATTGAAACTCAACGCCTCAATTTTAAATTTTAAGATCAAGCTAAGGACCCTAGATGATCCTAGGTAAATAATTTTTTAGAATAGATACTGCGTGATGCTTCAAATTAGACCATGAATAACTAAGGAACATCTTGGATGACTTTAAGTCATGTGTGTAGTGTGTTACCTCTGAACCTATGTGAAAGTAACAAAATTCACAATTCATGAATGTGATGCAATTTAATCACCCTAATAGTCCACTAAAATGCAAGGTATTGCCTCTAAGGTTAGGACAAAGGAAGCTTAATATCCTTGAAAACAAAAAACTTAGCATTATAAAATGGCCTTATCACCTCATATATATATATATATATATATATATATATATATATATATATATATAGTTCCATCCTGTTCTATTATTATTTTTTTTCGTAATGGTTTCTTGTGTGTTCGTGACGAGCCTCAATGTCTCTTGTTCGATCATATTTTCTCTTGCAATTTATTTGTTTTCTAATGACAATTTAGTCTATGTATATTTTAAAAATCCAACAAAAAAAGGTCAATTTCAAAATCCTGCAAAAAAAACTCACTTTAAAAATCCAGCACAAAAGACTTACTTTATAAATTCAACCCAAAAAACTCACTTTAAAAAGTAAGCCAAAAATATTTCCTTTAAAATTAAGCTAAAAAATTTCCTTTAAAAATTCAACCCAAAAGATTTTGTTTAAAAATTCAAATCAAATGAAGAAAGCATGCGAAAATAATGTTTCGACTTCATTTATTTATATCGTTTGGATTTTTTTTTTTTTTAAGAGGGTCACATCATTTTATTTTTGTAGTGAACAGAAATTAGTGGCCGAATTTCGGTCGAAATTTTAAAATAATTCGACTGAACTTGTCTCCCATTTATATTTTATGGTCCAGACATGAAACACAAGTTCTCCCAAATTGATACATTTGCAACTTTGCAACAACTCTGCTATGATCACCTTTGCCCAACATCATAATGGTTAAATTCCATCATATTTGATGAATTTACTTTCAGAACCAATACCAACATTTTCATAATTGAATCTACTTTAAACAAATATAAGTTTTTATGGAATTTCATAGATTTTTACTACTTTTATTAATTTTCTAATAAAATGTGTGAACAACATTTTTGAAAGTCAGTATGATTAAGTGAAATCAAAATTTTGTATCTTCCAAAAACACTCTAAAAAAAATATGAAAAAATTATGGTTCATTACATTGGTCCATCTCCTGTAATGGGTCGTTTTTGTATTTTTAGTTCTTAACTAAAATGTTGATAAACTTTACGCTATGATAAACATATTCAAAATTTGCAATTTTTCATATTGGTTCAGTTCAAAAAATTCTAGTAATTATGATATACATCAGTTGGTTTCGTAAATATAACAATATCAAAGTAGAGTTTTTCTAGATCGTTACAACACATTATTTTTCTCAAAAAACTCCAAGTTAACAAATAATACACTGGTGCTAAAAAATGTGAATTTTTATGAATCCTTTGATTTTTAAAGAACACACACTCAAAAAATTGCTGCTGATGATGATGATGACGGTTAACGTCCACTGAGACCAATCTTTTATCTATCAGACCTAAAGAAAAGAGTTATTTAGTTTGATTTAAGATTTTATTCCTATGCTCAAAAAGCTTGGAGAGAAGCCTCCCGAGCTCACTATAATTTTGACATCTTAAAAGGCTAGGGGGTCAGTATTGCAACAAAGATTGTGAAATTGAGCTCTAATGTGGTTGTACGTGGGGCACTCTAAGAGGAAGTGATTTTCATCCTTGATGTTCATATTCTCATAGAGATGGTAGATCCTTTCCATCCATGGTGTTTTAGGAACTATCCAATAACCTACTTCACTATGGAGCTCATGAGAGTTCGTTCTAATCTTTGCTATATTAATTTTCTTCTTTGAGCTAGTTAAAACAGAGAGATACTTTTGATCTTCTAGGGTGGGGTTGATGACCTCCTTATAATAACTTAATTTTCATTTAGCCGCTAGATCTTTCTCACACCACATTTTTTCTTTGAACTTAGAAGTAACAATTTTTTTAATGTTATTAATGTTTTGCAATGCAACATTATCGTCAATCTCCCAATGGTTTAACCAGGCCCTGGTGTCTTTATACCAACCTCGTTTAAGCCTTAGGTGGTTTTGGCTGGAATTTAAAGCTAGCTTAGGAAGTCTATGGTCTCCTATCTTATTGAGCTTCTGCTTGTACAACCGAAGCATAGTCATAGCTAGGCTCTCGATAGGGAAAATACCCACTACTATAAGGAGAATAGGATAGGGTGTATTGCTTTTAATTTTAAGGTTATACGTTATAAAACGGGTTTGAATTTTCTCAACCTTTCTCCAAGATTCTCTAGAGATGCTGCAACCTCAAACCTCACAGCCATATAAGATAACAGGAGTGACTAAAGTTTCAAAGAGGAACTTCTTTCTATCCCACATTACGAGGTTTTTGGTTTTACAATTATTTTCAAGACCAAAATAAGTTTTCCACCCCACATTAATCCTTTTTTGAATGCTATATTTCCAGTTGAGCTGAGATGAGATATCAAATGTGAACAAAAAAAAACCAGAATATAATTAATAGAAAGCTAATAAAATTTCTAACGAGTTTTCTTTTTATTCTAAAATGAAATTCTAAGCAAAAAATTTGCTTTGGCTTGCCGAAAGTTGAAGACCTTCTAAAAATGTTATTTGTTCTCCAAAAAGGGAAAAAAGTGTAACCCTACTTCACATTTTCACCCAACATTCAGATATTGAAAGGGAAAATCTACCTCAACTAGAAATTGAAGCGGGTATGTAAATATAAATATTATAAATGATATTTAAAATTTAACTAGTGTATTGTGAAATTTAATTTTTATTTGATGAATTAATTTGAAAAATATTTTGCAATGTAAACTGAGAGAGATATTCCTCATATCATTGATGATGAGATTGAAACTTTTGAAATGTAAAGAGAAAAAGATAATGAACCAATAATTGATGATGTTTTTGAAGATCTTGAAAGAAATTCAAGCGAAGAAATTGAATTGCCAGGTATGTATATATATGTCATGTGTATTATTGAAATTATACATATTTATTAATTTCAATTTCATTCAAACTCTATTTTTTAATTTAATTATTTATCAAATATTATACCCATTTACATTTAATTCTCATATGTACAAATGAAATTAATATCGATGATGAGATGATAGAAAATGTTGACACCAAAACATATGGAGATAAAAATGTTGACGAGGTTATACGATATCATGTTAAGCTCATTATTGATAAGTTCTTCAAAGATAAAAATGTTGCAGTTCAAGCCCAAATTTTGAGAGGTATCTTATCATCAAAGAAATTAAAATATGCTACAACTCTATTGGGTATTCAAAAATCAACAAATGATAAAAAAATGAAGGAAAAAGTTACTCAAAATATAAATAGTGCTCTAAAATTGATTGGAAGATCTAGAAAGAAAAGCGATATAGATGCACATAGAGAAATGCAAATGACAATGGTTTCATAAAGTACTAAAGAAAATCCTTTGGTAAAATATATGGCAAAAGCGTTAGGGATGTCACGAAAAACATTGCACAAACATAATAAATTTCGATTGCAAATAGATGTAAATGATGAGCTCACTTGTTGGAAAATTATTTGCAAGAAATCATACAAATATATACTTGGAGAATATGTTAAAAAAATAATATATGAATATTGGATAAAAATCACGTGTTTCACCAAAAGCAAGGGATGTTATGTGGCAATGAATAACACGAAATTAGTATGAAGAACATGCAAGACATATCTTGGTCACGACTCAGATAGAGTTGTTCAATAAGTTCATAGAAGAGAATCGTGGAATTAATGTCTCAACCAGTACTTTTGTGCGACAAAAGCAATGGATGTTAACCATATCAATGTACGAGACACATGTTGTTGTCGTTATCATGTGTAATTTCAGTTATATTATGACACATTCCATAATTTTACTAATTGTTTTTGGAAAAATTAACCTCCTTCCACTATCCATGATTTCATATACCAAATTCTATGTGCAAGTGAAAGTCATGAATTATTTTACAAAAAGAAATGTGTTGGTGGTAAAAAACACGATCATTATGGAAATTTGACTTTATTTCACAACAAATATCCTATTGATATAAATGATCAATCATTATCCAACATAAAAGTAAAATATAATAGATATGAATATTCATACATCGATTGGTTCAAGTAATAGTACAAGTACTAAAAGGATTGATTTACAAGAAGAAAAAATTTTTGTGATAGAGTTTTTGAAGAAGTTTGATACAGAAATTTATAAATACATCAAGCTTTCACATAGATCTCGATGGAAAGACCTGCAATTCAAAAAATCCCGTGAAATTTTTCCACGAGGGACCATTTTGTCAATATTTTATCTTACAAAGAATTACAAATTTGTTGCACAAAATGAAATATAGAGTGAATATTATCATTCAGACCAAGTCTCTATGATTTTCCATATTCTATATAGACATGTTGAACAAAATGTTGATCATATAGAAATCAGTAGTGAAAATTGATGTGTTATTAAAGAATATCACTTTTATATCAGTGATGATTGTACACATGATACACATTTTGTACAACATTGTTTTGATAATATTTATGACTCATTGAAAGGTCATGAAATAAATTTCAACAAACATTGGATATGGGCATATGGATGCATAGGTCAATTCAAACCTTCACAATCATTCTCTTGGTTGTGTCGTCTTCATATGAAAGCCCACATTAAATATTATTGGAATTTTTTTGAGACTCGTCATGGAAAAGGAGAACATGATGGTTTAGGGACATGTATAAAATGAGCACTTTGAAGATATAAAATGGACCACTCTACAAACCAACTCGTCTCAGCTAAACAAGTTTTTCAATGATGCATTGTTGCACTAATCCATGAGACTAACCCATCAAGGGAAATACAGAGGTACATGTACATATATACAAATTAAATTTCACATATATAGAACTTTAATATATGATCTATTTTTTTATTAATTTTTTAATTTTAAACATTTATAAATTCTAAACATTATTTATCACAATGATTGCCTTTGATATATAAATTGTATTTTAAAGAACATACTTATATTCTTGTTTGAATTTTCCATACATGTTTTTTTGGGATATTGGAGTCCAAGCTGCAGATAGATCGATTACATATGAATATGAAAATAGTAAAAGGGACTCAAAAATTGCATTCAATTAAAACAAAGAGGTAACGAAATGTGTTTGCATTTGATAAAAGAGAATATTCTTATTTTATCCTGTTTGCATAGAGGTCACACAATCCAATGATGTTAGTGAAAAAAATATGTATGTAAAATCTTGGAAACATACATAACTAAATACAAAAGGGAAAATGTTAGTTGCAAGATTTGAAGAGATGGAATCAGAGGATACTATAGTATCATGTGAAGGTGATCGATTTTCTGATCTTGTTAGAGAAGATAACCTTTCAATTTTTTTCAAATGATAGAGATCTAGGAATAGATAATAAAATCAAGTCCATGTTGATAAAGTTAATTTAATGTTAATTATGATATAAATTTACACTTGTTTTATTATGCAGGAGATGTTTTTGTTGTAGTTGCACTTATTAACAACATAGAAAATGTCAAGTATTATTTGATGTGGTGCACTGAACGAAAGATGAAATTATTGGAAGTCTATAATGACAACAATTTTATATATGAAAGAGGGTTTATTATACTGAAAGGTTATTTTTTTTCAAACAAAATCATCAAACAAAGAGTAATGTTGACTTTCAATACTATCAACCCGATGTCATAATTTGTCAATATTGTCACTTGGTGTGTGTAGCACGCATAAAGTTGATAGAAGTTCAATCAAAGGAAAAAATGAAAGTGAAGAAATGGATAATGTCAAAAACTGACCATGAACGGATCATTGAGGATGGCATTCCATTAGAATTTTTTTAATTGAACTACCCAACAATTTCTTCTCGTTGGATTCATATTTGAGAACTTAAAGTTCAAGTACATTGTTAGCCTTTATTTTTGTGCACTCTTAAGTTGTACATTCTTAATAATGTATTGAGTTACAAAATTATATGTATATTTCCTGTTATGTACGTGTGTATTGAGAATTTTATTATATTTATATTATGTTTGCATGCACGACAATTCATTTATATGTACATACATTCTCTAGTCTTAAACGATTTCATACATGAATGAAATTTAATGTATTACTTTTTCTATACATGAATGCAAAATGTATGTATCTAGAATATTTTAGAATGATATTTTAAGCTATGATTGTTTAGGAATCTACAAAAAATTATAAGATTCATTCAAATTCAAAATGTGTACCAAGTTTTGTAATTTCCAATTTTAATAGATTCATTTTAAATAAATTGAAGAAAAATTAATTTACAAAACCTAAGAATCATCTACTAACAAATTATTTAAATGATTGTGTTATCACTCATTAATTTTTGAAATTTTCATTGATAGGGTCATGCAGGTCATTCACCAAAATTGATGTGGTTTCCTAAGTCATTTTTTTGAGATGTCTGATTTTTTTTTTTTGCATTTGATGATGTCTATCTTAAGTTTAAAGCTCACCTCTAGCCATATCATTTTAGTCAAATCCACCTCACATCATATAAGTTGTCATTCCCATGCATTTAATCACAAAAGTTTACACCTGTCAGTTTTTTAGAATTTCATAGCGAATTACAAACGAAATCAACAGATTTTTCTACGAAACTGCCTAACAGATCCATAGCGAATCTGTCAGCAGCCAAACTGTCTTTGCTACGAAACTAGGTTTTTTCAGCAAAAGGTGTTAGAGTGGTGTGAGGCGTCAGTTTTTGATAAGGAAAGTAAAGGGTAAGGTCACTATAGTTCGTTATGATTATTTTCATATATTCATAGTTGTATTTGTTGTAATGATTATCTTTTATGGTCATATGTGCTATTATCAAAATCCTAGTTGTCAATTAACCTTTTAAATGTTACCTCAAGCCTTCCCTTTGTCATATTATTGTGTAATCCTTGCATGTGAATCGATTCTTGGAGATTTTCTTCATCACACCAAGCAGGTTGTTGTCAAATTCAATTATGCAGGTGTCACCAACAAGCGAGGCAACAAATACCATAAATCATCCATGGCTTCGAAAAGGAAAACAAACAAGGATGGTTATTGTCTCAGGTATGAACCCATGGATTTGAAACTGGTTAATGAAGACCCTACTGCTATGGAATTTTTCAGGAGGACGGGCT
The DNA here is from genome assembly GCA_034641835.2 of Pinus albicaulis. Classification (NCBI taxonomy): domain Eukaryota; kingdom Viridiplantae; phylum Streptophyta; class Pinopsida; order Pinales; family Pinaceae; genus Pinus; species Pinus albicaulis. The sequence goes on from CM076573.1 coordinate 460,879,264, forward strand.
GCCTACAATTCTTCCAGAAGTTGCAGGGTTTCCATGCACAGGTTTCAAAGGACTTTGCCAAAAAATTTATAGGGACAACATCAAAATTTGGGATTCTGAATCTCACAGCATCACTAGAGAGCATATCACAAGCTACATAAATCCCTAGAGGTGGTGGAGAATGGTTTAAAGGCACAAATTTTACAATTCAAGGTTGTGAGGAGTTTCTTAATCAAGAGCACAAACGAATTGATTTGACCAATGGCATCCCTAGGAGTTATATAAAGGAAAATAATGCAAAGTTGTTGCTGGTGATCCAAAAATATTTCACCTGTGAGGGAAGATTCCACATGGTTTACTCTTACCATATCAGACTCCTTCTGCACTTTGTAGATAAGAAATCACTTGACTTACCTTTATTTTTGTACAAGAGTTTGGGAAAGATGTCAAATATAGTTCAAGTCAAATCAAAAGGTAATGAGACATCATTATTTCACCATGGCCTGATAAAATTGTTAGTGTTGGAAGAGTTGAATAGGTTAAACAGAGATTGGACTTTATTTCTGTTTATGAGTGGGTATGAAATAGATGTAGTGACCCCAAATAAAATATTAAAACCTAGGACTACTGCATCACCAACCGCAATAAAAGAGGTTGAAGAAGCCAGAAGACAGTCCCCTATAGAACCAATGGACATAGGAGCATAACCTCTGTAAGAAACTGATATCCCTCAGCCAACACCTGCAAAATAGAAACATAAGAATAACAAACAAGGTAGTAAGAGGATAAATAGAAGTTAAACATTGGAAAAAGGAAATCTTGAAGATATAATTCATGCAATAGATATTGAGGAGTCCCTAATAGTGCAAGAAAAAGACATTAAAGATGATGGAAGGAAACTGAAGAAAGGTAAGACTGTTAAGAAATTGGATTTTGTAGGAGAAAATGTTGGTTTTATATTTCAGCCAAGGAAGCCAATGAGTAGGTTTTTAAAGAAGGCCATGGAGAGCAAAAGGATAGAGAAAGTCAATGAAGATATGCAACCAGTGAGCATCATATATATATCTCCAGTAGCAGAAGAAGAAGTTGTCATTGGGTAGAGAAAGAGAAAAGAGAGGATAACTGAAAAATCAGAAACAAAACTTCTCAAAGAATAGCTGAAGGAAACAGGTGAAGAAATACTAGAATTGAAGTTATGGGAAAATAATCATAGGTCTGAAAAGGTTGAATTTGACCAGATGATGAAAAAATGGGACAATCAATTCTCAAGTGTTTCAAAATCTATGGATAATGCCAAAAGAGTGTTGAAAAGGACTAAGCCTTTAAGACTTGTGGTCAAACATACTAGGAAGATAAAATTACACTTGCAAGCTGAAAACAGATCATTAAAAGATCAAGTGGAAGACCTTTAGGAATAATTGGACTTGGTTCAAGAGGAGCTGGAGAAGAAAGGGCTAAGAATGAAAGTGGTCGAAGAACCTATAGGTCAACCTATTGTGAATGAAGATGAAATTCCCAAAGACTGAAGAGTTGAGTTGAAACATTTTTGATGAGGTTGATAGCTTGCAAAGGACTTAAATTTTGGTTTAGAAGGTCAAATTTTGAAGAAAATCACAAAATCTACAAATTCTGGTTTATTAGGCAGTTTCGTAGCGTACTCCAGGCTTGAAGGTTGAAAAACACTATGAAATTGTGAAGATTCTCTTTTGCCTTTAAAATCAATTTTATGAAGAATTAAGGAGGGATGTTGGCTGTATTTATATATTTTTTCATAATAGATGTTTTTGACCAGCAAAGGTGACCAAAAAATGGGTGAAAAGACTATATCTATTCACTACAAAACAACGCTACGAAACTGTCTAAATTGCTCTCTTTTGTAGCGAAAGGTTTTTAAAGGATTTTTGGAGGTTAAAATAGCACATGGAAGATCATTCAACCACCTTGAGACATGTAACATGATAGTGGGACATCCTAGCATAGATTCAATACTCGACATAAGTGTCACTAATCCAGCTCAACATGAAGACTAAGATTAAAGTGGGGTTTTATCTTTTCCTGAAAAGTAGGACTATGTTTCCTAAATTTAGGAGGTACATTAAATGTCTTAGTGATGGTGAATATTTCTCGAGCATGTGATCCTTATCATGTAACTGTCTCACTGTTGAAAAAACTGAATTTAATAAATATGAAGTAGAGTCCTATTAGGAATGTGAGTCTTTAAAGGTTAGCTTTCTTTTTCTGTTCCTAGAAAGTAGATTTAGTTATGTTAGGTGTCAAAGTTATAGATTGAGGATCTAGCCAGCTAGGAAAATCATTTGCAATGTAAATAAGTCTATTTATAGACAGAACATCAAATATCAAAGGGTTGGAAAATATTGCACCAAATTGCTACTCTGTAATGTTTTTTCAATTTCAGTAATATACATTGAAATTTTACTTCCAGACCCGGGATTCAAATGAGGTGTTCAATGTTTTTTTTGCTCTATATATTTCATGTTTAATCATCTACAGTAATTTTTATCTCTAATTACTCAGAACTCATGGTAACATGCTCTGACTTCCTTTATAGGTTTAATTGTTGTGTTTTTCCTATGTTGTGTGTATGTACCATCTTTTATTGAAACCTTTATTTGCCTCAGCTTCCATAAGAAGAATTATTGTCATTGATTTTACTGATGTTGACCTCATAGCCCAATGGTAGCAAGCCTTTCATTTTTCAACCTGCAATCAATGAAAATCAAGTCACAGTTCATAGAGTTAGCCATCTAATAATGTTTCCATTTAAAATCATAAGTCCCCTTTGAGAGAGCCCTCTCAAACTGAAGAGGATAATATTTAGTTAAAAGCGGTTTGAAAGAGTTACATTAATTTGATTAATGAGAAGCCTAACAGGATCAATTTGGTAATAAAATTTTGGTGCGTCTGCTGGGAGGCTGAATTTTCCTGAAGTTTTTGTGCAAACAATGAAGCTGAACTCTTGGAGCTAGCAAGAGCTCAGAATTTTTCGAGGCTGCAAAAACTACGTTGGTGACTCCACTAAAATTTTTCATGATTAAAGGTGGATTTGAGAAGAATATATACAAGGAGAAATCCAGATCCTAACCCACCTACCATTGTGGATAATCCAGAGAGGATTCTAAGAGGCATTTAAAGAAACTCTTCAAAATCAGGTATTCCATCACACTTAAGAGCTTTGTCCTCTGAAATTGTTCGAAGTCCTAAAGATAAGAAATTTGATGATAAAATTCAAGAGATTTTATTTAGGTATAAGGGTGAAAATGAATTGAATGAGATAATTCTAGGCCTGCAAATACGAGGTATTGATACCTCAGGCCTAGTAACCAAAAAAGAAAAAGAAGAATTATGGGAAACAGTGACATCAGAATTGTTGTTAGAGAGGGAGTATTTTGAAAAGTTAAAAGAGTCAAATCCATTTCAATTCTTGTTGAAAAGAAAATTTGGTATACCTTTGCCTGAGTGGAGCTCATTTGTATCTCGACTGCAAATACCAACTACAAAACCTCCCAATAGCTCATCTTATCCTACTATTTTTCCAAGAAATACCACAGTACCTGTCATTATGGCTGGAATTGTTCCACCTCCAACTCCTCCTATTGCACCTGCAAGATATGCCCCACTTGTCCTCCCAGCTATTCTTAATGCCCTCCAAAGTAAATACTCAGCTAGAATTAAAACCTGGCGGAGTGAAGAAGAAATAACAGCTGAGGAACATGTGGATCAATTCAATGATTTCATTCACAGAGAGGAAGTAGACCATGAAGATGTTAAAATGAGACTATTTTCTCAAATTTTCACTAGTGAGGTCAGAAAATGGTTTAAAACCCTAGCTCCAACAAACTTGCAAAATTGGAATCAGTTTCAAGATAGTTTTTTGAGAAAATGGGGGAATAGAACAAACCCAGTGCAGGCTTTGACATAATACAACAGTTTAAAAAGAGCCTTAGATGAACCTCTCCAAGATTTCTCTAATAGGTTTAACAAAGTATATAATTCTATACCTTCTCATCTTAAACCTCCCTCAAGAGCTACCCAATTACGCTATGCAAAGGCATTTGATTATTATTTCTCCATTCTTCTTAGGGAAAGAGAATATGCTTCTCTAGCAGAAATGAAAAATGATGCTGTGAAGCTAGAAGTGAAAATGATAGCAGCTAAGAAGTCTAATATGGGTAAAAAGAAACTAAAATAAGAAGATAAGCCTTCCTCCTCAGATGATAAGTTTTATTCTATGATGAAGACTATGGAGAAACTCATGGATAGAATTGACCTTGGAACCACTTCTTCACCTGCTGCACAACATGATCCACAAATCAGAAATCCACAGTTTAGAAGGCCTCAGAATCAACAAAGACAAAGAGAAAACAAAAATCAGCCTGACCCTCAAGTGAGGCCTCCTTTTCAGCAGAATTTGATTGATGAAGATGAAACTTAGCCTGAGATTCAAGAAGATACTATCCACTGCCTAGATGAAAACATGTCTGGGATGCTTCTGACCAAAGAGGAGCATGATGAGTCTGATCATGATTTGAATAAGGATGAGGGACAATATGACTATATTAAGGGTTATCAACATGCCATATTTGAGATGTAGAATCAGTACAATCTTAGAAACATAAATGTTACCATCACTACAAATAAAACACAACCAAAGAAGGATGCTCCTAAAACAATTGAGCCTAAAAAGGACCCACCACTTCCTCCCCCTGTCAAAGAGAATGAAAATATTACTTATGTTTTCAATTTGGACAATGAGATCTCTAAAATTAAGATTCTTGTTCCCTTTGGAGAAATTCTCAAGGTAAATGAGTACAGAAGAAAAATTGTGAAAATGTTGAACTCTCAACCAGGAGCTTCATATATCCTTAATATACAAGAAGAATATCCTACATCTACTTAGGACCATGTTTCGAAGATGAGCAGAATGAAGAAGTACCTCCTTTCTATGCTAGCCTTAGTATCCATGAAATGACCTTACACAATGCCATGTTGGATTCGGGGGCTTCTCATAACCTCATCCCTAAGGTGATTATGGAGAGGATGGGCTTGGAGATCACTAGGCCATACAAGGATTTATTTTCCTTTGAATCTCAAAGAGTCCAATGCATAGGACTGATAAAAGATGTTGTTGTTGGCATGACATAAGTGCCTGCCAAGACAGTGGCAATGGACATTGTGGTGGCAGATATTCCACCCAAGTTTGGCATGCTCTTATCAAGATATTGGGCAGAAAAAATCAAAGGAACCATGCAGATGGACTTGACATATGCCACCATTCCTGTTTTTGGTGAGCAGAGAAGGTTGTACAGGGAGAGTAGGATGGCCTACATGGTAAGTAGCAAGGATAAACCTCAAAAATTTCCCATTTATGCTATTGAAACTGAATTAGGATCAAAAATACTTTTCAATGGGCTAAATGATGAAGCAAAAAATGAGAAAATAAAAATTTAACAAATTGAAAATCAGCAAGTTGAAAATCAGGAAATTGTAGAAGAGAAGGCAGAGGGATGGTGGCTTCTACACTTTTATGGATTTTCTAGAAGAGAGGGGGCTGAAGGAGGCATATGGATCACTACTCATGATGATGAAAGTAAGTTTTATTCCTTTAAACTTAACTTTGACTGTACCAATAATATGGCTGAATATGAGTCTCTTTTTTTGGGCTTGGAAATTTTGAAAAGATTGGGTTCCAAAAAGATATTAGTGTGTGGAGATTCTGAGTTGGTAATTAAACTATTTGAAGGAGTATATCAAACTAAGGATGTGAGGATGAGAGCTTACAAAAACCTGATTATGGAAATGCTTGAAAATTTTGAAGAATATGCATTTGTTGTGAAAACTAGAGATCAAAACTCATTGGCTGATTCTCTAGCTCTTTTTGCAAGTTTGTTTGTCATCCCTACACATTCTATTGAGAAGTAAGATATTGAAGTTCAACATAGGCTTGCTTCCCAGATAATATCATCCATTGGAAAGTATTTGAAGATGGCCAACAAGTCAGAAATTTCATAGAGTTAAAAGAGGAATTTGAAAGCACACAAGTATATCAACAAAACATGTTTGCTAAAACTAAGGTAAATTCTGATGTTTTGCAGCTGAAAAATAATTATATACCCGAGGGTCTTATTCCACTTGAATTTTTTTTTGATCAAAATGATGTTTTCAAATCTCCTAGGATGCAAGCTGATGATGAGGAGGTAGAAACTTGTAATCTTGGTACAACAATAATGCCTAAAATGATAAAACTCTCCAAGTTTGTTTCTATGTAGATGAGACAGAAATATATTGGGATTCTGAAGAAATTCATTGATGTTTTTGCATGGAGTTATGATGATCTCTAAAAGTATGATCCTACTATTATACAACATACTATTCCTATCAAAGAGAATGATAAACCCTTCAAATAGAAATTGAGAAGAATTAACCCATTTCTCATTGCTCTGATTGAGAAGGAAATTAAGAAACTTTTTGATGCAAAAATTGTTGTTCCTATAAGATTCTCAAAATTTCATGCTAATTTGGTACCAGTCAGGAAAAAGAGTGGAGAGATCAAAATTTGTATTGATTTCAGAAACTTGAACAAGGCTTCTTTGAAAGAAAACCACCCTCTTCCTAAGATGGATCAAATTTTGCAGAATATTGTTGGTTCTCAAAGGATGTCCATGTTGGATGGACTTTTAGGATACAATCAGATATTGGTACACCCAGAAGATCAAGAGAAGAATGTTTTTACCACACTGTGGGGAACATTCATGTACACCAAGATGCCTTTTGGTTTGATGAATGCAGGAGCGACCTTTCAAAGAGAAATGGACATTACCTTTTATAAGGAGAAAGATAAGTTATTCTTGGTTTACTTGTATGAGATAATTATATTTTCAAGAAGGGAGGAAGATAATTTGAAGCATTTGGAGGAAATTCTGCGGAAGTGTAGAAGATTTGGTATCTCTCTTTACCCCACCAAAAGTATTTTTTCTCTAACTTATGGAAAATTTCTTGGACATATTATATCAAAGGATGAGATAAATATTGATCCAAATAGAGTTAATGCTATTCAGAAGATAGACCTGCCAAGGAACAAGAAGGAAGTTCAATCCTTTCTTGGGAAAGTAAACTTCGTTAGAAAGTTCATCCCGAACTTTGCTGAAATTTTCAAGGACATTACCAAGATGTTGAAGAAAGGAGCTAATATTAAATGGACTGTTGAAGCCAAGCAATAATTTGAAGAGATAAAGAAATCCCTCACTCAAGCTCCAGTGCTTATTAGTCCAGATTTTTCAAGAGAATTCCTGGCTTTCACATTTGCATTTGAAAATACCATAGCTGGAGTTTTACTGCAAAAAGGACAGTAAGGTATACAACAACCAATTGCATTCTTTATAAAAACTCTTGCTAACTCAGAGCTGAAGTATAATATTTTATAAAAACAGGCATATGCTTTGATCAAAGCTATTAAGGACTTCAAAATTTATATTTTTCACTCTCATGTCATTGCATTTGTGCCTAACACTCTGGTTAAAGACATTTTGACACAAGCTAATCCTGATGGCAAGAGATGGAAATGGATAGATACTTTGCTAGAGTATGACATAGAAATCATTCCTACAACATTGGTGAAAGGACATGGATTGGCAAAGTTGATGGCACAATCCAATTTTGATTATCTTGACATGAATCTTATTGTAGAAATTTCAGACCTGTCAGAGGAAGATGAAGAGTTAATATCTATTGGAGAGAAATTCATTTTATCTGAATGGTACAGAGATATTATCTTTGTCTTGCATCATCATAGAGCTCTTGCAGAGTTGAATAAATCAAAATAAAGGTTTGTGAAGCTGAAATCATTAAGATATTGTATTGTAGATAAGAATCTGTATTGGAAAGATACTGGTGGAATCCTTTTAAAATGTTTGCTCGAAGAGGAAGCTGAAAGGGTCAGTGAAGAGTTTCATAAGGGGTATTGTGGAAGACACCACTACTGGAAGGCTACAACAAACACAATTCTCAGATCAGGGTACTATTGGCCCACCATGTTCAAGGATGTTTTCAAGAAGATCACTGGTTGCCATGAATGTTAGATTTTTGATGGTAAGAAAAAATTGATTACTTTACCTTTGATGCCAATATATGTTGAGGCTCCTTTACAACAATGGAGTTTGGATTTTATTGGTGAAATACACCCATCATCTTCAGGGAAGCATCGTTGGATCTTGAAAGCCATAGATTATTTCACTAAGTGGATCGAAGCAATCCAGTAAGGAAAGAAAATTATTCAGTCATCATTTAGTTCTTAGAGCACAATATTTTGTCCAAGTTTGGTTGTCCTATGAAGATTATTACTAACAATGTAAAAGCTTTTAAATCCAAAAAATTAATTAGCTTTTGTCATCAATATCATATAACACTTGGAAACTCAACAACTTATTACCCCCAGGGTAATGGCCTTGCTGAATCCTCTAATAAAAGCAGTGTGAGAATTATAAAAAAGGCATTGTAGGAAAATAAGAGATCATGCATGTGAAGTTGAAGTATGATCTTTGGGCTGATAGGCACTACAAGAAAAGGATATTGGTGATGGTCATGTTTGTGACAGACCTTTAAGGTCCGTCACCAATGTCACATATGGTGACGGTCCTTACAAAAGCATCATTGTAAGTGTATATAGTGATGGTCCTTTAAGGTCCGTCACCAAAGCCATTTTCAATGACAATTTTGGTGAGGGTCATTAAAGGCCCATCACTAATTATCTCTTTGGTGACACTTATAGTGACGAACTTTTAATGACCCTCACCGATGCTCTTTTTGTTAATTTTGGTGACGGTCAAAAAATGTCTGTCATCATTGATCATTCCAATGAGTTTTTTATGACATTATGTGCTTGTTAATATATTTTTGTCAAAAGATAATGATTTAATATAATTATTGTGGAGTGTTTTTTATAATATGTCCAAGGCCATAGTGGTTAGATTTAGTCAATTTTTTAAGAAGTAATTAGTGTATGTCATTTCCCTCAAGTAATGTCTAGTCGAATAGAGTCTTCCTATGAGTCAACACATGAATCATATCTATTAATTTTATTATCTAGAAAATTCCCTTTAGATAAAGTCCCACTAGTGTGCATAGGAAATATATTATTTAATACAAACCAATCTCTTTCAATTTGATTAATGAGAAAGATGTAAAACTCTTCAAAAATCCGGACACACCTTAAATAAATGCTTTGGCACACGATAAAATTTCTTAGCACTTCGCATGTCTTGGAACATCTTGTCATGAAAATGACGCCAAATCACATGGTGGCATGTGTATCATCTATTGGCATGCATGTAGTCCCTAGCATGCCCTTAAACACCTTGGTTGAATGCATTGACATACATTAGCACTTGGCACACAATGCCACTTGGCATGTATTTGGACCTATTATTAGTGTGGATAGCATGCCCCTTTTGAAAAGTCTCGACTTATTAACCCTCTTTTTGGTTCTTCCTTTTGTTTCCTTTAAACTTCTTGACACATATTGACATACCCTAGAACCCTGCACATCCTTAGCACCTGGCATGTATTGTGATATCTTGGCACTATTTGGCACATATAATTAGCACACCTTAGAACTCCTAAGCACAACTTGAGACTTCTGGGAATGCCTTGATATTCCCTAGCATGTGTTACCAATCCTTAGCATACCTTGTCACTCCCTCCTTGGCATGAAAACTAGCACTCATTAACACTAGTCCCTGGCACATGTTCCTCATATTCATTAAATTCCATGAATTTTGAGCTAGTTCTCCCTTAATCTTTTGTCATATTACTCCTTAACACTCCTCAACATGCATTAGCACTCTCTAGCACAACTTAGCACTCTTCAACAGGCCCTTCCACTTCATAGAATGCATAACACTCCATGACACATATTGGCACTTGGAACGTGTTGGTGTTTAGAAAGTCTTAGCATGTATGGAATACTTTGACATGCCTTGGTATGATTTCGCATGGTTTACTATTAAATTTATTTGATATCAACTATTGGAAAGTATATGAGAAGCAAAAAAGGAATACTTGGCACTTAGAATGCACTAAGACTTTTCACTTGGCACCTATTGGCACCTAGTGTTGGTGTGCCTAGCATGCCACTCTTGGAAAAGGTAAATTGATGACTTATTAACCCTCTTATGTGTTCATTTCCTTCTATTTTAACTTGTTTTTACCTTTTGTTTCCTTGACAGTCTGTGGCACGCATTGACACGCCCTTGTACATATTGACATGCCTTATCACTTGGCACATCTTAGCATATTTGACATACCTTCACACTATCTGACACATCTTAGCATTCCCTAGCATGCCTTGGCACTCATGTCCTCACAACCAACCTTTACATTTTTTCATGACTTGGGAACCCAATCAATTCCTTGGCTACTGCAGTTCATGTGACAATATTGGCTTGTTTCAACCGAAACAACTTCACCAATTGCACCTACTATAAGTAGATTGTGACTTGTTCACCTAAGAACTACCTATAACTCATCTTCTGCCACTCATGTCCAAGCTTAGCTTGTCCCACTTAACTAGTTACCAAGACAAGGACCACATGATCTAACCATGGCCATAAAACAACTAATAGACATAACTTACATAGGAAATATTTCACATGTATGTTAATTTTATATAGACATTAGAACATTAACTGAATTTTTTCAAGAACCGCAATATGCACAAGGCACACAAGATATAAGCCGACACAAATCGAGTGCCCGAAATATTATACACAAAAATGTACAATATGAAATTATCTAGAATACTTTAAAACATGAGCATGTATCCAAAGTGTGCCACATCTCATATAAAAAAAATAGCTAAAGGAAAAAAAATGTTGAGCCTAGCACAAAGTGATCTCCCTTTGTCTAAAACTTCTTTTTCGAGCCCCATATAAAAACCGTAGGCTTGCCTCTTGTAAACCCTATTCTAAACTTCTCCTAACACACTTCGTCCTTAGCACACTTGAATTCACTGACACTCCCTCGCACACACTCTTATTCATTCCTTTCCATGCATTTTGACCTAGTTATCCCATGATATGCCCCGATGCTCCGTAACATCGTTAAACATGCATTGACATTGTCTGACATGTGTTAGCATGCCTTTTATTTCCTAATGTGAATGCCCTCACCCTCCCTAGCTATCATGCCCTCACAACTACCCTTAATTTTCAACTTGGGTACCTAACCAAGCCCTAGCTTGACCACAAGATCTTGACCAAGTTATAGTTACTACAACTTGACTATGTTGTTGAATTATGTGTCTTGGGAGGTACTCCACAAGCCTAGTGATATGGGTTTGTGTGAGTTTAGTCACAAAAGGCTATGTGGGAAAAGAAGCCAAGTAAAGGGATTTTTGACCCAAGATAGGGTTTAAAATATACAAGAAAATTAAAAAGGAAAATTAATATTTCCTAAGGTCTATGTGGATAAAACCCATAAGTTCTATAGGGTTTCTAAGAGTTCTAGGAAAAAATATTTAAGGAGGCCTTAGGATGAGGGAAATAACAACAAGTGAGAAGGATCTCATTTGATCAAGGTGGTGAAGAGAGATGTAGTCCTAAAGTAGTTCAAGTAAGAGGGTCAAGTAAGGGCTGCTAAAGGGAGGCCATGATCATCCTCCAAGAGCAAGATCATCATGCGAGGGTTCATAAGAATTTTGCATACCTTAATGGTCAATTTGAGCTAGGAAGTAGGATGGAATATTTTTGGTTCTCTTATGGAAGATTGAGCTTAGGAGAGGTTTTTCATGAGAATCTAGGCATGTGATTTCAATGGTGTCTTTATGTGAAGGCCACATTAAAATATGAAATGTTGAAATTTGCAGCAATAAACATTGAAATTGGAAACCAGAAAGGACAAAAAAGAAATGAACCCACACTGGTGAGGAATTTTGGTGCACTAGGAGTGAGGAATGTGGGGCGTCTAATTTATTTTTCCCTTAAATAAATTGGACAATAAATTGTAATTTCATCTCATAACAACTTATGTCAGTTAACTAAGTCATGATGACTAAGTTAGTTGAAGAAATTCGAGTTGAGGGTCTAATATGAGGCATGTAGAGGGACTAATCTAATATTTTTTTGGGTCCAGTTGTAGTTGATGCATTAGTTGGGTGCATGTGTGAATTAGTTAACTCAATTAAATGATTTAAAATCAGTTTAAATAGTTCTAACTAAGTGATGAGCTAGTGAGAGGTCGGTTAGTGAATTAAATTAGATCTAATTCACAATGAGTGATCAATCATAAAAATGATAATCCACTATTGATAGCTACATACATGTCAATTCTGAGGAATACCCAGTTGAGACAAAGGTTAAAGGGAACATAAATATCAGTTTTATTTATACAAAAGTTCCCATGTGAAATTATAAATTCATTGGGATGGCATGATGGATTGAGCAATCAAGGAAGTCTGAATTTCCTAATTAATAGGGAGATAATTTCCTAGGAATTGAATGAGCAAGTCAGGCTAAAGGAAGGCTGAGAATTGGCTAAGTACTAGACCAAGTTTGCTTAGATCAATGGGAGACAATTGGGAGAGTGTTGGAGAATCTCATGAGTGGTTAAGCATTGTATTGTTTCGTGATTCCTTGAATTAATACACAATAGAGATAGAGTGGTTTTGAGCAGTAGATTTCCCTAGATACATCTTGTGTTGTGCAATTGATAATTTATTTCTCTTACTTATATGTGATTGTGCGATTGTGTTTTATTTCCGAAAATTGTAGGAAGGATTCAGTATCATGTTTTAGTACATTACAAGGTCAGATTGAATCTCATTGGTTATATTTTCTACATGGTATCAAAGCAAGATTTTTTTGGGTGGTGAGTTTGCAGAGAATATCTAAAGATTTTGGTGTAAAATTTTCAAAAAAAAAAAAAACATATTTGGAATATTCCTTGCGAAAAACCACCCAAATGGAAAATAAATTCGAAGCTTAGATGAGGGAGATATCATTGATTTAGAATCAACTCTTTTTTAGAAACTTTTGTAATGGTGGGACAATTACAATGTGCGTGAATCAACAACCTATATGCACTTGAGGTACCAGATGAGTCGAAAGCTTTGAGGAGCAAAGCGGAGGTTAGAGACTTGGATGTTGAGAGGGAGTAAAAATTACCTCTCAACATGTAGCCTTAGAATTAACCTGAGAAGGTTGTGGAGCAGCCTCAATTGGAGAAGCAGAGATGAGACCAAGTGGAAGTGTCCACTCAAGAAGAGACCTCTATGAGGGGTAAATTTCGATCCAGATGGGTAGAGGGAGCACATGCAACTATACCTCCAAGTGAAAGGTGGGGTGATGTGTAGACATAATCTGAAGATAATAAATTTAGGATGATTCCATTGAGACAGTGTGTCTCATGGATTCAAACTAGCTAAGAGGAGTCCACAGTATAACAATAGCAGGAAGGATCATTTATATGGATGCAGTCAGATGTCAGGAAGACATAAATGAGAGTGACAAATGTCAGATACTGGAGCACACATCAGAGTTGGAAACAATGAAAATGGCACAGATGAAGATGTCAACAGTAGCACAGAGAGTTTAGTAGACAGGTGCAATAGCTAGTAACAATCATAAGATTCTGATAACAAATGTATTATATTGATTCAGTTGTTCAGAGGCTATTCAATTTTAGGATATGCAGGTGCAAACAACACTAGAGAAGTATTGCATGCAGAATTCCAAAGGTATTGGATTGGGATAGATTGAATTCCTTTCTTGTTTAGAGGGAGTGTTGAAATTTGGAACAAGAAATAGTGAAATTGGCAACCAGAAAGGACAAAAAAAAAAAAATGCACCCACACTGGTGAGGAATTTTGATGTACCAGGAGTGAGGAATGTGAGGCGTCTCATTTATTTTTCCATTAAATAAATTGGACAATAAATTGTAAGTTCATCTCATTACAACTTGGGCTAGTTAACTAAGTCATGATGACTAAGTTAGCTCAAGAAATTTGATTTGAGGTGATCAAGGTGGATATTGGTGGCCACCTGCCTATTCCACTTGGGCCCTCACCATTGTCTATCTTCATTTTCCAGTTTCCTTAATTATAGCACAATTTACTATTTTTGTCAGTTTTTTGGGGCCTAAACTTCCAGATATGTTTTTAGAGAGATATTTATAACAAGGTATCATGTGCGTCAAAGTGAGATCATATGACCAAGTTACAACCCCGGGAAGTTGGCTGCCCAACTACCCCCAACAAGGCCTAGAAACTCTTGGTGTTACATCTCTTCAGGTTAGGGTTTTCTCTTATTTTTCAATAATAAGAAGGACCTTGAGCCTTATTGTAACATAGTTCAGAGGCATGTAGCCACCACATCTCTTCTCAAATATAAGCTACCATCACCCGAGCTAGTTTGTTTTCTATTCAGTCTGTGAGCATTTTTCAGTGTTTGATATTAATGAAATTAAGTGTTATTCCTACTGCATATTTGTGTTTATGTTTATTTATGCATTTTATTGCATTCCTCCATATGTTTGGATCATGAGGGTCTAAAATGAGGCATGTATAGGGGTTCTAATATTTTTTGGGTCCAGTTGCAGTTAATGCATTAGTGGGGTCTAGGTGTGAAGTAGTTAACTCAATTAATTAAGTTAAAATCAGTTTAACTGGTTCAACTTGAGTGATGAGCTAGTGATAGGTCCACTGAATTAAATTAGGTTTAATTCACAATGAGCGATAAACCAGATAACTGATAATTTTCTACTAATAGTTGCATGCATGTCAGTTCCGAGGAATACCCAGTTGAGACAGAGGTTAAAGGGAACATAACTATCAATTGTATTTATACAATATTTCCCATGTGAAATTATAAAGTCATTGGGATGCCATGATGGATTTCAAAATCAAGGAAGGTTGATTTTCCTAATTAATATGGAACTAATTCCCTAGGAATTGTGTGAGGAAGATAGGCTGAAGGAAGGTTGAGAATTGGCCAAGTACTAGACCGATTTTGCCTAGATTAGTAGGAGACAACTGACAGAGTGCTGGAGAATATCATGAGAGATTAAGCATTGTATTGTTTCATGATTCCTTGACTTTATACAAAATAGAGATAGAGGGGTTTTGAGCAGTTTATTTCCCCAGATACAACTTGTGTTTCACGATTGATAATTTCTTTCTTTTACTTATATGTGATTTTGCGACCATGTTTTTTTTCCGCAAATTGCAGGAAGGATTCGGTATCTTGTTTTAGTACACTACAAGATCAGATTTAATCCCGTTGGCTATATTTTCTACTTGAAATAGAAAATATGGTTGATATGATCTTGTCCTGTGGTGATTAGTAGGCCCCAAGGTGTGTGATGAATACCAACATAAATGGAGGAGGGATTGCACTGTAATTTAGAGCCAGAACATAAGTAGACGCAAGTGTAATATTGACTGAGTTAACCCGAGTTTGAGGGTCGACATTGAGATATGAAGTTCATGTAAATATTTAGTCAAAGAAATTCCCATAATCGATGGATCCATATGAACTAGGTCAAGTCTGTTATGGAGGAAAGAGTCATGGTTTTTTCTATGGATGGATAGGGTTTGTTCTACAAAAATTATAAGTTTTTAAGTATAGTTCCCTAGTTAGGAAAATTTCCTAGCATGTTTAGTTCATAAGGTATCCCCTTAAGACTGTGATCAATTTGCGTAAAAGAAGAGCGGTTGTGACCCTTAGAGCGAGGTTTATTTCTACAATATAGACCGTAGATTTGGAAGATGGTTTGCAGATTCAGTATGTGTGGAGATAGTAGATCCAAAGGAGGGCAGAACCTGAGCAGAAGATACAACATGCAGAAGAGATGTGCCATACGAAGAATGGATTGACATGCACAGAAGTTGATTTTGGTGGAATATCCATAGAGTTCTAGACAGAGATCTTAAGCAACCTATAAAAAATTAGTCAATGGACTGTTAGTGGCTGATTTGTGACCCTAGTTCAGTCATCTACAAATTATTATAAGGATGATAAGAGGAGTAGTTCACATTTTTTCATATATTGGACAACACAGATCAAATTGTTGATACCCAAGAAATATGATTTTGAGAGGACTCAAACCATTGTTAGGTGGAAGATTTGAAGAGTCCTATATGAAGACAATATTGTGGGCACTAGATCAGTAAAAATAATCGACTGTGGTTTGGAATATTTATGGTATTCCAAGTATAGTTGGAGGGATGTTAAGTGAATATAAAAGAATACCCCTAAATCTTGTATTTGTGAAGGACAAAAAGAATGGTAGAAGGGCATATGTATAGGGCATAAGGATGTGTAGACTTTGAAGGACTAAAGTAGTAGTCAAGTGGGCTAGCCAACTAGCCCTAGTTCACTATATTGTAGAGGATTAATTCAGTGAGAATAAGGGAAACCTACATAGCCCTAGACTTCTCATCTTGGAGTCATAGTATGGAAAAAGTGGGCATACCAAAGAGTTATTCACAAATGGAGTTGTGAACAACTTATTAGCACTCAAAATAGTAGTGGACCTAAAAGGGGTTCCTAAGAGGGAAACTGCTAGGAAAAGGGAAATGGTGGAGGTTTAGCCCATTGTCACCATAGCTAGGGCTTCTTGCTCTTCATGGACTTTCACCGATGGGAGGAGTCTCGGTATTTTAGGAAGTCACTTGTAGAGTATTGGTCAATGAATAGGTGGGAAGTGACCTTAGAAAATATTTCCTTAAGATAGAATAAAGAGTTGGGCTTGCTTCCTTTTAAGCAAGGGACTTGATCTTTTAGGGATAGAGGAGGGGGATTGAAGGATTAAAGAAGAAGAATAAGACTTATGAAGGAAATTCTCAATCCATAAAATTCTTCCTTAGCATACCTAGAACTCATTCATACTCACTGTCACACACTCTTATTCATTCATTTCCATGCATTTGAGACTAGTGCTCCCTTGTTTTTCCTTGGCACTCCCAAACGCTCGAGCTTGGAATGAATTGGCACACCCTAGCGCCTGGCACATCTTAGCACGTTTCACTCGCCTCTAGCATGCCTTAACACTACCTAGCATGCCTTGGCATCACTCCCTTGTCAGCACACCCGTAACTCACTAACACTTCCTATCACAAATTCTTATTCATTCATTTTTAAACATAGTTTTATTCGGTTTGTTATGATGAACTGTCTAGTGGAATATCCATGATAGCTTATGAATCACCCCATAAATATATCCTTTATGCAAGTCATATGATGATATTTCTTCACAATTATTTATCTCTAGTTGACCCAACACAGTGTAGGTCATCACCACCACCCTTGCAAAATTGAGCATGATAGGCTTGTGGTCCTATCTAAGCTTGGAAGAAAATCTCAAAACTTAGTTACACAACATGATGGAATATTATTATAAAGGTTTCCCATGCATTCTAATCAACAATATCTAGTGGGATTGGAAGAACAAAACATTTTTTTCACGAGAAATATCCATGATAGTTTACAATCACCCCAACATCTATCCTTTATGAAATTCATATGATGATATTTCTTCACACTTATTTATCTCTTGTCTCAACACAATGCAGTTCATCACCACCACCCTTGAAAATTTGATCAGGATAGGCTCGTGGTCATATCTAAGCGTGGAAGATAATTTCAAAACTTAGTTACACAAAATAATGGAAAATTATTATAAAGGTTTCCCATGCATTCTAATCAGCAATATTTTGTGGGATTGGAACAACAACACATTTTTTTCACAAGAACTATCCATGATAGTTTATGAATCACCCCAACATCTATCCTTTATGCAAGTCGTATGATTATATTTCTTCACACCTATTTATCTCTTGTCCCAACACAGTGCAGGTCATCACCACCACCCTTGAAAATTTGAACATGATAGGCTTGTGGTCCTATCTAAGCTTGGAAGAAAATTTCAAAACTTAGTTACACAACATCATATGGAATATTATTATAAAGGTTTCCAGTGCATTCTAATCAGCAATTTTTGGTGGGATTGGAACAACAATGCATTTTTTTCATGAGAGATATCCATGATAGTTTATGAACACCCCAACATCTATCCTTTATGCAAGTCATATGATGATATTTCTTCACACTTATTTATCTCTTGCCCGAGCACAGTGCATATCATCACCACTAACCTTGAAAAATTGAACATTATAGGCTCGTGGTCCTATCTAAGCTTGGAAGAAAATTTCAAATCTTAGTTACTCAACATCATGGAATATTATTATAAAGGTTTCCAATGCATTCTAATCAGAAATATCTGGTGGGATTGGAACAACAACATATTTTATTCATAAGAAATATCCATGTTAGTTTACAAATCACCCCAACATATAACCTTTATGCAATTCATATGTTGATATTTCTTCACACTTATTTATATCTTGTCCCAACACAGTGTGGGTCATCACCACCGCCCTTGCAAAATTGAACATGATAGCCTTGTTTCCTATCTAAGCTTGGAAGAAAATTTGAAAACTTAGCTACACAACATCATGGAAGATTATTAAAAAGGTTTCCCATGCATTCTAATCAACAATATCTGGTGGGATTGGAATAGCAATACATTTTGTTTATAAGAAATATCCATGATAGTTTACGAATAAACCCAACATCTATCCTTTATGCAAGTCATATGATGATATTTCTTCACACTTATTTATCTCTGGTACCAACACAGTGCAGGTCATCACCACCACCCTTGAAAAATTGAACATGATAGGCTCGTGGTCCTATCTAAGCTTGGGAGAAAATTTCAAAACTTAGTTACTCAACATCATGGAAGATTATTAAAAAGGTTTCCCATGCATTCGAATCAACAATATCTGGTGGGATCAGAACAACAACACATTTGTTTCACAAGAAATATCCATGATATTTTACAAATCACCCCAAAATCTATCCTGTATGAAAGTCATATGATGATATTTCTTCACACTTATTTACATAGTGTAGAGGTCATCACCACCACCCTTGAAAAATTTAACATGATAGGCTTGTGGTCCTATCTAAGCTTCGAAGAAAATTCAAAACTCAGTAACTCAATATCATGGAAGATTATTATAAAGGTTTCCCATGCATCGTATTCAGCAATGTCTGGTGGGATTGGAACAAAAATAAATTTTGTTCACAAGAAATTTTAATAAAGATCACAATTGAATCTATATTAAATAGTGTTTGGAAGACAAGATTCATCCTAAACCACAAAAATAATGGATTCTGGTAATTCCTCCACTCCCTCTTGGATGCCCCTATGACTTATTTGATGGTGTTGCACAATTTATCCCACCTAGATACAAAGTGGGTGTGGTACTCTTCCTCTCCCAGTCTCATAGTGAGAAAGTAAGATATATGCAAAATTAAGGCTCCAACAAGTGAGTTGATTTCATTGCTCTTTGTACCCTTTTGGAAATTTCATCCATAAAAAGTGTCAAATCCCTATAGATCATGGGGGATTCAAAAGTCATGATCAATTGGGTCAATAATTCATGATAGAAAACATCTATCTACATCCCATCCTACAGGATATTATAGATTCCCCAAACTCTTTAGACTAGCTATCTTTTAGACACTTTCTCAAGGAGCTAAACACCACAACACACAATATTTAAAAAGAATCTCTCAAACTTCCCATCGATACATTTGTGATATCATACTCCATCGTTAGGATGGAGTATGACCAAATGATTATTCATGTCTAAGCCCGAAAAACAAGCCAATGTAGATTGATGCATGCACATTCCAATCATAACAATCCATTTCTACCTCTGCTCAATAGAAAAACAAGTTATATTTTTTGTGTTCATTTTAGAGCATAAACACCAATTTTACCCATGATGTTAGGATAATTTTAATGATATGACTGAAAAGGTGGGAAGAGAATTTTGTGGTGTATTGAACAGGACTAGGGGACACACATGTAGCATGGATGGGTAGAAGTGGGATGTCCAAGCATGGTTTACTAAGATTGATAATCCACACATTAGAGAATGAGAAGGGGGATTAAGATCTAATTTGATAGGGTCTAGGGGCCCTAGAGGGAAGGTAACAAGAGAAATTGAAAGGGGAACCCCCGATAGTGTTGATAAGGGGATTAGGGGCCATGTTATCACAACCAATAAGCCATTAACCCATAACCACCGAATTCCCTATCCCTTAATCATGAATCCATAATCCCTTAATGCCTACACTCATAACTGATAATCCATCAACCCCTTAATGCATTAAACCTTAAGCCAATAACTCCTAACCTAGAATCCATGAACCCCCTAAGCACTAACCCCTTATTTTATTAACTTGTGACCCTTAAACCTTAATCCATAACCCCTAAACACCTTAAAACCTAACCCCTTAACCCCTAACACCTAAATCCATTAATTATTAAGCCCTTAACCCCTAAATCCCTTTCCACACAAGTCCTTGGTCCTTAAATCTTAACTCTTGAATCCCTTAACCACTTAGTATCAAAGGAAAAAAAAACAACTCAAACCTACAAAATAACTTGTTAGGAGAATCCTTCACCTCTAACTAAGAATATTGGTACCATTTGATTTTTAGAGAAATAGGTATTGGTCTCAAGGGTGTGTGTTTGTGGGTAATGCCCTTATTAACATGTATACCAAATGTAGAACAATTGAATAATTTGCAAAACCTCAATAACTAGAATTGCTTAGAATATCTACACTTCATGTTGACATGGAGCTTGTAGTGCTCTCCCACATAAGGAGTTGGCAATGGATAGATCACTCATAATGATGCAACCTCTTCAACCATAATGAACAAGGAGCTAACCCTTGATACAATTTTTTTTTTTTTTTTTTTTTTTCTAAAAAAGCGCAATTGTGTCAATGTAGAATACTATACATAAGAGAAAATAAAATCATATTATCCTTATAAATGCTTGAAATAGCCTCACATTTTCCATGAGTGGCGAGCCAAAGGGTGAATGTAGGGCACTATTAAAGTTACATCATGTTTAAATTCCTTTTACATCACAAGATTGTTATCCATTAGGGTTGATGCATCATCACAAGGGAGCATGACACCTTTTTGTGGGGGAGTGATTAAAGTTGTAACACGATTCAAGTGACATACACCTCCAATGTAAATGAAATCATTATATGTCCGTGTCATGTTGTTAAAGAAGTTATTTATAAACAATAAATTTAGTAATTGGACTTCAATTTTTCATGGCCCTGACTCTAAGATGGATTTGTACTAGGAACACTTCAAGCAAATAAGAGGGGGGCTTATTTTTTAATCGTCATACACACAAGAGCACTAGATGTTGCCCTTCAGATCCCCCTTGGTTGTTTCAAGATGGGTTTACAATAGTGTCTAGCTAAAACTAATGACATCATGATATTCCTCTTCTCAAGAACATATTATAGCTTTTCCATATACACAACATTGAGTTATAGGGTCACCTCATCTGTAGACGATCCATTTATTGTGGGATTCAAGGGATGTTATATTTTCTTTTATCAATATTTAGATGGTCGTTATCTACTTTATTTCAATACATCTATAACTATTTTTAAGAGGGAGGTCCTTGGATTTATATCTTTATATAAGACCTTATGTGGCCTTCCCTTTTGAACTTTTCCAAGGGGGTCACCTCCTTCCATGTTGCCTTGCCTACTTAGGGAAAAAATTGACAAGCCAATTTTCAAACTTCTTCAATTATCAAACTAGTGGGGCCTCATACCTCTTATTGAACCCCTTAATGGGACATTATTTATCCAAAGAGAATGTTGAGGATTTCCCATTGCAAATCACACGTTGGATGTCATAGGACCTGTTACCCCACTTTCTATATGAGTTTGTAGTGGATACTTTTAAATTTTGGTTGACATCTAAACCCTTGTGATTCTTGTGACATTAATCATTTTCCAACTGAGATATATGAATGGTTGTATAATTGGTTTGATGACACCTTGCCTTGCCCATCTAGGACACTAGGTGACGTAGGAGGATGTTGTTTTAGCGATCACTTTAGCTTGATATATATGATCCATGTATATATCTCTAATGTGTATTATTTTTATTGTAATCACTTAAAGACTCTATTCTAACTCTTAAATGTTTTTGCCATAAATTCTATGATGAACTGTTCCATGGTGTTTGATAATTTTACTCATAAAAATGTGTCTTCTTGATCGTTTAAATATATAAATGGTGGTTTGTTTCATAATTCTAAAAAGCCAACGTAGATTGGTGCATGAACATTCCAATCATGAAAATCAATTTCTATATCTTCTCAATAGAAAAAAACAAGTAATATTTTTTCTCTTTACAACCTAAACACATAAAAATGTGTCATCTTGATCGTTTAAATATATAAATGGTGGTTTGTTTCATAATTCTAACAAGACAATGTAGATTGATGCATGAACATTCCAATCATGAAAATCAATTTCTATATCTTCTCAATAGAAAAAAAACAAGTAATATTTTTTCTCTTTACAACCTAAACACCAATTTCACCCATATTATTAGGATAAATTTAATGATAAATATTAAAAATACTTTTAATTTGAAAAAATAAAATAAAATGATTTTTA
This sequence comes from Pinus albicaulis, assembly GCA_034641835.2. Taxonomy (NCBI): domain Eukaryota; kingdom Viridiplantae; phylum Streptophyta; class Pinopsida; order Pinales; family Pinaceae; genus Pinus; species Pinus albicaulis. The sequence continues at coordinate 460,901,834 of CM076573.1, forward strand.
ATTGATTAAATATTTTAATTTTTTAATATAAAAAATAAATTAATTATTAAAAATCTAAATATTGAAAAAAAATGAAAATTAAATTCCCACCCAATAGCTTTTAACTAAACCCAACCGAAAACAAATAAAAAAAAAATAGTGTTGCCCAACTAGATTTTGGTGCCACTTAACAAATATCTAAGCCTACGTGAGGAGTTTATAAAAACCCTTTATTTATTTATTTATGTTTAGGGCTTTTGATGTTTATTTCTTTTGGAACAGGTCAGAGGAGGACCGTCTTTGCCTTAGGGGATTGGATCTTTCAAAAATTTTGAAGCATGTTTTTGGATCTACTTAGATAAGAAATATTGGGCAAAAAACACTAACCTTTCCAAGTCTTAGATGTTCTCTTCGCTATAGTACATGCCAATTACACTCTATTAAGAGGTAAGTTGAATTAGTTCATGGATATGGTAATTTTAGCAGGTTCTGGTAGCTGGTTATGTTATATTGAAATCTAGATGTTTATGGTTGCTACTGAGTGCTCTACATCTGATATATATTTATTTCAATATGCAATCTGTAGTGCACTCTATAATGGTAATTTATATGCTAATTTCTATATTGAGGAAAAATAATGACTATTACTAGGTCCCTCTGAAAAAAAAATTGAAGGGTGTTGTTAATTCAGAGGAAAGACCACTCCACTGTTCTTCGCCCTTGGATTTCTAGGTTTCTTGTAGTGGAAGTTGAAATATTCTCTTCGCTCCAATTTTAATTTCATTGCATTTATTATAAATTAAACACAGAGTTTTCCCTTTATATCAGTTTGCAGAGCAGGTCGGATTCCAGTAGCTTGGGAAGACTTGAGACTGATTTAATTTAATTTCAGATCATTTTCATTTCTTTGACTATGGATTGCTGAAGAAACTCTAGCAGAAGAGGAATAGGTACAGGTAGAAATGGAAGTCGATGCCAAGGCAAAGGTCTGGGTGAAGGCGAGGGACAGGGTCAGGGAAGAGGCAGAGGTAGGGGTTCAACGGATCAACCCCGAGGTCCTCCGCTTCAAGAACATATTACTAATATTTGTGCAACTGTTCTGGCTTCCAAAATGAGAGGTTTTAATATCATTACTCAAGAGCCTTCTAGGGTACCTTCCATCCCAACACAAGTGCCTCCACCTGCAGTTGAAGCTAGCTCCTCGACATCGATGGCTTATGCGAAGGAGTCTGTCAAGGGATTTAGTAGTGTCTAGATTTAGCAGGGTGTTCCCATTAATCGACTAGATGGCGGAGGCAAGAGAGCCATTGGGCCTATCAAATTTTATGCCAATCATTTCCATGTTAACTTTAATTCGAGAGTGAAAATTTTCCACTATGACTTCTATATACAGAGAGTTAGTAATGGATCTGGGACGTAAAATGGGTCATTCACATCATCATCGTCGATAATGAACTGCGCCATGTCATTCCTTGCTTCCTGCAACCTTGACCGCAGGGTCGTCAACTTTCGGCTCTTTAGCTCAGGGCTCATTAACACCGTCTCTAGTGCCCATGACAAGCTCTTCCCATCACTAGTGTTATCACCCAAAAATTCTCAAAACATCATTGTGTCAAATCTGCTTTTGGTCATGATTTCAAGGAGGTCTAAAAGTCATTTTAAGTCTGGGTAAAGGGTAGGCTATATTGCTAGTTCAAAGAAAGTCTTCTAGGTCCACTCCATGATCAATAAACTCTGAAAGTTTACCTTGTTTTAGTCATGGTCTTAGATAGGTGATTAGGTCATTTCATGCTTTAAAGGGTAGCTGATAGGGTTAGCGTCTCAAAAGTCTCATTTCCATTTCCAAACAAAGTTTAACAACCTTATTCCATGGTTTAAAGGTCCCATCATCCATTAAGAAGTCCTTCCATTAGGTTTAGGGTAAATTTTTTACAATCATACAGGAATCCACATTTTCGTAGTGCAGCTATTTCAAAAAAGGTGATTTGCACTACGAAAACGCTATTTTCATAGTGCGCTACGAAACTGCTGAAACAACCTTTTTCATCAAAAAAATTTGTTTTCTAGTTTTAGTAGTCAACTTCCAAAGGGGTTCCTGAGAAACTGTAAAATTATTTTTGAAATCTGAAAGAGTTTTTTTTTCCTAACATACTTAAATAAAAAAACCTCTCTCAGTTTCTTAAAATTCATTATGAGGTGGGAGAAATTTTTCCCTCCACTTGCGCTACGAAATTGCTGAAAGTCATTGAGAGAAAAACAGTTGTGTTTTTGGGCTTTAGTAGTCAACTTCATGATCCATTTCTGGACACACGAAAAAGAATTTTGGAATTTAGAAGGACATTTATCTTCAGACGATCTCCAGCTACAATAACCTATCTCACTTTTCTCATAAGAGTTACCAATTGGGAGATACAAGGCTTTCTTTGAAGCCATATTTTCAGAAATAAGAATTTTCCAGTTTTACAGAAGTTGTTCAAAGACAATTTCTGGGCAGTAGGAGAGGTATTTCAAAAATGAAAGAGATTTTTTTGTTCAAAACATCATGGTATCCAAAAGCCTCTTTCCATTTCTCAAAATACATCATGGATGTGAAGATAAAGGCTTTGTCCCAAGACCTAATTTTGAGGGAAAAAAAAGGAAATCTGTCTCCTGATTTTTAGGGAAGTTTTTGTCATGATCAACATGAATACATCAAAGGTGGAGGCATCATCCAAATTCGACCATGTGTTGAATACACTTGGAAAATGATGTAATTTAATCTAGATAAGGTTGTTTTGAATAGATTTTAAAGAGTTTTAGTCTTATTTGTAATAGGACTCTGTTTTAGGTTTGCAACTGTCTTATGTAATATATACCATGTTATATGGTTAGGATAGGTGTCATAGGTATGAATTTGAGGTGTCTAGTGGAGGATGAGCTTATCCTATATTGTAAATCATCTATAAATGATCAAGAGGTCGACTTCTACTGGGGTTGAAGACTTTTTGGCAAAACTGCTGCTTTATGTAATATACTGTGATCGGTAATGCAGAGGGGGTTTTCTTCTTGGCAGACCTGAGATTCTTAGTGTACTTAAGTGAGTTTTATCTTTCATCTTTGATATGTTTTAATTCCATAGTATTAATGATTATTACTCAAAATTCCTGGAGGAACATGCTCTGACTTCCTTTAAGTGTTGAACTATGGTGAATTGATTTTTTAGAATCCTACCTTTGAAAGGTTTTCTTCAATGTTTTAAATACTTATTACTCAGAATTCATGGTCATTCATGCTCTGAATTCCTTTAAGTGTTAAGCTTTGATGAATCACTTTTAATACTTTCCTTTTCAATACCTTGATGTATCATTACTCAGAATTCATGAACCACATGCTCTGACTTCCTTTGTAGCTTAAGTTATTGAGACTTTTCTGAATGTGTCACTCTTTCATTGAAGTATATACAAGCCTCAGTCTTATAAGAAGAGTTATTTGTTATCTTTATCTCTGTCACTAACTCCATATCCCAATGGTAGCAAGTCTCCATCTTTCAACCCTGAAACATACAAAATAATAAACCATAGAGTTAGCCATCTATCTACATCTTTAATCAATATCATTAACCCTTGAGATAGCCCTCTCAGGATGAGGAGGCTAAGCCTCAGCTAAAAGATTGGTTTGAAATAGTTACACTACTTGATTGATTTGATGAGCAACCTATTAGGGTCACATTTTGGTGATAACAATTTGGTGCGTCTGCCGGGAGTCTAAAGATATAAATCTCTCTAAAAATCATGAAGCTGAACTCTTGAAAGTAGCAGGAGCTCAGAAATATTTTCGAGGCTGCAAAAATACCTTGGCGACTCCATTGTTGAAGAATTCAAAATTCATAGATTCTTGGTGATTCCGCTGGACTTATGAAGAAATCAGATGCTACCATTCTTGTTTCAAGGTATGCATGTATACTTTTTTTTGGAATTCATGGTTTCCCAAATCATTTTCCCAAGGATACATATTTTTTAAGGAATGGTCCAAAATTCAATGGAGAAGATTTGAGTTTGACTTTGAAGCATATATCAGATTTCTGTGATTTTACTAAGCTTCTTAGAGTCAAACATGAAGACGTTTTCATTATGTTGTTCTATGATTCATTTCAAGGGAAATGCAAATAGTGGATTGAAATTTTTCCTGTCAGATCTATTAAGTCATTTGCAGACTTTTGGCTTATGTTTTTGGAGGAATGGATAGATAGAACAGAGTTGGTGGAAAACTCTACTTCAATTCAAGGTTTCAAACAATGGAATGATGATCATATTAATGAAGAAATAGATGAAAATTTTTCTTTGTTCTTGTCTTCTTATCTAAAATCATTTCAGTGCAGAACAGAAGATAAGATTAAATTTTTGTATGTAGTTGCTAAGAACATTGAGAAAGACATTGAAGATTTACAGGGTCAAATTCAATCATATAGTCTTCATGATCATGATCATTATTTTCAAAAGCTTTCTATGGAAAAACACAAAGAGAGAGTGTTTCTACCTTTCTCCTTTGAGATTGAGGAAGAATGCACTATTTTTGAAAATCAGTTTGAAATACAGTTTGAGAGAACACAACTGATGTCTTATCTGGTTGATCAAAGCATGTATGTGTGGTGCACAGTTGCAGAATGTCATGAGAAGCTCCAAACATATTATGTCTTCTATGGTTCTATAATTGATTACATGGAAAAGATTTATTGTTCATATTTCTAGTTATATTTTCATCTTGAAGATCAGATATATCTCATGCTGCCTCGATTATTTTAGTATCATGCTTATTTTTTCTTCAAGCACAGTCAAGAGATTCAAGTGTCAGATCAGATCAATGATTGGCTTCATTGGAAGTTTCATGTTCCTTGAGCTACAAATGGAGATTGCAGCTGATAGGGTAGGTAGGTAGGAATGTGCAAAATTGCTCAAGGTAGGTTGACTAAGCATTTTTAGTAGGTACAGTTTGAGTGCTTCTTGCAGAGACCATCAAACTTGAGCCCGAGGTGAAGACCATTAAAGTTTGAAGCAAATTGGGAATAATTTCAGAGTTTTATTTTACAGGATGGATAATAGCACTGGAGCTATCGGTTCTTAGTGTACCACAGGGGCACACTATCCCAAGTGGAGCCAGTGTTATCACCCAAAAATTCTAAAAACATCATTGTGTCAAATCTGCTTTTGGTCATGATTTCAAGGAGGTCTAAAAGTCATTTTAAGTCTGGGTAAAGGGTAGGTTATATTGGCAATTCAAATAAAATCTTCTAGGTCCACTCCATGGTCAATAAAATCTGAAATTTTACCTTGTTTTAGTCATGGTATTAGATGGGTGATTAGGTCATTTCATGCTTTAAAGGGTAGCTGATAGGGTTAGAGCCTCAAAAGTCTCATTTTAATTTCCAAACAAAGTTTAATAACCTTGTTCCATGGTTCAAAGGTACCATCATCAATTAAGAAGTCATTCCATTAGGTTTAGGGTCAAATTTTTACAATCATACAGGAATCCACGTTTTCGTAGCGCAACTAGTTCAAAAAAGGTGATTTGTGCTATGAAAACGTTGTTTTCGTAGCATGCTATGAAACTGCTAATACAACCTTTTTTCATCAAAAAACTCTGTTTTCTGGTTTTAGTAGTGAACTTCCAAAGGGGTTCCTAGGCAACTGAAAACTTATTTTTGAAACCTGAAAGCGTATTTTCTTCCTAACATACTTAACTAAAAAAACCTCTCTCATTTTCTTCAAATTAATTATGAGCTGGGAGACATTGATCACTCAACTTGCGCTACGAAATTGCTGAAAGTCATTGAGAGAAAAACTCTATTTTCTAGTTTTAGTAGTCAACTTCATGATAAGTTTCTGGCCACAAGAAAAATTATTTTGGAACTCAGAAGGTGGTTTATATTCATAAAATCTCCAGCTACAATAACCTATCTCAATTTTCTCATAAGTGTTACCTATTGGGAGATACAAGGCTTTCTTTGAAGCCATATTTTAAGAAATCAGAATTTTCCAGTTTTACAGAGGTTGTTCAAAGTCAATTTATGGGTAGTAGGAGAGGTATTTCAAAACTCCAAGAGAGGTTTTTGTTAAATACATCATGTTATCCAAAAGCCTCCTTCAGTTTCTCAAATTACATCGTGGACGAGAAGATAAAGGCTCTGTCCCAAGACCTAATGTTTAGGGAAAAAAAGGAAATCTGTCTCCTGATTTTTAGGGCAACTTTTGTCATGATTAGCATGAATACATCAAAGGTGGAGGCATCATCCAAATTCGATGTGTTAAATACACTTGGAAAATGATGTAATTTAATCTAGAGAAGGTTTTTTTGAATAGATTTTAAAGAGTTTTAGTCCTATTTGTAATAGGACACTGTTTTAGGTTTGCGGCTATCTTATGTAATAAATACCATGTTATATGGTTATGGTAGGTGCCATAGGTAGGAATTCGAGGTGTCTAGTGGAGGGTAAGATTATCCTATATTTTAAATCATCTATAAATGATCAAGAGGTCAAATTCTACAAGGGTTGAAGACTTTTTGGCAAAACTGTTGCTTTATGTAATAGACTGTGATCAGTAATGCAGAGGGGGTTTTCTTCTTGGCAGACTTGAGAGTCTTAGTGTACTTCAGTGAGTTTTATATTTTATCTTTGATATGTTTTACTTCCATAGTCTTAATGCTTATTACTCAGAATTCATGGAGGAACATGCTCTGACTTCCTTTAAGTGTTGAACTATGGTGAATTGATTTTTCTGAATCCTATCTTTGAAAGGTTTCCTTCAATGTTTTAAATAATTATTACTCAGAATTCACGAACCACATGATTTGACTTCCTTTGAACCTTAAGTTATTGAGAATTTTCTGAATGTGTCACTATTTCATTGAAGTATATACAAGCCTTAGTATTATAAGAAGAGTTATTTTTTATCTTTATCTCTGTCACTGACTCCATAGCCCAATGGTAGCACGTCTCCATCTTTCAACCTATAAACATACAAAATCATAAACCATAGATATTGCCATCTATCTACATATTTAATCAATATCATTAACCCTTGAGAGAGCCCTCCCAGGCTGAGGAGGCTAAGCCTCAGCTAAAATATTGGTTTGAAATAGTTACACTAAGATTGACTTGATGAGCAGCCTATTAAGGTCACATTTTGGTGATAACAGTTTGGTGCGTCTGCCTGGAGTCTGAAGATACACATCTCCCAAAAAATCATGAAGATGAACTCTTGAAGGTAGTAGGAGCTTAGAAATATTTTCAAGGTTTCAAAACTACCTTGGCGAATCCATTGTTGAAGAATTCAAAATTCATAGATTCTTGGTGATTCCACTGGACTTATGAAGAACTCAGATGCTGCCATTCTTGTTTCAAGGTATCCATGTATAAATTTTTCAGGAATTCATGGTTTCCCAAATCATTTTCACAAGGATACATATTTTTTCAGGAATGGTCCAAAATTCAATGGAGAAGATTTGAGTTTGACTTTGAAGCATATATCAGATTTCTGTGATTTTACTGAGCTTCTTAGAGTCAAACATGATGATGTTTGCATTATGTTTTTCTATGATTCATTTCAAGGGAAATGTAAACAGTGGATTGAAAGTTTTCCTGTCAGATCTATTAAGTCATTTGCAGACTTTTGGCTTATGTTTTTGGAAGAATGGATAGACAGAACAGAGTTGGTGGCAAACTCTCCTTCAATTCAAGGTTTAAAACAATGGAATGATGATCATATTAATGAAGAAATAGATGAAAATTTTTCTTTGTTCTTGTCTTCTTATCTAAAATAATTTCAGTGCTAAAAAAAAGATAAGATTAAATTTTTGGATGAAGTTGCTAAAAACATTGAGAAAGACACTGAAGATTTACAAGGTCAAATTCAATCATATAGTCTTCATGATCATGATCATTCTTTTCAAAAGCTTTCTATGGCAGAACACAAAGAAAGAGTGTTTCTACCTTTCTTCTTTGAGATTGAGGAAGAATGCACCATTTTTGAAAATCCGTTTGAAATGCAGTTTGGGAGCACACAACTGATGTCTTATCTGGTTGATCAAAGCATGTATGTGTGGTCCACAGTTGCAGAATGTCATGAGAAGCTCCAAACATATTATGTCTCCTATGGTTCTATAACTGATTACATGGAAAATATTTACTGTTCAAATTTCTAGTTATATTTTCATCTTGAAGATCAGATATATCTCATGCTGCCTCTGTTATTTCAGTATCATGATTATTTTTGCTTCAAGCATAGTCAAGAGATTTAAGTGTCAGATCAGATCAATGACTGGCTTCGTTGGAAGTTTCATGTTCCTTGAGCTACAAATGGAGATTGCAGCTGATAAGGTAGGTAGGTAGGAATGTGAAAATAAGCTCAAGGTAGGTTGACTGAGAATTTTTAGTAGGTACAGTTTGAGTGCTTCTTGCAGAGACCATCAAACTTGAGCCCGAGGTGAAGACCATAAAATTTTGAAGCAGATTGGGCAGAATTTCAGATTTTTATTTTAAAGGATGGATAATAGCACTGGAGTTACCGGTTCTTAGTGTACCACAGGGGCACACTATCCCAAGTGGAGCCACTGTTATCACCCAAAAATTCTCAAAACATCATTGTGTCAAATCTGCTTTTGGTAATGATTTTAAGGAGGTCTAAAAGTCATTTTAAGTTTGGGTAAAGGGTAGGTTATATTTCCAGTTCAAATAAAGTCTTCTAGGTCTGCTCCATGATCAATAAACTCTGAAAGTTTATCTTGTTTTAGTCATGGTCTTAGATAGGTGATTAGGTCATTTCATGCTTTAAAGGGTAGCTGATAGGGTTAGAGTCTCAAAAGTCTCATTTTCATTTCCAAACAAAGTTTAACAACCTTATTCCATGGTTTAAGGTCCCATCATCCATTAAGAAGTCATTCCATTAGGTTTAGGGTCAAATTTCTACAATGATACAGGAATCCACGTTTTCGTAGCGTAGCTAGTTCAAAAAGGTGATTTGCACTACGAAAATGTTGTTTTCGTAGCGTGCTACAAAACTGATGAAACAACCTTTTTTCATCAAAAAAATATGTTTTCTGGTTTTAGTAGTCAACTTCCAAAAGGGTTCCTCAACAACTGAAAACTCATTTTTGAAAACTGAAAGAGGATTTCTTCCTAACATACTTAACTACAAAAATCTCTCTCAGTTTCTTCAAATTCATTATGAGGTGGGAGAAATTGATCACTCGAATTGTGCTATAAAATTGCTGAAAGTCACACTACTACATTTGGGGGAAATTCCGACACTTGGTTTCGACGCTTTTGACCAAATGTCGGAAATTTCCCCAAATTTTTTCAATCTCGCCCGAAACCGTCGCTATATCGACGTTTATAGAAAAGTGTCGCAATACCGACACTTAGACAAAATTTCTCAATTGCGACGTTTGGAGGAATACGTCGCAATTGTGACACTATGCCCCAAAGCGTCGCTATTGCGACGACTGCCTCCAAACGTCGCAAGTGAGACACAATGTCTAAGTGTCGCAATTGCGACGTTTGGAGGCATCCGTCGCAATATCGACGCTTTTTCCTCCGTCGGTATAATGACACTTATATGCGCGCTAAATAAAAATACGAAACTTATATGCGCACTACATAAAAATGATTTTATTAAAAATACGAAACTTATATCCGTTGCAATAGCTACATTAACGTCTGATATCACGCGCGCATTTGCCCTCTGCTCTTGCAAAATGACATTCACCCTCAGCATTCGCTCTTAGCTCTTGAATAACAACATTTGCCCTCAGCTCTTGTAGAACAACATTCGCCCTCAGCATTTTCCCTCAGCTCTTGCAGAACATCATTCGCCCTCAGCATTCGCCCTGAGCTCTTGCAGAACAACATTTTCCCTTAGCATTCGCCCTGAGCTCTTGCAGAATAGAATTCGCCCTCAGCATTCACCTTGAGCTCTTGTAGAACAGCATTCGCCACACGTTAGCCCCTCGTTCACCTAGAACCCTTTCGAATGCTAGTTTCCTCGGCTCTTCACGTGTTGATTCTGCAGACCCTTCCTCCTATAGTAGGGTTGACTCTATTTGGGTTTTTTTGGTCAATTCCATTGGATTGTGTTAGGCTGTAGGGTTCTCTCTAGATGTCAAGAATCAAGATTCAATACCCTCTATTTTCTTCATCACCCAATACAAGATTTAAATTTTTCCCAAAGAAACGCTTATTAATTTGGCAGCCATTATTTCTCCCTGCTTTAAAAACCCTACATTTAAATGAAAACAAGCATTGCATTTCAACTACAAAATCTATTAGTGTTCAAATGTACATGTGTGCATCACTTGTGTAGGGTATTCCTTTTCCACTTTCACATTATCCAAGAATGTGTGCAGTATAGTTCATATTTTTGTGATTTAGATTATCTTGAAAAAGGAAAGGTAAATTATTTCCCATGGAAAAAGAAGGTTTTCCCTTTTTACTACTGGAAATGGTACAACAAAGTTCCATTTCTACCCGAAACTCCTATGAAACAGGAACCAAATAAAGGCCATGTCCTCGATGGACATCATTTGGCTTTGAAAATGGCCATTGCACCGTGTTGTTTCTTATATTACATCACGATAGTTTCTTAGGTCATTTCTTGTTTCTTGAGATGAAAAACAACCAAAGAAATCATGAAGATCCTTTTAAGAAATAAATGACCATTTCTCAATCATATCTCAACTATTTTTTATTTTATTCAGTGGTTGCTTACTTTGAGAGAAATTTGACACTTTTATAAGGAATATAACATAAAAACACAAAATGGGAAGAAATTGATGAGGTAGATGACCTTTAGTTGTTGTCAATTAAGAATTGATAATACACGATGCATGTTCTGTACTACAAACTAGATTCCTTCTTGGAGTTAGGACACAGAGTATTGAATCAAAGTTGTAGTTTCTAACTTCTTGTATTGGTTCATCAATCTTGAAATTCAGACATTGCATGTCTTCATTGCTTCATGTTTGAATAATTTGCATCATATAGTACAATAGGAAATTAGGAATTATGATTATTATTACTTTATGGATCTGTTAAGTTACTTTTAAGTTTGCATGGTTTAGTGTGAAATTATTCTAGTGTGCCCCTAGGCCCAGGTGAAGGAATGCCAAGGACTGAGAACCCTAGTTTTTAAATGGTATTGTTTCTAACTATTTTTTAAAACATACAAATTACAATTAAATTTTAAGACTTAAGAGTTAAAACTTAAATGATTCAAATGAATTGGTATGCTATTTGGATGAATTGGTCTGGCATATTTAGAAAGATCAAAGCTCAGAAATAAACATGTCTATTTTTTAATGGTAAAGAAGTCTTAGACATTAAATTTATAGCTCTGTTATAGTAGATGTATAAAATGATTCCTACAGGTTTATTGGCATGGGGTTGATCAAATACAATCTAGACATACACAGCCTAATTTCCAAGAGGGATTATTTGTTCACACCAAAGGTGTTGTAGCTCCTATGACTATGATGCAAAACTGGACAAATAGCATATCTATCATACTAGGCATGGCTTAGACAAAGTAGTTACTGGTGAAGAAATTTCTGCTGGCTTTGACTTTAAATGTAACAGAAATTTAATCTCTTAACCAGAGATTTCCTGGATCTTAATTCTGTGAATTTTCTGCCTTGGGACTACTATGAAATATTATACAAAACAACAGTGGAAGTGAACAGTATTCCAATTTTAATGTTCTCTTATAATTAAATTGCCCAAGGGAGGACAAAGTAGCCTATCCAACCCCATAGGCTATAGTCAATTATAAAGGGGGAAGTTAAAACTTAAAAAAAAAAAAAATTAAACCTTAAAACATACCTACCTATCCATGAATCATAAGTTCATAACTTACCCAGTGAAAGTGTAGACTTACCACAAGCATCCATCCTCAAATTGCTATGGATGAGCCAGAGCCTCAAGATGAGAGTGATTCCTACTTGGAGAGCATGCTAAGTGAAGATCTAAGTGATGTTGATGACATGGATGCTGATGATATGGCTTGAGGAAGCCATTGCTCACTATTAGGCTTTAGCTATTTTTATTTTAGTATATCAAAATTTCCTAGTTCATGTTTACGGTTTGCCATTTGGAGATGCCTTGAGGCAAATTTTGAATTTAGTATGACAATGGACATATATTTTGAAATTTTGAATCATGATTCTAATTTCTTATAAGTTATTAATATGTAAACTGAGCTCCAATTTGCACTTGATATTATATATGAATCATGATATTATCAAACTAGAAATTTTGAAATTTCAATGACAAATGTCACATGTGAATGTTGAAACTTGAATGTTGAATGATGTGCATGTTTAAATATTTAAAGTTTAAAGTTTATAAATTATTAGTGATTTACAAATTACTATATTAGTGTCATTAAATTTAGAATTTAAAAATTATAATTTAGAAAATATAGTATTATATATGATATATAAATTATAATATATATTAATATAAAAATACCCAGATGAACCCACGCACCCAGTTTCAAAAAATGTCGTCGCCGTCCCCGTCCCCGTCCCCGAACCCACATTTCCTGGCAACATATTTTCAAACATTGAATATCAACAAAATCGTTTAAAGGATATTGAAAGGAAAAAGGTGATGGAAGATAGAAAGTGCCTTACTTAAATGCTCTAAGGATTTTTCAATAGTTGCTCCAAAAACTTCACTTCAAGGCCCTTCAAGATCGTCTCCAACAATGCTATACCATCAGCTTCAACAATGTTGCTCCAAAAATATCCTCAAGGTCTTCACAACAAGTTTACTAGAAGTTGCTCCAACAATATATTCAATAGGGTCTTCATTGTCAACTCATCTCTTGTTTGGGTGCCTTAATGTGCAATGACATGTTTCCAGGACTGAATTCAATGCAAGGCATATTTGAAACTCTAACTCTGTCTTCCGGTGTCTTATTAGAAATTATTTCAGTTTTCATTTTTGTGTTTTCAAGTTAGATATTGTTTTCAAGTTTTTACATTTATAATTTTATTGCAATGTGGCAGACTGATCAGAGCAGTGCAGGAACAACCCCGAGACGGGATGATCGCGGAAAGAGGCCAGCGGAAGAACATGTAAAGTGCCAGCATTGCTCTATCTTAAGGTATTTTAGTTATTTACATAATTGAAATAATATTAATTTTGTTCAAATATGCAAACACCTAGCCATGGTACGCCTGATGATTCCCTCTTTGAGGAAGAGCTTTCTTCATCCCTATCTCCAGTGTTCTTGTTGCGAAAAAGGCACGAGATGCAAGGTCGGAATTTAATACTTTGATAGACGCGCCTCAAACACCTGAAACAGAAGAGAGGATAAAAAAACTTATGAGCCAGCTAGAAACATATCAGGTAATAATAAAAAGTCAAAAGGATATTTTTTTTGTTCTGCATGAGATGAATTGTGATAGTTTGATTTTTAATTTTTACATTGACTAAACTAACAAAAAGTTCTTGGTGGTAGTGGGACAGAAGGGCAAGAGATTGCCCAGCAACCCTCTCGTACACCTTCTACTCCTTTAGGTGCCAGCCAAGAAACACACCCTGCCCAAGCAGACACCCAACCAACCGCTGAACGTGTTGGCAATGATGAGGTTGATATGGCCAACTACATTATTGCGTTTCCTGGAGCTACACGTGTCAGCTCCACAGGGACCATTAATGACACGTTGTTGGTGAACGATGAAGGTGTCCCTATAAAGCATGTACAACTCCCAGGTAAATTTTAATATTTTAACTATTTCATGTACTTTATCTAAAACATATTTATCATGATTTTTATTTCTAAATTAATGATAATATATTTTTTTTTTCTGTGTAGGAAACAATGAGTTCTACAGGTATCTGGAGAGCCATGCATTGGTAATTTTTGGCCCAACCATACGCACAAGGTGGAATTCCCAGAGTTCCAACCTGAAAAAAAGAAATTCTAGATTATCTAGAAGCCCTTTTTGGGGTCGGCACATTTGACAGAACAGCGGTGGCTCGGGTAGCCGACAAATATTTGAAATATACCAGGGACACCTATAGGACGCAATTGAAATTTAACCCTAGATACGAGCATCCTCTCATAGTTCCAGAGAGTGAGTGGAGAGCACTCATCCATGACGGAAAAGAGAAAAGGGCAAAGAAAGAAGGAAAAATGCCAACTAGACCCGCAAGGTAAATTACAACTTTAATTCAATAGCTTTAATTTTCTCTATGTCTAAAATAAAAGTGTGCTACGTCATATCTGACTTCAATATTTTGATGCTAGGTTGCCTGACACCTCAAAGGAAACCAAAGCTAGGATTGAAAAAATGGGCCATCACAAGCTAGGCCAGGGCGGCTACTTGAAATTAGTCGCAAGAATTGTAATTAAGTAGCTAAACATCTTATAATTAATTGTATCGCCTTCCAACGTTTTTGTGGTCCTATCAAATATGATTAAAAATACACAATCATATGTAATGTAGGGTGATGACTTCGGAACATAAACTACAGAGGAAGATAAAAATATCGCTTTCCATTTCGACTATCAAGCCATAGTTGAACGTCGCAGAAGATTGGGGTAGGTCCGAAGATCTAGAATGCCTGATAAGGTAAAACATTAACCTTTCAATATGTTTGTTTTCGTCCATAAATTTAATGTCTAAAAAATTTGTTTAAATCAGGGGAGCAACACTACCGATGAGGAAAATAACCCAGTTTTAGAGCCAGATGTAGATGATCCTCACGTGCAACCTGATCATTGTAGTAGGGACCAGGCCGACAATGCTACTATTAGTGAGGGCCGTGACGATATTTAATTTCCACTTATAATTTTTTCTAATTATACCTTGATGGTTGTCCTTATAACGTTTTTTGTTTAAATGAAAGAGAATGTTTCCCTTGAGGATCTTACCACGAGAGAGGAAGACAGGGCAACAGTCCCAACGGCGACAATTGGTGCACCAGGTAAATAATCTCATTGCAATTTTTTTTATTAATATTTTCGAACTAGTTCAATGATATTTAAAAACTGACAATTAAAATTTAATATTATCTGTTTTTGTAGGCGATGCCCCATCACTGGATGAGACCAGACATCGTGACTATGCAACTAGGTCAACGACGACAACTGGTGCACCAGGTAAATAATCTCATTGCAATTTTTTTTATTAATATTACCGAACTAGTTCAATGATATTTAAAAACTGACAATTAAAATTTAATATTATCTGTTTTGTAGGCGATGCCCCGTCACTGGATGAGACCAGACATCGTGACTATGCAACTAGGTCAGCGGCGACAACTGGTGCACCAGGTAAATAATCTCATTGCAATTTTTTTTATTAATATTACCGAACTAGTTCAATGATATTTAAAACTGACAATTAAAATTTAATATTATCTGTTTTTGTAGGCGATGCCCCGTCACTGGATGAGACCAGACATCGTGACTACGCAACTAGGTCAGCGGCGACAACTGGTGCACCAGGTAAATAATCTCATTGCAATTTTTTTTATTAATATTACCGAACTATTTCAATGATATTTAAAAACTGACAATTAAAATTTAATATTATCTGTTTTTGTAGGTGATGCCCCGTCACTGGATGAGACCAGACATCGTGACTACGCAACTAGGTGAGCGGCGACAACTGGTGCACGAGGTAAATAATCTCATTGCAATTTTTTTTATTAATATTACCGAACTAGTTCAATGATATTTAAAAACTGACAATTAAAATTTAATATTATCTATTTTTGTAGGCGATGCCCCGTCACTAGATGAGACCAGACATCGTGACTACGCAACTAGGTTAGCAGTGCGGGTCGAAAGGCACGAAACAGGAGCAGAGCATGATGATATTGATGATGTAATTAGGAGCTTTAAAAATAGGAAGAAGAAAAAGAAAATTCGATAATGTAAAATATTGTATTATTATAAGACAAACGTTACCATACTTGGAACGTTTTTTGCGCTATATAAAAAACTCATTTATCATACTATTTTTATGTCAAGCATTAATTGCAATGTTTCCTTGCGTACTTTTTGTTGAATTTTTTTTTTATTAGTTATTGAATATTTTTTTTTATGCTCATGAAAGTAAAAAATGAAATATAGATTCGGTATTGGAGAATTGAGAGTGATGTGAAGGGGGGGGGAGGGGAAGGCCAAGAGCTTCCACCTTCACGTGGTTGGCCCTGTTTAGTAGAGAATAATTTATTTGAGCGATTTAACCTTGGAGCAAACCTCCCTCGATCCAACATAGCAACAAAAAAGTCACTATTGACTTAGTTGCTACTCTTTCAGATTGTGGGAGGCTTGTTCCAAGTTCATGCGACTCCAATAAATTGTTCTTGAAACGAAGAGGAGCTTATTCAGGTATGTTTTGACATTTTCAACATATGTTCTAACATTATCATAAGAATGCATCTTAGAGTAAAAAATACTACATCACTTACTTGTATTTATTGTATAGATAATGATGGATTTTGATTGACTTGGCAGTGCAGGTACAAATCCTCTTGCATCATGAGCAATACAACTTGTCAACCAGGGTCATGTCCACGATATTTTTGCTTGTGCGCTTGACCAGGTTCATAATGTCACATTTTGTAAGTTCCTTTACAGTTCATAATTCAATATTAAGCTTGTTCATGATTATTATCTAGGTTTTTTGTATGTTTTTTTTCATCTATTTGATTGTAAGCAACTATGCATGTTTCCTGTTGTTCACTATGATTTCTCCCATTACCACTCCCAGGATGAATCCGACTTTATTGTTACACAGGTTACTTTATTGTTACTATGATTTCTCCATTTACGATTTCATAGGTTACATCATGTAAAGTTGTCAATCTCAGGTTGGTGATGAGCTTTAGTTCTCCAGATTTGGGGCTTTTCTGATATTTTCTCCCTCATGTCATTCCTGCATCACCTCGTTGTTTGAGCATGCCAATTGTCTACCAATTGTACCAATTGGCACATGTCAATCTCTGAGTGGTGCCAGATTTCACCTATTTTCAGTGAGAGTTTAGGGTTTCTCTAACATAGCTTCAGAAATCCGATTCAGTGCCTGCTTGAATATCGTCACATAATACTCATGTTTTGGATTGATGAGCATGTTATGAATGGTTGGTTGATTCATAAGAACCACCCATATAGTCATCTTGAGGTATTTCATAAGTTTTCTCGGGTTTCCTTTTTCACCGTTTCTAGTGGGTGGGATGGTGTGGGGTGATCCATCAATACTGGTTCTCTTGTAGTAGGGAATTTGTTTTTGGGGATATAAAGGAGCATTTGATGTAGATATCCCATTGGATGCATTCATAGATGGGCACAAGAGGTCAATAATTTAAATTAAAAATATGCAACCTCTAGCATGGCAACCTGAAGGCCGCGAGAGACACTGGTTAAAGATTGTTTTGTGCTGGCCTTAATCTAGTCGTGATTTATTTCTATTATCTTAATGCAAATATATATTCCGGTCTCATTAAAATGAGGATTGTGGTTGTATTTCTCTTTGGTTGTTTCTCTCTTAATTCTCCAGAAGTTGCCAAAAGTTGCGATAGTTGTTTAGTTTGCCTGTTACAACTTAAAAGTGGTTTTTAGCAATGGGAGTCATGTTTTTTAAGGTTCATAATAATATGAAGATCTTGTAATTCTATATTCAGCATAAGAGAAGATGGCCTCTGCTTTGGGTAGTATGACAACAATTGCCACATCTACCTCATTGGGTAATAATGGAAAGGGGAAGAAGTTGGGTGCAATTTTTGATAATTATGGCAGACAATTGTCTTCTCTTTTAGTTTTTTCACCCATTTCATTTAATCGCTCAAGCAGAAGAGGGACTCTAAGATTACAAGACAGAGAGAAGGTAGTTAATACAAGAGCTATGGAAAAGGAGTTATACTTCAAAAAGGATGGCTCAGTGACAAAAAAATTGCAGGTCAGAGAAAAAATTATGTTTAAAGGAAGGTCACTTGCACGTGAAACTTCACTGTGGTGGATCTTTCCTTGTCCAATTATATTCGATTTTAATGTGTTATTTTAATTTTTCATGGAGGGTTTTTTTGGCATATGGTCTGGCATTTAATTGCACACTTACTGAAAGCATTGCCAATTTGTCTTGCAGGTGGTGTAGAAAAACTTGCTGATCTTGTTGGAGTCACCCTTGGAGCGAAGGGAAAAATGCTGTCTTGGAGAGCAAGCATGGTTCTCCGAAAATAGTTAGTGATGGTGTGACAGTAGCTAAGGAGGTAATTTGTAGATGTGTGCTCTGGTTTTCTTTTTAACGTTGTATTAGTTCCCCCTCTTAAATGTCTTAGATTTGGTAGGCATAATTTGAAAATCAAAGGTGAAAGGAAACATATTTGTTACCCAGTGGTCTACTTGGCCTATGGACTAGCCACATTAGAGTAATGCATAAAGCTTTTCACAACAATAAAAGGAAAGGGTTATGGCTGAGTCAAATTTTATTGTTATTGACAGTGTAATGAAATGTATCTCAATGCTATGGTTTTGGCTTTTTTATTGGTTGAATTAGAGGACCCAGTTGAAAATATTGGGGCCAAGTTGGTAAGGCAAGCTGCGGCAAAGACAAATGATTTAGTTGGGGATGGAACCACAACATCTGTTGTTATTGCACATGTTGGAATATTGAAAAATTCCAGAACAATGAATGGAGAATAAATCTCCCTTCCTCTAACACAGAGAAAATAAAAATTTCTTTGACAGGAGACAGAGTTTCAATACTTTGAAAACAAACTTCTATTCCCTTCAATAACTCAAATAAAAACTATTACACTTCTTCCTCACTGAGAGGGATTACAAAATTATGACTACTACAAAACGCAGTGCATAAAACCAACTCACTGTCTGTTCAAAACAAACATACTCTATCTCTAAAACACTCTGCTATGTTTTTCACTTTCGCACTGCTGTGCATACACACTTAAAAAGTTACACTCAGTCTTTCACTTTTTACACACTGCTGTGTAATAAAAAATTTACGTACTGTCTATAAAAAAAACTACCAAGCTTTTTTGTCCTTTTTATTTTTATATGCCATAACATATAAAACATATTATAATAAACCCTATTTTTAAAATAATAAAATTAAAACTAAATTCTATGGCCCACCTTTCATTTCGCATATGATATATATATATAACATATGTTTAAAACATATGTATATATTAAAGCATACATAAAATTAAACTATCAAAACATTAAAGAACCCTTTCCGTTGGACTTCAAAAGTCTGAATAGATTTAATTTCAAACCAAATTCGCGTTCCAAAATGGGATGCTGACGTCTGCCTAATTTGTAACGCAAATTCTCAATCCAATGTGCCTTATAAAAAATTCGGGTCCGGTTTTCAGGTTTTTAGATTCCCTTCAATTTCATGCGATCCAATATTAATGCTCCACGTGTCCTCCTTTTGAATTTACAAAATTGTCGGGTAAATTTCTGTTTGTTTAATTTCTGGTTGGTGAATTGCGTTAATGCTGGTTGTTGTGTTTAAATACAATCCTGTACAGAAATATGGCTGCGGCCGTCTACAAAAAAAACTTGCAGGAATTTTAAATGCTGAATTAAATTTCTGGATGGCATGCAAGCAACCTCCAAAACAAAATGTTGCTGCTGCATCCGTCCTTCTGCTGCAGCAGTTGAAGTTAAAATTCAACAGCACAGGGTTTAATAAGTGAGGGTGTAAAGGTAACTTTTTGTCGATGGTACTGGATTAAGATCATCCATTCATTTTTGTAGGGTCTTATGGTGTTTGGTTTTTTAGTTTTGGGTTGGGTTTATTGAGTCTAAGATAGTTTTTGAGTGAAAAAATTGCTATCAGGTATTAAAAAATTTTGGTTCTTTTGTCAAAAATTATGAGCTTGTTAGGAAATACAAAACTGACAATGGTTGTATCTTAAATTTGTGGAAAATAATTTGAAATGAAACCTTTTTGTTTAGGTTGTTGCAGCAGGTGCAAACCCCATTCAAATTACTAGGGGCATTGACAAGACAATAAAGGTCCTTGTTTTGGAACTCAAAATTTTGTCAAAGGAGGTAAATGCTTGCCTTTTGAGTAGGCTGGTTTTCCTTTTTGCTGATGGTTTGGTGTATCTAATTGAATTAGTTGCCTAAGGTATTTTTGGTTGCAAACTCCTTTTCATTTTTCATACAGTATTGGCCTTGTGGAATACATTTGATTGTGTGGTCTTGTTAGATCTACAACATTTGTATTTGTTTAGTCTTATGGCCAAGGTGCACTTTTATTATGGAAATAGTTGATGCAATATTGTCATTTAATCCTTACTGCAGGGTAGCATGTTGAGAAGTTTCTTGAGAAACATTTGGTATTCAAAATGACACTTGATCCTATACAGCATCATGCACTTGACTTCAAAATTCATATTCAAAGTGTGCCAGACAATTCTTGCAAAATTTCAAATATTTATGTTGTTTTAACCATTATCTTTTTCATGTATTAGATGCTGAAAATGTGAAAAAGACTTTGGTATGAAACCAACCGGTGAATAATTTCCAGCAAAACAACCACTTCCAAGACATGATTTAGAAGTAGAACATATGTACTTATGAAGCATAGAAATATATCCTTGATGCATTGTCAATGTTTGGCTAGGGTTATTTTTGGAGAAAATAACTCCTTATTCCTAGAATAGTGATCTTCAATACAAGTAAATGCCAGAGAAGAGAGATCATCATGTGACATGAACCTATTAACAAAAGTGAACAGGGAATCATTATTAATTATGGCATACTAAGTTTTCAGTGATTTTGACTATTTGTCTTTAACATGTAAAAATGTTAAATTCCAAACTTACATCATCATGGTTTGGCATCATGAGCTTGACTAATTGTCCACCATGTTCATAATTTCATTGTTGTCTTCATATATATAAACAACGTTTAAATAATAATAAAAAAGTTCTATAAGAAAAATCCAGACCTCCATGCTGCTGCTCCTTGTGAGACAAAGTCAAAATTGCATTACACAATCTGACACATAAGAATCTCCTATATCCCGGTGGTATGTATCCAAATTCTTATAATAGTGTCTTCAAGATTTATGTTGACATTGACAATGAGATATTTAAGCAATGAAAGATGGAGCCTTCTTCATTGTTTTATATGTAACAGTCTTTTATTAATATAAATATTGATGGTTTTGTCTTTCTGAAAATGAAATGTAAAAATAATTTATTGTGGTCAATTGAAAAGTTTTTTTTTAAAGATTTTCATTATGGAAGGGCGACATAGATATATGCCCTTCTAATTGAAATTTGGACCTGCCCTTCAAATTTGATCACTGTGTGGGACCTTAACAAACAATAAAACTATTCCGCCACGCGTTATATAAAACATATAACAAAACCTTTGTCAAAACTTCAAACGAACCCTTTAGCCATGGGTATTTCATCACAAATTGATCATTTTACCATGTACCTTCTTCTAGAGGAATATTCTTCCACTTGATTAGGTACTTCATAATGGTTATATGTCAAAGAGATACATAATGTTTATCTATAACTTTTCGTGGTTCAAGAATCAACTTTCATTCTTCATCTAATTTTGGAAGTTCTATTTACATTGGCATATTTTTTCCCAAAACCTTTTTTAGGCAAGATACATGAAAAACTTTATGAATGCAAGAAGAAGGAAAATATAACTTCTATACCACTTGTGAAATCCTATGAATAATTATTTAGGGCCATAACAGTTATGATTTTTGAGCTAATTCTTTATTCTTCTTTTTCTTGAATGAAGATTTCTTATAATGCTATAATCTAAAAAATACCCAATTACCCTCCTCAAATTATCTTTCACTTCAATGTTGTTCCCTTTGTTGTTTTATCATGTTTCATGTCATTTGAAGGTTTTCCATAATAATTTTCAAAGTTTCTTTAGTATTTTCCATATGTGACTCTGTTTCCTATACTTTGGAATTATCTTGCAAAAAGTATGAGATACTAGGAGTTGGATATCCATAAAGGGCCTTAAATGGGGAAATTTTAGTAGATGTGTGATAGGTAGTATGATAGTATCATATTACCATTCTTCCTTGAGGAACCCACTTCATCCATTAAGATTGTTTTTCTAAAGAGTAACATTGTAGATAAACTTAAAAACATTTGTTAACTATTTTTGTTTGACCATTTGATTGTGTTTGATATGTAGAACTCATGGCAGCTAGTGTTTCTCCACTCATATTAAATAATTATTTCCAAACATTTCTTGTTACTATTACTTTAGGAAAACCATGAAGACTATGAATTTCTTTCACGGACACTTCTACCACTTGGCTTGTTCTTTATGTACTTTGAGCTCTACCAAAAAAATCTACAAAATTTGTCTACATAAATGACCACAAAAATGTAATACTTACCTTTATATTTCAGTAACCCTGTAATAAAGTCAATTGATATATCTTCTAGTCTTTGAATATGTATGTGGAATGGTTGAAGTAACCCTAGAGATTTTACTATCTCTCTTTTATTTATTATGCAAACCCGACCTTCTCTTACAAAATTTTGAATATCTTTCTTCATTCCTTCCAAAAATATATTTTTTGATCCTTTGAGATGTTTTAAGGAACCCTGCGTCCTACCATCAGAGAGACATGGGACTCCTTTAATATTTTTTTATTCAAATATGCTTGCGTGCATAAAAATATTCTACATTTGCACCAAAGTATATCTCTCTTTCACTCCCAATGCTCCATAGAGTTCATCCCATCCTTTATAAATTTTAGTTTTTTGTTTAGTACTATTGTCATTTTTCCATTATGGCAAGCTTCTTCTAGCCACCTAGGAATAGAAAATGTAATTGGATATAAATTTGAGGCCTCTTCTATTTTAGAAAGAGCATCGTGTACTAAATTTTCCTTACCCTTTTTGTAGATTATCTCAAAATTAAAACTTTGCATTTTTTCTCCTCATTTTTGTTAATCTTCCAATGAAATCCGTAGCTTCAAAAAATACTTTATGCTATCACGGTATATTTTGACTTTAAAGTACCTCCCAATGATATACCATCCCCATTTTTTATTGCATGTAATATTACTTCCATTTATTTATCATACGTAGATTTCACCAAATATTTTCTTTGAATTCCTTGCTTTTAAAAGCCAATGATATCCCTTCTTGTGTTAATGTTACGTAAATTCCTTGTCGTAGTGCCTCACACTCTACTATGAATGTTTTACCAAAATTAGGTGTAACCGATGTTGGTGTAGAAGACATGGAATCCATTAAAAGAGAGAATGCGAAAGTAGCCTCATCATTCCATATAAATGATATTTTCTTCAAGAGATATGTGAGTGGACGTGAAATGCATGCATAATTCTTAAAAAATGATCAATAATATCATGCAAGTCCAAAAAAATTTCTAAGAACCTTGATTTTATTAGGAATAGGTAATTTTGTAATAGCTTGCATCTTTTGAGGCTCCAACTTCACTCCTTCCTTTAAAACAATATGAACCAAATACTCGAATTCTTATTTCCCAAAAGCACATTTGGATATTTTTACATAAAAATGATTGTTCTCAATAATTTATAACTTTTCCACATGTTTAGTGTGGTATTCCCATGATTTATTATAAATATGTGTATTATCAAAGAAAACCAACACAAATTTTATAATATGGGATCAAAAATTTCTTTTCTTAAGTCGAGCCCTTCGGACTTCAAATGGCGATAAACCATAATTCAAACCAAATTCGCGTTCCAAAATACTCTACTGACGTCAGCCAATTTTGTGACACAAAAACCAAATGACTTCCACCCTAATATTTTTCGGGTCCGAAGTTGGGCTGGCGTACGGATGGAGAGTTGTGACGCGAATTTATTATCAAATCCGCCCTAATAATTTTCGGGTTCGGATTTCCACTGCGCGAGCGGCCCAAACAAAGATCCGCCCCAATCAATTTTTGCCATGTGTCCTCAATCAAAACTTTCCCTGCTCCCGGCTGCAGGTGCATTCGATGGAATTTAAGGCAATGGGACATGGATATGGTGATTTCATATCAATCGCATTAAGTTTTAACATTGTTAAATTAAGTTCCAAGGTTTTCACATCAAATCCGCATTAATTAAGTTTTAACACTGTTGAAGATTGGACCTTCACTCCTGTTAGCGATTCCGCATGCTCCAATATGATCCGGCCTTCGGCTCTCATTAATGATCAGAGATTAATTATGATGGGTGTCCTTCGATTGCATTGCAGTCGGGTCGATAAAATGGTGTTTCGCTATGGTTTTACAGACGAGCCGGTTGCTGGGTTACACTGCCTACTCACTGTGACGAGAAGGAGAAGTGGCCAGCTGAACTGCTGCTTAGACCTTGTTGCATATCTGCATTTCTCCTGGTCTCGTCTGTGTCTGTCTTCCTCTGTTTCTTGGAATTCTGCTTCTCCGTCTCCTCCTATGCCCAATTTTGAGACTGCATCCATGCCTCACCTGCGTCAAAGGATGTGTTGCCGCAGGGGGAGCACTAGAGGTCAACCCCTGCACGCTCCCTCCAGCCCCTCAACCAAGTCGTCTTCCGGCCAGTCCAGTGATTATTACACAGGTCGCTATCCAAATACTAGGAGTGGGCGGGGTTAGGTTGTAGGATATGGCCACCGTATGGATTCCCCTGCTCCTCATTTCCCCACCGCTAGTTCACCTTCTCCCATGATGCGCACTGCGCAATTTTCCTTTAATTTCTCTCTCAACCACCCACGAATCACAGCTTCAGTCACTGTGGTTTTCCGCGAGGAGGCCCAAATGGAGGAAGAATGCACCCGTCCGGCGGGTCTGAGCTCGGAAAAAGCCGTCTAGCATTCAGGCCTTTAGGAGGGGAGCCGTGGCATGAATGTGGAGGTAGCACCTAGCGATCTTGGACCTTCTGAAGGATGGTACCGAATCGTGGAGGAACTACCGGAGGAGTAGTTTGGTTAATTTGTTTTTCTTTCTTCGCGGCCCACTTAATTGGGCTACTTTTAGATTATATTACTGTGCTGGACCTCTGTAATATTTTTGAATTCTATCAACGTTCAAGACTAGTTTCCCTGTATGAGGGCAGTCTTCTTAATTTTTTGATTCTTTGATGACAAATTTGCCATTAGTCTGGGCAATGTTTTTGTGTGAGGCGTATATCAACAGTACATGTCTCTGCACATTTCCTATATCCGCTTTATGATACTATTTTCATGGACGGTTTTACTTCATATAATATATTCAAAACAACGTTTTTTCTCTTGTGAAAAAAAAATGATTAATGTTTATCACTCTGCCTTCAAAACTAGCGATGCTGGTTTATTGATATGGTCTGATGGTCTTTTTATTTTTTGGACATATCACACTCCTCACATGATTAGCATTTTTCTCTGTTCAAGGATTTTGGGTACTTTAATTTGTATTTGGAACAATGGACGTCGGTACTCTATCTATTGATTTACTATTCTACATACTGCTATTTCACTTTCTTATAGATGCCTCGGGCATATTTGGATGCTTTCTCAGATTTTCGATAATCTCCATGTGGACCGTTACTGGATTTTATATCATGTCCTTGTATGTGACATGGGGTATTTTTCTATCATTGTCTGGGGTGGGACTTCCACTTTTCAGGATGGATATTTGGGTTCCAATCTTCAGATGTGAAAATGTAATGACTTCATGGACTGTTTTACTTCATATAATATATTCAAAACAGCATTTTTTCTCTTGTGAAAAAAAAAATGATTAATGTTTATCACTCTGCCTTCAAAACTAGCGATGTTGGTCTATGTTGTCGGTTTATTGATATGGTCTGATGGTCTTTTTATATTTTGGACATATCACACTCCTCACATGATTAGCGTTTTTCTCTGTTCAAGGATTTTGGGTACTTTAATTTGTATTTGGAACAATGGACGTCGGTACTCTATCTGTTGTTTTACTATTCTACATACCGCTATTTCACTTTCTTATAGATGCCTCGGGCATATTTGGATGCTTTCTCAGATTTGTCGATAATCTCCATGTGGACCATTACTGGGTTTTATATCAAGTCCTTGTATGTGACATGGGGTATTTTTCTATCACCGTCTGGGGTGGGACTTCCACTTTTCTAGATGGATATTTGGGTTCCAATCTTCAGATGTGAAAATGTAATGACTTCATGGACTGTTTTACTTCATATAATATATTCAAAACAAATTTTTTTCTCTCGTGAAAAAAAAATGATTAATGTTTATCACTCTGCCTTCAAAACTAGTGATGCTAGTTTATTGATATGGTCTGATGGTATTTTTATATTTTTGACATATCACACTCCTTACATGATTAGCGTTTTTCTCTGTTCAAGGATTTTGGGTACTTTAATTTGTATTTGGAACAATGGACATTGGTACTCTATCTGTTGCTTTACTATTCTACATACTACTATTTCACTTTCTTATAGATGCCTCGGGCATATTTGGATGCTTTCTCAGATTGTCGATAATATCCATGTGGACCGTTACTGGGTTTTATATCATGTCCTTGTATGTGACATGGGGTATTTTTCTATCATTGTATGGGGTGGGACTTCCACTTTTCTGGATGGATATTTGGGTTCCAATCTTCATATGTGAAAATGTAATGACTTCATGGACTATTTTACTTCATACAATATATTCAAAACAACGTTTTTCCTCTTTTAAAGTTTCAATTTTTTTTTTAAATTGAACCCGTTGTCGGTATACTGACGCCTTGTAAGCGTCGGAATTGCGACAGCTTAAAAATGTCGGAAGAGCGACAGTATAAAAACGCCGGACGAGTGATTTTCAAAACTTCGAACCACATTTCGTCGGAATTGCGAAAGTTTACAAAAGTCGGAAGAGCGATGTTCAAAACATCAGACCACATTTCATCGAAATTGTGACAGTTTACAAACATTGGAAGAGCGATGTCCAAAACATCGGACCACATTGCGTTAGAATTGCTACAGTTTACAAACGTCGGAAGAGCAACGTTCAAAACGTCGGACCACATTTCATCGGAATTGCGATAGTTTACAAACGTTGGAAGAGTGACGTTCAAAATTTCAGACCACATTTCGTTGGAAGTGTGACAGTTTACAAACGTCGGAAGCGCGACGGTTTGGGAAACGTCAGAAGAGCGACGCTTGTTTGGAAGCGACGGAAAAAGTGTCGATAGTGCGACACTTTTTAAGTGCGTTAGAACTGCAATGGTATGGAAAACCACGTTTTGCCCGCCCTCGAACTGTCGCTCTTGCGACAACTATGTGTTGGAATAGCGATGAATTTTCCGTCAGAAATTCCGCCAAATTTTCTAGTGTCATTGAGAGAAAAACTCTGTTTTTCGGTTTTAATAGTCAACTTCATGATCTGTTTCTAGCCATAATAAAATGTATTTTGGAATTCTGAAGGGGATTTATCTTCATACAATATCCCGCTACAATAACCTATCTCACGTTTTTCATAAGTGTTACGAATTGGGAGATACAAGGCTTTCTTTGAAGCCATATTTTCAGAAATTAGAATTTTCCAGTTTTACATAGGTTTTTCAAAGACAGTTTCTGGCCAATAGGAGAGGTATTTAAAAAAACCAAGAGAGTTTTTTGTTCAAGACATTATGTTCTCCAAAATCCTCCTTCAGTTTCTCAAAGTACATCATGGATAAGAAGATAAAGGCTCTGTCCCAAGACCTAATTTTCATGGAAAAAAAAGGAAATCTTTCTCTTGATTTTTAGGGCAATTTTTGTCATGATCAGCATGAATACATCAAAGGTGGAGGCATCATCCAAATTCGACCATGTGTTGAATACACTTCAAAAATGATGTAATTTAATCTAGATAAGGCTGTTTTGAATAGATTTTAAAGAGTTTTAGTCCTATTTGCAATAGGACTCCGTTTTAGGTTTGCAGCTATCTTATGTAATAAATAGCATGTTATATGGTTAGGATAGGTGTCATAGGTAGGAATTCGAGGTGTCTAGTGGAGGATAAGCTTATACTGTATTGAAAATCATCTATAAATGATCAAGAGGTCGAATTCTATAGGGGTTGAAGACTTTTTCGCCAAACTACTGCTTTATGTAATAGACTGTGATCGGTAATGTAGAGGGGGTTTTCTTCTTGGCAGACCTGAGATTCTTAGTGTACTTCAGTGAGTTTTATATTTTATATTTGATATGTTTTACTTCCATAGTATTAATGCTTATTACTCAGAATTCATGGAGGAGCATGCTCCGACTTCCTTTAAGTGTTGAATTATGGTGAATTGAGTTTTCTGAATCCTACCTTTGAAAGGTTTTCTTCAATGTTTTAAATACTTATTACTTAGAATTCATGGTAATTCATGCTCTGACTTCCTTTAAGTGTTAAGCTTTGATGAATCACTTTTAACACTTTCCTTTTCAATACCTTGATGTATCATTACTTAGAATTCATGAACCACATGCTCTGACTTCGTTTGAACCTCAAGTTATTGAGACTTTTCTGAATGTGTCAGTCCTTCATTGAAGTATATACAAGCCTTAGTGTTATAAAAAGAGTTATTTGTTATATTTATCTTTGTCACTGACTTCATAGCCCAATGGTAGCAAGTATCCATATTTTAACCTATAAACATACAAAAATCATAAACCATAGATTTAGCCATCTATCTACATCTTTAATCAATATCACTAACCCTTGAGAGAGCCCTCTCAGGCTGAGGAGGCTAAGCCTGAGCTAAAATATTGGTTTGAAATAGTTACACTGAGATTGACTTGATGAGCAACCTATCAGGGTCACATTTTGGTGATAACAACTAGGTTTATTTAAACACGGCCATGTAACTATTAGCTTCTCGGTGTCCTGTCCATAGACATGATAAAACAAAAACATATATGTAAAATGAAATACAGGATTTTAGCGTTGAAATTTGTATATCAAGTAATTACATTCATTATAGTAGGAAAATGCGATGTCCATCACATTCATAACGATCACAATTTTCCAAAGCCCAATCTTGGCCTTTGGATTTTCTTCATCGCATATTAATTTACTACCAATGAAGCGATCACAATTTTCCAGAGCCCAATCTTTGCCTTTGGCTTTTCTTCATTTCTCATTTATTTACTACCAATGAAGCGATCACAATTTTCCCGAGCCCAATCTTGGCCCTTGGATTTTCTTCATCGCTCATTTATTTACTACCAATGAAGTGATTTTATGATAAGTTCACTTTACCAATGAAGTGCTTTTATGATAAGTTCACTTTTCCCATTTTCCCTGGTAGATAAAGGTAAATTCTAGAATTTCACGGAGTTAATTTTAACATATTTTAAAATATTCAAAGAAAGTAAAGAGGGCAAGCAATATTTATGCTCCTATACATTATTTAAGCATTGTAGCAGAACGCGGTTCCCGTTTGGTGGGAACTAGGGTTGTTGGAATATTGAAAAATATTGGAAGAGATAATGTAAATGAAGTTGCAAGAAAAAAGAGGAGCATTGTTGCAATGGATGGGGGGATTTATGAACACTACCCCCTCTTCCGAGAATATATGCAAAATGTAGTTATAGAATTTCTTGGAACCAAGATCTCAGAAAGTGTGGTTATAGATCATTCAAAGGATGGCTCAGGTATTGGAGATGCTCTCCTTGCTGCATATCACTCGATATACTAGGAGGAGCAGTGACTTGGAAAGTCACTCGTCTCTTTTTAAGATCCATGCCCTAGGGTTGTTAAATCACTCAATTGGTTGTAATAATAAATCTGCAATCATCTCCCTCGGAGATAGTCTCCTTTTTCTAGAAGCAGGCTTCTCAGGAGCCATAATCTATGCCCCCTCATGTATAGTCCTTTACAATATAAATATTAGTTCAGAATCAAGTATAATTTTTTCAGTCGCTAATTCTATTCTAGAATTTCGTATTGATTTAAATAATAATCTTGAATTCCTCAGTTTAACCAGGCCAAAATTGCCAATTTAAAGACTAAGCTTTCTTCTGGTGAAGATGTTGTCGTTTAAATTGGTCCTTTCTGGTTGAGCAGACATTGAAAGTGAACATTCTCATTAGCATACAGTGAAGCAAACTAGAATAAATTTATTCATTCAAATTTGACAGAGGTTGTAACTGGACAATCATACATGATGTGCAAAAATACAACCTTTGTCATGAAATTCTTTGTATACAGTGATGGGAGTAGCTTTTATTCTTTTCACTTCCGTTTCTTTGATATAAGTTGGAACGATGTGAACAGGTTAGACCTGTAGTTGAATTTGGTTGTGTGATTGTTCCTCGTGCGTAATATCGCTTTAAAAATCATTGAACATTGAACAAATATGTGTGACAATGCCATATAAATTTCCATACACCTTTCAGTACTGTTTTGGAAATTTAAATTAAATTACTGACTCAGTTTTATTAGATGGAAGTATAATTCACTGTACACTTTTGTTGTTATTATTAGATTGTAGGTTAAGTAATTCACTGTAGACTTTTGCTGTTATTAATTTTCTATTTATTTTGTAAAGACATAAGTTCATGTACCCGATAGCCTTAATCAATATTTACTTTTTACAACTTTATACATCATTTAATACACCGTAAGGAGAAGGATTCTCACAACTGGTTTAATTGTCAATCATGTGCATAATTTTTCCAGAAAACATTTTCCTTTTAAATGTTAATGGATTAACATTCATTATCTATGAAAATTTTCCACTATGACTTAGATATACAGAGAGTCAGTAATGGATCTCGGAAGAAGGAAAAGGAGAAGAAACTTGGGAAAGTAGAAAAGGAAGTGAAAGTAGGTAGGGTTTCTGAAGAAGATAGAATGGAAGTTAAAAATAAGTTGTTGATACAAAATTGTGCATCCATTGGTAATGCTAAAATTGTTTTTGATGGGAAAAAAACATATACAGTAAGCAGTTTTTGCCTAAAGGCAAATATAATGTTAAACTACTAAAAGATGAATATGCCCTAGGTGCCTATTTCAAACTATCCAGAGCCTTCTTCAGTCTACAGACTAGATGCTCTTTCCCTGAAACCTGAAAACAATATGGTTGATACATGTAGACTTCTTCCAGTAAATCTCCATTAAGAAAGACACTTTCATGTCCATACAATGGGCCTTCTAGCTAAATTGTGCTAGCGTGGCTAGAACTAGTTGGATGGTGCTCATATTTGTTGTAGGAGCAAAGGTATACTCATATTCAATGCCCTATTGCTAAGAAAACCCTTATGAAACCAACCATAATTTGTACTTTTCAAATGTATCATTTTCCTTGTACTTGATATTGTACATCCCTTTGCAGCCAATAGGTTTCTTCCCTAATGGAAGTGATGTGAGACCACAAGTCTTATTTTTCATCAAACCCTCATATTTTACTACCATGGCTCCTTCCCAATTCAGTCTCCCTTGTGGTTCCTTAAACATATTGACTCATAGGTTTCCTTAATATTGACCATGAGAGAAAAATTTACTATGCTCATTGTTTTCTCTTTCCACTCAATAATAATCCCTTGATAATTTTTCTTACTCAAACATATATAATGGTGTTGTGCCATTACTTGGGTCTCTTATTGTGATCTTCCTCATCCAAGTCAGTATTGTCACCATGACCTAGACCACCTATATCTAGATCATAAATTACTAGTCTAGGAGACTCATCATGGTAAAAATATTCCACCCACCTTCAAGTGCAGCTACCTGAAGCTTGACACCTGAATCCTCAACCCCTTCCAGCTTCTAAGTAACAAGTTTAGAAAGGTCCAACCTCCTCATCAACAAAAACTTCACTATTGAAGCTTACCCTATCAGTGTCAATATCAATCAACCTATAAACCTTATAGTGTTGTTGTACCCTATAATCATTAGCTTTTCTCTTTGGATATAATTTGGTTATCTTCTTAGCTAGAATCCAAGTGTACGAAATACAACCAAAAACTTTAAGATGACTTACTTTGACATTCTTCCAAACCATGGTTCTTTGTGACCTTCTACTTCATCGCCATCGTGGGAGATCTATTCAATAGGTGTACTATTATGAACATTGACTCAACTCAAAACCTATTTGGAATAGAATTCCTCTGCAACTTAAACCTAGCCATATTTATGATAGTAAAGTTTTGCCTCTCAACCAATACATTTTGTTGTAGAGTGTAAGGTGTAGTATATTGTCTTTGGATCCCATGTTTAGCACAAAATTTATTGAAATATTTTAAGTAGAATTCCCCACCAGTATCATATCTAAGAGAGGCAATATGACAACCTAACTGTTTCTCTATTAATGCTTTGAAATTTTGAAATTCATTAAACACATCATATTTTAATTATAGAAAATATACCCACAATTTTCTACTAAAATAATCAACAAACGGAAGGAAGTACCTAGCACTAGTGGTTGATGTCATGTTCATTGGTCCACATATGTCTGAAAGTACCAACTGAAGGACCCTTTACTCTCTCCAAGATTGTCCTTCATAAAATAGTATTCAATGTAGCTTCTTTGCCCGACAAGCTCCACAAACTCTGCGGATCTTCTACAAAATGTTCAAAAATCCATCTACTAGTTTCTCTCATGCCAACTGAAAGACATAGTTCAAGTTGAGGTGCCCATACCTATGATTCCATAGGGGTGCTAGATTTTTCAATAACAATTACCTTTAACTTACAATTTCTAATAAAATCAATATTCAAAAATCTTAAGATAGTGAAAGCTAAGAGATTCATCTAAAATGGATCATTATAATCTTGGACATAGAAGCACTCATCATTTCATAGTTTCCCAAAAGGTCAAATCACCTCAATTATATGTTGAACCTACCACTCAATTTGAGGTTCAAATCCTAAGCCATCAAATTCTCAAGTTCATAGGTGAAATAAGAAATGTACGAGTCACTATAGGAGATCAATGTTTCTTTTCAAATTTCTTCTTCCTTCAACTAGAGGGAATGATGAGATCCTAGGAGTTTAAAATTTAGTGTTTTCAAACTTTGGGAACATATGACATGAATCATATGAAATGTTTATTTCCATTAAGCAGCAGGGTATAATGATTAACTTAAATGTTATTTCACACAATCCCTCTATATTTGTCTCTTCAAATGTGAGGGCACCCACTCTCATAAAGGACATGTTGGGAGTTTAAAATTTAGTGTTTTCAAACCTTGAAAACATATGACATGAATCATATGAAATGTTTATTTACATTAAGCATGAGGGTTGAATGATTAACTTAAATGGTCTTTAACACAATCCCTCTAGATTTGTCTCTTCAAATGTGAGGGCACCCACTCTCATGTTCAAATTTACTGATATTAGCCTTTAGGAAAAGATAAGAAAATATAAATTGGACTAATTTATCAATCCATGTGAACATGATACCCATTTGCTCTCTCCCACACTCAATGTGAATACTTTGTCTCATAAAGGACATGATTTGGGCACTATATCAGTTGCCTCAAAAACTTAGGTTCTAGTCAATTCTTCACGCAACATGATACTAAGAAGTTGCTAAGTTGTCTCCTACTAATATGTTAAAATAGTCAACATCAGTTCAAAAATTCTATATGACTCTCATGGTGTTGCAATGTTATTTAATATTATAGTTTGGCATACTTTGTTAGTCCCACAGTGGTGAAAAATGTTCCTAAACTATTCATACTAAAGAAGCCCAATAATGGGTGAACATGGATAGGCCAGCTTGAATTTTCTCACATGTCTTCCATCTCACTTAGAAACTTATTTTGGGTACTGTTATACATTTAATTTGTCAGTTTGCTAAGGCCTAAGACGGGAAAAATAAATAACAAGTGTGTGTTAGCAATAACACACTTTACTAGATTGAACTCGACCTAGTCTTATGATGGATGTACATTTTAAGGGCTTCTTTCCTAATTCAAAATTGCTGAAGCTATATAAACTAACTATTTCATTTTTCCTACAATTCCAATAGTGCACATGGAAATCTTCTCTGCAAATCTCTTTTGTTAAATATGGCAGGCCTCTGAATAGACTAAGCTTGTACTAGCATAATGCAAACATGACCTGCAAGTCACCACCGTGTTTTGGTTTCTGAAGGCTGCAACATTATTGACTGACTAGTGAAGTATCAACTAGTGAATAAGTTTCAAGCTTTGGAGAAGTCACAATATATATTATAAATTTTTCTTGCAGATTGGCCTCTTGACCAATTTTTTCTAGGAATGCCTCTTATAAAAAAATAAGTTCTTTCCTAATAGGTTATGATCCTCTTGAAAATACTAGGTTCACTAGAACATTGGAAGAAAATATCTAATGCACACATCATGCTACCACTACAAGCCATTGCAGAAAATAGAAGCCAAGGTGAAAAAGGATCTATAACTACATTGTAGACGTGTTACAGTGACAATACTTTCTTGAATGTCTATTCTCTAACATCCATAGCATTAACACAAGTAATCATAGTTTGTATTTGACTCCAAATAATATACATTCCAATAAGAAGTTGTTAATCATAGTTTTACCTTGTGGAAATGATTTTCCTTATGCCTTGCTCTCATTTTCAGTCAAAAAATAGATTTCCTATATTGATGACGTTCCTACTATAATATGACAAACTATCAGACAACTATCTCAATATAATTCTAGATAAAATGAGCAGTGTACCCAAATAATAAAGAAACTGAAAATCATAGTAGTATATTTCAGGGTAAGAAACTAAATAGGTAGTACGCATGATACGCTATTCCATAATTCACTACCTTTCCCATTTATAAAATTCTTTCTACAACAATTTTTTTGGATATTTGTTCTTTATGTTGCTATTTATTGAGATTTTTCTTACACGAGGATTACAATCAGCCTTTCCACAGGTGTCGATACATATGGCTTATGCAATTAGCATACCATTGTTGTTATTATAACTAACATTTCCTAATAAGAATTTATAGTTAAAACATTTCATTTACTTGTTTTGGCTTTCCTAATTGCTATGTATGGCATATATAATACCAGCTGTCCATTGGGATTCATGCGTGACCAAATGAAAAAGGATTTAACTATTGCTAAATCCAAAAATGTAACAGGGTAGGATTGGAGGGATTTTGTGCAAATTATAATGAAAAATAAAAAAGTGAAGGCCTACATCTCCAGTGTAGTGATAGCAGGGTTTCTTATTTATAATATTCTAAAGTTATTATTATTATTATTTGTTTGTTTATTTCTGACTGTTTCTCCCTAGTCAAGTTGTTTCTCCATTTTTTCAGCTCTGAATGCTAAACACAATGCTTGATGTCTTGCAGTGGAAACACCTCACATCTTAGCATAGGTCCAAGATATAGTTCTGGTACAATAGCACAAATGGTGGAAGATTTGGTAAGTGCCTGCTACTGAAAGCCTTGCCACTGTGACCCAAGTGCTATTTGGCCACATCTAGAAGGTTAGTGCATTGTGTTAACCCCTTATGAATTTTTTGACAAGAAAACAGGGGGCTAAAATGTTTTTGAGCCTTCAAGGAATGAATTTCCCTCTGAAAACACATCATCCTTGAAGCCTCCTTGTGCCTTTTCCATTTGAAGAATCCTCATTGTTGTCTCCAGTTTTAAAAGCCTCTCTGTTGTGAGGAAGAATGCCCAAAAGGTCTCCTTGTCCCTCTTATTTCATTCCCTCTAAGCCTCTATTTTCATCATTTTCCTCCCCTTCTAAATTCCCCACTTTCCCTTTAAATCATCCCAAATCCTCCTTTAAACCATACACACACCCCTTGTTTGGTTCAAATCCCTTTTCCCCTTTACTGTTACCTCTTTCTTGCCTCAAATTCCATTAAAATGGGCCAAAAAAACCACATTTTACACATTTCAGGTTTAGCCCCTTTCGGCTCAGCCCCATAAACCGTTTCCTCGTGTGACACGGGCACTAGGACCTAGCGCTAGCTTGGAAAGTGCTTATTGCATTTGGATGTCGGGAGTGCTATCAACCGTCGATCTGTACAGATCAGATGGTCTTTGCAAACTCCATAGCATCCGTGGCCCCCCCCGTTCACCCCTCCGATTGCATATCCACCATTGATCTGATCCACAGATCGACGGTCCATTTTTCACCCACCCCGGTGGTCCCTGCGCCAAAGCATTGTTCAAAACCGTTGGTTTCCATCGCACCGCTTTTGGAGGGCAGGCTGTATTTTTTATTTTGGAGCGATGCCATTCACCACATGACGTGTGGCTCTGCGCACTATTGAAGAACCGCCCCCCATCGCGCATTAACGTTCAACCATGGACCCGACGCGATATGCGCATACACCATCCGATCAGAAGCTTTCCATCCAACGGTGCTCGGGCCACGAAGATGCTCGGGATTTATTCCAAGGCAAAGGGACCCGTGGCCCACCATCCGTCACCCTCTGACGTGTTCTCAACCGTTGATCTCCTCCTGAGATCGGACGGTCCAGATTAAATGCATGCCCCGCCATTGACCAGGTCCCGCCACGTCACCATTCCACGTGTGTTCATATATTTTCGTCGCATTTTCGTATGGCACCTTTGTATTTCATTCATAGGTCAAAATGTCGAATGTATGCATTCAAATTTTGCTGCACTTCACCAACTTTCACCAGTCCATTTCTCCATTGTTCGCCACATTTTTCACCATCATCCTGCACTGTTCCACCTTTTCACCAGGCTGTGCTGCCATTCTCATTGTTCCCATTACATCCACCCTCCCCATGCATGGTTTTATTGACGGGTTTGTGTGTTTTGCAGGGTTCCGGCGTTAAACGACCACCATGATTCACAGTCACTATTACAATGGCAAAAAACGGAGGGAAGACCATGTGCAGAGATTGAAATTATGAAGGAAGGCCTAAGAAGGTGTTATGACATTAATTTCATTAAAGGAGCAGGGTAAAACTCTGTAAAACCTTCCCAGATCCATTAAAGGGCAGATTTCGTAGACATAGACAGGAATGGAGCAACAAAAGAGTATCAGTGAAAGATTAGAGAATTTAAGACTGGTAATCAAAGAATTTTGAAGCCTGGAGTCAGTAATTTAAAGCAGGGTACCAGATCGAAAACCCCATGGATCAATTAGAAGATCCAATGCACAGAAAATCATATCATCAGGGTGTCTATATCAGCAAAATGTCTCCTCCCATGAAAGGACGAAGTGCCCATACGGTTTTCATGCTTTTTTGTGTCCCTGAGGAAATTTCCACCCTGACAATAGTCCTATGATATCAGAAGCATTTGTTACATGGTATGGCAGGCCCCAGAATCATTGTTCTACTTTTATTTAATTCACCAGAGTACCACAAGTATTGCAGAGGTGCTACAGTGAGTACATCAAATACATACCTAGAGTAAATAGCAGCCTAACGAAGACCACTCTTTCATCCAAAGAGTACTGAAGATAAATGCCCAGAATTTAAAACAGAATGGGGCCTTGGCCCTCTTACTCTTCTGAGTTTTAATGCTACATTTAATTTTCCATCTACCTCCTCTTCCTCTTTTCCAGCTATAAAATTCATGAAGAAACTCATTGTAAGGTTGTTGATTGGCTATCTGTGAATTGCAAGCTGTTTCTCTTGAGACATGTTCTTTGTGAAAAGTTGTATGATAGGCCAAGGAAGATGTTTTTAGACTGAATACCAAGCTATTGGTAATGTTTTACTTGACTGGTGTTTCTCTTCAAGCACATTTCTTTGGATCCTGATTTAAAGCAGCAGTGATGTTTTTCTGTCTCTGTCTATGTTCTCATTTTTAATTCATTACATTTCATTTCTTCTGGCATGCATAAGAAATCTAGCATAGGATTTACCCTTGTTAGGTACCCTATGTTTCTACTCTCCCCACCTTCAATGTTTTTTGCTGCATGTGTTATCTAAGGATTGATTTCAAGCTAATTTAACCGGTGTAGTTGTTCCATATGTTGCTAGCTGATGTATGAATTAATGAATCAGTTCTTAGATGTGCTTGGTAGGTTTTAATTGAATGAATTGGGATACTGGGAGTCTAGAAATATTTCTCTTTCTCACTAGGATCCTTTTTAGTTAATTGAATCTTTCTAAGTTCCCTTGAGCTGGAGGCCGAAGCATTGAGAGTTCAAAGTCTCTCTCTGATCTCAGGTTTTCACCTTTGTGTCCAAATCTTCAATGTTTGCTTGTCTCAAGAGTTAGCCTTTAGGTTCTGGATCATAGGTTGTTTAATGGCATGTCCTATCCCTGGGTCTGATTCCTGAAGGTCACCTTGGAGGTTTCCTTGCTTTCACCTTCTCTCTTACCATCTCATGTCACACTATCATCTTTAATATCCAATGCTTTAGATGACTAGCCCAACTGAAAGCCTGCACGTTGAATAGAAAGTAAACCCTTTCCTAAATCCATTGCCCAATGGTCTTGAATGTTCTCTGAATTGTATCTCCTCTGCCTAAAATCCTCTTTGCTTAGCCTTGTCTCATGCTGAACCCTTCTTTCCTGATTCCCAACAACCACACAAAATAAAACAAACAAACCCCGAGCCTATAAATAGCCTAATATCTTAACTTTTGAGCTTTAAAGACATCAAACCTTTGCTAATATAGAGAGATCCCTCTCTGGACCCAGGAGGGCTAGATCCTGAGGTCTGAAAGTGGTTCTGATGTTGTCTCATCTTTTGGTCTTGCCAATCTGGCCAAAACATGGGAACCCCAACATAATGGCGACTTTGCTGGGAATCAAACCCAGAATCTCTGGTTAGATTGGTATCTCATTGCTGATGGTGGACACCAACTTGCTCCAAATAGTAAAATTCATCCACCTGGCAACTCCACACTCCATAAATCCCAAAAGACCAAATGAATCCACTGGTAGAAGACTCTGAACTGTTTAAGAAGATGCGGTGACCATATTTGCATGAACATGGATCCAGACATGAACAGAGATACAAAGCTAGAATCAATTAAATGGAATAGCAGAAATGTTTGGTAAAGTGCTAGAGATGTATATGGCTAATCTGAGTGAAAATGATGATTATTTAGAACATCCCATGCCTCTTCCATAAAAAGAACAAACTCAAGACCTAGATAATGAGCAAGACATGTATGATGCTTTAAAATATATGGAAGATGAAGAGGAGAATGATCAGGAACTGCCTGATCGCCTTTTTATGTCTTGTACGATGCTGACCAGAGAATGTCATGACCTATTGGAAAAAGCTAATAGGGAATGTTGCTTTGAGGAAACAAGAGACCACATAAAATATGCAGAATCAGATGTGGAAGAAGAAACAACTCACGAGTCTTGTAGCCTAACCGAGTATCATCATGATCGTGAGGACTTGTTCGAAGCAAAAAGAGATCAAGAATCATTAGAAGATCCTCAAGATTTCACTGCAAGCACAACTGAAGATATTCTAGAAGAGTTTCAAGAAGACATCCTACCTCCAAATCAGCTAGTATGAGAAACATAGAACTGCTATACTTCTGCTCAAAGAACCACAAGAAAATCTTCTCCTTTAACAGAAGAAGAGATTGATCAGATATTAAATCAGTAGTCCACCTCTGAAGTATTTTATAGAACACACACTCCTTCTCATTCATTTCCTGAGTTTGATTGTACAAATCCAGAAGGCTCCTCTATAAATCAGGGTGAAGAAAAACTTGCTGATAATCCAGTATGTTCGGTTGGCAGTATTACTTATATTCATGGTTTTCCTATTTCTGATCTATCTGATGATGATGTTTTCCAAACAGAAGATGATCTTGCAGGGTCATCATTAGTAGATTTATGGGAGGAGGATCAATTCCCTTTACTTCCAGAGAGTAATGAGCCAATGCAGGCTATTTATGATACTGATGGGGAGAGCTACGACAATATAATAGCAGATGAAGATTCCTTGAATCTTCATTCTTATTTATCAAAGATCTTCAGTGAGACTGGAAACCAACAACTTTCTTTTTCAGAGGATGAGGAAGTAAGCAAAGAATAAATTTCTGAGCAGATTGAAATTAAGGGGCTTTCTCTTGAAAGGGAGGAAGCAAAGGAACATACCCCTGCTCAAGAATATATAGATATTTTCACAGAGCTCAGCATATCAGAGCTCCAAGAGGACAGCACTGCCATATATGATGAGTCCTCCAGTTCAAAAAATGAAGAAGATAAGGGAAATTCTCTTTCTGAAGAGAGTCTTATTCTTGATCTAGTGGAAGAGGAAGAAATCCTGGTTGAAATCAGCCTGCCAAATATTTACAACCAAGTATCATTTCATGATCCTTATGTTCATTTCCTGCAAAAATTTGAAGAAGGATCAAAGGTCTTGTTGAGTAGCATGTTGCAGACAACAAGAAATTTTTTTGTAACTGCTATTGTGGAACAAAAAGAGTGGGAGCAACCCTACCTATCTAGCACGCTCAAAGAGTTGAGCAAGAAAGACCAGTCATGGGATCACTTGAGGGACTGGTTGCATTGGAAGACAATGTTTGTAAGTTAGACTATAAATATTCTAGTTAGAGTAGGGTAGGTAGGAAAAGCTCAATAAAGCTCAGTCTGTGAGCATGTAGTTAGTTGTTTTAAATTTCCGCAAAGTCCAGCAAGCCAAATAGTCTGATCCTGGCTTGACTGGTTTTCAATTTCTGTCTTAGAACGTAGAGAAGAAAGTCTGCTAGATAGTTTAATCCTAGTAGACATTAGTCTAGGTAGATAAAGTTATGAGGCCAACCGTTTAATCTGGTCTCATGGAGCAATAAGGGTAGGAATAGAATAGGTTTATTTTCCTGTTTATAAAAATAAATGATGTAAAGGGTCTGCAAGTCCAAATGCACCCTAGAAGAAAAAATGATAGGACTATAGTCTGGGTAGGTAGATTGTTTGGGAATGTTTCTGCTGATCTATCTTGTTTGTGGCAGCTGAAAATCAAAGAATGAAGATGGCTCAAAGATCAGGCATCTAGCCTACCTCAAAGATCATTTCTGAATTCTTGACTCCTTCAAGAAGAAGCCATCCCCATGTGGAGCCATTGTTAGCCCCCTATGAATTTTTTGACAAGAAAACATGGGGCTAAAATGTTTTTGAGCCTTCAAGGAATGCATTTCCCTCTGAAAACACATCATCCTTGAAGCCTCCTTGTGCCTTTTCCCTTTGAAGGATCCTCACTGCTGTCTCCAGTTTTAAAAGCTTCTCTATTGTGAGGAATAATGCCCAAAAGGTCTCCTTGTCCCTCTTATTTCATTCCATCTAAGCCTCTATTTTCATCATTTTCCTCCCCTTCTAAGTTCCCCACTTGCCCTTTAAATCATCCCAAATCCTCCTTTAAACCATACACACACCCCTTGTTTGGTTCAAACCCCTTTTCCCCTTTACCGTTACCTCTTTCTGGCCTCAAATTCCATTAAAATGGGCCAAAAAACCCACATTCTACGCATTTCAGGTTTAGCCCCTTTCAGCTCAGCCCCATAAACCGTTTCCTCGTGTGACACGAGCGCTAGAACCTAGCACTAGCTCAGGAAGCACTTATTGCATTTGGATATCAGGAGTGCTATCAACTATTGATTTGTACAGATTAGACGGTCTTTGCAAACTCCATAGCATCCGTGGCCCCCCCCCGTTCACCCCTCCGATCGCCTATCCATCGTCGATCTGATCTGCAGATCGACGGTCCATTTTTCACCCGCCCCGGTGGTCCCCATGCCAAAGAATTGTTCAAAACCGTTGGTTTCCATCACACCGATTTTGGAGGGCGGGCTGTATTTTTCGTTTTAGAGTGATTCCATTCACCACATGATGCGTGGCTCCGGGCACTATTGAAAAATCGCCCCCCATCGCGCATTAACGTTCGACTGTGGACCCATCACGATATGCGCGTACACCATCCGATCTGAAGCTATCCATCCAGCGGTGCTCGCGCCACAAAGATGCTCAGGAGTTAATCCAAGGCAAAGGGACCCCTGGCCCACCATCCATCACCCTCCAACGCGTTCTCAATCATTGATCTTCTCCTAAGATCAGACGGTCCGGATTAAATGCATACCCCGCCATTGACCGGGTCCTACCATGTCACCATTCCATGTGTGTTCATATATTTTCGTCACATTTTCGTCCAGCACCTTTGTATTTCATTCAAAGGTTAAAATGTCGAATGTCCGCATTCAAATTTTGCTGCACTCCGCCAAATTTCACCAGTCCATTTCTCCACTATTTGCCATATTTTCCACCATCATCCTCCACTGTTCCACCTTTTCACCAGGTTGTGCTACCATTCTCATTGTTCCCATTGCATCCACCCTCCCCATGCATGGTTTTCTTGACGGGTTTGTGTGTTTTGCAGGGTTTCGGCGTTAAACGACGACCATGATTCACAGTCACTATTACAGTGGAAAAAACGCAGGGAAGACCATGTGCAGAGATCGAAATGATGAAGGAAGGCCTGGGAAGGTGTTATGACATGAATCTCATTAAAGGAGAAGGGTAAAACTCTGTAAACCCTTCCTAGAGCCATTAAAGCACAGATTTTGCAGACAGAGACAGGAATGGAGCAGCAAAAGAGTATCAGTGAAAGATCAGAGAATTTAAGACCGGTAATCAAAGATTTTTTAAGCCTGGAGTCAGTAAGTTAAAGCAGGGTACCAGATCAAAGACCCCGTGGATCACTCAGAAGATCCAATGCAAAAAAAATCATATCATTAGGGTTTCTATATCAGCAGAATCTCTCCTCCCATGAAAGGACAAAGTGCCCATACGGTTTTCATGCTTTCTCATGTCCCTGAGGAAATTTCTGCCCTGACAACAATCCTATGATATCAGAAGCATTTTTTACACAGTATGGCAGGCCCCAGAATCATTGTTCTACTTTTATTTAATTCACCAGAGTACCACAAGTATTGCAGAGGTGCTACAACGAGTACATCAAAGACATACCTGGAGTAAATAGCAGCCTGACGAAGACCACTCTTTCATGCAAAGAGTACTGAAGATAAATGCCCAGAATTTAAAATAGAATGGGGCCTCGGCCCTCTTACTCTTCTGAGTTTTAATGCTACATTTAGT
Organism: Pinus albicaulis; assembly: GCA_034641835.2. Lineage (NCBI taxonomy): Eukaryota > Viridiplantae > Streptophyta > Pinopsida > Pinales > Pinaceae > Pinus > Pinus albicaulis. Next base: position 460,944,796 of record CM076573.1, read on the forward strand.
TTTCCATCTACCTCCTCTGCCTCTTTTCCAGCTATAAAATTCACGAAGAAACTCATTGTCAGGTTGTTGATTGTCTATTTGTGAATTGCAAGCTGTTTCTCTTGAGACGTGTTCTCTGTGAAAAGTTGTAAGATAGGCCAAGGAAGATGTTTTCAGACTGAATACCAAGCTATTGGTAATGTTTTACTTGACTGGTGTTGATATTTAATATGACAAGCACATTTCTTTGGATCCTGATTTAAAGCAACGGTGATGTTTTTCTGTCTCTGTCTATGTTCTCCTTTTTAATTCATTACATTTCATTTCTTCTAGCACGCATCAGAAATCTGGCATAGGATTTACCCTTGTTAGGTACCCTATGTTTCTGCTCTCCCTGCCTTCAATGTTTTCTGCTGCATGTGCTATCTGAGGATTGATTTCAAGCTAATTTAACTAGTGTAGTGGTTCCATATGCTTCTAGCTGATGTATGAATTAATGAATCAATTCTTAGATGTGCTTGGTAGGTTTTAATTGAATGAATTGGGATACTGGGAGTCTAGAACTATGTCTCTGTCTCACTAGGATCCTTTTCACTTAATTGAATCTTTCTAAGTTCCCTTGAGCTGGAGGTCGAAGAATTGAGAGTTCAAAGTCTCTCTCTGATCTCAGGTTTTCACCTTTGTGTCCAAATCTTTAATATTTCCTTGTCTGAAGAGTTAGCCTTTAGATTTTGGATCACAGGTTGTTCAATGTCATGTCCTGTCCTTGGGTGTGATTCCTGAAGGTCACCTTGGAGGTTTCCTTGCTTTCACCTTCTCTCTTACCATCTCATGCCACACTATCATCCTTAAGATCCAATGCTTTAGATGACTAGCCCAACTGAAAGCCTGCATATTGAATAGAAAGTAAACCCTTTCCTGACTCCATTGCCCAATGGTCTTGAATGTTCTCTGAATTGTCTCTCCTCTACCTAAAATCCTCTTTGATTAGCCTTGTCTCATGCCGAACCCTCCTTTCCTGATTCCCAACAACCACACAAAATCAAACAAACAAACCTCGAGCCTATAACTAGCCTAATATCTTCACTTTTGTGCTTCAAAGACATAAAACCTTTGCTAATATAGAGAGATCCCTCTCTGGACCCAGGAGGGCTAGATCCTGAGGTTTGAAAGTGGTTCTGATGTTGTCTCATCTTTTGGTCTTGCCAATATGGCCAAAACATGGGAACCCCAACACATTGGGCAAAAGAAAATTTTGCGTGCGTTGATGCTGCACACAAGGCATGTTTTTGCAAGCCCTTTTTCCCATCATGTGAAAGAGTAGTTTTCATCTGCAAGATGCACATATCATTCTCTTTTCCCAATAAAATAACCTTCTAGTGTTGCATGAGCTTATATCCTTTTATACTAGGGAACTATCCAGAACTTTGTCACCCTTGGTTCATAGTTATCCTATGAGTTTAGTCTGATTGCAAGACTTTTTCCTTCACATTCCTTCTCAATGTTTCTGCCATAATCTCAAAGCTACTCGGGTTTGAGTTTGTTACCTAGATATCTCTTGGGGTCTGGACCAAACTCCTGATCTTCTGGCAACATTTATATACCTCCAGTAGGTATATCACTTATCATAGGCATTTTTTTTTCTCCAAAATTCTGTTACTCGTAAAAAGGTGCATTATAATTTAAGATTATTTCTCCCACAACTCAAAATGTTGTGTGAAATGTGGTGCATGTTGGGTGATTTCGATGGCTTCTACAAACTAGTTATTAGACAATGTTTCTAATCCCTTAGGAAGGAGCTACTTAGTGGTGGCTGCCTCTTTGACAATTGCTGGTATTGATTATTCATTATTATATTGAAAAATTCATCGTCGGGGATTAATGCTTCAATTTTATCAAGTGTCTCTTGTTTCATATTCAGCACAAGATGGACTTTTCATGCACTCAGTTCATTGGAGCGAGGCTTTTTGGCTTGCCTTGAATATTGAAATCAAGTTATAGAAGAGATCCCTAAATATGGAGCATCATTGACAACAATTCAAGCTCCTCTCAGTGGATGTTTTCTAATCCCTCTTCTTTTGATCCTTCCCCTTGTCATCTTCATTTGTTTACAAGGCATGAAAAAGATACATATAAGTCTAAATTTTAGCCCAAAAGAAATTGTAATGGTAGTGGAAATTTTACGAGAATATTGTTATTTTCACTAATGGTCTGCACATTCTCATGAGGGATGTCTTAAGCAAAGAGTTCTCGACACATATTTCAGTGGCTTAGCAAAAGGAAGGGGAAGGTTAAAATGATTATAGTCAACAATCCCAGTTACATAAGTGGTTGTTGTGGAATTCCCAATCCATGGTGGGAATGCCTCTGCTACTAAGTACAGTAACTCTAACAATTCAAAAAAAAAATGGAAAAACAATTATAAGCCCACAATCAGTCTTAATCATCATTGACTAATTCACTTTAGAAAAGGATGCTTTGTTTGTGTAACACAGTTGCATTATAGTTAATGGTAGTGATAATAATCTTATTTCACAAGACCATGTGACTTCTCTTAATTTTCCTTCAAAATGTTAACCTTGGTCTAAAATTTTAGGGTTGGATTAAGGATAGGGAACCAATGCAAGTTATGAAGGTCTGTCAATTCACTTTTTCTATTGACCAGTCTTTGATAGTATTAAGTATGATGGCACTCTTGTTGACCAATGTGGTCTTATTCCTTGGAAGGTTTTATCAACATGATTTTCGTGCAAGCTATTATACATTGTCTTGAAACTTCCTCATTTTTGCAGAGAAGTTAGCTTCATGCTAGTGATTAATTTGAAACTATATTTTAGTGGAAAAATTCACTATTTTTTGGTGCAATAGTTCATATTTGATTCTCATCTTTTTTTGAAAGTGTACCAGTCACAATGATAAATGTGTGGTTTACTTCAGAGGGTTTTCAATTCTTTCTAGATACGCTTTTCATAATTTTCTTTGAATACTTCTCTAGTGCTTTACCTTCATATTTCATCCCCTGCACAATTTCTCCTCAGGTCCATGTTTTTATTTTTATTGGATGTTTCTGTGGAAATGTTTTCCTGAGGTTCTGCAAGGTAAATCCAAATGCAAAAAATATTATTTTACATATTGATATTTTTTCAAGACATTCTTGTGTGATACTTGAATTTCATAAATCTAGATTTCTATTTCATTATCTATAACAATATATAAGAACATGCCCATGGATTGTTCATATTTCTCAAACTATGAAGTTTCTCCTTTCCTGCTGCATGTTCTTTTATATTGTTATGTTGTGATTCAAATTTCTAGTTGTTCTTTCTGGTTATTCTCCTACGTAGTACATGCTTTGTTAGATTATATCAAAAGTTATTCTTATTGTCTTTTTATTATGTATATTGAACATATTATTTCTAGAAACTTTTTATCTTCCTAGATTTTCTATTCCTTTGGTGTATATTTGTACCTTTAGGGGCAATTGCTAGTTTAAAGCCTAATTCTTTAAAGGGTGCTAGCTCAATGGAAGAGCACTTTCTTTACAAGCAGGAGGTTGGTGGTTTGATTCCATCATGCCCTCATATTCATAGGGAATGATGATGATCAGTTTTTGGTGAAGGATGCTCTTTTTACCATCACCAATGAGCTTATGGTGACATTTTTCGACCCTCACCAAAATATGAAATGGTGATGGTCAACGAACGCCACCATATATACGCATTAATAGTGACGACCATTAAAGGTCCATCACCATAAATCTTTGTTGTTGATATGAAATGGTGAGGGTCACTTTTTGTCATTATAGTAATTATTTGTGATGGACCTTGATGTCACCAATGTGTTTATGGTGACAGTCAATGAACGTCGCCATATATATGCACCAATAGTGATAGCCATGAAAGGTCCATCACAAGAAAATGTTGTTGTTCATATGAAATGGTGATGGTCACTATCTGTCATTATAATCAATATTCGTGATGGACCTTAAATGTCACCACAACACATACTTTCGGTGATGCCACCTTTGGTGACGTTCAGTTTTTTGGTGACATAGGCTATTGTCCATCACCATTGCTCATATGAAATGGTGACAGTCACTATCTGTCACTATAAATCATTATTGGTGACGGACCTTGAATGTCACCATAACACCCTCTACTTTCGGCGATGCCACCTTTGGTGACGTTCAATTTTTGGTGATGAAGACTCTTTTGACCCTCACCAATGAGCTTATGGTGATCATTTTCGCCCCTCACCAATGTCCTTTTTTCTTGTAGTGAGGGCATGTACAAAGCGATCCATTGGTACTTCACCTTATGAATTAGTGTATGGAGTTGAAGCAAATTTTCCCACCTCCTTGGGAGTTCCTGTAATGAAACTTCTGAAATCAACGGGATAATTTTAAGGATGGAAAACTATCTTGAAGTTTAAAACATTGGCGAATTTCACTAGTCCCTAATATGTGAACTATAAAATTTTATTGATATGTTTGTAAAATTATACAAATTTATAATGATTTTATATATAGTCTCTATATAATGTTGGCTACTTTTAAGGTAAAATAATTTTATATTGTAAAATTTGGGTGAATCATTTTTACAATAAATTGGCGATTTTTTTTTTTGGAAAAATCATGGAAAATTAGCCCACCTGCGAATATTAGCCCCTAAAATTTTCCATGCTGCAATGAATTGAGGAAGAGCCTAATGCCATTCATAGGAGGATAAACCAGCTCATAGCTCTGCAAGAAAAAAGGGAGGAGGTATAAAACAACCATCAACATTCACAAAACAGAGTGAAGAAAACATTTGACAGAAAGGTCAAAGAAGAAAATTTCTAGATTCAAGATGTAGTTTTAAAGTGGGAAGCTAGAATTGAGGAAAAGGGGAAACATGGAAAGTTTGAAAACATCTAGCAACAATACTTATCTACTTCAGGAGATGGATGGACAAATTTGTGCTGGAGGACCTGCCAATGGCAGGTTTCTAAAGCACTACTCTTAAATTTTACTTAATTTTCACTCCATTGTATATATTCCATTTTATTATGATTTTATACTAATAACAACAGGTTGATCATCAAAATTGAGCCCCAGGAAAAGACCATAAGAGTTTTAAGAAGGCTTGGCGAATTTTAGAAGTTTATTTTCAAGAGAGGATGGCACTGGAACTATAGGTTCTTTGTTGTACCACAGGGGCACACCATCCCTATTGGAGCCACTGTTATCACTCATTAAGTTTTAAAACTTTCATTGACAGGGTCATGCAGGTCATTCACCAAAATTGATGTGGTTTCCCAAGTCATTTTATAAGATGTCTAATTTTTTTTTTTGCATTTGATGATGTCTACCTTAGGTTTAAATCTCACCTCTAGCCATATCATTTCAATCAAATCAACCTCACATCATATAAGTTTTCATTCCCATGCATTTAATCACAAAAGTTTAAACCTGTCAGTTTTTCAAAATTTCGTAGCGAATTACAAACGAAATCACTAGATTTCTCTACGAAACTACCTAATAGTTATGTAGCGAATCTAACAGTAGCCAAACTATCTTCGCTACGAAACTGGGTTTTTTCAGCAAAAGGTGTCAGAGTGGTGTGAGGTGTCAGTTTTTGATAAGGAAGGTAAAGGGTAAGGTCACTATAGTTCTTTATGATGATTTTCAAATATTCATAGTGATATTTGCTATTATGATTATCTTTTATGGTCATATGTGCTATTATCAAAATCCTAGTTGTCAATTAACCTTTTAAATGCTACCCCAAGCCTTCCCTTTGTCATATTATTGTGTAATCCTTCCATGTGAATTGATTCTTGGAGATTTTCTTCATCACACCAAGCAGGTTGTTGTTGAATTTTGTTCTGCAGATGTCACCAACAAGCGAGTCAACGAAGACTATAAAGCATCCATGGCTTCGAAAAAGAAAACAAACAAGGGTGGTCATTGTCTCAGGTATGAACACATGGATTTGAAACTACTTAATGAAGACCCTACTGCTATGGAAGTTTTCAGGAGGATGGGCTGCCTAAAACTCTACTAGAAGTTGCAGGGTTTCCATGCACAGGTTTCAAAGGACTTTGCCAACAATTTTACAGGGAAAACATCAAAATTTTGGATTCTGAATCTCACAGTATCACCAGAGAGCATATCACAAGCTACAGAAATCCCTAGAGGTGGTGAAGAATATTTCAAAGGAACAAAGTTTGCAATGTAGGGTTGTGAGGATTTTCCCAATCAGGAGCACAGAGGAATTTATTTTACCAATGGCATCCCCACGAGTTATATAAAGGAAAATTATGCAAAGCTGTTGCTGGTTATCCAAAAATATTTCATTTGCAAGGGAAGATTCCACATGGTTTACTCTTACCATATCAGACTCCTTTTGCACTTGGTAGGTAAGAAATCACTTGAATTACCTTTATTTTTGTACAGGAGTTTGGGAAGATGTCAGATAGATTTCAATATAAATTAGAAGGTAATGAGACATAATTATTTCACCATGGTCTGATAAAAATGTTAGTGTTGGAAGAGTTGAAGAGGTTAAACAGAGATTGGAATTCATTTATGTTTATGAGTGGGTATGAAATAGATTTAGTGACTCCAAAAAAAATATTAAAACCTAGAATTACTACATCACTAGCTGCAATAGAAGAGGTTGAAGAAGCCATAAGACAATCCCCTGTAGAACCTTTGCAAGAAATTGATATCCCTCAGTCACCACCTGCCAAACATAAACATAAGATTAGAAAACACTGCAGTAAGAGGATAACTAAAAGTCAGAAATTGGCCAAATTAAATCTAGAAGATATCCTTCATGCAATAGATATTTAGGAGTCCCCAATAGTGCAAGTAGAAGACATTAAAGATGATGGAAGGAAACTGAAGAAAGGTAAGATTGTTAAGAAATTGGATTTTGCAGGAGAAGATGCTGGTTTTATATTTCAGCCAAGGAAGCCAATGACTAGGTTTGCAAAGAAGGCCATAGAGAGCAAAATGACAGAGAAAATTAGTGAAGCTATGCAGCTAATGAGCATCATATATTTATCTCCAGCAACAGAAGAAGAAGCTATCATTAGGAAAAGAAAGGGAAAAGATAAGATAATTGAAAAATTATAAACAGAACTCCTCAAAGAACAAATGAAGGAAGCAGGTGAAGAAATACTTGAATTGAAGTTAGAGGTAGAGAAGCATAGGTCTGAAAAGGTTGAATTTGACCAGATGATGAAAAATGGGACAGTCAACTCTCAAGTGTTTCAAAATCTATGGATAATGCGAAAAGACTACTGAAAAGGACTAAGCCTTTAAGACTTGTGGTCAAACATACCGGTAAGATAAAATTACACTTACAAGATGAAAATAGATCATTAAAATATTAAGTGGAAGACCTTCAAGAACAATTGGACTTAATTCAAGAGGAGCTGGAGAAGAAAGGCCTAAGAATGAAAGTGGTTGAAGAACCTGTAGGTCAAACAATTGTGAATGCAGATGAAATTCCCAAAGACTAAAGAGTTCAATTGAAACTTTTTGATGAGGTTGATAGCTTGAAAAGGACTTAAATTTTGGCTTAGAAGATGAAATTTTGAATAAAATCACAAAATCGGCAAATTCAGGTTTATTAGGTAGTTTCGTAGCATGCTCCATGCTTGAAGGCTGAAAAACGCTACGAAATTTCTGAAGATCCTCTTTTTCCTTTAAAATCAATTCTATGAATAATTAAGGAGGGAGGTTGGCTACATTTAGATATTTTATCATAATAGATGTTTTTTACCAGCAAAGGTGAAGGAAAGATGGGTGAAAAGACATAAATCTATTTGTTACGAAAATGCCTAAAATTCTCTGTTTTTTAGTGAAAGGTTTTTAAAGGATTTTTGGAGGTTCAAACAACACATGGAAGATCAGTCAACCACCTAGAGACATCCAACATGACAGTGGACCATCCCAGCATAGATTCAATACTTGACATAAGTGTCACTAATCCAACTCAGCATGAAGACTAAGATTAAAGTGGGGTTTTATCTTTTCCTGAAAATTAGGACTATGTTTCCTAAATTTAGGAGGTACATTAAATGTCTTAGTGATGGTGAATGTTTCTCAAGCATGTGATCCTTATCATGTAACTGTCTCACTGTTGAAAAAACTGAATGTAATAAATATGAAGTAGAGTCCTATTAGGAGTCTGAGTCTTTAAATGTTAGCTGTCTTTTTCTATTCCGAGAAAGTAGTTTTCAGTTCTGTTAGGTGTCAAATTTATAGCTCAAGGATCTAGCTAGCTAGTCAGATCATTTGCAATGTAAAGAAATATATTTATAGACATAACATCGAATATCAAAAGGTTGGAGAATATTGCACCAAATTGTTACTCAGTAATGTTTTTTCATTTTCAGTAATATACAGTGAAAGTTTACTTCCAGACTTGGGATTCGAATGAGGTGTTCAATGTTTTCTTTGCTCTATATCTTTCAGGTTTAATCATCTGTAGTGATTTTTATCTCTAATTACTCAGAAATCATGGTAACATGCTCTGACTTCCTTTAGAGGTTGAATTGCTGTGTTTTTCCTATGTTGTGTGTATATACCATATTTTATTGAAATCTCTATTTGCCTCAGCTCCCATAAGAAGAATTATTGTTATTGAGTAAATTGATGTTGACCCCATAGCCCAATGGTAACAAGCCTTTCATTTTTCAACCTGTAATAAATCAAAATCAAGTCACAGTTCATAGAGTTAGCCATCTAATAGTATTTCCATTTAAAATTATAAGTCCCCTTTGAGAGAGCCCTCTCAAATTGAAGAGGCTAATCTTCAGTTAAAAGTGGTTTGAAAGAGTTACATTAAGTTGATTGATGAGAAACCTATCAGGATCAATTTGGTGATAACATATTGAATGGAAAATGCCCCAACTAAATGCAAATTTACTTTCATTTCTACATATTCATGAACTTAAATATGTAAAAACTTTAAAATAATCAAACCATGACATCGAGCCTTTATGTTTACATAGTGAACATACAGTTCAGAAGTACAGGGATTTGTGCCATAAACAACCATAATATTTTTTCAGTTATAATGTATGTAATCGAGCCTTTATGTTTACATAGTCAACATACAATTGTACCAATTAAATGCAAATTTACTTTCATAGAAACATATTCATGAACTTAAATATATAAAACCTTTAAAAGCATGAAACCATGCATCATGAAAGTTTTATGGTTATGTTTTATAATAATTTTAAACGAAACCTAATAATCATCTACTAACATCACTAGTACAAAATAGATAATTAGTTATTAAAAAAATGACTAAAATTTGTATATAAACGACCAATTTTTAGTCAGTGACCAATAGTATCCAATTTACAATATCTTATAACGTGACCAACGTTTACTCATTTTTAGCTTAGTCATTAATTGGTTGTCCCAATTTTATCATCTAGTGGTATACTTAGTGATAAATTTGGTCATTAATTTAGCCATTGATTTAGCCATTAATTGTCGCAATTAATGACCAAATATATTACTATATGATTACTCGAGAAAACTAATCAATGACCAAAGAAATATGACCAAAATGTTGGGCGTGTTATAAGATACTATAAATTAGATACTAATAGTCATATATATTCAAATTTTAGTCATCCTTTGAAATCAATTAATGATCAAAGAAATATAACAAAATATTAGTCTTGTTATAAGATAATGCAAATTAGCTACTAATAGTCGTATATGTGCAAAATTTAGTCATAATTTGTAATCACAAATTTATCATTTGTAGTAGTCATTTATATTTTTTTGGTAGTTTCATATTCATTATATAAATGAATGATTTAGTCGTTTCTATTCATTTCATTTAATTTCATTGATAATCATTATAAATGGTTAATTTAGTCATATATTTATTTTATTTGTCTTCATAATTAACCAATATAAACTACCAATTTAGTAGTTTTGGATTGATTTTATGTGTTCATTATTAATCAACATAAATTAATTAGTATGATTTTGCAACTAAATTTAAAAAAATGTCATGCAATGTGCATGTTCATCTAATATGATATTGAAAAGTTACATATGTTAATTACTAGACTGAATAATATCAAGTTAAAATAAAAATATTTTCAACCACATAAATTTTACTATATAAAATGTGAAGTATTACAATATGAGTTTCCAACTTAATATTGGTTGGACTACAATTTACACGAAATATTGTTTCATCATTTCAAAACATTATCATTGTGTTTCCAAGGCATTACAAGTGAATTCACCAACTCTAAAGACGTGACCATCAGTCTCTATGTATGTTTCATGTAAGATATTGACTCTAAGGGTATCACTAGATTGATTCTCTTCTCTCTCTCATTTTGCATTTGTCGCTTCAGTGTTATTGTTATCCTCTTTCTTCAATTCCTACTAATTCTTACCATCAATATTAGGTTCCTCTCTTGAAAATGAAAGAAGATACAATGCAGAGTATAAGACATGAAAGAATATGAATACTTGAATATAAACTAAATTAGACTATAAAATATTTATATGACATATAACTCAACATCAACAATGTCAATGCCATTTCACCCCATAAAGTTAAGAAACTCAAACAAGTTTTCTTCATTTAGGGATAATGACCATTATGTCACCATATGATATGTACAAAGAAAGCAAATAAAACATCACCATAGAAATTAACACGTTAGTAACTTAGTTATATTCAAACTTCAGAGAAATCTTAGGCACAATCATGCCAACTAAGTTATATGTTATAAAACTTAGGTTGTAAATAACTTGTTAAAACAAATAATCTGAGGTGTGATGTTTAACCCTTGTCATTTTCTTCAAAACAACATTTCATCCTCTAATGCATGAACTTAGTCAAGTATATAGATAACCCATGCTCAAATAACAACATGAGAGTAAACTTTTTAATAGTCATGAAATATTTTAACATAAAACAATGAAAATGATCTCAATTAATATTGTGTAACACTAAACTCATCTTCAAGCTTTGGATGTTTTTAAATGGTCATTATACCAAACATTGTAAATTTCATAGATAAAATACAAAACAAAATCAAAAGAAACATTCAAAATAAAATTAAAAAATAGAGATATTATATTATGGAGTGAACATTGCAATTATAGGAAATTTGTTTACCTGTCAACCAATGTATTCTCTAGCATTCCTAAAACATTTTCTTGCCCAAAATAACCATGAGGTGAAATAATCACAACATTAAAAACCGTAGGAATCCCTACTAGAAACATTTCCAAAGTCGATGTCTTAGGTGCCTGAAGGATTTCCAACAGCAAATGAATCATATCCAAGACACGCTCTTCATTGTCTCCTCGTCCTTTTTCAAATCCCATTTCTTATAACTTGTCCACAACAGAGTAAAGTAATAATCAAGAGAATATATTGCTACTTTTTTTTAATATTTTATATCTATAAAGTTTGAACATGATTCGTTTTAGAAACACATTAATTCATATTTAAAGCCTTCCTATCATGAGAAGGTATCAATTAAGTAGGACATTTGAAAATTGACCTTAATGTGGTCGTCAAAAAATTCCTACAATATCAATATTTTTTTTCTGTGATATCTTGGGTATAAAAAATAACATATTTGAAAAAGAAAAATCCATATATTACTTGTGTTCAAACTCTGTATACGGTGTATTCGTAGGCACATTTTTAAGATGTTCTTCTTCCTTTACCAAAACAGACTGTAGCTTGGTTAAACTCTATATCATTTCATTCAAAATCAATTTCTACAAGATAAATTCCACATATCATTAGTATATATTTATCAACATGCTACATATGATAAATTGAAAGTCAGATAAAACCAAGAACAAACCTTTTTCCTAACCAAAACAAACAAACAAATAGTGCCTCTAATAAAACTTCACATCTTAGAAATTATTCTTCCACGTGCATGGGATAAAGTTAAGATTCTTTGAACCATATTTAGGTCATACTTAATGGTATATTCGTATGTTAACCATGATCACATTTTCGTGTTAAAATCAATATATAAATCCAAGTTATTATCAGTGAAATTCAAGTACAGTTAAAAAAAAATAACATCATTACAATGTAGCGGAGAGAGAAACATCTTCATAATTAGGTTTTTATATTCTACTTGTATTTGAATTTAGTTTATATTTGAATATATAATTTTCTATAAATAAGTGAAATAGAAATATGAGAATTGAAATATCCCATACAATGCCAAACATTCCTTTCCTGGTTATCCATACCTATCTCTTAGCCTTGTTAATGTGCTTTAAATTATTCAAGGAGTAGAATGAGTTTTCTACAAAAACAATTGTGGTCATCATGATATTAATTATAAGCTCCAAAAATAAAATTTTCAATTGGGTTTATCTTTGGTGGTTATGAAGAATGATCGTTATCCTTCCCACCCAGTTTCAATTTCCATAAGTGGCATGTTGAGATCATAACAAACATATTGGTATAATGACATTGAACCTTGTTGTTGATTGACGTTCAGTAAGGTAAATATTTTGATCACCATTATTTCTAATTCACTCCAAAAATAATTTTCCAATTTCTACATAAGTATTACATGCAAGATCTAGGCCATTTAGGTTATATCAAGATAACGGGTAGGTTTCCTATCTAGAAGTGCCTTTCCACATGTAGAGGAATAAATCATCATTTACAAAGGTGTTTCAACTGTGAAAAATAAGAGCACATGGGCATCTTGAGGGCCGCTATGTTTTCAAGGTAGGAGAATCCATAAACTGATATCAACAAAAAATGTTCTTCTACATTTGCATTCAATGTCGGAAGACATTTCATATTAGAAGTTGATCTACCTTGGTGGAAGTGTCTCCTCCCTACTATGCGTTGAAACTTTGAGTTGCAGAGAACCAAGTTCTCTTCTACATGCTTGCTTGGTATGTTGTCCACCTCTTGGTTGTACTCAATATAGATGTGATTTGTGTCACAAGGTTCACCAAACTTAAACCTTGAGGTTTAAATTCATTGAACCTAAAAAAAATTGAGGTTCTTTGAATCTCATGGCCATTGATTAAGTCCACAACTCAAGCTTGTAACCTGATGTCACATCTCATGAATGTAATATATCCTTAGAGTTGTTGTGTCCATCATAATGATTTTTTATGTTTACTGATGTTGACGTCTTACTATTCTATTTTATATTTCATTTTAAACTACTTTCTTGTAATCGAATACTGCTCTATTTTTTTTATCCCCCCATCAACTGTATGACAAATTTGGATTATATAAAATTATAAACCATTCTTCTCTTTCCAATGTCATCAAAATAGTGGCATCCTTTACTTTTGTGAAGTTTTTGGTTGCTAGCTAGATTTGTTTTTTTTCTCTTGGTTGTACTCTCAATAGATGTGATGGAATGAGACAGAGGTCTGGTTATTGGATACTTCTTTGTAATTGAATTCTTATTTGATTTTTGGATCCCTGAATCCACTTAATGACCAATTTGGAACCCCCATAAATATATAAATTTATCAACCCTTCTCCTACCAAAATCATCAAAAATAGTGGAAGCCTTTATTTCTGCACTGCACCTAAACCACATTCAAAATAAATATGGTTAGAATTTATGATGATCAGGATTTCCCTGGTCAATTTGAGTGGTATCTATTTTAATGAACTACCAAGGAAACCATGTGGTGAGCTTCTGGAGATTTCTGGTTTTGTTTGACTTTATATTTTTTCTCGGGGCTTGTTAACTAGATGAGGTAGGCTCCATATATTTAAGGAAGATTCCAAGAGATGTGAGTCATGTATCTTGAATCAAGGCACAAAGCGTTGTGAGCCAAATATCCCAGAGAGTAAATGTTGCCAAGGAGTTGTGATCCTTCTATACCTTATTATTTTTCTTAAAATATTCCAGGGCTTCTTTGATGATTTCTCCTTCCTAGCCGTCTTTCACCACAGTCAGAGATTGAGGCAATTCATACTTCTTGGTGAAATGACACTTAAAAAAATATGTTAGACACACTTTCAAATTTTTCCTTGCACATGTTACAAATGGTTGGGCCTTGCCAGGACCGCTTTTATATGTTTTCCCATTTAATATTTTCTGTTATTAGAACTACCGATAGGAAGATTTTGGTTATAAGAGGATCTTGGAGCTTCCAAATGAGATAGAAATTTCAAGGTTCTAGGAATTCAGGGAATTGTATTTGGATTTGTAACCAAAGTTTATCTTTTAGTTTCCAACCTCATTATTTGTTTCCCATATTCGATGGTGAAGGTTCCCATTTGATCTAACAGAGGTAGTTTTGAGTACAATAAACGATGGAGGGGTGGGGTGAGCATGTTCAGCAGTGAGGGTGGCCTGAATTAAGGTTTACTGGGATGACACATCCACTTACAGAGAGGAAAAAGTATCCTCTAGGTGGGCCATGTATGATTATAAAAGGGCGACGTTAGAAAGAAAGAAATTCAAGTGAGAGGTGGATGGTTCGGTAAACTAGGCAAATGTGGAGAAAGTTGCAAATCCTAGAGGAAATAAATACCCACCAACCCCAGGTGGTAAATAAGATATGTACGCCATTGAATGTAAATAGAAAGAATCCCCAAAGGAAAACAACACAAATACACAAAGAATATATGAACCTGATATCAATGTGAAGTACTGTAGAGCCTGAACTATCGTGTCATGCCTTGGGTGACCGATGTGAGTTTTCTATCAAGAGACAAGCCCCCATAACGATAATGGTGAACCGTGAGAAATAGCATGGTGATAAATGAGTAAGGGTAGGATTGCCTAGATGAAATAAATATGTATCTCCCGAGATTGAACTCTCGCATGAAAATTAAGTCCAACATACAGATATAAGATTAAATTCCACTGACAATAGGTACAAATCAGAAAGTTGTTCAAACTCCTCGAAGATACCGAGTGTCCTTAGAAAAAGTCAGCAGAGTATGGTGTCGAACCAGGGAAGGTGAGTCTAACCCCCATTATCAATAGTTCTCAGGTGGCATTACAAATTCAAAGTGGACCCAAAATGATACAATGCTACCTCATTGACAACATCAGCAACATCGCCATGCCCTAAAAACCCACCAGAAATGATACAAAAAAGCGCTAATGCTTCTACATGGTCAAGAGATGATAAATGAATCAAACCATTTATGCCAGAGAAATGGAATTTTGGAAGAAGATGAATGTATTCCTTCCTCTATGTCCTCACACACAATGTTCTTCTTGAAGATATTATGCCACCATTGCGTTGGACCTCCACATTTTATCACTTATGTATTAATTTTTACGATGTTGTTGATAGATTAGGTATATGATATAGACTATAGCTACAATGAGAAAAATAATATGGAGTGCCTCGGATGGGGGAGTGGACCAAATACGAGTTACCATCTAGTCCACCAGTTGAGGCCTTAGCCCACCAGAGTAGTAACCCATAAAGCAAGTGAGCACATAAGGAAAGCAACACTATTCTAGAGTGGGAAGGAGTATTACCTTATAGTGAAACCCCAAAGTATGAATTTATCTAATTCAACCAGTATGTAGGACTTATATCAAATGCACCCAGACATTAGAATTCATATTTATGTAAATTTACCATGATTGCGTTCCAGCAATAGGATTTTAGCGATTGCGAACTCACCATGCTTTCTCTCCCATATCTCTCTCTCTCTCTCTCTCTCTCTCTCTCTCTATCTATCTATATATATATATATATATATATATCTAATTGCTAAATGAATTTCACTTCAAATTTTGGAGCCGTCGCGTCAAATTTCAACAATTCCCAATAGAAAACTAAGCATTAAGTGCACTAAATCTCAGCCATCCATCACATAATATAACCAAAGTCCTAAGGTAATTATGGCCAACTAGCAAAGTAAATATAAGCACAGCCTCCTAGGTAGTCATAACTAGATTAAAGAGATCCCATAAGATTGATTGGAAAAAGGGAATGTGGAAAACGAGATAAGAACAATTATGGAAGCACAAATTCAACAGTTTGAAGTTGCAATTTCTTAACCATTGACACATTATTCCTGAAAATTTTCATAACACAGCAGCTAGAAATAATATTATTTTTCAAACTAGCCCTAATTTTCCATGATTAGCCCTAAGCCATAACTCCTTTCCAAATTCCAATTCCTGAGATTAGATTTATGGTAAGACATAAAATTAGAAACCATTGGTTAAAAGATGCATACAACTAACATATGTTTGTGATTACCCACATGGTCGTATATGTTGTTGGAAATGTTGTCATTGATGGCAAAGGAAGTACCAAAGAAGGAGCATCTGAACAACAAGGAACAGCTTTAAACAAGAAGCAGAGAGATAGCAGAGAGACCAGCAGAAAGAGTAAAGAAGTAGAGAGGAAGCAAGGCAGATAAGGAACTAAGGTAGTAGACAACGCAGAGACAGTGAATAGAAGTAGAATGCATAATTGAAGCAGAGACAAAGTAGGAGGAAAAAAAGGCCATCGAATAGAAAAAGAATAAGTAAATGGTAATCTGTGATCCATTGAAGGAATTATTGGTTGCAGAGATATAATGAATGTAGCGAAGATTATAATTTCAATGGAACATAGTACAATAATCAGCTTGTGGAATCAAGAACTTGATTGTGCAGTTAGAAGCAGAACTGTGACAGGATAAAACTTTGAACATGCAATGGAAGGTTGATATATTATATATATCATAGCAGGATTGAAGACAGAGTGACATTGTGTTGTGTCGAGTTCAGAAGGCAGCAACCGGTGTAAATAATGTATAAAGACTCAAACTAATTTGTGAACAAAGCGTTAAACTGAGCAATGGAACTGTAATAAAAGGCAAATCCTTAAAGCGCAACTTAATTATAATAATACATTGAAAAGACGACGGAACCTTGGAACCATGACCGAGTGAACAGTGAAGGCGGTTTACGGTTTTCATCGCACCACCTATGCGGAGTGAACAGTATTTGAGGAGTTGGGAGCGATTCCATAAATCACTTGACACGTGGCAAGGAGGACCCACGGAAAACCGTTTGTCACCATACGCCATCACGTGCTATATTTAGACCCAGGATACCCAACAATATCGTTGAGCGCCATTGATATGGGAAGGGGTCATCGGATGGTCATCATTTCTTGAAGGTCCGCTAAGATTAACACAGGTACGGCGGGCCATCGCACGTTAACGTTTGGCATTGGAGGTCGAGCGATATGCATATACGTCATTGATCTGGAAGCTGGCAAATATAACGGTGATCGGACGCTGGACTTGCGTGAAATTTACTTATGGTACCGTGCGCATATTTGATTGGCTTTTGACTATATTTGTGGGCCCGGGGTCAAAGGTTTACCATATTTTTTGAAAGCGTTAAAATGCGAAGGGTTAACCTTAATCCTAAAGTTAAGTTCAAAAGTATTAAATTAATTACCAAGATCAATAGAATAGTGTGAGATATGGAAACCTCGCTGGATTATCTATTTCGACCCTATCCAGGAATACCATTAGCAATTGAATGGTTTTGACCCAAGGTTTTAATAAAGGTGAAAACTATATAAGGTGATGAGAATCATGAAGAACGGTGTGCATACGAAAGGGTTGATAATAAACGAATCTCTTTTGAGATATCTGTATGAATAAACTTTGATATATCTGAATCTATGGTGCACATGTGAATATGATGATTAATCAAGATCTCTAGATCAGATGATGATTAATTCCTGGTTTAATCGACTGATGAAATCATGAAGAACGTATGCATGCGCAAGGGTGGTGAATGAATAAATTTCTCTAAGGAATATCTGCATGGACGAACCCTATTCTTAGTTGATAAATATGAATCTACGATGCACCTATGAATATGATCTAGAAATGATGAATCTCTACTATGATCGGCAAAAAGAAATGATGAAGACTTGACGGAAGTCTGATGAAGAAACTGAAGAAATCTGGTGAATCTGAGGGTTAAAGCTTTCTGTATGAAAATGGAAGTATCAGGGGGTTGGATCTCCCTTCCAGTAGTGACTGGAGAACGAGGAAAAGGTTGTAGCCTTTTTGCAGGTAGGTGCCTGCGTGCTAGTATAAGTCTGCACCAGCATAAATTGTAAGAAGTTTTCCTTTTAATAAAATTGAAGACTGAGATTACAGCAGCGATGGTTTTCTCCCGAATTGGGTTTCCACCTTAAATTCTGGTGTTCATATGTGTTACTTATGTTTGATGGTTTGTTCTGTTATTTCTATTCATACTTACTTCTTACTAAACATCTGATGAATGAATGATGCAATAAGATCTCTGGACATACAAGTTGGATTCAGTAATGTAACATATTGTTTACAAAAAGAAAGGAAAAGCAAAATTTTTTACCAAATTTCAACATCATCTGCCCCCCCGTATTTTTCCCAACATATGTCGGGCTAAAATTGTAGGTTTAAAAATGAGACTTCTATTTCAAATGCATGCTTAAGCTTTGGAAGCCCTTGAGAGACTAGTGTAGTATGGAAAAAAAGGGTTTCATTATTTAGTGATTTGCAATGTGATGATTAAACACAGGGAAATAAAGAAAAGTCCAAGAGAAAATAAAAAATAAAAGGGCGTACTTTGGTACCAATCACAGTCCATGGGACTGATCGTTGTTGGAAATCAGGCACTGAGATGAGAAATTGAACACTGGAGCTCTGAAATTAAATGAGATTATGGAGCATCAAGCCTGTGGTCACACGTTCCTTTGGAGTTTGAATTGGAATTGAATGAATGAATGAGTCAAAATTTTCCATTGAAATATCAGAATAATTAAAACATAAAGAACCCTTGGAGATACTTTAATAAATTTTTTTCTCTAATTCTCTCGCTTAAAATAGAGTTTTTTTTTCTCTAATTCTCTCGCTTAAAATAGAGAATATTATGGCTTTTTTAATGAATTTTCTCCAATATTGTCCAATTTTAAGGTCACGACCAATCCAGACACCATATTATTGTATGAGATCCCTTGTTTGTGGGATAAGGGACCCACCTCCGCACAACGATTTGACTCCTAAGTATATGAAGGAATACATACTCTAACCTTATGGTTTTGAACCTATGACCTTTTAGGAGGAAACACGTGCTCTTACTGTGTTATGAAAAAATTCAATTTTTTCTACTACTTTAGAATTCGAATTTAAGGAAAAAAAATATTGTTGATCAACTAGTTTTTGAAACAACATGAAATTTTGTAGGCCGAGGTTTCAACATTTACGGTTGAGAGCATAGAGAGAAAATCTTGATCATCTGAAACCCTTCTCGGAATCATGTACATTAAGAGACAAAATATCAAAAAAAACTACATGCATAGACAACAATCCATTTAAAACCATCCCCGAAATGGTAAAACCGTTAAAACCCAGATTCACAATTATCATAACACCAGAACTACTGAATAAATTCCTAAAAGAACTTGAGCCCAATTTGAAAAACATCAGAGTAACCTATTGTATTAAAAAATAATTGTCTTCCGTTGCTTATCATTATACCATAGTCTTGTAAACTAATGGAAATAGAAGGCAATAAATTGACAAATAAAAAACGCATAATATAACTGCAAGTGTAGAAAAAATAAATGCAGTATCCTGACTTACTTGGTTACGAATTTGCAAGGAAGAGGGAAATATGAGTCTCAAGACTATGCGAATTAATGAGCACACCAAGATTAATGGCCTCAAAGAATGCACTCATAATTTCTTACCAAATAATAATTGTATTTATCACTGCCATGACTACCCAATACCAATCTCGTGCTTCCAAAAGTATGTCCATGGGATTTATTTGGTTTCCATGCCAGAATTTAAGGTACCCATTGTGCCAAATTAGAGTGGGACATGTATTTGGTCCCATATTTAGGATTCTCTGGTAGAACCAATTCAAAAATGTTGTGAGGAGAAAACTTGGAATAATTGTATAAATTCGACGGGTCTACCTAATCAACACCATGATTGTGAGATTCCATTATAAAAAAAATGCGTGCACACAGTCAAAAAAATTCCTCACACTCCCTTACAACTTGCAATACTTTTCTTTTTAGCTTTGCGGCACTGAAAAACCCACAAATATGTGATCGAAAACATGTCCATTTAGTTGGAAAATTTTGAAATATTCAACCCCAACACTTTTCTTTTAGATCTTACCATGAACTCATCTGAAAAAATTATAAGAACATGTACATCCGTTTTTCAAATTTTTGTACAACATATGTCAAATATTTTTGCAATTTGCAATAAAACTAACGTTTTTTTTACTTTGTTTTTAATATTTTTTATATAGAATGTTTCTCTTACTTATAGTTTTTTTCTATATGCTCAATCAGCTATTGTTTCTTTTACTTTGGTTCATGTAAAAATAATTTCAAGTCGAAATAAAATGTGGTTTAATGATTTTTTCTAACCTATTTGAAAACATGACAGAACCAATGCGATATGAGCCCTTGGTTTCTCTCAGCCATAGAAAACCCCAACTACCAGAGAAAAAAATAGAACAGAAAATACAAGAACAAACCTGGAAAACTAGATAAATAACCGACGAGATTCGAACAAATGACGTCAGTCAATTCTTTGTTCCAAACAAAGTGACTCGTCTATGAAATTTATCTTATTGATACTCAGAAAAAGATCGTTCACCATCATGATATTACAGGTCCTTCATCTGTGCATTCAAGAACAAATTAAAAGTGAAAAAGACATATAGCTTTCGAAAAAGCTTCTGGTTTTAGCTGTCGGGATATATTTCTCATGGAAATGTCCACCAAAAACTTCACCATGAACTAGAAAATTATAGATGCAGTGAGCTAGGAAAATTATTGAAAATGATGGTGTGGTCATAGATAGCCAGTTGTTTTGAAAAAAAAATAGAGGGCTTACTGAAAGCATAGAGGATTCGTGACCGCCACAAGAAACATTTTGGGGTTTTGCAATTTTATCTCTCTCTTGCATAAAAATACCTTTTCTGAACTCGTTTTGATGGTGAGGAAACACAAATGAATTGTTGGAAGTCATGCATGAAGATATATGGGGGCTTTGGGGGATCTGGGATTTATTCTAGGGAAATGTTTATGTGATTGCAAACCAGGATTGTTCAAGAGAGAGCAAGTGAAGGCATATTAGTATTTATACATTGTGGTTCTACCTCTTTCCGGTCCCAGACAGATAGCTTCCCCTTCTTCTTGCAGGATTTATTCAAATCCAATCCTGAATGAAAAAAATCCCATCCATTGAGATAGTCTCAGGTAGAGTCCCACCCATAAAAAATATTGATAATCTATTGGATTCAGACAACGAATTGAAATTAAGAGATCACTAGATGGAATTTGACCATCATGAACACAGGTTCCTCCATGTCATCCAATGAAACCCATATATTCAGTAATCTCCTTCCATTGCTCAATCCAGCCTTTACGGTTCTTAGATCTCCACACATGGGCGAGTTTTACCTCTAACTGGTTGGCCACCTAACTCGTTCCGGTGCAGGGAGAGGGATAATGCGTGACAAAATACAAAGAAGCTTTAAATCTATAGGTGGGATAGAATTTGGACTATTTTACAGCTTAATATTTTTTTTTACTTAGAAAAATAAATGGGCACAAGAGGGAAAAGGAATGAACGTAAGTGAGTGGGTGGGATAATAATGGCTTATCTCAATTATTTGAGCAACATTGAATTGATATACATTAATATTCTACATAAATAAATTATAAATGAAGTAATTATGCATTACTAAAGTGGGATTTTAAATAAATTATTTATTTATTAATGTGAATTTGTAATTTTTAAGATAATTTTGTTAAAGAGAATTATTTGAATTATTTTTGTATCACAAATTTCACTAGCTCTTCTATATTATATTATAATTGATTTAAACATGCTCAAAAGATGCTTGCACCTTCATGTGTAGAGGTTATTAATTTTAATATTTAAAGAGTTTTGATGTAGTTTTTTCCTTAAAAAAATGATTATTGTGATTGTGATGGTGATAAGATACTCTATAAATAGAGTTAAGGGTTATTCATAATAAATAGGATATTATTTCCCATTATCTAAGACCAATATTTGAGAGAATGGATATAAATTCCTTAATTATTATATAAACAAGAGGTTAATCTTGCATTTATTGCTTTATCTTCATGGAGGTCCACTAAACAAATGGAATGTCTCCTCCTATGTGACTTTGATTGTCTCTCCCTCTTAAAGGATTGTCAAACTTTAAGAATTAAATCTTAATCACTTTAAATAAGTAGTCTTGTCGAATATACCAAAAACATAGTAGGATTCTTTAATTGTGGAGAAACTCAAGTACATATTTGAGGGAAGTATTCCTATATATATGGTTAACAAGTTCATCAATAGCTACAAGAAAATGCTTCAATGTATATATTTAACGATCTTTAGTCATCATCTAGAGAGTTCAAGAATTAAATAAATTCCAACATAACTTCTAAGCATATGGTGAGCTTGTACTTTAGAGGTTCTATTATTGTAAAATTTGACAACTATGGAAGTTTTGGCAAGGTCTTGGAGGAGGGACTGTCATTTTGGGGAAAAATAGCTTATTTTTAAAGGAAAATGTATAAAATTGAATCCATATTCAATGCCTATATGTTTCCTAGCTTTGAGTTTGGTTTCCCTTTCATCCTAGATATCAAAGAAATACATGCAATGTATTATGAATTTCTTAGGGTTTTTAGAAGATAAAAAATTTATGATCTTCTCGGGATTTTTTTTTCTTGTCCTTGATCTTAAGTGCCATTGGACTTTCCCTCCTTGGATGAACTAGTGAAGGAGAGCCTTACCCCGAGGATGAAGGAAGGTCAAACTGATGTTGTGTTAGGTCCCTATATTACTAGTATAGTCCCTTATTGTTGTTAGTGTAACCCCCTTATTGTTATTGTTGTACCCGTGTAACCCCATATTATTATTATTGTGCCCTTACATTATTATTGTCAGGTCGGCTATGATTACATTGTGGCCCCATGAACTCCTATATATAGAAAGGAGGTTTTGTCATTTGTATCATCCAAGAATTTTTCATTTATGTAATGTATTGGAGCTTTCCCCCTTTAAGTGGCTGATTTATAAGGCATTGTTCTCTCTTTTCTTCTATTTTTGGAGCTCGTTTCATAACATTTGGTATCAGAGCTTTGGATTCTAGGGTTTCGCTGCTCCAAATAGGTGATCGTGGAATTTTTGCTATAACCTTTTTTCCACGAAGGTTTACAAGCTGAAAGTCTTATAGAGTGAAGCTAAAATCCTGAGGAACCTTGTGTAAACATTTCAGATCTTGGTTCGCAATATTTTTGGAGATATCATCTGTGGAAGTTGGGGTTTTTTTAGGCTCTCGAATTTCCCCTAAAAAAGGCCATCTTGGAATTTGTGCTATAACTTTTTTTATAAGAAGGTAAAAGAGCTGAAATGTTTATAGAGCAAGGCCGAAATCCTATGGAATTCCATGAATAAATTTTAGATGTTGGTGCGCAATATTTTCGGAGATATGATCAGTGGAAGTTATGGTTTTTTCAGGCTCCCAAAATTCATCTCAAAGAGGCGACTGTGGGAAAATTGTCATAACTGTTTCTCTGAGCATCGAATTGGAATTTTGTAGAACATGGCTACAATCACACAGACTGTACTTTCGTGTGTATCAATTTTAGAGCCCAAGGATGAAACACTGACACGTGGCACGTCGTACAAATTCACTCTATTGAACTAGTCCATAATTAAGTCACTATGGGATATTGGGCATAACTTTGCCTTGAAGAATCCAAATTAGGTCAGACCTGTGGCATTGGAAAGAAGGTTCAGGGCTGAATTTTAGATATTGAAGATCTGAAATCACAGAGATAGTTAAATTTCAATATCGATCTCCTCAAAAGTAAGAAAAATATGTGTATTTTTTTTTTTCGAATTGCATAAGTCTTGTTTGAAGAATTAATTTGAATTTATTCCAAGAGAATATTGTAGAAAAATATCAATATTGGGTTCTAAAATTCCCCATAAAAAGAATTAAACACTCATTAAGCATTCATAATACTCTACTATGGCTCATGAAGATGAAGAAATGCAACATGACATATCAAAATTACAAGAGCAAGTGCACCAAATTTCACTCTCGCAAAGAGCAACAAAAATTGAAATGGATGTTTTGAAAAGAGTGGAAGCTAATATGGATGGTTTGAAGAAAGGCATGGAAGCTAGGATGGATGGTTTGAAGAATGACATGGAAGAAAAAATGGAAGGTTTGAAGGAAGACATGGAAGGTTTGAAGGAAGGTTTGTCAAAGTTGACACAAGAAATGATTCCTAATGGCGAAAATATAGTAGAGGAAACTCATGATGAGAACAAAATAAATGTTACTCATGATTTCATAAACTATAATGTTGGATTGAAGAACCACCTTATTCCAAAGATGGATATGAGGAAGTTTTATGGCAAGGATCCCGTAACATGGATACTACATATGCAACAATATTTTGATCCCAATAATGTGAAAAACACAAAAAAGGTACGCATTGCAACTTTACTTTTCGAAAAAAATATATTTGTATGGTATCGATGGTTTTGCTCCCATATAAAAATTGTCACTTGGTCAATTTTTATGGAGGAAATGATAGCACATTATGAGGATACAAAGAGCATAACCTTCTTTAGCCAATTGATAAATCTCAAACAAAATGGTTTAGTGGTGGAGTACATTAAGGACTTCCAAAAATTAAATATAAGGGTAACTAACATTCCAGAGGAACACATGATTGATGTCTTCATAGGGAATTTAAAGGATACATCCAACATGAAGTTCGCGTTTGGGAACCTGATCCAATGGAGAAGACATTCAGGTTGGAAAGAAAAATTGAATGTAAAATTATGGTGACAAAGAAGCCTACCACTTACATCTATATATATGGAGGTGTTGCTACTCCTAGACTTCCACAACCTACAAGGTTGACACCACAACAATTGGTAGAAAAAATAGCAAAAGGGCTTTACTAAAATTGTGATAGAAAATACACTAAAGGTCATAAGTGTGCTGAGAAGAAATTATTTTACATAGATTGTGAAGAGGAGGATGGAAATGAACAAGAAACTTCAAAAGAAGAGGATATACACCAGGAACCAACCCTAGAAGAAGAAGAAATGAGTCTGACCATATAGTGATGCATTGGAAGGAATTATGACTCCTCAAACTCTCAAGATAGAAGGACATATCAAGAAGAAAAAGGTAATAGCGTTGATTGATTCAGGTAGTACCCATAATTTTTTTCATTGTAAGGTAGCCAAGGAATTGAATTGTTTCTTATACCCAGCACCAGAATGTCAAGTGATGGATACAAATGGAGGAACTATAAATTGCTCTGGAAAATTCCATAGTATGAAGTTATCCATTGGGGAATATGTATTGAATAGTCCAAAGCTTTCCATCCCAATTGGAGGTGCTAATGTAGTACTAGGAGTACAATGGTTACAATCTTTGGGGACGGTAGCTTTTAATTTTCAAGAACTTTTCTTGAATTTTTTTTCCGGAAGGAAAGGAAATCAAATTATGGGGTATTACAAGTTAGCCATGAAAGATAATAATCTCTAATTTCATGACAAAGATTCTGAAGAAATAACAACGAGGCGTAATTTCACAATTATTCTCACTAGAATTTCCAACATCAAAATCATCTATTTCTCCAAATCTCCAAAATGTCTTGGACAGTCATTCTAAGGTGTTTGAAACTCCCAAAGGACTCCCACCTATTCATGATCATGATCATGGTATTCATTTGATTCCAGGAAGTGTTCCTCCAAACATCAGGCCTTACAGATATCCTTATGTCCAAAAGAGCGAAATTGAATGTATGATTGCAGAAATGTTAGAGGCTGGTGTAATTCAACGTAGTCAAAGTTTTTTCTTTGCTCCAGTAGTATTGGTGCACAAGAAGGATGGATGATGGCGCATGTGTCTGGATTATAGGGAGGTCAATAATCTCACTATTAAAGATAAGTTTCCCATTCCTGTGATTGATGAATTATTGGATGAATTACATGGAGCAATTTATTTTACCAAGTTGGATCTTCATTTAGGATATCATCAAATTGGAATGAAGACTGAAGATATTCCAAAAAAAACATTTCGAACTCATGAGGGTCATTATGTATTTTTGGTCATGCCTTTTGGCCTTACCAATGCACCTTCTACATTTCAAGGGTTGATTAATTCCATTTTTAAACCCTTCCTTAGAAAATTTGTGCTAGCATTGTTTTATGATATACTAATCTACAACAGGTCTTGGAAGGATCATGTTCAACATGTTGACAGGGTGCTCAAACTATTGGAGGAGAAACAATTATATGAAAAAACATCCAAATGTTTCTTTGGAGTACAAGAGGTGGAATATGTGGGTGATATTGTATCTCACGAGGGTGTTAAGGTAGACCCTAACAAAATTAAAGCCATTAAGGAATGGAAAGTCCCCACAACCATAAAGCAGTTATGCGGATTTCTCAGGTTAACAGGTTATTATCGCAAGTTTGTTAAGAATTAAGGGATAATAACAGAACCTTTAACAACATTATTGAAGAAAGATGCATTTTCATGGACTCCTGAAGCAACTAAGGCCTTTGAACATATTAAAGAGGCAATGTGCCTAGCACCAGTCTTAGCTATGACATACTTCACAAAAACCTTTATTGTGGAATGTGATGCCTTAGGAAATGGACTTGGTGCTATTTTAATGAAAGAAGGAAGACCCATAGCTTTTTAAAGTCATCCATTCAAAGGAAAGTATTTACAAAAGGCTATTTATGAGAAGGAAATGTTGGCAATACTACATGCACTAAAGAAATGGCGATCTTACCTAATGGGAAGACACTTCAAGGTAAAAAATGATCATGATAGTCTTAAACACTTTTTGGAACAAAGGCTATCTTTAGAAGAGAAGAAAAAATGGGTCACAAAGATGTTGGGTTGTGAATTTGAAATCATCTATAAAAAAAGGAAGCTAAATGTTGTTGCAAATGCACTCTCAAGAAAGGATGAAGAGGTGGAAGCATTGCTTTGTGCCATTTCTATTATCCAAGCATATTGGATAACCAAAGTAAGGGATGGATGGTGCAAGGAAGAAGAAGTATGGACACTCATTCAAAATTTGCAACAAGATCCTAGTACATTTGATACAATTAGTTGGAAAAATGATTCCTTATGGTACAAATACCATTTATATATTTTCAAGAATTCCGACATAAAACAAAAGATTCTTTTGGAATTGCACACTTCTCCTTTAGGAGGAAACTAGAGATTTAAAAAAAATTACCACAGGGTCAAGAAAGAATTTTTTTTGGGATGGCCTTAAATCTGATATTCAAAAGTTTGTGGCAGAATTTTTTGTTTTCCAGCAAAATAAAGTTGAGACAATTAAGACCCTGGGTCTTCTACAGCCTTTATCCATTCCAAGTCAACGTTGGGAGGAGATTTCAATTTATTTTATAATAGGTTTACCTAATTCCAAAGGAAAGAGTGTCATCATGCTAGTAGTTGATGGAATTACCAAGTATGCACATGTTCGTGCATTATTTCATCCATTTAAAGCAAGTACAATTGCTACTTCATTTAAGGAAACAATTGAAAAGCTACATGGAAACCCACAGATTATTGTAAGTGACAGAGATCCCATTTTTACAGGAAATTTTTGGACTAAATTACTTTCTTGTTTGGGTACTAAAATAGCTCATAGCTCATATTATCATCCTCAATCCAATGGTCAAACTAGGATAGTGAATAAATGTTTGGAAGGATATCTTCCTTGTTTTGTATCTGATAAGAAAGCACAATGGTTCAAGTGGTTACCTCTTGCTGAATGGTGGTATAACACTTCCTTCCATACTGCAGCAAAAGTGAACCCATTTATGGCACTTTATGGATATCATCGATCGTCCATCACATCTTATTTGAGGGAAAATTCTAGGGTTCAAGAAGTGGAAGATCACATTGAGCATGAACAAGAAGCTATCCAACTCTTAAAGGATAACCTAAATTTGGCACAAAATCGAATGAAACAACATGCAGATCAACATCACAGTGAGCAAAGTTTTGATGTAGGAGACTGGGTATTTTTACAGCTACAACCATACAAACAAACATCCCTCAAGCAAGCTAAGAAGGATAATAAATTATCGCCAAATTACTATGGTCCTTACAAGGTGTTGCAAAATATTGGTACTATGGCATAGAAATTGGAGCTTCCTGCTTCTTCGCGAGTGCATCTAGTTTTCTATATTTCATGCTTAAAGAAGGTTATAGGGGACAAAATTCCAGTTCAAATAATATTTCCAAAACTTGATGAGGAAGGAAAAACCATATTGGAAACTAAAGCAGTCATGAAAACAAGAAATCGATAGCTATGAAATCGATTTATTTTAAAGTATCTCATCAAATGGAAGAACTTACCCACTGAAGATTCTACATGGAAGGATGAGAATTTTATACAGAAGCACACAGAGCTACTCAAGCATTGAGGAAAACACTTTTTTGAAGGATAGGTGCATGTTATTTCCCTATATTACTAGTATATTCCCTTATTGTTGTTAGTGTAACCCCCTTATTGTTATTGATGTACCCCTGTAACCCCCCATATTGTTGTTATTCTACCCTTACATTATTATTTCTAGGTCGGATAGGATTAAATTATGGCCTCATGGACTCCTATATATAGAAAGGAGGTTTTGTCATTTGTATCATCTAAGAATTGTTCATTTATGTAATGTATTGGAGGTTGCCCCCTCGAAGTGGCTGATTTCTAAGGCATTGATCTCTCTTTTCTTCCATTTTTGGAGTTAGTTTCATAACAAGTTGAAAATATCTGAATCCATACACAATGTTAAAATTTAGAGACAAAAGGGTATTTATAATTTTAACACTATAAATGGATTCAAAGACCCCTTTGTCTCTAAATTTAAACAATACGGATGGATTTAGAGACCCTTGTAGTGAAATGAAATCCATTTCCAGAGTGACACAATTAAGAATTACTAACATAAATCACTAAGTCATATATTTTTTGTACTTATTATTTGGGCGTATTTTTATTCTTGGACTATAGTGGACATTTATGTTAATAATTATTAATTTTGTCACTTATTTTCTAGTCATATATTTTAGTCCTAGAATAATTTAGTCATTTTATTTAGTCATTTTTAGTTTTGTCACTTATTATCTAGTCATATATTTTATCTCTAAAGTAAATTAGTCATTTAAGTTATTCATTTTTAGTTCGGTCACTTAAAATTTCTCAATTTTAGTAGTAATTCACTTGAAATAATTGTGGTGACTAAAGTTTTTAGTCACCTAGTCACTAATTTCATCATTTTATACTAGTGCATTATATAAGAATGATTGAATGCAAAATGTACCAATTAAATACAAATTTACTTTCATATCTTGACATATTCATGAACTTAAATATGTAAAACCTTCAAAAGAATCAAACCATGCATCATGCAAATTGTATGGTTATGTTTTATAATAATTTTAAATAAAACCTAAGAGTCATCTATTAACATTAAATAAGAATGATTTAATGCAAAATGTACCAATTAAATGGAAATTTAATTTCATAGCAATGTATTCATGAAATTAAATATGTAAAACCTTTAAAAGCATCAAACCATACATCATGCAAATTGTATGGTCATGTTTTACAATATTGTGTATGAACAACTTTATATTAAAATTTAACTATCAACCAATATCCATAATAGCCTTTCTAGATACATGAATGAAAAATGTACACACTGGATAGTTTATAATGCAATTTTTATGATTGTTAATAGATGTCTACACCTAATTATAAGATTCATGTTAAAATGCAAAATGTACCATACATGTAAATTGTAGTTTGCAATTTTCGTAGATTCATTTTAAATAACTTTCAAAAATTAAATAAATTTAAACAAAACCTAAGAATCATATATACTAACATTATAAGAATGATTGAATGCAAAATGTACCAATTAAATGCAAATTTACTTTCATTGCAACACATTCATGAACTTGCCAATGGGGGTGCGGGTCAATGGTGAAAAGTGGGTTGTTAAGACACTCGTGTTGAAAGGTCATTGGTTTGAATCCCCCAGAAGGCACAAAAAATCTAGCCATGCTAAGGTTGGTGTGGCCGAGGCCGGGTGCGATCCCTAGGTTATTTTGACGGCTTAGATGCACCTTGGTCGTGGTTTCTTAGACAAAATGTTTGGCGTGATGCCATGTTAGGACCATATAACTAAGCACACAAAAAAAACATATTTATGAGCTTAAATATGCATTTAACCTTTAAAAGAATGAAACCACATGCACATCATGCAAATTGTATGGTCATGTTTTATAACACATTTTTATAGTATGTTTGTGCATTCATTTACAACTTTATATTAAAAGTTAACTATAAACCAACATCCATAGTAGCCTTTCTAGTTACATGAATGAAAAATGTACATACCATATATTTTATAATTTACAATTTCGATGATTGTTAATAAAAATCTACACCTAATTATAAGATTCATGTTCAAATTCAAAATGTACCAAGTGTTTTTTAATTTGCAATTTTAATATATTCATTTTAAATAACAAGTGACAAAAAAAAAAAAAAAAAAAAAAACATAAGAATCATCTACTAACATTATAACAATAATCATGAAAAATGTACCAACTAAATGAAAATTTACTTTCATTGCTACCTATTCATCAACTTAAATATGTAAAACCAAGTTTTAAGCATCAAACCATGCGTCATGAAAATTGTACCATGCAAAATGTACATAAAACCAAAAATTAACATGTATTAAATCATAATTTAAAGAGTTTTAGATTTAAAATATGTCCAAAATTTATATCATTATAAAAGTAAATATATAATAAAAATTTGTCAAATAAAAATATGGATGTCAATTCATAATAAAGAGTTTTAACTTAGATATGTCCAAAAATTATATCATGGTCAATAAAAGTAAATATAACATACTATAAAAAGACTTCAAATAAAAAGTTGCATCAATTTAGAGAATTTGGCTGAAATATACTTTCCTTCAACCTCCTTGTGCTCCCATCTGAATCATGGGGCCCCTGCACAACATGTGTAATTGCATATATATATAAATATAAGATTATGTACATTAAAATTAAAATTTATTGTTTTAAAATTAAATGAGAATGTAATTTCATAAAAAACAAAATTAAAAAAAAAAGATTCAAATTCCAAGCAATACCTCATGTTGTCCCCCCTCCATTGTTCTCGTCTAGTTTTCACCCTACATCATGCCCTCGTAGATAAACTGTAAAATATATGTGCACGTAGATATATATTAAAAATTTTCAAATGAGAATGCATAAACTCATGAAATTTATTAAAAAAATGTTAGATGAATTTTTCAGGTTGTTTGGATGATCCTATCCCCATCGTCGACTCCATTCCTAAAGTCCCTAGAGAATGGAAATGATATCCAGAAACCTAAAATTAAAAAATTTTAAAACCGTAAAATAGATCTATCTCATTTTTAATGAAACTTTCACTTGAATTTACACCAAAACATAAGTGAAATATTGAATACTTGTGACAATGGAACATTTGACACATCTCCTAATAAGGAAGAATGGGGTGGAAGCATATCGAAAACGTTAGACGGAATAAAAATATGTTAACATTTAATTATATACATGTAGATAATTATTTCTTTTAAAAATACGTACTCATGATACTGATATAATAATAGAAAAATAATTGTACATGAACATCATGAACTCTTTAAAAAAATTAACATTTCTCAAAATATCATCTTGATTGTGAGAACCTAAACCTTGGACCATAGTATTATCACAATTTTCATTCAATAAGTGAGTCAACTGAAAATGGTGAACATATGATAGTTTTTTATTAGATTAACATATACAAATAAACATGTATATGTAAATTACAAATTACATCAAAATATCCACCCTAACCATTAACACATACCGATCCCATGCCCTCTTTCTCATGAAGAATTGAGTCTTTCCAACCATTAAGAATAACATTTGAATATGATTTAAGCTCCTCAATATTCATGTTATCTATCTCTTCGTTTGTTTTATATAAAATTAGCATGTGCATTAGCTCGTGCTCTTTGTCGATTTAGACCGATATCAATTCCAATGAATGTTTTATGGACATTGTCTATGATGGTATCCCTTCCTTCTCAACTAATTTGAGAAGTGGCATCAATCTCTAACCACAAATTTACTACACTAGGAGTTTGACGTACAAAATGTGGATGAGGGCGAGTAAATTTAGTATCAAGTAATACGCCCTTACAATCTGATAATTGACCTCTCCCAATACCAAAAAATTGAGAAGGAAGGTCATTATAATTAGTTTTCATACCCAAAAATAATTATGCATAAAATATTTTTTCAAAATAAATTGGAACCTCGTCATTCCATGAAAGCTTTCCACACACTACAAATAACCTATCATACAAATGGTTCGCTATACCAGGGTGCTTGAAATATTACACCTTCAACATCTTTATTTTCAGCCCTTCTTTGAGATTAAACATAGATTTTTCTATTTCTTTTGTAACCGTGTTTTTAACATCGACCCATTTATCAAGACCCATTACTGCTTCCCTTCTACACCTCATCATTTCTACAAAGCTATCTGTGGTTGGACCAATATTCTGGTAAACATCTAGAAATGAATTTAGAGAGTGCACAACTATTTCTAAGCTTTCCTAACTCTATGCGGGGAGCTCCAAACTCCGAAGATATTCCCCCAAATTTGAATAATGAATTTGGAACCTTCGCAATGTACATTGTTGAAGGTTTTGTTTCCTAAGGAAGTTCGTCAGGAATTTTAGATGGATAAGTTATAGTTGGTGTACAACCTTCTTCTTGAATTGTCTGGTTTCAATTACATCTATTTTGAGCAACATTTTCACCCTCTGCATAAATATATAAAATTACATAAATAAAAAAACATGTGAACAAATGTAAAAATTTGTTTTAACAAAAAAAAACTATATAATTTGAAAACAATGATGATCTCATTAAGATTGATGACCCCCTGGAGATGGCAGAGCACCATCATGCCCTCCTAGAGATGGTTTAGCACCAGCATGAACACCCAATGATTGAGATTTTTGGCCACCGGGGGAATGTGTACCTCCCTCACATGAAAATTTGTAAGTGAAGCTTCTTAAAAAAAATAGAAAATAAATTCAAATATATATGTATGTACATACATATTATTCTACCTATTTACCATTTAAAAGTAAATGCACACACACACACACACACACACATATATATATACTATACCACGATGGTGTGAACAATGGCCCTCCATTGACTGAGTACATAATCTTTTCATCCCAACTCCTAAAAAAATGGAATTTATTAAAAAATAATTTAAAGCTAAATTGATAAAAAATCAATTCCATATGTATACACAGCTACGTGAATAACATTATATTGAAATATCATTTAAAAAATTGCACACAAACATACATACATACATACATACACACACACACATACACAGATATATATATATATATATATATATATATATATATATATATACCACGATCATGATGGACATCCCCTAATTCATTCGATATTCTCTTTGATCCATGATCCTCCCCTCTCGTAGATGCATGAGACTCGATTGTTGCTTGCCTCGAAAATCATGTGGCAAATTTTTATCCATGATCTATGGACATATACAAATACATAGATAATTGATCTTTAAAAATTGACGTCATGTATTTATAATTCTTTTTAAAATTACTATTTAAAAATATTGAAAGAATTCAAAAAATTGATGTAATACAAAAATGTTCAAGCAAAAATTTAACACGAATGTAAGACACAAAACTTGAAGCAAAAATTGATGTAGAACTCAATACTATTTAATACCAAATATTGAAGCGCACAACTTGAACAGAAATTTAAAACACAAAACTTGAAGCACAAACAGATTTGTAAAACTTGAGACTAGTTAAACACAAATTTGTTGAAGCACACACATTCTGAAAATTAAATACAAAATTTTCTAAAACATGAATTTCACCAAGTTGTGCTTAGATAGTTGGGGAACACTTGGTATATAGCTGAAAAAAACACATGGTCACTAAAAACAACACATTTATAACTAAAAAACACACATATAAAAGATATCTTACAATGTCCATCAATACCTTTTAATGGAGATATTCTTAACACTATTTCATCTTTGACACAAAAATATTGAATTGGCATCGCCCCATATAATATATCGCTATACATTCCTATTAAAATTTGCACAATTTATTATACTAAATGATTGAAATTGTCTAACAATATTGTTTACTTTTTCATGTAGTTGTTTTAACCTCTCCTTCTTAACTTGGTAGATACCTTTCATCTGGTTGCACACAAGTTCGAAAATGGTGAAAACTACAATTCCATTGGATACATACTCCACATCTATTGCTAAGACTTTTATCAATGCAATATTATATTCTTGATTGGTTGTTGTTCTTCCAGGTACATTTATTTTCCTTTGTAGGGCTGTTGTGGAGGTAAATCCCCCCTGCGGATAGAGGCGATCCCCACTAGCCCAGACCGGGTCTAGCAACAATCGTCACACGCTATACTGCAGGTTCCTAATTGCAAATAAACCCACTAGCGATGAAGGCTTACCTGGAATCCAACGCTGTCGCTCGTAGAGAAAGTAGCGCTCCCGTTCCTTAGCTCCGGCAGATCACAATCCTCACGATCTCCGTGATCAGACACCTGCACACGCAAGAAACAAACAAACGCAAGCGTAAAATCCAGTATATGCAACTATATTTCAGTCAGAGAAGACATAACTCATCATCATAATCAATGACAAGTGTGGAACCATAACCAATATTAGTTTATCATTAATCAATCAAAGGAGGATACAACCTGAATTTGACGCTGAATTCTCCTTCGGAGGGTCGCCAGTGGAACACGTCTCGAAAAAACCTGTCGGGGATGGGACAAGCCTCTCTCTTCGGATGTCTCGACAATAGTCTCCCTGCTTGGATTTGGCCTTAAGGGAATGAATCAAAACTCTTGCAGCATAAGGCTCTGATGGATCTTGGGAACTTGGAGATTAGCTTGCAAAGGAGATGAGCAAGCTTTTATAGATGGAGGAAGGGGAGTTGGGATCCCTATAATCATGGGATTGGCCCTATCCTCAAGGAAGCTTCCATGAGAGGTGGAAACCACTTCCCTTAAGAAGGAGATCCAAGCCAACCCCAACCCAAATTTGGATCAGCGGGCTTAAGGGATCAAGAGAATTTAACCTTCCCGCCATTTATTTTTAAAAACACTCCTTAAAAATTACCAAAAATGTAGTGCAATTTCGAGACAGAAGCGCCAATTGCAATGAATTCTTTGAGGATTGCCTCTTTGGCACGAGGGCTGAATCGTGGAACCGTGCCAATGCAAAAAGGGGTGTTTTTAGGGTTTTCCACAAGGAGTTGTCTTCAGGGCAATGAAAGCTCATGTTTAGAGGGATGTCATGAATGTGTTTTCAAGTCATGTTAGTGCTCATAGGTCACGGAATGAGCCCTTCAATTGTGTGGGATGGGGAATTGCAGGGATGGTGAAAAATTGCTGTGTAATAGATGCCCCCTAAAGCATGAGGCCCGAAGGAGAGTGAGGGCTGAAATGCTTTCCAAGAACGTGTCCAACTGAAAACACTGTTGTCGGAAAACCTACATAGAGAAGTACAACTGATATCTCAAATACATGACATATATGTGGTATGGGGGCAACCATCCATAACAGAGTATGTAATAATCCAGTTCCGAGGCATGGACGCAAGCATCTAGTGAGGATTGATAAATAGACTCAGGTATGGTCGCAGCCATCCAATCAGTGAGTCATGTAACTAATCATAATAATCCACAAAATCGTAGCCTGGATTCCAACAGATAAAATCCAGGGTCTCGCGCTCCATCTTGACCCGAACAAAGTACAATTTCAAGCATGTGAATAAGTGAGCTAAAGTCGAACATGCAAGAACATCGTCTGATTACCAGCTAGTGATGAAAGTTGTTAAAAGACGCGAGAGGTACCACCAATAATGAAAATGTTCCTCAAGGTACTTATAGGTACAATCTACGGCATGTGAATTAATGAGTTGGCGTCGAACACCCGTAGAATCACTCGATCGGAGGTCAGTGATGGAAACGTCATGTCGAATGCAAAAAACCTGCCATTGAGGCATGCAGGCTCCAAGGTACCAGAGGGGAGTCTCTAGATCAGCTTCCTAGATAATGAGCTGAAGTCGACAGGAAGTGTCCTTGATCGAAGGTGGGCCATAGTGTTTCCCACATCATCGACATGAGACAGAGGAACATAATGTCTTTGAGAATCACGATCAGATGAGAATCAGAGGAAGGTTGGTACTTGCAGAGGTCAACTTCTCTTGAACATATAAACGACATGACAGTGAGTTTGGCAGTATTTGACATCAATAGATCAGAGGTCATGATGACGAGGCAAAGAGCGAATGAGAGGTCAAAAGGGATCACCCAAACCCACAGAGGCAAGTGAAAAAACGAGATGAGATGTCCCCAACCTGACACGAATGCAGACAAGTGCCATGTTCAAGAGAAACATATTGCCGACACGACAATGATGTTGGTTCCATTTTCCCCACCATTTCTGGTGAGTACCCCTTTATTTTTACACAATATTGAAGAGGATACCATGTGCTTGCTGTATAAGCCCATCTTAGTACATTTAACGAGCCCTAGGAAGGAGGAACTCGAATACCATCATTACGACTGAATCCGATGTCATCAGGGTTTAACGAGTCTGACAAAGGAATAACTCGGTGCCTTTTCATGTTTAGAGAGTTTGAAAAGACAACAGAAAATTAAACTCCAAAGGCCCCTTTTTGTAAATAGTTTCTCAGATCCGGAAAGGTATAAAACAATATCTGAGAAAACCTCCTAGTCACAATAGGCTAGGGTATTTCTTTTTCGTAAATAATTTATCCCAACCCGAAAGGTAAAAGTATATTGGGTAGATGGTGTTTCGTGGCCACTTTAACGAGATCGAAATGACAAGGGCCTCGGAAATCTTTTCATGTTTAGAGAGTCAGAAAAGAGCTGAAAGATGACTCCAAAATGATTTTTTCGTGTATTTACCAAGTCCGAAAAAGTATAAAATACAACTCATGTCACCGTTTAAGTTGCGTAAAAACCTATTACTGCACATAAAGGCAAGTGTAAAATCCATTTTCGACAAAATATATTAAAATATTAATAAAAAATGACTTTTAAAACCCATTTAGATTTCAAAAATTTATAAATAAGTCTCAAATGGTAAAAACAAAATTACTTTTACTATTTACCTCATTGGAGAGCAATAGTGGTCCATTTGTGTGCAAAATTCTGACGGCGACTGTGACTGATCCGGGCTACCATTCAGATCCCTATTTGTTCCAGGTAAGGGGCGCTTCCTTGAACTCCATTTTGATCCATTTTTAAGAGATTTCCATTACGGATTAGACTTCTGTGGAAATTTTTTAAAATTTTAGGGCTCCGCCCATTGGCACGGGTATTGGGCACGGATCCGCGCCAATGGCCTTTTGCTTACAAAGGGGTCGCGCCAACTGGCGCGACTGTTAGGAAAATAGCTGCGCCAACGGTGAAACTCACTTTTCCGCTTTAAATTCCTGAACTGCAAGTGATTCAAATGTAATTTCAAGCATAACAGAGATCTAATCAAGGCTTTTTGATCATGTTGATGCAGGTTACTCAGGCATAATGGTTATCGAATGGACGGAGAGGGAGCATGGGGAAGAGGATGAACTGGCTATGGAGAATGAAGCCTATATGAATGCACTTAAGAACTGTGGACTCAAAAATTACTTCCTGACGCCTTGTTTACGAGCTCAAACTGAGCTACTACAATACTTGGTAAGTATATGGGATGAAAATGAAGAAGTGTTTAAGCTTCGAGACCAAGTGTTGGAACTTGAGGTTTCCGACATATAATTCATAACCGGACTGTCGCACAGAGTTCTGGTGCCCATCTTTACAAACAACAGACCATCTGGGGAAAGGATGGAGCAAGTAATGGCGAGGGTGTGCCCGAGGGCACATACCAGATCCGGAAGCGGGAAGGTGGACATCCACACTGTCAAGGATCTAGCACTCAGAGTAGTGCTACACACCATTACACGAGCTGCAGGGCCGCAAGCTCCACACGAGGCAACCAAGGACCAACTCATACTAGCCTCTGAGTGTATGAGTCCTACACTGTTCGATTGGGCTACAGCGGTGACAACCAATATCAAGAGGCAACTGACAAGATGCAAGCAAGTCAAGCTAAAGAAGTTTGGCTACGGTTCCATTTTTGTGTCGTTCATCCTGGAATGGCTACCTATCTTCCAGGGCCAAGGGGCCATAGTTGCTGAGCTGGTACCACGAGAGGCGAGGATGGCTCGCTGGGCAGCACTCATGCCCAGATCAGGAGGAGGCCAACAGATGTCCTGGAGACCAGAGTTTTTTGGATGGTTATGGCGGCAGCTGATCATGGTCAAAGATTGGCCCTATCCCGGGACCGATTTCACTAGAGATCCCGATCTTCCACTCCCGGAGGGGGAGGATTGGGATGAAGAGTTGGGTATGACCTCTCTTTTTGATTTTTTGTATTTATGACTTTTTTTGGTAATACATGTCCGTTCTAATAACAATTGTTATGTGTACGTAGATGTCAGCCTAGAGAGACCTGCGGGCATGTCGCCCATTGCGCGGAGAACCCATGTTGATCATGACCCTCAGGCTGAGGGTGGCGAGGGAGGTGAACTGATTTAGAACCTGGAGGGCATTGCCCTAGGGATCCCGGACTATGCACAGCTAGCAGGTGTTCCGCTATCATACCAGCGACACACTGTGGGGGTGCCCAGTTGCCTCCACCGACTATTGAGATGCTTAGTGCGCACGGTAGCATGTTACCACGAGCACCATGCAGATTAGACACCTAGGGATTCTTTCATGCATATTTTTTGAGAGACATGTCGTCTCCGGCTGTATTAAGATGAACATGTATATTTTTGATCTTATGTGATGCACACTATGTAAACATTTCGACACATATATAAATACATACCTATTTCTGGATGGATCTTCTTACATGCGATGATGTTTTTGTATATGATATGCAAATGTCTAGTACAATGTTATCTTAATGCATCAGTTGCATAACAAATGACCCAATGAAAAATTTCACATAATGCATCTACTCATACATTTTATTTTTACACAAGCTTAAAAGCACACATGAAAACACACATGCAAACTATGCTTGGAATGAGGAAGACGGGCATGCCCCCAAGCATGGTGTCTCAATTCGAGGTACATGCCCCCGAAGCTTCAGTCCATAGGAAATGGAGTGAAGGTTGAAAATAATAGATTTTATCTAAATATAAAAACTTGCATTGAACATGCTCATGTTTCATTATTTTAACGAGGTTAACACACTTGAAAGAACTGTCCTCGTAGCAGCTTGTTTCATTGTTTTAAGAGCTTGGCACAAGAAGAGGAACTATGCTCTGGGGAGCTCGACGGAGGAGGCTTGGGAGAGAAATGATCAAACACATCATGCTCTAGAAAATCTGACATTGCCCCCAGGCTGGGCATGAAGGAGGAATGATGATGTCCATCGCTCCAAGGCAGCTCCTGAAGAGACATTGTTTCAAAAATGGTTTCGTCAGAAGGGAAAATCTCTTTTAAGAGGATCAGGCAAGTCGGCCTCACCGAGCCAAGAGTAGACATCTAAAGCCATGCTCAAAGGAGCATGCTGAGGAGGGGGAGGATCAAATGCGGCTATGATTTCGCAGTAATTAATCTCTACTAGAGTTAAGGGCATCGATTCTCCAAAATCAGTCACCTGCTCAGGCGAAGGGATGACCCATGGGTCATTAGACCTAGAGATCATATTAAATTGAGCGGTGTGCGATGGTGGTGCGGGAAAAATACCCATGAGGACGGGGTCTTGGAATAGACCGGGTCCTACGCTGTCAGGGGGATTTGGGATCTGATCCACGTATGGAACATTTTTCTCGGAGGTGGAGGTGAAGAAAGACAACTGATCCACCGTAACGATTTTGCCCTCATGAGGGAACTTGAGAAGTCGAAAGAGGGTGGATGGCATGCATAACATGGCATGAGTCCAACTGCGGCCGAGAAGTATATTGTAGTTAAGCTTGGCGTCAACCAATTCTACTTATACGTTGACTGTCTTCCCCTGTAAAGTAATTGGTAAACTCTTGAGAACACCCTGGGGTTTGGATTCCCGACCATCAAATGCCTCTAGGGCATTGGGAGACGATGAAAGAGCTGGAGAGCTAATGGCCTTCCAACAGGCGGACGACATGACACAGGTGTTAGTATGAATCCTTTGTCGAAGTGTACGAAAAAGGACCACTTTAGCTACGCATAACTAATATCCCTAACAAAAAAAGTGGCTGCCAATATCTTCAGATCTGCGGTTAGTTATACAAGAAAATAGCTGCAAAATACCAGATCTATGTATCGAAAGACATTAAGCAGTAAAAACAAGGGTTTGCTCCATATACCAATAGACAAGACAAGAACAATTTTTGAAAGAATTTTTGTATTAATGGGGCACCTGTGAGGAAAACTAGAAGGAGTATCCAATTCCCCTCAATGGGATGGGTTCTTGGAAGTCCTCAGCACTTCAGATCTAAGATTTCTCTCTCTAGTTGATGTAGAAAACCCAATGCCAAGAGTAGAGCTCAATGGGAGCAAATGATGGAGATATGTGACCAAGTGTATAGATCCAGAGTGATCTAATAGGCAAAAAAAGGTGAGGAATGGTAGGAAAAACCCTCCTATTTATAACAAAATATTGGGTCATTCTAGATCTTGGTGCATGGGTTAACCAGATCTAGATCCACTTTTTATGGAATATTTTATTATATTTGTTGGAGGGAAAAGGTATTTGACTTGGGTCAAATCCCTTAATTTGTCAAAAATAAATAAATAAATGATTTATTTATCTATTTAAGGAAGCGGTTAGAAGATAATCAAATAAATAATGATTTATTTAATTATTTAAGGAAGTGGTTGAAAGATAATTAAATAAATAATGTTTTATTTAATTATTTGTGGGTGATTTGGTCATATTTAACAAGGAATATTATCTAAATAAGATTTAAATAATTATTCCTAGAAAATAATAAGATAAATAAAGGTTTATCTAATTAATTTCTTTGTTTTTGGGTTAAACATAACTGGGAATAATAATTAAATTATGGTTTAATTAATTATTCCATGAGGAAAATCAAACAAATATAGGTTTGTTTAATATTTCCTTTTGGGGTTTCCTGTTTTAACATAGTGAAAGCAGTTTTACTTAGGGTAAAACTGGTCTTACATGGTGTACTTGGGTCCATCTAATGATAATAGGTTAGATGACCAAAAAATGGTGTAACAGATTGCCTCCCAGCGTGCGAGTGTCAGGAGCAAATCGTATGACCGAAGTACATTGTAAGAACACAATCACTAGACAACAAAAAGGGATGTCAGAGAGAGAAATGTGAGGTAGATAGTGTGCTGAAGGACTAGACCCTGAGGAGACGAGACTCGCAAGTGCAACAAGTCTCTTTTTATGAGAGGGTACCTGTGCTGAAGGCGGCGGGGGAGGCATACCTATGCCCGCCGAGACAAAGTACAAAAGAATAGTGTGTCCAGTAAACAAGGGACCAAACCATAAAGTACAGCTGGCATGATCATGAACCAGATAAAAATACAATGAGGAATCCTACATACATGCTGTGCCTGGGATAATAGCCAGGACTTGTACAATAATATCTGAGTACATGAGATACAAATACAACCCAAATGCCCCCTGTAAATGGGGAAGGGCTCATAAAATCTGACTGATACATGCAAGTCGAAGAGGCGCTGCAAGTGGCTACGGCCAACATCATCAAATATCTGGAGCTGCATCGAAGGCTGCAAGGAATAGGGCATCTGGGCATGTGGGGGGCTACCTGCAGGGCCACCCTCGCATGAGGGTTGAGACATCTCACACACACACAGGAATCATCAAGAGCTGCTGCTGGATCACTGGACCATCAAGTATACGGATCTCAATCATGATGAAAGGAGCTAGAGAAACAATCAAGTCAAAGGGAAACAAGAGGTCCCTTTGCCTGATCCGAGGCACTGAATAAGAGTGGAAGCTGGAACCAAGGTACACCGCCCTCTAGACCTGGCTTCTGGAAGGAATGATCTGATGTCGACAGAAGGAGGTCCGCCATAAGTGAGGCAATGAGAAATCCTCAACTAAGGCACGGGAGAAAATAGTAGAGCGATGGACAGACTGACACTAATGATGATGGTGAAATGGAAAGGACTGAGTAGCGAATGGACGACTTCCCTTGTTAGAGCATAAAGGGCATGAATGACATGGCAGCGACTGACACAATATCATAAGGGATAGGGATGGGTGGGGATCAAATTGCACAAGCATAATAGAATGCAGCTAAAGGATGGAGGGTTATAAAGGGACAAAGGGACTCTGGATAGACTCCATGAATGTGATGATGACTCAACTTGGATGCTCTAAACAAGGGCTTAATTTTGATGCAGCCGCTAATAATAAGAAAGGTCCAATGGGGGACTAAGTGAAAACATGAGTACAAGATGGTAACTCATGACGAAAATCGACACGAACAAAGACAAGTAAGGAGGCAAAATGGTGCCCCAAGTACAAGTGTTGTAAGTGAGGAAGTTCGATTTGAAGGAGAGGTGAAGTGATCCTTCTTGGAAAAAATAGCTCCTGGTGAAGGATGAAAGTACAAAAAGGATGCTGGCTATCTAACAAAACATAACACACACATCTCAGAAGGGAAATGCTAAGGGTAATATTTCTTAAGATAGAGTGCATTGCGAGGATTAGGAAGAGGATTGCCTTCGACGTTCTCTGAAAAGTATGCCCCCTTACCAGGACCCTTACTGATGACGTAAGGGCCTAGCCATAATGAGTCGAACTTCCCGTGACCAAGGACATCGTGGGCCTGGTCATATACTAGAACAAGGTCGCCTTCGTGAAAAGGACGAGGCTGGACTTTTCGGTCCTATGGAGCTGGTAAAAGCTGGCCGCTTTCATGGTTTGCGAAATAACACTGGGTCTTCTCAGAGGCATCGCCTGAAAGGTGATAAGCGTTGTTCTAGAGGTTGGGTGTCGGTGAGAAGTCTAAATGTCAAGCGAAGGGAAGGGGAGATACACTGACATAAGACAAAAAAACTCTGAAATTCGAGGGTGAGGAGGGTTATGGTTGAGGGGCATGTTCTTGTTACTGGCAGGGGTGTGGTCCCGCCAAAATGTATTTAGAAAAAGGGGAATCTAAACACATTGTAATGATGTGGTGTGCCATTTGTGCTGGTTATGGTTATGCAATTTGAGAAAGGAAATGGAGGATTACCAATCTCTTTTGGTACTGCATATAGGGATCAAATGGACTTTAAGTTTCCGAGTTGGCATACCTAGTGTCACTATCCCAAAAAGAGGATTTGGAGATAATGAACTGATGCTCTCGTAGAAAAGCTATAGGTTGGTCAACAATAATGTCTAAGAGATTGGGTTGCTGATGTAAGATGAGGGAACGATAAGGGGTATCATCCCTAGAGTGATCTGAAGTGATATGGGACTCTAGAGGTTCTTCTAAATGTGGAAGAATACTGGGACTAAAGTCAACACGACCAGATACACTAGGAGAGTTGTGGAGAGTTGCTTCTCTTGGTCTCTCAAATGTGGGTGCCCCCTTACCCAAACATTGGGTTTCAATGTAATGGCCACAAGGTGGATGTGGTGTGAACGCATGGGTTCGATGTAAGGGGGAATAGATAACGTCAAGGGTGGGGATTTTTTCCATAATGTCGTCATCGCGATAGAAGATGGGGTGACTGGTGGAAGAAAGACCACCTGACGTGGTGAAGTGACCGGAATCATCATCATGAGAAGAGAGGTTCACATGCGCATCGTCACAAGGGGTGACCGAAGAGTAAGTAGATAAAGGATCTATCGATGTTGAGCCCAAGATGATCGCTGAAGGAAGGTCAAGTGAAATAACAGGGGAGGATTCAGATGGAATGTTCCCCGAGGGTCTCATGGATGATGATAGGTAAAAAATGTTGGATGAAGGCTCTGTCATCTCGACATCAGGAGGGGGAATGTCAATGGGAGCAGTCATATCTGGTAGTTCTGCTGAAGCAGAATGCGCAAATAGGGGAGAGGTGGACTCATTGCGCTTGGCCTTGAATTGGTGGACCGCGGCGATAGGGGTGCGGAAGTCCTCGAGGCGGGGACAAAGATGGGTGTAATGGCCATGGAGATCACACAAAGCACAGGAGTGGTTGGTGTGAATAGTCTTAGGGTTCTTGGCCGCGGTCGCAGAAGGAACAGAGGCTTCTGGGACCGCGGACTCAGGGAACGTGACATTAACAATGGGCTTGAGATGAAGCAATG
The DNA here is from genome assembly GCA_034641835.2 of Pinus albicaulis. Taxonomy (NCBI): domain Eukaryota; kingdom Viridiplantae; phylum Streptophyta; class Pinopsida; order Pinales; family Pinaceae; genus Pinus; species Pinus albicaulis. The sequence goes on from CM076573.1 coordinate 460,989,334, forward strand.
CAGGACAGGTATGGGAGGCGTGACCGAAAACATCACACAAAGCACACTGGATGGTATGCTTTGGAGGCTGAGGAGGAGTAGGGTTTGTCGGGGCAGCCTTGTCCTTTGAGGCCCCCTTGCGAGCTTTGCCCTTCTTACCCGAAGCGATCGCAACAGGAGGTGGTTCCTGTTGAGGTGACTGAGGCACTGATGCAGCGGGAGAAGGCATGGGGGCCGGTTGAACCGGGGTCAAAGCAATATAAGGTTTGGGTTGACCATGCAAGGTGGGGGCTGGAGGATCAAGGTACCAAACAGGAATCTCAAGGGTCAAGTTAGGAAGAGAGAGGGTGGCCATGACCGGTACCGTGTACACTCCTGGTGGGGGAGCTAGGAACGGTATTTGACCAGAGGGGTAATGGCCAGGTGGGACGGCTCCTAAATGGCTAAGGCTTGGAGGAACCATGCTAGGAGGATAAAGAGGCTCATGACTACCAATTGCAGGTGAAGGGCTAGGAGCAGGTTGCGGAGGGCAAGGTTGTTGACTAGCCGAAGCAGGTTGCTTGAGAGCAGCTCGAGACGATTGCATCATGCAAACATTCGATGAGCTGGGGTCAGAGATAGGAGGAGGGGGGAGACTAGGAAAAGTTCCAAGCAGGGAGGAATCCTTGTAAACGCCGGGGGAGACACTGGTCAAGGAGTCGACGGTTTTCTTGTTGGCTACAGAAGAGATGGTCGTCTCAGGTGAGGTCTGAGATTTTGGCTCATGATATGTCAACTAGTCAATGGTGACTATCTTTCCATTATGGGGGAAAGACATCTTGCGGAAAACCGCGGATGGGACAGCAGACATAGCATAGGTGTAGCTTCACCCCAATAGAATGTTGTAGTCTAGCGGGGCATCTATGACTTCGACGTCAACGCAAACAGTCTTACCGGCGAGGGTGATAGGCCAATTACGAAATAGGCCAATGGGCTGGGAGGCATGACCGTCCCACGCGCGAAGGGTGATCGTGGAAGGGGCCAGCTCGGGGGATCCGAGTTGCTTCCAAACCGAAGCAGACATCATGCAGGTGGATGCCCCCTCATCAATTATACACCGGGACACGTTGGCGTTCCGGATTTTGACGGGGATTTGGAAGGCGATGGAAGGAGGAAGAGGAGGATGGTCTGATTGAGTGGCGTCGAAAAAAATCATTTGGTCATCAGCAGGATCTACAGCGCCCACGGAAGATAGTAGAGCCTTCTTTTGGGAAGGGCACGACTGGAGGAGTGCCAGTGTGGAAATGGCAGCAGGAGATTGCGCCAAATCATCTACTATGCTATATGAATGGGCAGCTCGACCGAAAGCAGCGTTTCGACGTAATGGTCCCTTAGGAATATTGGTGTGAACCTCAACTCTGGGTTGAGGGATATGTAAGGGGCCATTGGATGTCGAAAGCGGCTCTGTAGAACCTGAAGAAGGAGGCTTGGGGGCAGACTGAGTGGGAGGCTTGAGGTACTGGTGAGACCGAGTTTGAAGGTGAAGATCGATGGATGGGGATGGATCAGAGTTCATCATGAGGATCTGGTAATTGGAGGAACCAGAAGGGGAAGGTTGAGGGGCCACCTGTCCGTCAGGTGGTTGGGTAGCCATGAATCCCTGCTGGGCATCCACCTGCTCTTGAGGGGGTGGTGACTGTTGTTGCAAGGGTTGAGAAGGAAAGGGAGGCGAAAGCGCATATGCTGGAGGAGCTGGCGCACCAGGCTGCGGATAAGGGTAATGGTTGGGTTGGGAAACATTGAGGTAAGCAGGAGGTTGGGAAAAAGGATGAGGCATGCCGTATCCTGGATGCGTGCTACCGGGAGGGGGAGAAGTGTGGGAAGTGGTGCCCCCTCCCCCAGGAAAACCATAGCTCATGAGAGGTTGAGCAGATGGATGAGAGATAGATCCAACGATACGGTCGGCGGTATGAGGTGCCCCCGGTGTATAGGCATCACCGGGTTTGGGGAGATCAGGTAGGACAGTATGATCATAACCTGTCTGAGCGTAGATCAGGTCATATTTTAACGCCATTTGGAGGGCATCTTCTTCGGTTTGAGGAAAATGTGATGTGACATCTTTCCCGATAGGGGACAAGAGAGATCTAAGGAACCAGTCCATGTAGACACGGTCTTCGAAGGTAGGAGATTGACATAGGCTCCGTCTTCTTCGCCATTCCTGGACATGGGTAGAAAGGCGGGTCAAAGAGGTTTGCTTGAAGGAAGTCAAGAGTTCGATACCAGTGTCATAACGAAGGGGAAGCTGGAAGTAAGATAAAAAAGCCCGGGCAAGAGTTGCAAAGGTGGTATGGGAGGAAGTGGGTTGATCAACATACCACTTAGAAGCTTCGCCTGTAAGCGTGTGTTGGAACAATCGAAGATGAACAGAGTCATCGGTAATGGAGGTAGATGAACACCACATGTGGAAAGATCGAACATGATTTGAAGGATCTTCTCCAGCATGGCCTTCAAACTTTGGGATGTCGGAAGGGAGCTTTGTCAGCATAGCAGGCCAACTAGCATCATGGTGTATAGGGTCGTTATCAACCGGTCCAAATCGGGGAGGCTGAGGCCTGCCAAGAAGGGGAGCACGGGTGAAGCCGAGGTAGTTCCTGTGGTGGTTCCGCTAGTAGTAGTCCCGGCATTAGGGCCGGGATTCCCGCTAGTGTTAGGCCCTGGACCAGACATAGTGGAGGTGACAGGGGGGAGAACCAGAAGGAAAAGGAGAACCCAAAGAATCAGAGAAGGACTGGCTCGACGACGGTGGGACGGAGCAGGTCGATCGACCGGAGACTGAGGGTGAAGGCCAAGGAGGCTCCGGGAAAGGTGCCTGGGGGGCGCAATGATGACAGGAAGAAGGAAACCGACAAGGGCAGAAAGGGACAGAATCAAGTAATGTCAAGGGCAGATAAGGTGCAGTGACAATTTATTTTAGAGTCTTTGCCAGGCGGTGTTAACCAGGCGCTTCTTCACTTAGGGTCAGTGTGTGGTGTGCGTTAATTTTAATTTTTAAACCCTTTTCGTTTTGAGAGCAAGAAAAAGTGTGCTGCGTAACTGAAAAGAAATCTGCAGAGAACAATATAGATTGTTGAAATAACAGAACATTTAACAGCTAACCATGCATCAATTGAACCCAAAAAGGCGGGTCTCTCAAAACTACTCTAAAAGAGGGCAAAAATCTATTCAAAACACACGTAAAAAGAGGCCAATAGATCTAGGGTCAAAAGGGATAGGGATCTAGAGGATAGAGCTGCTGAAAAGAGGTGCAGATCACAGCCAAGAGACAGAGGCAAGGTGGCTGGAAAAAGGAAGGAAATCAGCAAAAAACGGAGGGGGCAAGGGGGAGGCCCAGAAAGTAGGTCCAAACAAAACGACAAGAGGTGATTTGAAAGGAAGAAAGGCTGATTTCAATGGATCTGAAAGGGAGGTAACAGATCTAGAAAAAAGGAGGCTGAAGCTCTGAAAAACAGATGGCTGAAATAGCTTAAAACTCTTCCAAAAAAAGTGGAGGGTACGAAAGCCCTGGGGGGCTAGGTTCCCACTTAGATGAGTAAAAATAGATTAAAACTTTGTCAAAACGGGCTGAGGCAGAGGCTGGAGGACCTCGCAAGCCGGCAATAGAACCTCCAAAATTGCGTAAAATCACTGAAAATGGCAGGTCGCAGCGACTCCGATTTCGTGCAGGTCAGAAACAGTCGGGGTAAGTGCGACCGAGGTCGAGGTCGCAGTTTAGGGGCGTGGGGTGCGCACTGGTTCGGTTGTCTCTGGCCGGCAGATTTTCAGAAAAGCGTCCCGCCATACCGGTGTCGGTCACCTGCGCAATAGGGCCAGAAACACGCGGAAGTTAAAAATATTAATGTTTTAGGGTTTTATGTGAGAGAAACAACATAAAAATAGGAAAAATACAGAACTGAAAAGAAACCCTAGGGCCTGAAGTAGCTGGATATGCAGGAATATGAAAAACGACAGCGGTCGTAATTTAAAACCCGTGTGGAGTCGCTATTTGTTAGTATGAATCCTTTGTCGAAGTGTACGAAAAAGGACCACTTTAGCTACGCATAACTAATAGCCCTAACAACAAAAGTGGCTGCCAATATCTTCAGATCTGCGATTAGTTAGACAAGAAAATAGCTGCAAAATACCAGATCTATGTATGGAAAGACATTAAGCAATAAAAACAAGGGTTTGCTCCATATACCAATAGACAAGACAAGAACAATTTTTGAAAGAATTTTTGTATTAATGGGGCACCTGTGAGGAAAACTAGAAGGAGTATCCAATTCCCCTCAATGGGATGGGTTCTTGGAAGTCCTCAGCACTTCAGATCTAAGATTTTTCTCTCTAGTTGATGTAGAAAACCCAATGCAAAGAGTAGAGCTCAATGGGAGCAAATGGCAGAAAATGGTGACCAAGTGTATAGATCCAGAGTGATCTAATAGGCAAAAAAAGGTGAGGAATGATGGGAAGAACCCTCCTATTTATAACAAAATATTGGGTCATTCTAGATCTTGGTGCATGATTAAAATAATGTTAACCAAATCTAGGTCCACCTTTTATGGAATATTTTATTATATTTGTTGGAGGGAAAGGGTATTTGACTTGGGTCAACTCCCTTGATTAGTGAAAAATAAATAAATAAATGATTTATTTCTCTTTTTAAGGAAGCGGTTAGAAGATAATCAAATAAATAATGATTTATTTAATTATTTAAGGAAGTGGTTGAAAGATAATTAAATAAATAATGATTTATTTAATTATTTAAGGAAGTGGTTGAAAGATAATTAAATAAATAATTATTTATTTAATTATTTGTGGGTGATTTGGTCATATTTAACAAGGAATATTATCTAAATAAGATTTAAATAATTATTCCTAGAAAATAATAAGATAAATAAAGGTTTATCTAATTAATTTCTTTGATTTTGGGTTAAACATGACTGGGAATAATAATTAAATTATGGTTTAATTAATTATTCCATGAGGAAATTCAAACAAATATGGGTTTGTTTAATATTTCCTTTTGGGGTTTCCTGTTTTAACATAGTGAAAGCAGTTTTACTTAGGGTAAAACTGGTCTTACATGGTGTACTTGGGTCCATCTAATGATAATAGGTTAGATGACCAAAAAATGGTGTAACAACAGGTAGAGGCACCTTCATCCACAACGTCCCTATGGATGTTAAGACCGTTGATCCCAACTTGAATAACAAGAGAAATCTGATGTGGAAGTCGGGGGGTGAAATTTTCTAAGTCGAAGGTGAGAAGACTAGAATCGGCGGGATCGATTCGACTGATTGTAGACAATAGAGCTTTCCGTTGCGAAGCAAAACTTTGAAGAACTTCCAATGCAGACATAGCAGAAGGCGCCTGTTGGGCCTCAAAATAGTCTCTATTTTCACTCCATTATTCATCAATATCTTCACATTTTACCTTCATGTCACCTCCATTCCACCTCCATATCATTACATTCACCTCATTATTGGGTCATAACTATGTTTTTCCAAAGTTTATTAATTCTTAATATTTTAAAGTGAATTTATGGCTAAAACTTAGAAAATAATATGTTTATACTTATACCTAACAATTAGCATGAGTTTGTTGACATGTGTAGGCACAAAGGAAGCTTCCAAGACACCTTTATGTGGCCTTGGATGATCAAATTCGAATTTAAGAAGATAAACCTCATGGAAAAGATTATGGAGGAGATCATGGAGGATAGGGTTATGTGTCTAGATGGTTAGAGATATTAGTGGCTGATCATTATGAGTTTGTTACTCATCTCATTGTATAAATAGGAGTACCTCCTCCATTCCAAGAGGAGGACTCTTAGAGCATTGTATCCAATTGATAATGGAATAGAATAAAGCTTCATTTTTCATATATTTCCATTATGTAGTTTTAGATGTAAATTGTGTTAATGTAGAATATGAATTTATGGAATTTATGTAGTTTTAGATATAAGTTTCCTTAATGTAGGATATGGAATAATTTGTCTTGTTCTTAAGAGAATTGAGCTCACTCTAAAAGGATGAGAGAAACATTTTATTTCATATTAGATTTTGTTTCATTTCATTTCTTAGATGTTTAAGGATTTGTGTGTGATTGATGAATGAATTATAATGGAATACTTTACATGTCTCTTAAGTTAAGAGCTTCTTTCATTAATAATTTATCCATCTTAAGTTCTTGGTTTTAATCTCTGATTCATTAAGTGGTAATTGAGGTGAAAGTGGATTTCTTGAGTCAAGAAACATTTCAATATTATTCCTCTTTTTAAACTAATTGAGTTAGAGTTATAGAATATATTACTTTCAGCTTTTGAATAGCCTTGTCTTTATTTCAAGTTTCTGGTTTTATGAATGATTTCTCTATGATACTGTAGGGAAGGACAACCAGGACCTCCTAAGTTAGGAGCCTTGTCTAAAGTATTCCCTTGCATATTATATTTAATCATAAACAATTTAGTTAGACATAGAGTTAGTTGCCTACTCCTGCATATATATGAGTTTAAGCGATAAAGGTTCCGGCTTCTGTCAATTAATAAAATTTGTCTAAATAAATTGCCTAACATTAAAAGGACAAGGGTCCTGATGGTGCTAAGGGATTAGGCATTAGAAATTTAATTTAGTACTAGCATTTTTTTTTAGACAAAATAATTTGTGAACCTTGGTGACAGCAGGATCTTCACAAAGGAGTTTAAGTTTGAATTTTCTGATGTTTTAATGTTTAGCTAGTTTTAAATTTCGTCATTTCAAAATCACCCCCCCTGCATAAATAAAAACAAATCAAGCGATGAGTATGCTCTCTTCCTGCGCTTCGTGCGATCAGGAAGATCAGAAAATCTGTTGATTTTGTTCAAATAAAAATACTCTTGCTAGAAAATGACAATAAAGAATTTTGTGATAAAAAAAAAAATTAGTTTTTCTTTTAATTTTAGTTTAAAAAATAAAAATTAAAAAAATTTCCCACAAAATAATAATAATATGTATATCATATATATATTATTATTATATAAAAAAAAAAAAAAAAAAAATAAAAAAAAAAAATAAATAAAAAAAAAAATAAAAAAAATTATTATTAAAAAAATCTTTTTAAAAAAAAAATAGCATTTTTTTTATATAGGTTACATTTCATTTTTTTTAATAATTTTTCTTTTTCACAATAAACAAAATATTAAAAAAAAATGAAATACAAAACACCACAAAACGAAATAAAAAAAAAACAAAGTTGAATAAAAAAAATCCAACCAACAACAACAAAACAGAACCAAACAATTTTTAAACAACACAACAAATAACAAACTGTGTCAATAAATAAAAAAAGGCAGAGAGCATTCAAACAAACGAACAAGAATATCAACGCTGCATCGAATTCCCTCTATTACGCCTTCCTTACAAGAAATGGATAAGAGCCAATCCGGACTTCATATCTTCGATTGAAAGCTTAGACTATGACTCGGTTCGATTCCCCTGAGGCTCTGGACGGCATTACTTTGTCGGCGCTCGGTGTTCTTTCCGGGGCGGTGATCTCTTTGACTCTGGCCAGATAGAATATTGCTTGGGTCGAAAACTTTGCTGCCCTGTCATTCCAGCAACAACGACTGGCTTCTTTCTCTGGCAAGATACCACTGTTTGAGATTCGAGCAGATTGCAGTTGATACCGGGGACGCATACAGGATAACCAAACATTTTGTTTGGAACAAGTTTGAATCGGAATTTCGATGGTGAGATGAGATTGATCAGTTTTGTTAGGTGCTGTTCCATTTCCTAAAAATGTTCAACGCTTGAAAGAGCTATCACTTTAAAGAAACGTTCCAGCCAATGACAACGAATACAGACACATAGATATGGAGCTATTGCAGAAAATAAGCCGCTATTTCACATGCTTTGTGTTTTTGTTTTGATTTGTATTTATTTATTTTTGATTTGTTTTGATTTAGATGTATATTTTTAGTGCTAATTTGTTATTACAGATAATGTTTGTTATAATTATATTAATATATAATTGTAATTTGATATTATTTGTTATATTTTAATTGTAATTCGTTATGTTATTTAATTATTAATTAATGTTTGTTATAAAAATTATATTAATATATTAATTGTATTAATATATTAATATGTTATTATATTTGCATTAATTAATATAGTTATATTTTTTGCTATTTGTTATATTTGTATATAATTGTTGTTATATTAT